>CM038678.1:269357976-269950550 GCA_021605205.1 Aegilops longissima
TAGGAATTTGAAAAGGAGGACAAGTGAAAATTAAAATTCCTATGTTTTTTCTTTCAAGGAGACACTAAAGGAACAAATCCGTGTGCTCAGTGGACAATATATATAACATGTAGAGTAAAAAAGACATGGAACAAGTGTACAACCTCTTTGGCAAAGCTATGTCGATCTCGGCGTGATTGGGTTGGCCGATGAGGATGCTCCGGCTGACTTTGCTATCGGAGGAGGTGAAGAAGATCTTAGGCGTATGAAGATGGAGCCCGAGGTACTGCTCCGCTGTGATGGAGGGTTTCGTCGTTGGAGCAGCTCCGGTGAGTTGTACGACGCCGAGGCTGAAGCAGGACAAGAGAGACAACGAACAACATTAACCTGAGTGGAATTCTAATAGCATCTCCAATACATGACGTAAAATACACAACCACAAAGTACTAGATGTAAAATACATCAGCCGCTCATCTCTGAACTTAACTGTCGAAACTGAATTTAATTGTCGAAACTGAACTTAACTGTCGAAACTGAACTTAACTGTCGAAACTGAACTTAACTGTTGAAACTGAATTTTGCTGTCGAAACTGAACGCACTAGCAAGGTGAGGCTACACATCGATCGACTGACCTTTTCGTCTCTGGTCAGTCGACTTTGCAGCCGTTAAATAGGAAATCAAGGGCCTGCGGTTCATCTTCAACCTCCACCCCCTGAGTCGGCCAAACAGCAGCCGCCCGCGGCCGGCGGTGCGCCGCCCCGCCCGCCCCGAAAACACTCCCCACCGCCGGTCTGCCGCCGCCCCGACCATCCCTCTACGACCCCCGTGCCGAGCTTTTTCTCCGGCGATCCCCACGCCACCTGTTGGGGATATAACTACTGGATGTAAACCTCCCGGGAGGGGCCGGTTCACCATCAACTACATTGAAGCCCACGAAGACCCACAAGATGGCGTTTTACTAATGAAGCTTAGAGGCCCAGAGCCCAAAGGCGGATTAGGGCCCATAGTGGTAAACCGCCATGGTGATGTAACTTGTATTGTAAGTTAGGAAAGGAGAGACCGAGCCGGACACTTGTATGAGTCGGCCTCGGGGCTCTATAGACTGGCCGGGCGTCAACCTGTGTATATAAAGGGACGACCCAGCGGCGGTTCAGGGACAACAGACAACAACTCAAGACTCAGGCAAAGCATATTTACTCCCTGGTCATCGAAACCCAATCAATCCCATCACAACTAGACGTAGGCTTTTACCTTCATCGAAGTGGCCGAACTAGTATAAAACTCCCGTGTCCCTTGTCCGGTTTAACCCCTTCAAGCTAACCCGTAGTGATGGCTCCATGACTAAGTCCTTTCATGAGGACATCTGGCGTGTTAATTCCACGACAGTTGGTGCCCACCATGGGGCTATCGCACGATGGTTTCAAGTTCTTGAAGGGCAGCTCTGAAGGACTTAAGGGGTACGTGGTCGGCCGGATGACCAAGAGTCGTCGCGGCAAGCTCTACATCGATGATGAAGGATGGGGCCCCCAGGCCGGCTCAATCGAGTATGGGTACCGTGTCCCCTTTGGCGGAATTCATGTCTTGATCGGCAAGATCGGCGAACCGGGCCCTGAGCCGGACATCTACACCGTCCTGGTTGAGACGGCTCAGCGTGCAAGTCCTGCCCGGGTCAAACCCACCATGAAGCGTGCGTTCGTAGGATGTGTCCATGGGATCGGATCTGAACCAGAGTCTGAAGGCGAGACGGCTATTTATTTTGACGGCGAGTCATCCACTGGTGAAACCGAGTCCTTATACCAAATTTATGATGGTGTATTCGAAGGATATTCCGATGGAGTATTCCGGACCTCCTTGAACCGCCATGTCGGGTTGCTATTTTCATGGCCGGAACGTAGCCCACTTTGCAATCTTCATCCACAGCAGCAATGAATACCGGATCAGCAGCCGCGGCAGGAGGCCCGGCGCGCCGACCGGCTCAAGTCCTCTCCAGTTTGATGGACGCCTGGGCAACCTTGTTAACCACGGCAGTTACCCCGGAGACATAGGCTCAGCATAATGCGGATATTGCGAAGCTGAAAGACTAGATAGCACAGGCTAAGGTGGACCTAGCAACTAAGGATGCAAGGTTAGCTAAAGAACGGGCCGCTTTGGATGCCCAGTCATAGCAGATACAGGCGCAGAATTACCGGCTCATGCTGGATCAGAATGCATCTAATGATGTAATGCGGAGAAAGTATCGGTCACGTATGCCACCAGTCTTCGAGGGAGTAAATCTTTTCAATACGCCGGGGGCTGGACCGAGTAATCCGATAGCCACAAACCGGACCGACGCGCCAAGGGCAGCACCAGTTCAGCCACGGACGATGGAACCACCTCGACGAACGGATAACCCGCCGCAGTACGTACAGACACCGCCGGATCACTTTTCGAGCCCTTTGGATAACATGATTGCTGCAGCATCTCGCCTGGCAGCTATTCCAATGGAGGGAGATTCATTGGCATGGAGGGAGATTCATTGGCAGCAATTGAGACCCGGCGGGCTAGAGATCTTCTTCAAACCGCCGTAGTGCAGCAGCAGGCTTATTCCTACAGCCGGGATAGAATTCATTCAACTCCCCGTCCGAGCAAAAGTTACAGCAGGCACATGGATGAAACAGAAGTGTCTAGCAGTGCGAGGCACCGCAATGTTCCCCAAGCGCGCGGCGAGGTAAATGCTCAAGACGTGGTGGATAATGGCAGGGCACGAAGGGAGGCCGCTTTGGCAGCACAATATACGGGTCGTTATCAACCCGCCCCGGTTCAGCCTGCGGCGTCAGTAGACCGTGGTACCGGGTTAGCCTTCAGTTCCTGTGGAGTGCCTTGTCTCATTCGGGCTCTACGTAATGCGCGACTGCCTAAAGATTTCAAGGGTCCACGTAAGGTGCCGAATTACACTGCTGATCAGCCACCTGAGGCGTGGGTCGAGAGTTACGAGATGGCAATGGAGAAGCTGGATGTGGATGAAGCATCTTGTGCAAAGTATTTCATGATGATGTTGGAAGGGACAGCCCATACTTGGTTGAAAAACCTACCAGCTAACTCCATTGAGTCGTGGGACCAGTTAAAGGCCCAGTTTATAGCCAATTTCAAAGACACATGCAAACAGCCTATGTCCTTTGTGGATCTGGATGCCTGTGTTCAAGGAGAGAACGAGTCAACAACTCATTGGGTGCGCCAGGTTTCAGAAGTTTTGCATTCGTCGAACCGGATTAATGCTGGCGAAGCGATCATAACACTAGAGCGCAATTGCCGGTTTTAGTCAGTAAAGATGAAGTTGGGAAGGCTCAAGCGCCACTGCAATGACATGGGAACACTTATGGCCGCCTTGGTCAAATATGCTGATTCTGATAATACCAAGGATCCCGATTCTGATGAAGAGAAACCGGAGAAGGGAAAGAAGAACGGCGGTGCAAAAGGACAGCATCACAACCAAGGAGGCCATGGAGGTAATGGTAAGCGCAAAGCAGATAGTTCCGATTTTGTAGCTAACACCAATATGCAGCGTCATAAAGGTAAACCGCCACAGCGCGGTGGAATGGAGCGTTTGTTAAATCAGCCCTGCCCGAAGCACAGGACCAAGGAAGTTCCATCAACACATCTTTGGAAGGATTGTCACATTATGAAAGAGTTTAAAAATTCCGATCTGTTCCGGTATGATCAGGGCCCGTCGGGCGGTTCAGGACTAGGTTTTCATGGTGGCGGCGGTTCAAGCTCTGGATTTCAAAATAATCAGGGCAACCAGAACAACCAAGGTGGTAACAGCCAACAGAATAATCAAGGGAATCAGCAGAAGTCAGGTTATCAAAGTCACCCCGAGCAGTTGAATGGTGGGCAGTATCATGTGTTCACTACCAGTTTGTGCAAGCGTGATCAGAAGCTTCACAAGAGAGCAGTTAATACTGTTGAACCGGCGGTGCCACGTTATTTGCGGTGGTCCGAGCAGCCCATTGTGTGGAGCAGAGAGGATCATCCGCCCCGGGTTGATAAACCGGGTCACATCGCTTTGGTGGTGGCGCCTCAGGTGGAAGGTTATAATTCACCAAGGTGCTGATGGATGGAGGAAGTAGCATCAATATCCTGTACTATGAGACTTTCCGTCGCATGGGGTTGACAGACAAGAGTCTTAAACCGTCAAACACTGTTTTTCATGGTGTGGTGCCAAGTAAATCAACATATCCTGTTGGCAAGATCGCTTTAGAAGTTGTGTTTGGAGATGAGCATGATTCCAGGCCTGAGACATTGACCTTCGAGGTGGTGAAGATCCAGAGCCCGTATCACGCACTGTTTGGACGATCGGCTTACGCCAAATTCATGGCGAGACCCTGCTATATCTATCTGCAGCTCAAAATGCCAGGTCATAAGGGGACTATCACAGTACATGGAAGTCGAAATATTGCTTTGGATTGTGAGGAAGGAGATGCGGCCTATGCTGAGTTGGTTTGTGCTACAGAGGAGCTGAAGTTTTATAAGGAAAATGTTGATCCGACAGACATGACCCCTCTGAAGAAGCCCAGCACCGAGCATGACCCGACACTGAAGTTCAAACCGGCTGATGAGACTAAACTTGTTGACTTTGTTCCTGGCGATTCATCCAAACAGTTTAGCATCAGCACCAATCTGGATCTGAAATAGGAAAGCGCGCTCATCGAGTTCATCCATGAGAACCGGGACATCTTTGCATGGAAGCCTTCTAACATGCCGGGTGTACCGAGGGAATTCGCTAAGCACACTCTCGATATTGATCCCAAGTTTGAACTGGTCAAGCAGTTTCTTCGCCGCTTTAATGAGGAAAGACGCAAGGCCATTGGTGAGGAGGTAGCCCGGCTGTTGGCTACTGGGTTTATCGTTGAGGTATTTCACCCTGAGTGGTTGGCTAATCCGGTGCTTGTTCTCAAGAAAAATGGCACTTGGCGTATGTGTGTGGACTATACAGATTTGAATAAAGCTTGTCCAGCCGATCCCTTTGCTCTCCCGTGTATTGATCAGATTATTGATGCAACGGCGGGTTGTGAGCGTCTGAGTTTCTTGGATGCTTATTCAGGTTATCATCAGATCAAGATGGCAGTTAAGGACCAGAAGAAGACAGCCTTCATCACTCCCTTTGGAGCCTTCTGCTATGTTTCTATGCCCTTTGGGCTCAAGAGTGCCCAGGCAACTTATCAACGTTGTGTGCAGAACTGTCTTCACACGCAGATTGGGCGTAATGTTCATGCCTATGTGGATGACATTGTGGCAAAATCCAGAAAGAAGGAAACTCTGATAGATGACCTCAAAGAGACGTTTGATAATCTTCGGGTTTACAAAATGATGCTTAATCCAGACAAATGTGTTTTTGGTGTTCCGGCAGGAAAGCTCTTAGGCTTTCTGGTTTCCAACAGAGGCATTGAGGCTAATCCGGAAAAAAATCAAAGCGATTACATCCCTTGCTAAACCGAAGTGTATCAATGATGTTCAGCGTCTGGCGGGTCGGATTGCAGCCCTTAGCTGGTTTATCAGCCGTTTGGGAGAGAAGGCGATTCCTTTGTATCAGATGTCGAAAAAGACAGACGATTTCGTCTGGAGTGATGCAGCTAATGCGGCCTTTGAGGAGTTAAAGCGGTAGTTGGTTGAACCGCCGGTTCTTTCTGCTACGGTTGACAATGAGCCCTTACTATTATACGTGGCTGCCAATGCTCGGGCGGTCAGTGTGGCAATTGTGGTTGAGCGTAAGGAGGCTGGAAAGGAGTATCTGGTTCAACGACCCGTGTATTACATCAGTGAAGTCCTGATCAAGTCAAAACAACGATATCCACATTGGCAGAAGTTGGTATATGGAGTTTTTATGGCAAGTCGAAAGCTCAAGCAATACTTTCAAGGCCATCCCATTACAGTGGTTAGTTCTGGTCCTTTGGGCGATATAATTCAGAACAGGGAAGCAACTGGTCGGGTTGCAAAGTGGGAAATTGAGCTTGGTCCACATGGTTTGAAGTATATGCCTCGAATGACCATCAAATCTCAGGCGCTTGTTGACTTCATCAACGATTGGACCGAGTTACAGGCACCAGAAGACAAGCCGGACAACACATACTGGACTATTCACTTTGATGGATCCAGGCAATTGGAGGGCTGGGGGGCTGGAGTTGTCCTTACTTCCCCTTGAGGTGATAAAATTTGTTGTGTTCTTCGCTTGATGTTTCCCTGTACTAACAATGCAGCTAAGTACGAAGCTTTGTTCCATGGTCTCCGCATGGCTAAGGAGATGAACTTAAGTCGAGTTCGTTGTTTTGGAGATTCTGATCTGGTGGCTCAGCAAGTCTCTGGTACTTGGGATTCTAAGGATCCACTCATGGCGGATTATAGACGAGAGGTGGATATTGTGGCAGGTCACTTTAAGGGTTACCAGGTTGAACATATTGATCGGTGCAAAAAAGAAGCAGTAGACGCGTTAAGCCGGCTGGGATCTCAGCGTAAACTAGTATCACCCAATACCTTTTTAGATATCCTGCATAACCCGTCTGTTAAGTTGCCTTCAGAGGAAGATTTAGCTGTTCCTGATCTGGAGGCTCAATTGGTAGCCGCTTTACACATCACTCCGGATTGGACGGTTCCATATTTGGCGTATATGAACCGGGGCGAGCTACCAGATGATGAGGTTTTTGCCAGGCAAATAATCTGGCGTAATTTTGAGATGTTTTCATAAGCCCACTACAAGCTTATCCTTATCGTTGTTGTTTTTTTTCAAACAACTCCGTTCTATCCTTGTTTGTAAGGATGCTTCATTCAAATTCATTTGTGGTAGAAGTTGTCATTTTCTTCTCCATCCCTTATCCCAACAATCTAGATTCTATTCTTTCGTTTCGAAGGCATTGTGATGTTGCTCTCTTCGACCCATCGTCTCGTTTTGCCAAGATCATGTTCTTTTCTTGCATTATCCATTTAACCAGAGTGGTTTCAATATCTATTTTATCACTAAACCTCTTGGTTCTCGTCGTATCCCATGTTCCTCTTTTCTAACGGAGTGTTTTCAACCTTGTTCATCTTCGTTGTGTTCTTTCTTTCATTTTGCTCAACCTCTCAAGGTTCTTTGGTGTCACTCGTTTGTCAAAGAAGCAACTTTGTTTTACCTCTTCCTCTTCCGTTTTTCTCCGGTGCCATCCTAGATCTCGGGACGAGATCCTCTCGTAGTGGTGGAGTGTTGTGACGCCCCAAGACCGGAGCTTCAGTTGCCTTCCAGGGTTTCCGAGTTTTGCCATGTGTTTTGTTTTGTTTTTGCATTTCATCATGTCATCTCTTGCATTGCATCATGTCATCATGCCATCATATCATTAATTTTAAAACTCTTCTAAATAAATAGTATGGATCTTCGGTCCATTTAAATCGAGGGAATTCACATGGTGTTTTCTCTTTATAACATATCCTCCCAATATTAGGGAGCTATATAAAATATTCCTCGTTTGGAATCATCATAACCCACTTGCATAATAAATCCCATGCCCTTTCTACTTCAAGTTTGGTCCCCAAACCTTGCCATTATTTCTTCTATCATTTTCCGAGTTCCACCAAAATCCTCGGGCCATTTTTGTTAAATTCCTCATATTTTTGTGAGCTCGGAAAATTATCCGTGTCCAAATCCTTTCCCCAACCCTCTCTTTCTTTTCTTCTCTTTATCTGTTTTTACGCTAAAGTTTATATATTAGAGAGAGAGAGAGAGAGAGCCAGCCCAGCAGGCCAGCCCTCCCTCGGCAGCCCACCATCTCTCCTTCTCCTCCCTTGAGCCCAGCCCGGCCCTGGCCTTTCTCCTTCCGCCAGCCCAGCTTGGCCTTCTCCAGGCAGCCGCCCCTGCCCTCTGAGGCCTAGGCCCAGCCGCGCCTCCCTCCAGGCCGGCCAGCCTCTAAGGCCCAAGGCCCAAGCCGGCCCCTTCCTAACCCTAGGCGCCAGGCCCAGCCTCCCTCGATCCCCTCCTGCTCGATCCCTCCCTCTAGCGCCTGCCTCCTTCCCGATCCCCTCAGACCAGATCTCTCTCCTCTCGCTCGCCCGATCCCATCTCCCCTCGCTCCTCCCTCGCGCAGTCGCTCCCGAACCCCCGCTCGATCTCCTCGCCCCTCTCCCTTTCCCCTCGTCGCCCCTCTCCCTTTCCCCTCGCCGCCTCAACCCTCCTCGTCGCCGCCGCCATCCCTTCCCGTCGACCTCGCGTCCTCACCGCGCCTCCCCGTAGACCATGTCGCCTCTGCGCCATGGCCGTGGCCTCGAGCCGGCCCGTCGTCGCCCCGCCTCCCGTGTCTCCTCCCATGCGGCCCGCGTGATGGTGACCCCGGCCGCGCCGCGCGCCCTCCGTTCCTCGACCTCACCGACTGTCCCGTCGGCGCCACTCCTCTGCCGCGTCCAGACTCCTTCCTTGGCCATGCCTCGCCGTCCGGGCTGCTGCTCCCGTCGGCCCCGCCTTGCGCCTCCTCGCCGAGGCCACCTGGTTCATCCACCATCGCCTCCTTGCTGGCATCCCGAGCCCCTTGTGTGTTTGGTGTTGGACCGTCGAGGCTGGCTAGTTCGACCGTCGAGACCGCCAAGTTCTCGATGGATGCGCCAAGTACTCGCCAAGACCTGTTTTTCGTCAAGTTCGTCTACGATTATGACCTCGGAGTTGGACCGCATAGCGCCAAGTACCCCACGGCAAGATCACACGGACGCTCGAACGACTACACGTGGATGCGACAAGTACCACGACTACCCTCGAGGTCATTCGGTTTCCGTCAAGATCGACTACGGGGATACCCCAAGTTCCCCTTCGGAATGTACCAAGTTCGACTACGTGATGTGACAAGTACCTCTACCGTCGACCCCGGAGACATCGGATGCGCCAAGTCCCTCTTCGAACATCTACGAGAACGTGTACCACTACCGTCGACCCTCGAAGACCCCGTGGACCCCGAACATCCACGGGACATGAACAACTACTTCCGATGACGAGATGTACCACTACCATCAAACGTGAAACACTACTTCCACTACCGTCGCCGTGTACGATTACTTCCACTACATCGCGAGAACGACTACTTCCTCTACTTCCCTCGACGACCCGTGAACGTCTACTTCCCTCTCCGAAACGCTTTCTCCTCCGAACGCTCGTTCCGAAGGTATAACCCGTGACGACCGCCGCGATCGAATCATCCTTGCGATGCCCCTCTTTTGCCATGCCACCGTTCCGTGGGAACCCGGTATCCGGGATCACCCCCACCATCTTGCATGACTCGCTTCCGTCACGCTTTCCTTTGTACCGATATCTCAATCGAGTTATCGGAACCGACATGTTGCCGTGGCACCATTTTCGGATTCGTTGCCGTGGCACCCGTTTCTTCCACCACGGTGACACAATGCTTCATAATGCTCTTGTCAACGTTTTCATAATATTGCATAATCTTGCTCATGTCATCCGCATCATGATAACAACATTTAATTGTTTAATAATTGTTGTTTGCATTAATTTGCTTAAATGCCATGCTAAAATGATTTATTTCATAACTAAATAACCGTAGCTCCATTTTAAATAATTTATATATGTAAATGGGGTAGAAAAATGCCTAGTTTAACATGGTATACTTTATTTGCATGTTTAACAACTCTAAAATATGCTTTAGGTCAGATCTGTACCGAATCCATAATTTGCATATGGGGATTTTCCGGAATTGTTGTTTCTTATTTCCGGCCTCATTTAAACTTGCCTAGATAGGTAGTTTCATTATGCTTCACCTCTTGCCATGTTTAATAACATTTAATATTGTTTGGTAACCTAATCGGGAGAGAACTAAATAAATGTTGTGAAGTTTTGTCAATATGCAACCTGTTGCATATTGAGCTCCACTAATTTGTAGTGTTGTTTGTTGCACTTTGCCATGCCATGCTATTTAAACCGGACATGCATCATACTTGTTTGTGCATCATGCCATGTTTATGTGATGGTTGTTTACTATGTTGTTTGTTTGTTTCGGTTTGCTTCTCTCGTTAGCTTCGGTTTTCGTTCGGAGTTGTGAGGATTCATTCGACCTCGTCCGTTTGTCTTCTTCATGGATTCGTTCTTCTTCCTTGCGGATTTCAGGCAAGATGACCATACCCTCGAAATCACTTCTATCTTTGTTTGCTAGATGCTCGCTCTTTTGCTATGCCTATGCTGCGATGCCTACCACTTGCTATATCATGCCACCCACATTGCCATGTCAAACCTCTAACCATCCTTTCCTAGCAAACCGTTGTTTGGCTATGTTACCGCTTTGCTCAGCCCTCTTATAGCGTTGTTAGTTGCAGGTGAAGATGAAGTTTGTTCCTTGTTGGAACATGGAGATGTTGTTCCTTGTTGGAACATGTTTACTTGTTGGGATATCACAATATATCTTATTTAATTAATGCATCTATATACTTGGTAAAGGGTGGAAGGCTCGGCCTTATGCACTGTGTTTTGTTCCACTCTTGCCGCCCTAGTTTCCGTCATATCGGTGTTATGTTCCCGGATTTTGCGTCCCTAACGCGGTCGGGTGATTTATGGGACCCCTTGACAGTTCGCTTTGAATAAGACTTTTCCAGCAAGGCCCAACATTGGTTTTACCATTTGCCTCACCTATGCCCCTTTTCCTTGGGTTTCGGAGCCCGAGGGTCATCTTTATTTTAGCCCCCGGGCGGTGCTCCTTCGAGTGTTGGTCCGAATCGAGCAACTTCTTGGGCCACCTCGGGCAACTCGAGGTTGGTTTTACTCGTAGCTTGACTTATCCGGTGTGCCTGAGACCGAGATACGTGCGACTCCTATCAGGATTTGTCGGCACATCCGGCGGCTTTGCTGGTCTTGTTTTATTGCTGTGAAATGTCTTGTAGCCGGATTCCGAGACTGATCGGGTCTTCCGGGAGAAGGAATATCCTTCGTTGATCGCGAGAGCTTATCATGGGCTAAGTTGGGACACCCTGCAGGGTTTGAACTTTTGAAAGCCGTGCCCGGTTATGTGGCAGATGGGAATTTGTTAATGTCCGGTTGTAGAAAACCCGAAGTTGATCTTAACTAAAATACACCAACGGCGTGTGTAACCGTGATGGTCTCTTCTCGTGGTCCGGAAGTGAACACGATTTCGGGTTATATCGGCGTAAGTAGGAGTTCAGGATCACTTCTTGATCATAGTTGTTCGACCGTGCTTTGCCTCCTCTTCTCGCTCTCTTTTGCGTATGTTAGCCACCATATATGCTAGTCGCTTGCTGCAGCTCCACCTCACAACCCTGCCCTACCTTTAAGCTTAAATAGTCTTGATCTCGCGGGTGTGAGATTGCTGAGTCCCCGTGACTCACAGTTACTTCCAAAACCAGTTTGCAGGTGTCGACGAAACCGTGCAGGTGATGCACCTGAGCTCAAGGAGGAGCTCGATGAAGACTTTGTGCATTGTGTTGTTTCGTTTCAGCTGATCAGTAGTGGAGCCCAGTTGGGACGATCGGGGATCTGTGTAGCATTTGGGGTAGTCTTCTTTTATTTTGGTTCCGTAGTCGGACCTTGATTGTACCTGTATGATGTAATGTTTTACTCATGTATTGTGTGAAGTGGCGATTGTAAGCCAACTATGTATCTTTTTCCCTTATGTATTACATGGGTTGTGTGAAGATTACCTCACTTGCGATATTGCTTTCAATGCGGTTATGCCTCTAAGTCGTGCTTCACACGTGGGAGATATAGCCGCATCGAGGCGTTCAAGTTGGTAATCGAGCCTTCCCGACTTAGGAGCCCCTACTTGATTGTTTGTCGGCGTTGTTGAGTCTAGAATGGAAAATGTTTTGAGTCTTAGGATTATATATATCGGAGAGTAGGATTCTTTTTACTCCCAGGTCCTTAAATCGCTCTGGTGAGGTATCCCGACGAGAGTTTGACTTATCTCTCCTCAAATTTCAAAATTTTTTTAGGATCACGCTGGTATCTTGGAATCGTTCGATGGTTTTGTGACGAGAACATTGTTCTTGGTGCCTCGACATTTAGGGGTTGTGGCGGTGTCCGGGGAGTTGAGCTCCGAGGTGTTGTCGTCACAATTTTATCGTTGCAGTTCTGGAATACCTGAGTTTTACCGACATCGAAATCTCTTTTGTGCAGTTGTTGGTGAGATAACCTGATAGCCCGATCTTGTGGCGAAAAGGGAGTATTGCCATGACTTGTATAACGGATGTTTTTCAAGGTCGAGGTAAACGATTTCGAGGATTTCTTGGTTATGTGTTGACGGATGGATACAGCTGGATCTAGGTATTGTTAGTTTGGGTGATATATTTTGTGTCCCCTGTATCCCCAACACCAGATTGCATAACCAGAAAGTTTCGGGAGTTTATAGGTGGGAATTCAAGTAGCTCCTAGAATATCTTTCCGACAGATGCATGATATGGGATTGGGTAAATCTCTATCATATGTATTTGTTCCGGCTTATTCTGCAAGCCAAATCCTTTGTTTTTGTTTTGTTTGTGGTATTCAAGTTGCTTCAATGTCAAGTGTTGATTCCATACCTGTCCTAAATGGTGTTCTCATATTGCTATGTGAATACTAATCCTTCTTGATCACTGAGCTTGTCATGTTAATTCTTTTCTCAACCGGCGTGCTTCTCTTCAAGTGGATCCGATCATTCCAACATTCGCAAGATCAATTCTAAGCTTTTTCTCAACGGTGTTTGTTTCATCCAACCTAAGTTGCCTTTGTTTTCCCGCCCTCCCACCCTTTTTCTTCAAGGACTCAGATTTCTTAATCAAGTATCCATTTTGTAGAGTGAAGTTTCTTCATTCTT
This sequence comes from Aegilops longissima, assembly GCA_021605205.1. NCBI lineage: Eukaryota > Viridiplantae > Streptophyta > Magnoliopsida > Poales > Poaceae > Aegilops > Aegilops longissima. The sequence continues at coordinate 269,370,757 of CM038678.1, forward strand.
TTCCTTTAATGTTTATCCGGTGATTTCTCATGAAGACGCTAAGGAAGCTTTAACCTTATCATTGTTCCATTCTAATTTTCTTCTCCGATGGATTTAGTTCAAGATTTCGGTGTTGATCTTATCCCTTTTCCTATTTTCACAATGTTTTCCCATACCGGTGCACCTCATAGTCTTTCACTTTTGTTATTCAATTGTTCCGAGTGTTGAAGATATCTCGAAGATTCTAGTTTCCATTCTCAATTCACTCAAGTTCTTTTGAGGATGCTATCTCATTCAAGCCATTTAATTCTACCGTGCAATATCTATTTCAAACAATTGTTCAACGGTGGTTCTTTTGAGTGGGCCCTAACCCACGTGTCTTTTCCTGGATCTTACGACTCTTCTAATTTTCAAGAGCTATTCCCAAATTCATTGCAAAGTTTGGCGTAAGAATGAGTTTTTCATCAGTCATATGGCTTTCTCCAAGATCTTCCAAATTATTTTCATTGTTGGTTCAACCTTTCTAATTTTCATTCCGGAGTGCCTCAACAATTCATGATGGTGTTTCTCGTCGTCATTCTCGAATTTTGAAGACCGAAGAAGAGTTTCTCTTTAATCTTGCTCTATTCACTTCAAGATTCATGGTTCCAGCTTCGTGCCATCCTCATAATTGTTTTGATTGTGAGAATTCTTTTAACCCACCCGGAGCATTTCAGGAGTCTTTTCAGTTTGATTCTTCGGAGCCCATCATCTCAGAATTATTCATTCAAGCGTTCAACTCTGGTTTTCCAAATCTCACCGGTGCATCATGCAAATACCCTCTAATCAGTTCATGATCTCTTCGTTCTAATGTATCTAAAATTTTGTCAAGCATCTTTATTCGTTTTCCAATTCTTCCCGGTGAATTGTGCCTTTGCTACTTTCATTTTCAATTCTTACGGTGGTTTGTTCAAGATTGCACTTCCTTTATTATCACATCAATTTATTCGTTGTTTCAATCCCACCGGTGGTTCCATCAATACCTTCTCAAGTTTGCGCTATATCTCTATCTGTAATCATTTATCAATGAGAATAAGTAGTATGCCTAATCCATTTTGTCATCAATTTAATTGGTGAAGGATGAGCATAATGGAATTCTTATTCTTGTTCCATCGAGTAAATTCAATTCCTTATTCCGGAGGTTCATCAAAATTCTTGATTTCAATTGTTTCATCTTTTCTTTTCACGGAGTTCCAAGCTCTCATCATCACGAAGATCCATCTAAATTATTGCAAGGCTTCACCTTGTGTTTTCAACTTCTTTTTCTTTTATCATCCTTTTCTTACCGGAGTTCATCATGGAGGCTCTACATGGTGCTTCGTCAAGGATTCTTTTCATTCTTCAATTGTTCATCAAGATTTCTCTCGGAGTTATGACCCGCCAAGCTATACTCAAAATTGAACATGGTGCTCAACACGTGTTTTGTTTTGAGGAGTTCAAGTATTCTTCTTCTTGCATTTCGAAGTGCTATTCTTTCTACCTTATCTCTTGAGATGGTGCTATGTCACTCTTGACAATTTCATTCATGTTTCATGATTCATATGTTGTCAAGGATGAGGTAGTTAAACCCATCAACTCCTTCGAGCATGAGTTCTTCTCAGTCCATCAATCTCTTCATTGGAGTTATCTTGGTTTAGATTTCACCTAAAGCCTTTCCCAAGGAATGTTGCTATTTTTGGTGCTTATCAATAATCCAAGTTTTCTCCTATTCTCTGGGTGAAATAAGTTTTCATCTTCTTGTTGATCTTAATCCAATCAATTGTTTCCGTTGGTGGCAGAAGCTCACCTCGTAATTTTGAGATGTTTTCATAAGCCCACTACAAGCTTATCCTTATCGTTGTTGTTTTTTTCAAACAACTCCGTTCTATCCTTGTTTGTAAGGATGCTTCATTCAAATTCATTTGTGGTAGAAGTTGTCATTTTCTTCTCCATCCCTTATCCCAACAATCTAGATTCTATTCTTTCGTTTCGAAGGCATTGTGATGTTGCTCTCTTCGACCCATCGTCTCGTTTTGCCAAGATCATGTTCTTTTCTTGCATTATCCATTTAACCAGAGTGGTTTCAATATCTATTTTATCACTAAACCTCTTGGTTCTCGTCGTATCCCATGTTCCTCTTTTCTAACAGTGTTTTCAACCTTGTTCATCTTCGTTGTGTTCTTTCTTTCATTTTGCTCAACCTCTCAAGGTTCTTTGGTGTCACTCGTTTGTCAAAGAAGCAACTTTGTTTTACCTCTTCCTCTTCCGCTTTTCTCGGTGCCATCCTAGATCTCGGGGCGAGATCCTCTCGTAGTGGTGGAGTGTTGTGACGCCCAAGACCGGAGCTTGATTGCCTTCCGTGGTTTCGAGTTTTGCCATGTGTTTTGTTTTGTTTTTGCATTTCATCATGTCATCTCTTGCATTGCATCATGTCATCATGCCATCATATCATTAATTTTAAAACTCTTCTAAATAAATAGTATGGATCTTCGGTCCATTTAAATCGAGGGAATTCACATGGTGTTTTCTCTTTATAACATATCCTCCCAATATTAGGGAGCTATATAAAATATTCCTCGTTTTGGAATCATCATAACCCACTTGCATAATAAATCCCATGCCCTTTCTACTTCAAGTTTGGTCCCCCAAACCTTGCCATTATTTCTTCTATCATTTTCCGGAGTTCCACCAAAAATCCTCGGGCCATTTTTGTTAAATTCCTCATATTTTTGTGAGCTCGGGAAAATTATCCGTGTGTCCAAATCCTTTCCCCAACCCTCTCTTTCTTTTCTTCTCTTTATCTGTTTTCTGCTAAAGTTTATATATTAGAGAGAGAGAGAGAGCCAGCCCAGCAGGCCAGCCCTCCCTCGGCAGCCCACCATCTCTCCTTCTCCTCCCGCAGGCCCAGCCGGCCCTGGCCTTTCTCCTTCCGCCAGCCCAGCTTGGCCTTCTCCAGGCAGCCGCCCCTGCCCTCTGAGGCCTAGGCCCAGCCGCGCCTCCCTCCAGGCCGGCCAGCCTCTAAGGCCCAAGGCCCAAGCCGGCCCCTTCCTAACCCTAGGCGCCAGGCCCAGCCTCCCCTCGATCCCCTCCTGCTCGATCCCTCCCTCTAGCGCCGTCGTCTCCTTCCCGATCCCTCGACCAGATCTCTCTCCTCTCGCTGCCTCGATCCCATCTCCCTCGCTCCTCCCTCGCGCGATCGCTCCCGAACCCCGCTCGATCTCCTCGCCCTCTCCCTTTCCCTCGTCGCCTCTCCCTTTCCCCTCGCCGCCTCAACCTCCTCGTCGCCCGCCATCCCTTCCCGTCGACCTCGCGTCCTCACTCAAGCCTCCCGTAGACCATGTCGCCTCTGCGCCATGGCCGTGGCCTCGAGCCGGCCCGTCGTCGCCCCGCCTCCCGTGTCTCCTCCCGCCGCGGCCCCGCCGGTGATGGTGACCCCGGCCGCGCCGCGCGCCCTCCGTTCCTCGACCTCACCGACTGTCCCGCCGGCGCCACTCCTCTGCCGCGTCCAGACTCCTTCCTTGGCCATGCCTCGCCGTCCGGGCTGCTGCTCCCGTCGGCCCCGCCTTGCGCCTCCTCGCCGAGGCCACCTGGTTCATCCACCATCGCCTCCTTGCTGGCATCCCGAGCCCCTTGTGTGTTTGGTGTTGGACCGTCGAGGCTGGCTAGTTCGACCGTCGAGACCGCCAAGTTCCTGATGGATGCGCGAAGTACTCGCCGAAGACCTGTTTTTCGTCAAGTTCGTCTACACGATTATGACCTCGGAGTTGGACCGCAAGCGCCAAGTACCCCACCGGCAAGATCACACGGACGCTCGAACGACTACACGTGGATGCGACAAGTACCACGACTACCCTCGAGGTCATTCGGTTTCCGTCAAGATCGACTACGGGGATACCCCAAGTTCCCCTTCGGAATGTACCAAGTTCGACTACGTGATGTGACAAGTACCTCTACCGTCGACCCGGAGACATCGGATCGCCAAGTCCCTCTTCGAACATCTACGAGAACGTGTACCACTACCGTCGACCCTCGAAGACCCCGTGGACCCCGAACATCCACGGGACATGAACAACTACTTCCGATGACGAGATGTACCACTACCATCAAACGTGAAACACTACTTCCACTACCGTCGCCGTGTACGATTACTTCCACTACATCGCGAGAACGACTACTTCCTCTACTTCCCTCGACGACCCGTGAACGTCTACTTCCCTCTCGAACGCTTTCTCCTCCGAACGCCGTTCGAAGGTATAACCCGTGACGACCGCCGCGATCGAATCATCCTTGCGATGCCCCTCTTTTGCCATGCCACCGTTCCGTGGGAACCCGGTATCCGGGATCACCCCCACCATCTTGCATGACTCGCTTCCGTCACGCTTTCCTTTGTACCGATATCTCAATCGAGTTATCGGAACCGACATGTTGCCGTGGCACCATTTTCGGATTCGTTGCCGTGGCACCCCTTTCTTCCACCACGGTGACACAATGCTTCATAATGCTCTTGTCAACGTTTTCATAATATTGCATAATCTTGCTCATGTCATCCGCATCATGATAACAACATTTAATTGTTTAATAATTGTTGTTTGCATTAATTTGCTTAAATGCCATGCTAAAATGATTTATTTCATAACTAAATAACCGTAGCTCCATTTTAAATAATTTATATATGTAAATGGGGTAGAAAAATGCCTAGTTTAACATGGTATACTTTATTTGCATGTTTAACAACTCTAAAATATGCTTTAGGTCAGATCTGTACCGAATCCATAATTTGCATATGGGGATTTTCCGGAATTGTTGTTTCTTATTTCCGGCCTCATTTAAACTTGCCTAGATAGGTAGTTTCATTATGCTTCACCTCTTGCCATGTTTAATAACATTTAATATTGTTTGGTAACCTAATCGGGAGAGAACTAAATAAATGTTGTGAAGTTTTGTCAATATGCAACCCGTTGCATATTGAGCTCCACTTAATTTGTAGTGTTGTTTGTTGCACTTTGCCATGCCATGCTATTTAAACCGGACATGCATCATACTTGTTTGCGCATCATGCCATGTTTATGTGATGGTTGTTTACTATGTTGTTTGTTTGTTTCCGGTTTGCTTCTCTCGTTAGCTTCGGTTTTTCGTTCCGGAGTTGTGAGGATTCATTCGACCTCGTCCGTTTGTCTTCTTCATGGATTCGTTCTTCTTCCTTGCGGGATTTCAGGCAAGATGACCATACCCTCGAAATCACTTCTATCTTTGTTTGCTAGATGCTCGCTCTTTTGCTATGCCTATGCTGCGATGCCTACCACTTGCTATATCATGCCACCCACATTGCCATGTCAAACCTCTAACCATCCTTTCCTAGCAAACCGTTGTTTGGCTATGTTACCGCTTTGCTCAGCCCTCTTATAGCGTTGTTAGTTGCAGTGAAGATGAAGTTTGTTCCTTGTTGGAACATGGAGATGTTGTTCCTTGTTGGAACATGTTTACTTGTTGGGATATCACAATATATCTTATTTAATTAATGCATCTATATACTTGGTAAAGGGTGGAAGGCTCGGCCTTATGCCTGGTGTTTTGTTCCACTCTTGCCGCCCTAGTTTCCGTCATATCGGTGTTATGTTCCCGGATTTTGCGTCCCTAACGCGGTCGGGTGATTTATGGGACCCCCTTGACAGTTCGCTTTGAATAAGACTTTTCCAGCAAGGCCCAACATTGGTTTTACCATTTGCCTCACCTATGCCCCTTTTCCCTTGGGTTTCCGGAGCCCGAGGGTCATCTTTATTTTAGCCCCGGCCAGTGCTCCTTCGAGTGTTGGTCCGAACTGAGCAGCCTGCGGGGCCACCTCGGGGCAACTCGAGGGTTGGTTTTACTCGTAGCTTGACTTATCCGGTGTGCCACGAGACCGAGGTATGTGCGACTCCTATCGATTTGTCGGCACATCCGGCGGCTTTGCTGGTCTTGTTTTATTGCTGTGAAATGTCTTGTAGCCGGATTCGAGACTGATCGGGTCTTCCGGGAGAAGGAATATCCTTCGTTGATCGCGAGAGCTTATCATGGGCTAAGTTGGGACACCCTGCAGGGTTTGAACTTTCAAAGCCGTGCCAGCGGTTATGTGGCAGATGGGAATTTGTTAATGTCCGGTTGTAGAAAACCCGAAGTTGATCTTAACTAAAATACACCAACCGCGTGTGTAACCGTGATGGTCTCTTCTCGGCGGAGTCCGGGAAGTGAACACGGTTTCTGGGTTATATCTGACGTAAGTAGGAGTTCAGGATCACTTCTTGATCATAGTTGTTCGACCGTGCTTTGCCTCCTCTTCTCGCTCTCTTTTGCGTATGTTAGCCACCATATATGCTAGTCGCTTGCTGCAGCTCCACCTCACAACCCTGCCCTACCTTTAAGCTTAAATAGTCTTGATCTCGCGGGTGTGAGATTGCTGAGTCCCCGTGACTCACAGCCACTTCAAAACCAGTTTGCGGTGTTGTGAAACCGTGCAGTGTGATGCACCGAGCTCAAGGAGGAGCTCGATGAAGACTTTGTGCATTGTGTTGTTTCGTTTCAGCTGATCGAGAGTGGAGCCAGTTGGGACGATCGGGGATCTGTGTAGCATTTGGGGTAGTCTTCTTTTATTTTGGTTCCGTAGTCGGACCTTGATTGTACCTGTATGATGTAATGTTTTACTCATGTATTGTGTGAAGTGGCGATTGTAAGCCAACTATGTATCTTTTTCCCTTATGTATTACATGGGTTGTGTGAAGATTACCTCACTTGCGATATTGCTTTCAATGCGGTTATGCCTCTAAGTCGTGCTTCGACACGTGGGAGATATAGCCGCATCGAGGGCGTTTCACTGGTAAAGCGGTGCGACGCTTGTCAAAAGTTTTCACGTCGAGCTCATGTTCCGGCTCAAGAACTATGGATAATTCCTATCACTTGGCCTTTTGCCACTTGGGGGCTTGATATGGTGGGCCCTTTTAAACGTTCCAAAGATAAGAATACCCACCTGTTGGTGGCGGTTGACAAGTTCACTAAATGGGTTGAAGCGGAGCCCGTCAACAAGTGTGATGCAGCCACGGCGGTTCAATTCCTTAAAAAAGTCATTTTCCGCTTTGGTTTCCCACACAGCATCATCACGGATAATGGCACCAATCTTTCTAAAGGCGAGATGGAGGAGTTTTGTCAACGGGAGCACATCCGGCTTGATGTAGCATCCGTGGCTCATCCACAGTCTAATGGACAAGCAGAAAGGGCGAATCAAGAAATCCTGAAGGGTATCAAGCCCCGGCTTATGGTTCCTTTGAAGCGGACGCCGGGTTGTTGGGTGGAAGAATTACCATCTGTGTTATGGAGTATAAACACCACCCCAAACCGATCCACGGGTTATACACCTTTCTTCATGGTTTACGGGGCTAAGGCTGTCCTTCCAAGTGATATTCGTCATGATTCGCCCCGGGTTGCTAATTATGTTGAAGCGGACAATGAGCAAGCACGCCAAGAGGCGTTGGACCTGTTACATGAGAAACGGGACATGTCTTTGGCTCGATCGGCGGTTTATCAACAAGACCTACGGCGTTATCACAGCCGCCGGGTTAAGACACGAACCTTTCAAGAAGGCGACTTGGTGCTCCAGCTCATCCAGGATCAGACCGATATGTACAAGTTATCCCCACCTTGGGAAGGACCCTTTGTGGTCAGCATAAATCTGCACAACGGATCATACTACCTCATTGACGTTCGAGAAGACTCATGCAATTCTGAGGAGGAGACCCGGTGGCCTTGGAACATAGCTCTACTTCGGCCTTACTACACTTGAGCCATAGGCTTTTCTTATGTACATATTTCGACAATGTATATATTATGATCAAATATAATAAACCAGCATCCTTGCTATAAGCAGGGCCTCTGCTGTTTTTTCTCAAATGATCCTTTGAGTTACATGGGGGCTTCAGGTGACAAAGCGGAGTACTACCTGTTAAACCGGCTATCATGCCGTAATACAGCTTGGGAGCTTCACACCCAAGGGGCCAAAGAGAGTCTGGATGCTATGCACAGCTCAAACATAGGCACCCATGAGCACATCTCACAAAGTTACTTGGGGGCTCCTTGTGTAAAATACAAAGGAGTTTGAAAGGACCCTTGTAGCTGGGTATCGACCCACGGCTTGGAAGCCTGGTGTATTCACCTAAAACCCCGGGTTAACCTGCCTTCATCAAGTAAGCCACTCCTACCCAGGTAATCCTGGCATGACCCATCGAACGTTTGACAGTTACTCTCATTGAGACCCTGAACTTGTCAAAGTTAAAACGATGATTCGTTAGTTGGAGGCCCATCTTAAAAGGCTTTGTCAAATGGTTCAACTCAGTGGCCTGGCAGCCCATGAAAAGCCTCGAATTTGGGCCTGGCAGCCCTTGAAAAGCTTCGACTACAAGTTTTTATTTGCTTTTTGAAAGTTTCTCTCTCCTTTGTTAAGGTTTCAAGTTAAACCGGCATCTTTTGACCCGTATGGCCTTTCAGTCATTATATTAATCTGGTGTTTGTTAGCCTGGCTTGGTTTCAACTATAAGTTGTACAACCACATCCAATTGTAAACCGGTGTTTATTAACCCGGTCTGGCTTTGACTATGTGTCACCACTTTTATTATCTGGTGTTCATAGTAACCCGGCATGGCTTCTTACTTACCTTATTACATGGTGAGAAGTCAAACAGTTCAAGATTTGGGTTCCCACCCTTACTACAATAATAGTTGGTACACCGACTATGTGATTTCATATCACAGGTATGAGTTATTTCATATTTATTCTGCTTTGGTTATTAGCCAGGCTTTATCTTGGGCATTATGACCCGTCCGGCGGTAAACCGCCAGGACAATTCTTTTTATGCAGACTTAAGGATCGCATATTATATTATGATATATAAGCCAACACTGAAATTATCATGGTGGATCACACAAAGTATATCCCAGTGCACGATGGCAGCAGATCAAAATATTTTTGCTAGCCTATTGCAAGGCGTTTTAAGGCCCAAAATATGGAATGTTTCTTCCAACAAGACAAAGTTTATGAAGCGTCAATCAGATTGCCGGATCAAGCCTCATCACCATGTTGACGTGAAGTGGATGGGTCATCTAGCGTCGGATCAGCCTCCTCCTCCCCATCCAGTGGCTGGAAGTCATTGGTGGTCCAGTCAATCCGGGTTAAAGCCTGAAAGACAGCCTCTTCACTTATAAGTTCAGTTTGATCAACGTCAGGGGCGTAAGTGTGCTTACGGATTGGCGGAATAAGATTTTGCACTTCTGGAATGACAACCTCAATCCGTTTGTTGTTGGCATCATAGTAGGACCGGTGAACAGTCAAGTTAGCTTCTTCTGCCAATTGACTCGCCAGAGGACGCATCTCCCTTGTCACTTTTTTGAGGGCTTCGTTATCAAACTCTGCCCCATTTTCTTGTTCACTGGGAAAGCCCTTGGCAATGTCAACCGGGTCTAGATCAGCTATCCATGCTTTGGCTCGGGTAAGTGCTAATAAAGCGCCAGCCCTGGCAGTGGATCGCTTCATCTCCTCTATCTGTACTAGCGTCATGGACAACCTGGCTAAAGTGTCCTTGATCAATGTTGGGGCCTAATTGTCATATGACGTTGCACAGATAACCCGTTGGGCACCGATATACAACTGTTCAATCAGCGTATATGCTGCCTTCAGCTTCATCCGCATATCAGAGCCCACATGAGCAATGCGGCCACCTACAGCGGTTTAAGGATTTCATGTTAAACCGGTATATTTCAAAGATGGTCATTCAAGAAGCCTTGGCAAAAATTACTTACCAAATATTGCAGAGGTCATGGCATTCACATGGCTTTTCAAACCAGTAAGCTCTTCCGCCACCGGTTTAAGAGCTGACTTGGCGTCTTCAGCCCGCTTCAGCAATGCAGCCTTTTCTATATCCCAGTTGTCACGCTCAGTCCTGAACCATTCTTTGAGTTGTTCCATGGTGTTTAAAGCGGTTTTCAACTCATCCTTGGCCTTGGAAGTTTCTGCTTGTTGGGTTTTTATGTTCTCTTGAAGGTCAGCAATTTGAGAGCCTTGTTGATTTATTTCAGTCTGCAACAGCTAGAAGAGCATGTTAATATCTTTCTTAAAAGTCCCAAGTATATAAACAAGTTATAAACTTGGCACTTGGGGCCTAATGCGGATTACTTTTTCTTACTGATTGTTTGAAGTCCCAATGATCAATACAAGTTTTAATCTTGGCACTTGGGGGCTAATGTGTAATTGATCAAAAAATACACAAAGGAAATCAACAAAGTACAGTATGGAATATAGAAGTCCCGGTTTGACTTTGCAAGACAAACCGGCCCTTGGGGGCTACAATACAATGAAGGTACAGAACAAAGGATAAAAGCGTTTACCTCATAGAGTTCCTTCATCAGAGTTACCAAACCGGCCTCATAATCCCGGCTTGTGAAGAGGCGGTTTAAGAAAACAGAATGAAGATCCTGAGCAGACAGATTAGCATAGCTTGACAAGTCGGTCTTCCCCTTCCCCTTGCTCATAAAGGCAATTTCATCCTTGGCGGTATGTTTTGACAAAATAAGTGGATTGCCCGGGGCGGTATAAGTAGTGCCAGTAACAACAACATCATTGTCATCCTTAGCTGGGCTCGGCAGATTGACATTATCTTTGGTCGGGCTTGGCGGATTGACAGCAGGGCTTGGCGGATTGACTGCAGGGCTTGGCGGATCAACAGTTGAATTCCGTGGATCAACATCTGGACTTGGAGGTGTGGCACGTGGACTTGATGTATCAACATGTGTAGCCGGATCAGCCTCCGGTGGATTAGCATCAGTAATTGGGTCTTGCGGAGGAGAGTCATCTATGACAACATCAGGGTTTTCACCAGCGTTCTCTGAGGTCTTCTCCGGGTCAACATCGTCAGTAGGGCCGCCGGTCTTCGCTTTCTTGCTCAACCGGGCCTTGGCGCTATAACATTAAAGGTAAAGAATAAGTATGACAAACCAATGCATGAAGAAACAAATTGAAGAACAATATGCTTACCCAGCGACGGTCTTGAGGGGAGGCAGCTGAGTGGTTGATGAACCGCCAGACGAGTTGGAAGATGCCTGGTAATTCGGATCAGACGGATTGAGTGGGCATCGGAAGAAACCCTTCAAAGGATAAAGTTTTTCTGGAGAACAAGTCACCTTTGGACGACGTTTCCGGGTTGGCGTGTCCAGTAAACCGGAAGAAGTGACCTGTTGGCCACTGTGCCGAGTTTGCGACGCCCTTCAGTTTGCTGGGTATTCAAAGAAAATTTTGGATCCAAATGAGCAAGGGGGTGAGAGCGTTTTACTTTCCGAACTGCACGGCGAAATCTTTGAACCAGCACAAGATCTGAATCGGAAGAAAGAGAGATTACCTCAACATGGTCCGCATGGGTGTCCTCTGCATCATCCTGGGAATAATCATTGTCAATAAGGTGAAAAAAAAGGAACCAAGTGAGTCAAGTTCTACCTCTGCATCCGATTCATCAACATCTTCTGGCGGATCAGAAGACTCGGCGGTTTTCTTCTTGGCAATTTTCTTGGTGGCTTTGGTCTTTGCACAAGGAGCCTTGGCCGGTTTATTCCATTTCCAAAAGGAGTTGTTGGCCCGTGAAATTAAAGCAAAGGGATGTTAGCACGTTATTAAAGCGGAGGCGAATCAGTAAGCATTAAGTTGAACTTTACCGCTGGCGGTTGATTGGAGGCGCAAAAAGGTGGCAACCCGATTTGGCTACATGCGGAGATCGATTCGTCAAGCATCTTCTTCACAGATTCAGTAAGTGCAATGTCCGTCATTACTATTTCATGATATCATTGTGGATCTTTTACGTTGCCAGTATATTCATGCATCAATCCGGGGCGGCGGCTTAAAGGCAGAATTCCCCAAGAAACCCAGCAGCGGACGAGATTAATGCCAGTCAAACCGTTGGCCATGAGAGCCCGGAGCTTGGCGAGTTGAGGCGCATAAGTTTTCCGTTCTGCGGCAGTTAAGCATGGAGGTAATGGATGAGCATTGCTAAGCCGGTGAGGGCGGTAACCCGGCAAAGGGTTTTCTCCATCAGGGGCAGTGTTCCGGCAATAAAACCAAGTTTGGTTCCAATCTTTGGGATGGCTATGATGTTTTGCATGAGGGAAGTCAACTTCTTTCCTCTTCTGAATTGAAACCCCACCAAGTCCTGTGTTGGGACCATCAGAGAACTCCGTGCGGCGGTTTAAATGGAAAAAATCATGGAACAACTCCACAGATGGTTCTTCTTGAAGGTAAACTTCGCAGAACACTTGAAAGTTGCATATATTGGACACGGACTTCGGTCCTATATCTTGAGGATGGAGTTGAAAGCTTGCAAGAACATCCCGGAAAATTTTTGATCCGGGTGGGCTGAATCCCCTGTCTAAGTGTTGCATAAATACAATCACTTCTCCATCTTGAGGTTCAGGTGGGCATTCAGGGCCCAGAACTTGCCAATGAAGGACCCTTTTTGAGGCTAAAGCGCCAGTGGTGACATATCCATTGATTTGTGTTTCCGTGATCCGGGACGGAACCCAGTTGCAAGAAGAAAATTGCTTTGTCATCTCGGAAGGCCAACTGTGAAAGGAAAATGAAGGCCGGTTTACCATTGGCTGTTTAAGTGTACTATTCAGTGTTAAAACCAGAAAATTGCTATTTAAATTCAGTTGGCGGTTTAAGGGAGGTTTAATGGTGTATGGCGGATTGACTATTGAATGTTAAACCGCACCTAAGCAGAAGAGCGAGAGCTGAAAATCTACTAAGTGTTTACAGAGACAGGTTTCACAAAATGGCAGTATAATTTTGGATCTACTGTAGTTTAAAAGAAAAAACTTCTCTAAGCCCTACAATGGTGCTAAGAGGAACAAAGAAGATTCAGATGGAGCCCATCCAGGAGTGGCAAGATGCTATGGTATAGTAAATTAACAACATGGATCTGGCCGCGGATCAAAGCTACCAGGCGCGTATATAAACTCAGTAAAAATACTAAGAGAAGGGTGCAGAAGAACTGATGAACGGCGACAAGCACAGATGAACTCGAAACCCTAATCGAGATCTAGGGTTACAGGAAAGTGGATTTACCAAGGCCACTCAGCGGCGGAGGAGCGTTGCAGGGATTCTGGAACGAACAGGGTGATGCAGCGGCCTTGGTCGGTGCAGATTCAAAGGTCGACGGTGGCGGCGGCGCTAGGGCTCTTTGGGTCGCGGGAGGAAGAAGAAGAGAAAGGGGAGAAAGTGGAAGGACCCTTCGGGTTTATTTGTAACAAGGCAGGGAGATAAGCGACAGGCGCAAAAATCAAGGAGCCTGAAGCGGCAAAGTGGGCGCGGCTGACGCCTCGATTTTTGGGATACCATTAATGGAGGAATCTTTTTAATCATTTTTTACGAAGATGACGTCATGATGGTCCAATGCTGTGACCAGAGGATGACGTCACTATGGTGGTTCAACAAAATTTGCTGGAGAAGATGTCATGGCGGTTTACGAGAAATGTAAGGAAATGCTTGCAGAAATTCTTGAAGTGTTAAGGATTGACATGAACAGGTTCAAATCAATCTGGTGCCTAATGTTGGGGATATAACTACTGGATGTAAACCGCCCAGGAGGGGCCGGTTCACCTTCAACTACATTGAAGCCCACGAAGACCCAGAAGATGGCGTTTTACTAATGAAGCTTAGAGGCCCGGAGCCCAAAGGCGGATTAGGGCCCATAGTGGTAAACCGCCATGGTTATGTAACTTGTATTGTCAGTTAGGAAAGGAGAGACCGAGCCGGACACTTGTATGAGTTGGCCTCGGGGCTCTGTAGACCGGCCGGGCGTCAACCTGTGTATATAAAGGGACGACCCGGCGGCGGTTAAGGGACAACCGACAACAACTCGAGACTCAGGCAAAGCGTATTTGCTCCCTAGTCATCGAAACCCAATCAATCCCATCACAACTAGACGTAGGCTTTTACCTTCATCGAAGGGGCCGAACTAGTATAAAACTCCCGTGTCCCTTGTCTGGTTTAACCCCTTCAATCTAACCCGTAGTGATGGCTCCACGACTAAGTCCTTTCATGAGGACATCTAACGTGTTAATTCCACGACACCACCGCCCCGCCAACACCGGCGACCACCGCCCCCATCCTGAACCGTAAGATAGATAGTGGGGTACCTCTCCAGCGAGCCCCCCTCCCGTTATGCTGGTTCTTCCTTCACCCCGTGAGCCCCCTGAAAATCGATGACCTAAAAGTCGATTCAGTCGATCAAGTGTAGCTAAGTCGGAGCAGCATCGCAAGCAAGAGCAAGAGCGAGAGCAGCAGCGCGAGCACTGGCGGAGCTATGTGCATCCCTGCAGGTGCCATGCCCCCCACCCTTGGCAACTTTAGTGAAGAAATTTTTTTATAGAGATATTTAGATTAAGAAATAGAGATGTTTTCCACTGTCTTTTCTCTTTGGCCCCCCCAATCTTCCTAGTCTAGCTCCGCCACTGAGCGCGAGCAAGAGCAATAGCAAGAGCAGACTAGGCAGGGGACCGAGAGCAAGAGCTGAGCAGCAGCGCGAGCGAGAGCTAAAGCAGCAGCAGCTCCTACTGATGTGGACGTCGCCGCCGAGGGAGCAACGCCGTGGAGGAAGTGGCCGGCGACGCCGCCGTCGATGGAGTCGCGCCGTGTCGGCTCGGGACCGAGCGCCAGCAGCACCGTGAGATCGAATCAAGTAGAAAATGCAGCGATTAGTGTACAACCTCTTTGGTGGTGCCGATTAGGCCGCAGCTTCATCCGAGGAAACGGTGATGATGATGCTCTTCCGGTGGTGCAGGTGAAGACGGCAGTGTGGGAATGGAGGTGGCGCGAAAGACGAGGGGAACGTCGGGGCAGCTCCTTGGAGTTGGAGGACGGGGTGGCTGAACCAGCGGGATGATGAGATCGACGACGGATCCTCATCCGATAAGGTGGATGAGGGACGTCGAGGTGTTGCTGTGGACGACGTCGTCGGGCAAGAGGCTCCGGCTGGGTGGCGGACGAAGCAGGGTGTGGGGTTTCGTCGCGGTTTTTCGCTGCCTCGGTGTACGAATAGGTGGGCGGATGGAATGGCAGTGGGGAACCGTGTCTTAGAGACATGCTTGTCTGAAATGTGGGGTAAGTTACGAAAGTACCCCGACCGATTTGAGGCGGTTCTTTCGGTTCAGGGGTACCACGGCATTTCGGCGTGTCGGGATTTCACAGAGGTGGGAGTTTTCGCGTTGTAATTTTGGAATAGCAAGGCACGGGTTGAGATGGAGGGAGTTGTCCGAACACAACGAGACAAAGATATATCTTAAATATTTCGGGCTAACAAAGGCGCGGGTTGATGAGGCGGAGTTTCAGCAAAGACGATAGATAGATACGCTAGCTTGAATTTTCGGCATAACAAGGCGCGGCTTGAAATTTCGGAAGAACAAGCTTAACGTGTACCCAAAAAAAGACAATTTGCACCTCAACACGCACAACACACACATAAACACCATTTAGACTAGAGTAAGGTACACGTGCATTGCACGCATGAGATTTGGCAACCAAATTATGAATAAATACCACTTTATAGCATGCAAGCTTTGAGTCATATATGCATGATGTAGATGTTCGTTTAATTCTTATAGTTCATTTCATTCAAAATCATCTAGTTTTTATAAGAAAGCTAATCTATTTTAAGATTCATGGAGCGTCGTAAGACATAAAGTAAAAACAAATAATGGCAAATCATGTAGAAAAACATTTGGGCAATTCTGATACGGAAGATTCTAGAACAAATAAGAAGTGCTTGTGTTTTGATGTTTGTGCATTATGCTTAAGTTCAACCATGGAGTCTTCTAGATTATACATGTGGCGAAATCTGGTGGAATCTAGATGATATCCAACGGCCAGTAGTGCTCAAATTTGCCATCTTTGGACCATCGGATTCTTCTCATCCAACGACTATCTTTCAAAGTTAAAGTTACCCGCACATAGTATAAAAATTATAAAATATAATATATATAGGGGTATAGATATAGATATGTGATGCAAAAGCCGCCCATCATCTCCAATTAGAATAGTGTGTCCATGCACGGATGCGACGTGGCCAAATGATGTCTGCCATCGGTATCTCAAATTCAAATTAGTCTGACCTTGTTCAATGTTTATACATTACAACATGCTCGTTTCCAAACCACACCGCGCAGATCTCCGTTATATTCATGCATGCATGGGTTTCAAACATCAGGATCTCTTATTCAAATATTTGAATTCAACTTTACATTGATTATGACCTCACCTATTCAGCTATTCTTTTACACCCACATTGTAGTCTTCTCTTTATAATTGTACCACTAACTTTCTCTCGTGCATGCATGCACACATACTACCAGTCGGCATTATCCATCGCACGCATGCAATCTTTTTCTTCAGGTCGGTCTCCCATGAAGGCACACACCAACACAGATCCCCCTCTCCATCATATCGGGCATTCTTTATCTCTCACGCCTGCATGCGCAACGATCGATGTTCCTCTATGTATGTGTCGGATTTCGGGTTCCGGCAGACCCTTGAGGTTCAAACACTGGGGTGCGCGCGGACATCCAACCCTCCACCATCTTGCACCTCGCCGAATCGCTGGGACCTAAACTACTAAACGGGACAGCACAAGAGACACAAGATTTATACTGGTTCAGGCCATCATTGTGGTGTAATACCCTACTCCAGTGTGTGGTGTGGTGGATTGCCTCTTGGACTGATGAGGAACAATACAAGGAAGAATAGCCTCGTGAGGGTCTGTTCTTGGCGGGTGCGATGAACTGCTAGGTGGTGTTCCGTCGCTCTAGCTATTGGTTTCTTGATGAGGATTCCGGATCCCTCGCCTTGGGGGTGGCTACTCCTATTTATAGATTTAAGGCCCCGGCCTCTTCCCAAATATTGAGCGGAAGGGCGCCAACAATTGGCCATTTTGAAGGGGAACAGCGGTACACTTATCCTCGACTAAAGTTGGTCCTCGCCACCAAGGCTCTGGTGATGACGCTTGCTTGGGCTCCACGATGACTCCTTCCAGCCGCTGGGCTGGTCTTGGTCTTGTTGCAATCAAACGGATGCCTTTGCTTGATGCTCTCGCCTGCGCTTGCTCCCTTTGCACCAAAGAGGAAAGGAGGACACTACGCGGGCTGGCGCCCGACTGGCGCCCTCGGTCGTCATGGCTTACGTCATGGGCACCTCGCGAGGTACCCCACCTTGAACTCTCCGCCTCCTCATGAGCCAGCCTGACGAGGCCGTGCCTGAGGAAGCTCCTTGTCGTCCGCCCCGCGAGGCTTGGAACCTCGCGAGGGTCTTGAGCTTGCGTTGATGAAGATGGGCCGCGCTGGGCCTCCTTCGAGCCACACCGCAGGCCGCAGGCAGGCAAGTCTGGGGACCCCCGTTCCCAGAACGCCGACGGTAGCCCCCGGGCCCACGGCACGCCCGAACTTGGCCGAGCAGAGAGGCGAAAGGGCAAGTGCGAAGCGTCGTGGGCCCTAACAGCCTGCGGCCTTGGGCGACGCGTGGCGGTTGATTGGACGCGTGTGCACTGCTTCCCCATGATGCCTCGGTAACCACCCGGATTCGACAAGTCCCTGCATGCAGAGTTGGTCATGATTACCGGTGATCGTGGAGGCCGATGGTTGGCCTTCGCAGGCTATAAGTACGGAACGGCGCGCGCCCTTCCAGTATATCCTTTCTTTTCTCTCCTTCTTCTCCATGGCTCCACCAAGGAAGTTCTCGGCCGCAGAGAAGGGGAAGGGCCGTCAGGTCGAGTCTTCCTCTCCTCCGCCTAAGCGTGGTCAAGGTCGCCCTCGCAAGTATCCCGTGGCCTCCACGGCGGTCCCCCGCGGTCGTGGGGGTGGCTCTCAGCGTGGCGACGAGCGGCCGGCCATGGTCGGAGGGCGTGCCCCGGCCGCGCGTCCCCCGAGGTCGCGCCTCCATGCTGCTGAAGCGCTGCCGGAGTTCATGGTGAGGGCAGAGGAGCCGTCCGGCGTCCGGCTTCAGCTCCCGCGCTTCCTCTTGGGTGAGCTCCCAGATGGCGCCCTGGGTGGCCTCTGGCTACAGGCAGATGGCTGCTGCAGCCGGGCTCCGTGGGCTTCTCTGGAGGTCTCTGCTGCAGGGAACCTGTTCTGACCATGGTGGCGGCAGACGTTCGCTGCACAAGTGGTCTTCGCCGCCGGTGCTCCCTGCACTTCAAGTACGACGGTGACGCCACCCTCTACGTGAGGGTGTTCGGGGAAGACGGTCGCCGCATGGGGTGCTGCCCTGAAGACAACGACCGTGGCTGCGGACTCAGCCCCGGCGTGGATGGAGAGGGCAGCGCGCGGGCGGCTGGCGATGCCCGTGACTCCTCACGCTTCACCAGCTCTTTTTCGGGTGGTGATTCTTCCAGCAGCGGCCGCGGCCAGCCCCCACGCCACAGCGCCTTCTTGGGGGGTGGCAGCGGGTCCGCTTGCCGCCGCGCCCCGGTGAAGCGCGAGAGGGAGTCCGCCTGAGCTCCGGAGGCGGCTCGGCCTTCCAAGAGAGCCGGCACGGGGCGTGCTTCACCTGCTTTGGTCCTTTTCCTTTATTTTCTCCTACGCAAAAAGGCAACAATGTGTGGCCCCGTGGGGGCGCGTTTAGGTTAACGCCGTTAATTATTGTGCTGCTTTTGTTATCCTGATACTGTTCCCTTCTGTCGTACGCCCATTCGCAAGTGAACCCCAGCCGTGGCCACGGGGGCGACCGATCCAGGCCCCGTGTTCGCGTTGTGCTGCCCGTGAGGCATGGTCAGGAGGGGTGCTCCAGCTGTGGACCAGGGTCGTGAAAACTTGACGAAAGGGGCAGGAACGCTCGCGGGGGCTCCCTAGGCTTCTGCCTCACGAGTCCCCATGCAAGAGAAATCGAGGCAGGAGAGCGAAAAAGATCGAAGAACCACGGACCAAAAAAGGGGCGATAGTTTCGATAAAAACTCCAAATGGGAATAACTAGTCAACTGCAGAAAGCAATGAAAAAGCCGCGTCTGCACCTAGTCTAGTCTTCGACGCCTTCTCACCAGCGAGCTAAGTGCTGCCACTGGCGTGGAGGGAGCCCAGGGCCCGAGGCCGCACTCCCGAGACTCCGAGGCGCAGTACAACCCCAACTCATTATTACGTGAGAGTGTCACGGGCGGCGAGCTTCACAGCGCTGGCCTTCTTCACAGTGCTCCGGCCTTTCTTCTGGGAAGCAAGCTTCACGGGCGCTGGCCCTCTTCACGGGCTCCGGGCCCTTTCCAGAACGCGACAGCTTCACATGCGTTCGCCTTCTTCACAGGCTCTGGGCCTTTCTCGAAAAAGATGAGCTTCACAGCATTCGCCTTCTTCACGAGCCGGGCCTTTTCCAAAAGAATGAGCTTCACAGCATTCGCCTTCTTCACAGTGCACCGGGCCTTTTCAAAAAGAATGAGCTTCACAGCATTCGCCTTCTTCACAGCACCGGGCCTTTTCCAAAAGGAATGAGCTTCACAGGCATTCGCCTTCTTCACAGGCACTGGGCCTTTTCCAAAAAGAATGAGCTTCACAGGCACTGGGCCTTTTCCAAAAAGAATGAGCTTCACAGGCATTCGCCTTCTTCACAGGCACTGGGCCTTTTCCAAAAAGAATGAGCTTCACATGCATTCGCCTTCTTCACAGGCACTGGGCCTTTTTAGGGGTAAAACCACCAGAGGTGCTGGATGTTCCACGCGTTCTGTATAGGTACTCCCTCTTGAGTCTCCAAGCGCACGGAGCCGGGCCTGGAAACATGAACAACCTTGAACAGGCCCTCCCACATGGGAGAGAGCTTATGCAGTCCCTCCCTGGAGAGGACCCATCGGAGCACGAGGTTCCCTACCTCGAGAGTTCTGGGGCGGATGTTGCGGCAGTGGTATCGCCGGAGTGCCTGCTGGTACCTTGCCGCTCGCAGCGCAGCTTCTCGTCGGTGCTCCTCCCCCAGCACGAGGGCCGTCCCCCGCATGGCGTCCCGCAGTGTTTCATCGAATGCCAGGACCCGCGAGGATCGACGCTGGACCTCGTGAGGGAGGACCGCTTCGCCCAGAGACCAGGAAGAAGGGGTCTCCCGGTTGGCTTAGTTGCGGTTGTGCGGATGGACCACAACACGGACGGAAGCTCGTCATACCAGCCTCTGCCGTGAGCCTCCAGCTTCTTCTTGAGCGCCCTGGTCTTGAGGCCTCTCAGACCTCTGCGCTGGCCCGCCGGCTGTCCGTTGCTTAAGCGGGTGCGCCACCGGCGTAGCATATCTACGCCCCAAGGTTAGCGCAGACGCTTTTAAAAGGTTACTTGTGAACTACGAACCGTTGTCGGTGATGATGCGTTCTGCACCAACCAGCTCACGATGCCCTTGATGAACTTGACCGCAGAACCAGCGGGATGGTGCGGACGGCCTCGACTTCGCCCACTTGGTGAATTTGTCCACGGCGACGAGAGGTAGCGATAGTCCTCGGCGCCCGAGGAAAAGGGCCCAGGATGTCCAGCCCCTGCACCGTGAATGGCCAAGTGAGGGGATGGTTTGCGCCTCCTCCGCCGGGCTGGTGGATCTGCTTGGCATGGAATTGGCAAGCCTCGCAAGCCTTCACGAAGTTCAACAGCGCCATTGAGCGCAGGGCCAATAGAAACCGCTGCGGAACGCTTTGCCGACGAGGGCCCGTGATTTACGAATGGTGCCTACAATCTCCACCATGTATATCTGCCAGCAGTTCCTTCCCTGTTCCTCGGTGATGCAACGCAGGATACGCTGCTCGTCGCTTCCTAGAGCTCTCCATCCATGATGTCAGATGTCGTGGCTTGCGGCGCCACACGCCCGCCTCCTCCTCCTTCTCCGCAAAGTTCCATGCTAAGTAACTCTTGAGTCTGTGGTCCAAGACTCTCTTGAGGTTCCATCATGAGGAGTAGGCGTGCTCCTGAGGCCGGGCCACAGGCTGGGGCTCCTGAGGCAGGTGGCTGAGGGAGCTCCTCCCGAGGCTGTGCTGTGCTCGATAACGGCGGCAGGGCTGAGGGCTTAAAGAGTCGTTCTCAAAGACGCCTGCCTCTGGGTAATCTCCCGAGGCTCGCTTGGCAATGTCGTCGGCCTCTTGATTGGTGCTGTGGCACGTGGCGCAGCTCCAACCCCGTAACTGTTTCTCCATCCTGCGGACCTCCGCAAGGTAGGCCTCCATGTGTTCATCTCTTGGCTCGTACACCTTGTTGGAGAAATTGACGAGGAGCTGCGAATCGCCCTTGATGGTAAGGCGCTTCACCCCCAGGCCAGCGGCAGCCTTCAGACCCGCTATCAGCCCCTCGTATTCTGCTATATTGTTGGAGACCTTCTCGCCATGCTGGAAATAGAGCTGCACGACATAGTAGAGCTTGTCCTAAGCGGGAGATATGAGCACCGCCCCATCCCCAGCGCCCTGTCTGGAGAACGCTCCGTCGAAGTACATGGCCCAACCTTCTGGCGCTTCGCTTCCTGGCGAGAGGGATCGATCCTTGCCGGCCCTGAGGCCCGGTACTTCTGTCCATTCAGCCACGAAATCTGCCAGCGCGGCCCCCTTGATGACTCTGGTTGTGCTTGAACTCGAGCTGAATGCTTGCAGCTCAATGTTCCACTCGCAACTCTTCCGCCGAAGTTGGGGCTCCTGAGCACCCTCTCCGTGGGGTATGCCGAGACAACCTTGATTGATGACCTCGAAGTAGTGCCGCAGCTTGCGCCAAGCCACCAACAGCGTGAGGAGGAGCTTCATGGCATGGGATACCGCTACCGTGATCCAAGAACATTGTGCCGAATGGCACACCGGTGCTCGACGAGGCTAGGGGCGCGCAGTGCGGGCGGCGCTTTCGAAGCTGTGGTGCCTCCCGAGGTGGCGGCGCCTCTAGAGGCTGGGTGCCTGGATGGAGGGCCTCCCGCCTTTGGTGTGCTCTCGCCACGGCTGATCTTCTTCCGCTGTGTGATGGCTTCATGAGTTCCTTCCGATTCGCCCTGCTTTAGCTCGGTGGCCGCCGTGGTCTTGGCTCGACGCCCTCCCTAACTGCCACCAGGCTGCGCTTAGCGGAGTAGGGAGGGCGGCAGGTAGAGTACCAAGGGCCTCGAGGCGCGGGCCACCATCACCGGAGGGCTGGTTAGGTACCTCTTGAGGTCTTGAACGCTTTATCGGCCTCTTCACCCATTCAAGGGCCCTTTTTCTTCATCACCGAAGAAAGGCAGCCCTACTCCCCAATCGGGAGATGAAATGGCCCAGCGCATGCGCCCCGTGAGCTTCTGATTTCTCGAGGGTCTTTGGTGGCCTCATGTCTTCAACTGCTTGACCTTTTCCGGTTGGCCTCGATGCCTCGGTGGGACACGAGGAAACCCAGGAGCTTGCCCGAGGGAACTCCAAACACACAGTTCTCCGGGTTGAGCCGCAAGCTCACTGTGTTGAGGCTCGCGAAGGTTTCTTCCAGGTCTTGTATCAAGGTCTTGGCCTCGCGAGACTTCACCACGATGTCGTCGACGTAAGCCTCTACATTCTTCCCGAGCTGTGGGCCCAAGGTGATGTGCATGAGCACTGAAGGTTGCCCCATTATGTGAGTCTGAATGGCATGCATGTGTAGCAGTACACTCCACACGGGGTCCGTCTTTTCCATGTCTTCCACCGCCATCTTCACCTGGTGATACCCGGAAAAGGCGTCCAAGAAGCATAACAGGTCACACTCGGCGGTGGAGTCGACGATTTGGTCGATGCGAGGGAGCGGGAACGGATCCTGCGGGCATGCTTGGTTGAGGTTGGTGAAGTCGACACACATGCGCTCCTTTCCGCCCTTCTTTGGCACCACCACGGGGTGGGCCAGCCAATCTGGGTATCGAACCTCGCGAATAACCCCTGTGGCTTCTAGCTTGCGGGTCTCTTGGACGATGAAGGCCTGCTTTTCGGTGGACTGTCTTCTCGCCTTCTGCTTCATAGGACACACGTTGGGGCACACGTTGAGGTGGTGCTCGATTATGCCCCGTGGGATTCCCGCCAGCTGATCGGGCTCCCAGGCGAACACCTTCTTGTTCGGCACGCAGGAACTTGACCAGGGCTTCCTCTTGTTTGGGCTCGAGGTTGGCGCCTATGGTGAAGGTGGTGTTTGTGGACCCGTCCTCGTCAACAGGTATCTGCTTGGTCTCCGCCTTGTCTTGAGTGAACAACTGCTTCTTCTTGGTCGGCGAGCCCCTTTGGGCTTGAGGGCTTCCGCAGGCGGGCTGCGCCATGCCGCCGTCTTGAGGGCGAGCCCGAAGGCCGCAGCGCCTTCTTCGATCTCCGTGTACGGTGAGGACGCCTGCTGCCCGGGCATCATCATGAGGTTGTACCCCAGGTGGGTTATGCCATGAATTTGGCCAATGCTGGATAGCCAAGGATGGCATTGTAGGGGAGGCCGATGGGGCAATGTCGGTCGACCAGTTCCGCGCGGAAGTTGTCGAGGTGCCAAGGTCACCGGAAGCCGGATTTGCCCCAAGGAGTTGGATGACCTCCTCCCACGCCTCAAAAAAGGCCGGCCAGCTGCAGCCGCCCCTGGTATGCAGAGGAGGTTGAAGGCCTCGACCGAGAGTACGTTGAGGTCGGCGCCGCCGCCGATGAGGGTCCCGTGACGGCAACCTGGCATATGGTGGGTGCAGAGCATGGGGAGCGCACCAGCCGCCCGAAGCAGGGGGGTGGTCCCGAGAGTCGAAGGTCAGCCTGCCGGGCGGCTCCGTCCGCCCGAGGGAGCCCCGCCACAGGAGGCGGCGCCACCCGCGGACGAATGCCTTGACATGGCGGCTGGAAGGCGGCGCCGCGAGCCGCCAGAGGGCTGCGACGACCGGAGGAACCGCGCGACGGACGGGCGACGAGGAAGCTGCAGCGGCTCCCCCTGGGTCACCGAGGAGTGCAGGGACGATGCTTGCTGCCCGTCCCCCGCCGGGCCGGTGGCGGTGTTGACAGCGGGCGATGAGGAAAGATGAGGGCGCCCGCTGTCGGAAGCCGTCCGGCGACATGGAAGGCGAGGGCGGCTCGGCCGCGCTGGTTCGACGGGCGTTAGACATGGTTGCGTGGTCGGGAAGAACGAGGCGACGAAGGCAGATTCCAGCGCACTCTACCGGGCGCGCCAAATGTCGGATTTTGGGTTCCGCAGACCTTGAGGTTCGAACACCGGGTGCGCGGAGATCCAACCTCCACCGCCTCGCACTCGCCAATCACTGGGACCTAAACTACTAAACGGGACAGCACAAGAGACACAAGATTTATACTGGTTCAGGCCACCATTGTGGTGTAATACCCTACTCTAGTGTGTGGTGTGGTGGATTGCCTCTTGGGCTGATGAGGAACAATACAAGGAAGAACAGCCTCGCGAGGGTCTGTTCTTCACGGGTGCGATGAACTGCTAGGTGGTGTTCCGTCGCTCTAGCTACTGGTTTCTTGATGAGGATTCTGGATCCCTCGCCTTGGGGGTGGCTACTCCTATTTATAGACGAAGGCCCTGGGCCTCTTCCCAAATATTGAGCGGGAAGGGCACCAACAATTGGCCATTTTGAAGGGGAACAGCGGGTACACTTATCCTGACTAAAGTTGGTCCTCGCCTGCCAAAGGCTCTGGTAATGACGCCTGCTTGGGCTCCACGATGACTCCCTTCCAGCCGGTTGGCTCGTCTTGGTCATGTTGCACCGAAACGGATGCCTTTGCTGGATGCTCTCGCCTGCGCTTGCTCCCTTTGCACCAAAGAGGAAAGGAGGACATCATGGGCTGGCGCCTCGACTGTGCACCCTCGGTCGTCATGGCTTACGCCATGGGCACCTCGCGAGGTACCCCGCTTGAACTCTCCGCCTCCTCATGAGCCAGCCCGACGAGGCCGTGCCCGAGGAAGCTCCTTGTCGCCCGCCTCATGAGGCTTGGCCTCGCGAGGGTCTTGAGCTTGCGTTGATGAAGATGGGCCGTGCTGGGCCTCCTTCGAGCCACACCGCAGGCCGCAGGCAGGCAAGTCTGGGGACCCCGGTTCCCAGAACGCCGACAGTATGTGTGTATATAGCTAGGTATTTCATAGTTCTCCACACACACCGATCAATCGATATATCCAGTGAGGTCTCAGCCTCTTTCCCTTGTCCACATCGATCAATCTATACCTCTCTATATAGGATTAACATATATAGCTAACACACCCACATTAATTATATATCCAACGTCCCCCTCTCATCATCCATGCCTTCCGCTTCATCTCTCAGACGCGTGCACAATGGCGAAGACAGGGGGCAGTAAAGGCCCTGCCCCCCTCCCCCCTAACATCACTATATATCGAGGCTAATATGAATGTGATCATTAGACAATTGCTCCTAAAAATGGTTTAAGTTCATGAATTGACCCTCCTCGTAAAGGATTAGCAATGCTTGGCCCCCTAGCTCATTTATTTTTCATGGCTCCGCCATCATGCAACAAAGACACGTGTTCGCCTCTCTAAATGTTGATCTCGCACTTGTGCATTCCTTCATAGTCTCCCTCCACTCGGCCCCTCGCACCATCTTCTAGCCCCCCACCGGATTTTGCCACATGTACAATCTAGCGGACTCCATGGTTGAACTTAAGCATAATGCACAAACCTCAAAACAACAGTGTTTCTCTTTTGTTCTAGAATCTTCCGTATCATAACTGCCCAAACTATTTTTTCTAGTTGAATTGCCATTATTTGTTTTTACTTTATGCTTTACAATGCACAATTCCATGCATCATAAAATAGATTAAGGGCTTCTTTGATTCAAAGGATTCTCAAAGGAATTTTGGAGGATTCTAATCATTAGGAATTTTTCCTATCTTGTTTGTTTGATTCGTAGGATTGTAAACCGTAGGAATTTTTCCATATGATTCATTTGCACTAGATTTCATAGGAAACATCCGATCCACTCAAACCTCTTTGAAATAATTCTGCATTTTTTCTATGCACAATCAAACACTCGTACAATCCTCAGGATTCAAGACTTACATTCCACTATAATCCCATGTGTTTCCTATTCCCGCTTCTTAGCTTTTTTATAAAACTAATTGATTTTAATGGGATGAACTATAAGAATTAAATGAAGGGCTACATCAGGCATATATGACTCGAGCTTACATGCTATAGTGTGGTATTTATTCATAATTTGTTGCAAAATCTGATGCGCGCAATGCACGTGTACCTTACTAGTACTTGAGTATGTGCAAAACACGTAAATTAGAATACCAATGGCACGCTACACAAGGTCTCTCTTACAGTTCATGAAGCCACGTGGCACATGTGGAGGCGTTGTCGCGACCTCCTTGCGTGGATTGATCACGTGACGTGTTGCTGGTTCCGTAAGAATGTACTGTCCTCCCCGAGCCATACCGGCGGTACATGCACGGCGAAGATGTGCACGCGTGCCACGCGACGCACTCATTCCTCGCACGCACACGCTGGGTACACGGGCGGACGCAATTTTGTACCAAGATCCACCCCATGTGATAATTTGACGCGATAAAGTCGTTCACTTCATTGATGGTCAATTAATACAGCGATGCAAATTGAGTGGACGTGAGGGCGGAAGAAAGACATTATTACTTCATCATGCATGCGAGTAGTTAAATCGTGGGTTGCTAGTAGTACTTCCATTGGTCTCCTTCAGATTTTGTGCCAATTTTGACAAGAATATAATATTTACGCATTTGAGCAATGTAGTACTTGAAATTTATGTTCCGCTAAACTCATCGGGAGCCGTTTAGGGCCTCAAACCAAAACCATCAATTAATCTTTACCTTGTTCCCATCACATTCGAAAGCCTGCTCACACCTACTAGTATCGCACCAAACCTGAACGTGTTCCCACTATGCAGGTATTAATACTAGTGCTAGTACTTAGGTTATAAAAGGGAACTACCTAACCAAAAATTACTCTACCTTTCCTCCTCATAAGTGCTTCTTCTTCGTCCGTCGTTGCCATGGCCGGTGAGCAGAGCTCTAGGTTGAGAACTACTCGTAACAAGGGAGCGGCGACCAAGGCTGCGGAAAAAAAGAGAGAGCTCGCCGCCACACAGAGACCTCGAAAGATCTCTCATGTGCAGGCGATGGATCCCAAGAGCGCCCTAGCCTCGGAGGTGAACATGCCGAGCCGGCGGAGCTGGAGTCGTTATCCCTCGACGGCATGCCCGATCAGCTCAATAAGCAGAAGGGGTTCATCCAAGGCTTGATGGAGTTGCTGAAGGAGAGCCTCGACGACATGCCCGCTGAGCTCAATCAGCAGGGGGAGTTGACCGCCGGCTTGGTGATGCTGCTGAAGAAGAGCATTGCCTCGGAGAAGAAGGCGACCGGCGAAATCCTGCGACTTTGGGAGGACAATGCGAAGCTCTGCCACGAGATCGACCTGTTTAAGGAGAAGAACGCCGGCTGGAAGAAGCTGCATGAGAATAGTAGTTCCTCAATGAAGATGCTGCAGTCGCTCGTCATGGAACAGAAGGAAGAGTTGGCGAAGCTCCGCATCAAGCACCCTTGCCTTTGTCAAGGTAATGTAATATGGCCGTGGAACAGATGATGAAGGCTCGCGTCGAGAAATGCCACATCATGGACACAATGATGAAGATGGCGGAGGAGACGCGCAAGGAGATGGAGGTCGTGGAGGCGATGATGAAGGAGTTACGACTCCGCGGCGAATTAGATCATTTTGGGTGATAATCTTCCTTCTTCTTTTGCTCCTGTGTTTCATCTTTCGCTTCGGGTGTTTCGCCGCACGTGTCACGTTCTCTGCGAGGCATGAATAGAACAATGGTTTTTTTAGGGAATGAATAAAACAATGCTAACAATGAGATGACTAGCAAATTAGATCATTTTTATCGCCATATAGCACTGGGCTGCCATGTTTAGGCTCCTCCGTCAGCAAAGATTACTCCAAAGGGAAAACTTGAGTATACCGCACGGTTCTTTGCTCCCCCTCGATCAGGTCGTCGGCGCATTTATACGAGTAGTCAAATCACAAGGCCCCGCCTTCCAGCAGTAATGAGCCATCAAATCACAAAGGCCCTCGCTTCTCATGAAACCGACCAAGCTAGACTGCCCCGCCCTCTAGCCTTTTAAAAAATGTATACTTTTGTACAGCAGTAGTATCGATGGATTGCGCCATGGAGCAAAACTTGAAATTAAAAAAAAGGTGGTACATATAGAGAGCGCTCATCACCAAATTATGCATATAGTACTATTAAAAAGGCTAGTCACAATAATGGTGTCCAGCACAACCCACCCCTCAAATAAAACTAAGAGGGTGCTTGGATACGTTTTAGTCCCATGACTAAAAGTAGTGGGACTAAAACATGCTAGCCTCACCCATGTTTGGATCCAAATACTAAAAAGGCTAAAATCAAGTTAATGAGCATTTATTATCCTCCAAACCCTCCAATCTAGAACTCGCTTGTGTTAAAGGAGAGGAGTTAAATGAGTAGAGAGAGGACTAATCCACATTTTAGTAGGGGTACCCCTGACTAAAAAAATTTAGTCTCAAGACTAGTTTTAGCCCCTCTTTAGTCAGGGCTGCTTGGAACTTTAGCCTTTTAAAGAGACTATTTTTAGTCAGACTAAAATAAGTCCCTTGGATCCAAGCACCCTCTAAGCATCCTGGAATTCTTTGACAAAACTAAGCACCCTGAAATTCTTTGACAACTAAACTGCTGGCTCTATGATGTTGGCCATATATATTGTACGTATATAATGTGAAGAAATGAGTGTTAGTACTATACCAACTAAAAGATCAAATGTAAGAAATACTAGTATGTACGTACTGAAGGGTTAAAGTAACGAGAAGAAACATAACATAGTTCTGCTGGGGGCTCAGCACAACACACCCCTCAAATTAAATTAAGCACACCTGAAATTATACTTTGCAATTATTCCGGTAGACACTGCATTAGAACCACCATGAGCAACGGCACTGCACCTTACTCGGAGTCCTCGTCCACGTCTTCGACTTCGTCCTTGTCCCTCTTCCTCTTGGCCGATACTTCTTTGCTTGAACCACACACTTGGCTGTTGCTCTTCATCCAACCCTTGTAGATATTGAAGCAAAGGTAGCCATCCATTGCAGCGTAGTGGATGTGGTCTATATCTAGTACATTCCGCTACCATGCATAACGATGAAACGTGTAATGAGGTTTCTCTAGTTTACCGTATGAAGGATGAACCATGGCCCCTGCCAGGGTCAGCATTGAAGGCTGACGAGAGGACACCAGCCGATTCTTCTGGAGGTCGAAGGTGTTGCCTACGACGAGGCCTATCCGACGCAGGACTTCTTTGTCGTTACCAAAGTCTACAATAACGAATTGGACTAGGTTGCTCTCGAGGAAGTTCTAAAAATCCTGGCACTCAACGTCGGCATGGCATATGTGGTAGACCAAGAAAACGTTATGTACGCAAACCTGGATCACGGCGGGCTTCTTCCTCACTTCGTCCTTTAGATCCTTCTCTCGTCCCAGGACTGTGGTGTACTCACCATCTAGCCCAGCGACCCACTCATCATCTGAGTTTTCGAACATGCCGTAACGCCCCGGATTCGATGCGCCAGGTGTCCGCCAGTTATTCGCCGTCGTTGCCTTGTCATTTGCTTGCGTGTTGCATTTTGCCATGTCATCATCTGCATTTCATATCATGTCATCATGTGCATCGCATTTGCATACGTGTTCGTCTCATGCATCCGAGCATTTTTCCCGTTGTCCGTTTTGCAATCCGGCACTCCTATGTCTCCCGGCGCCCCCTTTTACCTCTTTTCATGTGCGGGTGTTAAACGGTCTCGGAATGGACCGAGGTTTGTCAAGCGGCCTTGGTATAGCACCGGTAGACCGCCTGTCAAGTTTCGGATCATTTGGAGTTCGTTTGGTACTCCAACGGTTAACCGGGTAACCGCAAGAGCCTCTTTTGTGTGCAGCCCAACTCCCCTTTCTAAGTGGCCCAAAACCCACCTAACCCCCCTCCATGCTCTCGATCGTTCGATCACGATCGCGTGGACGAAAACCGCACCTCATTTGGACTCTCCTAGCTCCCTCTACCTATAAATCAGTCCCCTCCCCCGAAATCCGCGGATGATTTCGCCCCCAACCCTAGTCATCCCTCTCCTCGCGCCGCCGGACACTTCTCCCGCGCCAGACACGTCCGCCGCCGCCCCCTCGCCCAACCAGGGGCCGCCACGTCATCCCGCCGGCCCTCTCTCCTCCTCACTTGGGCCCATGAACCGTCCGGGCCCTACGGCCTGGCCGTCGCCGCAGCCAGCGGCCGGCCCGCCCGTGCCGCCAGCCAAGCGCCGCCAAGCCGAGGCGCCCAGCCTCCAGGGCCGCGCCGCCGCCGCCGCTTCGCCGCCCTCTGCCGCCTCCGCGGCGGCCGCCGCCGCCGCCATTGCGCCTCCCGGGCCGGCCAAGCCAAGCTTCGCCCGCCCGCGACCGGCCGGCGCGCCCGCCCCCCTCCGCCGCGACCTCCGGCCGCGCGCCCGTACCGCCTCCCTGCGGAGTCGACCTTCGCCGAGTCGCGCCCTCTCCGGCGTCCCCAAGCCGCCGCCTGGCGCCGGGTGCGGATCCGGCGGGCGGACCGGATCTGGTCGTCCCCGCCTCCCGGCCTCATCCTGCCTCCTCCCGAGCTCCGGCCGTCTTCCCCACCTTCTCCGGCGAGTTCTCCGCGAGGTCCGCCTGCATCAAGTCCGTGCCATTCGGTTGACTTTCCCCCCTCCAATTTTCATCTAAGTCCCGAAAGCTGCAGTAATTGTGTTGCATTTTCGTTACATCATATCTCTGTCATCGTTGCTCCGTTTTGGGCGTGTAATATGTCGAAATATTCGTCTCGAAGAGTAGATCATTTCATCTCATTGCATAATTTTCATTTGAGCTCATCTTGATGCCCGAAATGCTGTTGGAAGGGTGCTATGTGATGTTAGTTTCTGATTTTTATCAGAACATGCACTTTTGTCATTTTTGCCATGATTGATGTGTGCATCCTATGGGCTTGAGTCCTACATGTGTTTTGCAATATGCCATGTCTTATGTACAGTGGTGCTTGCTATGTATTTTTGTGATCAATGTGGTGACTATCACAAGCATGCAAACTAGGTGTCCTGATGTTGCTGATTTCAGCCCTGTTTTGCTGATATTTTGATGCCATGTTAACTTGATGCTACAGAGTTATCCATGCATATTTTGAGATACTTCACTAAGGATGTTTTGTTATAAATGTCTTGCTCTATCCATCCATGCAATAGCTTGAGTCAATAGAGCTCTACTTTTGCTATCAAATGTTTCCTGGCAGATTGTATACATGTTATTCAATTTTGCCAAGGTTGTTGTGGTTGATCCATGTATGCTATGTTATTGTTCTTGCCATGTATGTCTTCTAGGCCATGTCTTCTTGATGTATGTATGCTTAGTTTTTCATATAAGGCTCTGTAGTGAGTGCATTGAGCTTGTAAACATGCCTTCTTGTTATCAGTTTTTGACATGCCATGTTGCTGAATCTGCTAACGAAACTTTCGATATTGACATGGGTGTTACTATATTTTCTGATCCTTTTTGGCTTATGGTCACTAAAGGACTTTTGTTCTATGCTTTGAGTAGATTCATGCCATGCCTTGTTTTGCTATTATAAGTTCCTGTAACATGTTGTTTGATAGCTCTAAACATTGCAACCTGATGTTATTTCTGCCAATGCCTGAAACTGTTATTACTTGCAATCTTGCCATGTCATTTTGAGCATGTTCTAGTCATTTCTGGAGATAGCTCAGTGTTCATGTTTTGTAATGCTTTACCTGTACATCATGCCCATGCCTTTTCTTTCATGTTGAGGTCCTGTAGCTTATTGTTTTGATGCTTGCAATATGCCTAGTTGCTGTTTTGGACAGATTGTGGTCATATCTTGTATAGAGTGTATGTGTTGAACCGTTGCTCCGTTTTGAGTGTGCTCTATATGAAACTTGCTTGATTTTGCATGTAGTTTCATATTATCATGTTGCATCCATGTTTTGAGGTGTTTTCTTGATGTTTGTATGCATTTTGCACCAATGCCATGTTTATCTTGTTTTGCTCATATCTTCTAGGCCGTAGCTCCGAATCTAATGAACTTTATATGTAACTTGACTAGAATTTCGTGTAGATCATCGTGGTGCATTTTAACTTGCTGTTTAACAACTTGAACATAAGGTTTATTCAGATCTGGACCAATTTCGAAATTTGCATATGAGGACTTACCAGAATTGTTATAGGTTGTTCCCGGCCACATTTAAACTTGCTTTGATGTGTTGTTCTTGTTTGCATCCTCTCTTGCCATGAGTAGCTTCATGTAGCTTTGTCATGCATCATGCTTGTTGTGCATCATGTCTTGTTCATGTGTGGTGTGTTTACTATGTTGTGTGCTTTTCTTGTTAGTTCCTGTTTCGTTGCGATCGTGAGGATTCGTTCGTCTACGCTTGGTTCGGCTTCATCCGTTCGTCTTCTTCATGGACTCGCTCTTCTTCCTTGCGGGATTTCAGGCAAGATGACCGCTACCCTGGATCTCACTACTATCATTGCTATGCTAGTTGCTTCGTTCTTTCGCTATGTTGCGATACCTATCACTTGTTGCTCAAGCCTACCTAATTGCCATGTCAGCCTCTAACCTTGGTCACCCTTCCGAGCAAACCGTTGTTTGGCTATGTTACCGCTTTGCTCAGCCCCTCTTATAGCGTTGTTAGTTGCAGGTGAAGATGAAGTTTGTTCCTTGTTGGAACATGGAGATGTTGTTCCTTGTTGGAACATGTTTACTGTTGGGATACCACAATATATCTTTTTAATTAATGCATCTATATACTTGGTAAAGGGTGGAAGGCTCGGCCTTATGCCTGTGTTTTGTTCCACTCTTGCCGCCTAGTTTCCGTCATATCGGTATTATGTTCTCGGATTTTGCGTCCCTAACGCGGTCGGGTGATTTATGGGACCCCTTGACAGTTCGCTTTGAATAAGACTTTTCCAAAGAAGGCCCAACATTGGTTTTACCATTTGCCTCACCTATGCCCTTTTTCCCTTGGGTTTCGGAGCCCGAGGGTCATCTTTATTTTAGCCCCGGCCAGTTCTCCTTCGAGTGCTGGTCCAAACCGGCGATGTCCGGCGCCCGGGCAATCAGGGTTTATGCCAACCCGACGTCTGGCTCATCCGGTGTGCCTGAGACCGAGGTATGCGTCTGCTGCTATCGGATTTGTCGGCACATCCGGCGGCTTTGCTGGTCTTGTCTTATTGCTGTCAAAATGTCTTGTAGCCGGATTCGAGACTGATCGGGTCTTCCGGGAGAAGGAATATCCTTCGTTGATCGCGGAGCTTATCATGGGCTAAGTTGGGACACCCCGCAGGTATAAAATTTCGAGAGCCGTGCCTGCGGTTATGTGGCAGATGAGAATTTGTTAATGTCCGTTGTAGAAAACCGAAGTTGATCTTAATTAAAATACACCAACCGTGTGCGTAACCGTGAGTGTCTCTTTTGGGGTTGATCGAGAGGAGAACACGGTTTCGGGTTATGTCGGCGTAAGTAGGAGTTCAGGATCACTTCTTGATCATTACTAGTTGACGACCGTTCCTTTGTTTCTCTTCTCGCTCTCATTTGCGTATGTTAGCCACCACATATGCTTAGCATTCTGCTGCAACCTCACCACTTTACCCCTTCCCTTCCCTTAAGCTTTGCTAGTCTTGATACCCATGGTAATGGGATTGCTGAGTCCTCGTGGCTCACAGATTACTACACCACCAGTTGCAGGTACAGGTGGTGCGATGCTCATGACGCGAGAGCGATGTTTGCTTCTGTTGGAGTTCTTCTTACGCTTCTTCTTGATCGGGGATAGGTTCCGGTCGGCAGCCTGGGCTAGCAGGGTGGATGTCGTTTGAGTTTCTGTTTATGTTTCATCTGTAGTCGGATGTTGATCTCTTGTATGTGATGTTGATGTATTCTTGTGACATTTGTGCCTTATGTATGTATCCCCATCTATTATGTAATGTTGATGTAATGATATCCACCTTGCAAAAGCGTCTCAATACGCGGGTCTATCCTTGGTGGGACCGTCGAGTTCCTTTTGGATAGGGTCGCATATTGGGCGTGACAAGTTGGTATCAGAGCCTCGACCGACCCTAGGAGCCCCTTTGTTTGATCGTGTAGTTTGGCCGTTGTTGAGTCTAGAAGAAAACTGTTTTCTGAGTCTAGTTATATCGGAGAGTAGGAATTCTTTTTACTCCTCTGCCCCTTCGTCGCTCTGGTTAGGAATCTTGACGTAGGTGTTTTGAATTACTCCTCTTCCCCTTCAAAAATTTTCTTTAGGATCACGTGGTTAGTTTTTCGTTCGTTGTTCATCCTCTTTTGTCCGGTGCATTTCTCGTCAAGTCGACTCGACCATCTTCATCTTTGCCAAGTTCAATCCTCAGTTCTTCCTCCAACATCGTTGTTTTCCTTGTCTGAAGTTGTCCTTGTTTTTCCCACCCACCCACCCTTCTTCTTCTCGGAACCGGAGTCCGTAATCGAGTATCCTTCCTACTCGTGTGAAGTTTTTGCTCTCTCTCCTCAATGATTTCAACCGGTGTTTTCTCTTCAAGATATTCGTTGGTTCCCCCTTCCAAGTTGCCTTTGTTTTCCCGCCCTCCCACCCTATTATTCCCGGAGTTCGAGTTTCTTCCGACCATCTATTTCATTCGCACGGAGCCTCTTCAGTCCTTCGTCAATCATTTCAACCGGTGGTTTCTCGTCTAGTTCGTCATTCTTCATCTCTTTCTTT
The DNA here is from genome assembly GCA_021605205.1 of Aegilops longissima. Taxonomy (NCBI): domain Eukaryota; kingdom Viridiplantae; phylum Streptophyta; class Magnoliopsida; order Poales; family Poaceae; genus Aegilops; species Aegilops longissima. The sequence goes on from CM038678.1 coordinate 269,405,532, forward strand.
TCCGGTGCACTCAATTCAAGTTTTTCGGTTGATCATATTCTTTTCCTCATCTCAAGTGTTTTCCATGCTCGTTCGTCTCTCGCCAGTTTATCCTTCCGGAGTTCGGAAGATATCTCAGGAGATTCGTCTGTGTTCCAATTAATTCGAGGTTGTCACCTCATTCAAATATTTCAATTCTTCCGGTGCATCATCTATCTGTTCAACATCCCTTTCCAACGGAGCTTTCTTTTAGTAGGCCCTAACCCACAGGTCTTTCCCAGGATCTTACCTGACTCTTCTAATTTCCCCGGAGTTATTCTCAATTCTTTTCGAAATTTGACGTAAGTATGAATTTCATCAGTCAGATGTTTTTCCAAGATCGATTTCAAATCATTTTCATTGTTGACTCAACCTCTTTGCTTTTCATTCTCCCGGAGTACCTCAGTAATTTTGGTGGTGTTTCTCGTCATCAGTTAAAGACCGAAGTAGAGTTTCTCTTAAATCTTGTCCGTTCCCCCGGAGATTCATGGTGCTAGCTCGATGTGATCCTATCTAATTGTTTCTAGTCGTGCAATTCTTTTCATCCATCCGGAGCATTTCAGGAGTTGCTTTCTCTCTCGATCATCCGGAGGCCATCTTTTCGGAAGATTTCTTCGTTCTAAGTTTTCAAAATCGTTCTTCAATTATTCCATATTCATGCCCCTTTGTTCGTCTCAATATTCTTCCGGTGCTGCGTTCAAGCATTCGTTAATCAGTTCGCGATCTCTTCGATATCTTTTCTCTAATTTCCCTCAAGTATCTTCGTGCGGTTTCTAATTCTTCCCGGTGATTATTTCTTTTCATCAGTCATTCCGAATTTCTTACGGTGGTTCGTTCAAGATTTCTTTATCATATCAATTCATTTGTTGTTTCCAAATCCCACCGGTGGTTCCATCAATACCTTCTCAAGTTTGCGTTATATCTCTATCTGTAATCATTTTTTTTCAAGAAGAATAAGTAATATGCAAATCCATTGCTTGTCATCAATTTAATTTGATGAAGGATAAGCATACAATAAATCTTATTCTTATTTCCTCAAAGTGATTAATCCCTTCCTTCGGAGTTTGTTCGTGATGAATAAATTCTAGTTCCAAGTCTTTCCATCTTTTATTTTCCGGAGTTCAAAATTTACTCGACCATCTCGTCGGAACCTCCATCTAAATCATCGCAAGGCTCGTCTTATTCTTTCATCCTTCATTTCTATCTCATCATCTTTTGTTACCGGAGTTCTTCATGGTGGTTCTTCATGATTTAATTCATTCTTCAAGAGTTTCATCAATATTTTGGTGGAATTCAAGTATCTTTTCTTCTCGCGTCTCGAAGTGCAATTAATTCTCCGTATTCTTTTGAAGTGGAGTTTTGCATTTCTTCATTCTTCTCAGCTATCAAATCATTTCCGTTTGTGGCCGGTTATCACCTTATGATCTTGAGATGATACCTATAAGTCCACAACAATCTATTCTTTTCGTTGGTGATTTTATCAACAACTCAGTTCAATTTTTTCTTCTAAGGTTGCTTTCAATTTCATTCGTGGCACAAGTTGTCATTTTCTTCTCCGTTCTTTTCATTCAAATTCTTTCAATTCTTCTGGATGTATTGTGTTGCTTATGTCGTCAAGTGTCATTCCATCTTGTGAAGTTCATGTTCTTTTCCGTCCATTTTCAGCCGGAGTGCTACCTAAATCCTTTCAGTCTTATTCGTTTCTTTTCTCATTCTAACCACTCCGGTTAGAACGAGTGGTTTCATAGTCTATTTGATTGAGCTTTCGATTCTCGTCATTCTCGTCGGTCCTCTCTTCTTCTTGAGTGCTCTCGATTCATTGCTTCTTCTATTGAGTTCTTGTTTCACCTCATCCCTTTTTCCCTTCCGTCTCGGTCCTAAGATCTCGGGACGAGATCTCTTGTTAGTGGAGGAGTGTTGTAACGCCCCGGATTCGATGCGCCAGGTGTCCGCCAGTTATTCGCCGTCGTTGCCTTGTCATTTGCTTGCGTGTTGCATTTTGCCATGTCATCATCTGCATTTCATATCATGTCATCATGTGCATCACATTTGCATACGTGTTTGTCTCATGCATCCGAGCATTTTTCCCGTTGTCCGTTTTGCAATCCGGCACTCCTATGTCTCCCGGCGCCCCCTTTTACCTCTTTTCATGTGCGGGTGTTAAACGGTCTCGGAATGGACCGAGGTTTGTCAAGCGGCCTTGGTATAGCACCGTGAACCGCTTTGTCAAGTTTCGGATCATTTGAAGTTCGTTTGGTACTCCAACGGTTAACCGGGTAACCGCAAGAGCCTCTTTTGTGTGCAGCCCAACTCCCCTTTCTAAGTGGCCCAAAACCCACCTAACTCCCCTCCATGCTCTCGGTCGTTCGATCACGATCGCGTGGCCGAAAACCGCACCTCATTTGGACTCTCCTAGCTCCCTCTACCTATAAATCAGTCCCCTCCCCCGAAATTCGCGGATGATTTCGCCCCCAACCCTAGTCATCCCTCTCCTCGCGCCGCCGGACACTTCTCCCGCGCCGGACACGTCCGCCGCAGCCCCCTCGCCCAACCAGGGGCCGCCACGTCATCCACTGCCCTCTCTCTCTCTCCTCGCTGGCGAACCCATGAGCCCGTCCAGGGCCCTCCGGCCCAGCCGCCGCCTCAGCAGCCATGACCAGGCCCGCCCGTGCCATGCCCGCCAGCGCCCGCGCCGAGCACCCACCCGCCTCCAGCGCCGCGCCCGCCGCCGCCGCCCTTCGCCGCCCTCTGCCGCCTCACGCCGGCGGCGCCGCCCGCCCATTGCGCCTCCGCCCGCCCGGCCGAAGCTCGCCGCCCGCCCGACCGGCGCCGCCTCGCCCCCCCTCGCCCGCGACCTCCGCCCGCGCGCCCGTGCCGCCTCCGGCGCGTCGACCTTCGCCGGAGTCGCGCCCTCTCCGGCGTCCCCAAGCCGCCGCCTCGCCGCCGGTGCCCGGATCCGGTCGGGCCGGACCGGATCTGGTCGTCCCCGGCCTCCCCGGCCTCATCCCGGCCTCCTCCCCGAGCTCCGGCCGTCTTCCCCACCTTCTCCGGCGAGTTCTCCGGCGAGGTCCGGCCTGCATCGAAGTCCGTGCCATTCGGTTGACTTTCCCCACTCCAATTTCCATCTAAGTCCCGAAAGCTGCAGTAATTTTGTTGCATTTTCGTTGCATCATATCTCTGTCATCGTTGCTCCGTTTTGGGCGTGTAATATGTCGAAATGTTCGCCTCGAAGAGTAGATCATTTCATCTCATTGCATCATTTTCATTTGAGCTCATATTGATGCCCGAAATGCTGTTGGAAGAGTGCTATGTGATGTTAGTTTCTGATTTTTATCAGAACATGCACTTTTGTCATTTTTGCCATGATTGATGTGTGCATCCTATGGACTTGAGTCCTACATGTGTTTTGAAATACGCCATGTCTTCTTTACAGTGATGCTTGATATGTATTTTTGTGATCAATGTGGTGACTAGCACAAGCATGCAAACTAGGTGTCCTGATGTTGCTGATTTCAGCCCTGTTTTGCTGATATTTTGATGCCATGTTAACTTGATGCTACAGAGTTATCCATGCATATTTTGAGATACTTCACTAAGGATGTTTTGTTATACATGTCTTGCTATATCCATCCATGCCCTTGTTTGCAATTATGGGGTGCCATAGCTTGAGTCAATCGAGCTCTACTTTTGCTATCAAATGTTTCCTGGCAGATTGTATACATGTTATTCAATTTTGCCAAGGTTGTTGTGGTTGATCCATGTATGCTATGTTATTGTTCTTGCCATGTATGTCTTCTAGGCCATGTCTTCTTGATGTATGTATGCTTAGTTTTTCATATAAGGCTCTGTAGTGAGTGCATTGAGCTTGTAAACATGCCTTCTTGTTATCAGTTTTTGACATGCCATGTTGCTGAATCTGCTAACGAAACTTTCAATATTGACATGGGTGTTACTATATTTTCTGATCCTTTTTGGCTTATGGTCACTAAAGGACTTTTGTTCTATGCTTTGAGTAGATTCATGCCATGCCTTGTTTTGTTATTATAAGTTCCTATAACATGTTGTTTGATAGCTCTAAACATTGCAACCTGATGTTATTTCTGCCAATGCCTGAAACTGTTATTACTTGCAATCTTGCCATGTCATTTTGAGCATGTTCTAGTCATTTCTGGAGATAGCTCAGTGTTCATGTTTTGTAATGCTTTACCTGTACATCATGCCCATGCCTTTTGTTTTCATGTTGAGGTCCTGTAGCTTATTGTTTTGATGCTTGCAATATGCCTAGTTGCTGTTTTGGACAGATTGTGGTCATATCTTGTATAGAGTGTATGTGTTGAACCGTTGCTCCGTTTTGAGTGTGCTCTATATGAAACTTGCTTGATTTTGCATGTAGTTTCATATTATCATGTTGCATCCATGTTTTGAGGTGTTTTCTTGATGTTTGTATGCATTTTGCACCAATGCCATGTTTATCTTGTTTTGCTCATATCTTCTAGGCCGTAGCTCCGAATCTAATGAACTTTATATGTAACTTGACTAGAATTTCGTGTAGATCATCGTGGTGCATTTTAACTTGCTGTTTAACAACTTGAACATAAGGTTTATTCAGATCTGGACCAATTTCGAAATTTGCATATGAGGACTTACCAGAATTGTTATAGGTTGTTCCCGGCCTCATTTAAACTTGCTTTGATGTGTTGTTCTTGTTTGCATCCTCTCTTGCCATGAGTAGCTTCATGTAGCTTTGTCATGCATCATGCTTGTTGTGCATCATGTCTTGTTCATGTGTGGTGTGTTTACTATGTTGTGTGCTTTTCTTGTTAGTTCCTGTTTCGTTGCGATCGTGAGGATTCGTTCGTCTACGCTTGGTTCGGCTTCATCCGTTCGTCTTCTTCATGGACTCGCTCTTCTTCCTTGCGGGATTTCAGGCAAGATGACCGCTACCTTGGATCTCACTACTATCATTGCTATGCTAGTTGCTTCGTTCTTTCGCTATGTTGCGATACCTATCACTTGTTGCTCAAGCCTACCTAATTGCCATGTCAGCCTCTAACCTTGGTCACCCTTCCTAGCAAACCGTTGTTTGGCTATGTTACCGCTTTGCTCAGCCCCTCTTATAGTGTTGTTAGTTGCAGGTGAAGATGAAGTTTGTTCCTTGTTGGAACATGGAGATGTTGTTCCTTGTTGGAACATGTTTACCTGTTGGGATACCACAATATATCTTTTTTAATTAATGCATCTATATACTTGGTAAAGGGTGGAAGGCTCGGCCTTATGCCTGGTGTTTTGTTCCACTCTTTCCGCCCTAGTTTCCGTCATATCGGTATTATGTTCCCGGATTTTGCGTCCCTAACGCGGTCGGGTGATTTATGGGACCCCTTGACAGTTCGCTTTGAATAAGACTTTTCCAAAGGCCCAACATTGGTTTTACCATTTGCCTCACCTATGCCCTTTTTCCTTGGGTTTCGGAGCCGAGGGTCATCTTTATTTTAGCCCCGGGCCAGTTCTCCTTCGAGTGCTGGTCCAAACCGGCGATGTCCGGCGCCCCACAGCAATCGGGGTTTATGCCAACCCGGCGTCGGCTCATCCGGTGTGCCACGAGACCGAGGTACGTCGACTCCTATCGGGATTTGTCGGCACATCCGGGCGGCTTTGCTGGTCTTGTCTTATTCTGTCGAAATGTCTTGTAGCCGGGATTCGAGACTGATCGGGTCTTCCGGGAGAAGGAATATCCTTCGTTGATCGCGAGAGCTTACCATGGGCTAAGTTGGGACACCCCTGCAGGGTATAAACTTTCGAGAGCCGTGCCTGCGGTTATGTGGCAGATGGGAATTTGTTAATGTCCGGTTGTAGAAAACCCGAAGTTGATCTTAATTAAAATACACCAACCGTGTGCGTAACCGTGAGTGTCTCTTTTCGGGGTTGATCGAGAGTTGAACACGGTTTCTGGGTTATGTCTGACGTAAGTAGGAGTTCAGGATCACTTCTTGATCATTACTAGTTGACGACCGTTCCTTTGTTTCTCTTCTCGCTCTCATTTGTGTATGTTAGCCACCACATATGCTTAGCCGCTGCTGCAACCTCACCACTTTACCCCTTCCCTTCCCTTAAGCTTTGCTAGTCTTGATACCCATGGTAATGGGATTGCTGAGTCCTCGTCGCTCACAGATTACTACACCACCAGTTGCAGGTACAGGTGGTGCGATGCTCATGACGCGAGAGCGATGTTTGCTTCTGTTGGAGTTCTTCTTCTGCTTCTTCTTCGATCAGGGGATAGGTTCCAGGTCGGCAGCCTAGGCTAGCAGGGTGGATGTCGTTTGAGTTTATGTTTATGTTTCATCCGTAGTCGGATGTTGATCTCTTGTATGTGATGTTGATGTATTCTTGTGACATTTGTGCCTTATGTATGTATCCCCATCTATTATGTAATGTTGATGTAATGATATCCACCTTGCAAAAGCGTCTCAATATGCGGGTCTATCCTTGGTGGGACCGTCGAGTTCCTTTTGGATAGGGTCGCATATTGGGCGTGACACATGCGTCTGAAGCGAGAAAGGCATCCTTTCACCGTCGCTGAAGAACGGGTGTAGATGACGTCGAACTCATCGCCGGTGATGGTTCTAACCTTGTACTCACTGCCGATCGTGGAGATTTGGGATTCCATGGATTTGGGAGGAGGGTTAGGATTAGTGGAACTGCCGTAATGTGAATGGACGGGACGACTAGGAGCGAACCGCCGTAGTATTGAAGGGCGTGCGGGGGCGAGTAGGAAGCGAACTGCCGACATGCGACGGCAGGGTAGTGGCTTTCCATTCTCCCATGATCTGGGCTTCCGAGAGCCCTTGGATCTGAGATCGAACGGTTGCATGGCGTGATTCTAGACCTATGGGTGAATATCCTATCCTGGAGGGTTATTCTGCAAATTTTCAGTAACTTAGCATGCGACCGTTTGATCTCGGGTCCAAGGGCTGCCAGCAGCCCGTATCGTGGTCGAGCCTACCATGACCGCCGCGTCGCTTGTGCGGTCACGCCCTTGGATATTTAACACGGTGCGTTAGGCTATCTGATGTTGGCATGTCATACATAGTCATCACTTAGTCACTGATACTACAACAAGGTTTTGGCTATAAGGTTGGCTATAAGTGTATTTACTTTTTTTACTTCTCTCTATCTCTTTCTTCGTACTCCCTCCGTCCCATAATATAAGAATGTTTTTGACACTCGTGTAGTGCCAAAAACGTTCTTATATTATGGGACACAGGGAGTACTAGTATTTATTGCATTTGCCAAGGAGTGACCACTTCCAATGAAATGGTGTTGCTAAGTTTGCTTCATTTAATTAGCTATAGACTCAAAATTTTCTTTTCACCTAGGTACACGCGCTTAGCACCGTTCCTTCCTTGGGTCACGAAAGTAGTCTCTCTCTTCTTGATTAACTTGCCACATCAGACTTTATGCCTATATGGCAAGCTTAAGCACCTGTAAGAGCAAGTAAAAGTAAGTACAATAGTGCGCTTTACATGGCATTTTTGCATATGTGGAGGAAAGAGAGGCAAGGAAAAGTGGAGAAGTGGGCTCTCATGCAAGAGCCAGCCTCTACTACATGGTGGAGCATTGGGAGAGGCACACTGTATGGAGGTGGTCAGAATCAGGAGACTCACGCCCGGTCGTGGCGCCAGATTAAAATGATAATGGCAAGTCAAATCACGGGGCCCCACCTGTCCAGCAATAACTCGCTGTCAAATCACACTGCCCTACGCTTGCAGCAGCCTACTCCCTCGTCTTCTCGCGTCTCTATCGAACCGACTAGGCAGAACTGCCCCGCCGCCTACCGCGCAGGAAAAGCCCCGCCCTCGACTTTTAAATAGTATACAGTATACTAATTTTGTATCCATGGATTGCACCAGCGCCATGGAGTAAAGCGTCTAGAAAACAGAGGAGACACGGTGGTCTTACAAAAGAGAAGAGGGAGAGGCGAGACGGTGGTTTTGGAATGGAGATGATGGGAGGAGAGGAGGTGGTTTTGCAATGGAGAAGATCAGAAGAGGGAGAGGCGAGACGGAGGTTTTGGAATGGAGATGATGGAGAGGAGAGGAGGTGGTTTTGCAATGGAGAAGAGGGAGAGGAGCATGCGGCAGCAATTTAGGATTAGACGAGAGGGTTGTGGCACAGTGATCTGGATCAAAATCAAAATCAATTTACCCTTCAATTAATAAAGCGACCCCACATTAACTAGTCTCCCTTTTATTACGGGTCATAATTGACCATGATTTTCGCACATAAAATATATGTTATCGTTGCAAAAATAATATAATTTGAGAGTACATTCAGATCTGAACCAAGCGATACAATTTTGGTGACATGCATTCACATTTTGCTTGTCAAATACGATGCGTGGTCAAACTTTGACCCAAAATCATAAAACAACAAAAAATACTTCCAAGACCAGCGCCGCTCTTCCGCTCTTCTCCTCTTAAACCACCGCCACTCCTCTCTGTTCCAATCTAAATGCAGCGCCGCTCCTCTCCTCTTCCATTTCAAAACCACCGCCCTCCTCTCTGTTCCAATCCAAAGCGAGAGTTGCTCCTCTCCGTTCTAATCAAAACCAGCGCTGCTCCTCTCCTCTTCCATTCAAAAACCACCGCCAAGCGAGTGAAGGTGCTGTGGAGAAATATATCGATGGAGGAGTACAACCGATACGTGAGGATCGCAGACGGCGACCACTGTGAAGCTACTTAGGATGTTGGAATACAGTCTTGGTTTGACAACAAGGACCAACTAGCAGCGACGGCGACATCCATGGCCAAATATCTGCAGCAGAGCAAAAGGCAGCGATACTCACGGAGGAGTCGCCGAAGTACATAGAGTTGCTCCCACGGGCCATGGAGCAAACAGATTCACGAATCAATCGTGAGGAAGCGGTGGTGGGAGTATCGATCCCAAATGGAGCATCCACCGAGATTGAAGGATCGAGCATCTCTGAGGTGCCGTTTGTGAGGTGTCTGCGGGAGCGAGCGGTGGAGTCTTCGCCGACCGAACCCAACTGCAAGAGGAGAAAAGCAGTTGGCCCGATGATGCTTCGCCGCCATCGTCTCCCTTGCCGTTCACATCATCTCACGGGGCGGCTGTCTACCGCCGAGGAATAGGAGGGCTGCCCCCCAGCCCAATAGTCAGGCAGGTTGTGAATTGTCAGGAGGAGCTTAGGGTTGTCAGTATTTGCAGGTTGTGAATTGTGTTTTGTGTTGTGTATTTTGACAGTACTTTCAGATATGAATGTCTTTTGAATTTCTGATTTGCAGTATTGAGAATATGAAGTATTTTATGAATTCTAGAGATCTATTTTTAGCACTTAAAAAAATGTAGTTTCATAGGAGTATAAAAGTGCAGACAATGTGATTCTCGAGAGAAAAACAGCAAGTTTCAGTTTGAATAAGCGCAAGTTCAGATTCGAGATAAGCTGCAACTTTCAAAGGCAGAGCATTTATATTAACACGGCCTTTTCAAACAGGGTTAACATCATGTTGGAAGTTTTATTCATGGTAGAAAATGGAACTACCAGCCAGTTAACATCATGCTGATCAACATTCATGCATAGCACATCTTCATATGATGCACAGTCAAAATGCCCACACAATGCCGAGTGTGCGAAACATAGAGAAAACGAGGGACGAAGTTTTGGCAAGTGTTGGACGTGGTTTTGGGCTGCCCCATCTAGGCTTTCGTTTTTAACATGCGCAGCCCACGACCTCGGATGGGAGGTCCATAGGCCTGTTTGTATTTTCTTAGGTCTGTCATGTATCGACCGGCCTATGGACCTCCCAACCGAGGTTTTATTTTTGGCAGCCCAATTTATGTATTTTTTTGAAGAAAATGCAGAGGTCTGTTCTATTTTTGTATATAAGAATAGGAACGCCAGGTCCAACTTATGTTTCCCTTCTAACTATATTATATATATTTAAATTATTTTATATGTTGACTGTTTAGTTCACATACTCCCTCCTTTTCGGTTTATAGGGCTTATATGAAAATTTTAGTTTTTCCATTTTATAAGGCTCAATTTGGTTGTTTTCCATCACATGTTCAGATTCCAAGGTGCATTAAATCATTGCATGCAAGTATTACGTGAAAATTTACCAATGCATACATGCATTGCAATTTATGCATTGATAAACTTAATTTTTTTTTAGGAAAACAAGTGCATTAATTAGGTGCTTTTGAAAACTACAAAAAGTATTCCACCATTCATCATCTACCTTGGTTGCCTCCTGACTCCGGGCGCGCCTGCCCCCCTCAGCAAGTCCGCTCACGTGCCCCATGGAGTCGCCGGCCATATCCACGGGGGAATGGCTGGAAGACAGGCAGATGTACAAGATGCATCTCCCACATGTCTACAAAGCCTTCCCGCGGATGCTCCAGCCGCTCGACTCCATCAGCGCCCGGTGATGCTGCAGGAGACTCGAGGAGGAGATGGAGGAGAGCGGGCGATGCGGATCCGCGACGACACTCTCTCTTGGACCCAGTGCACGCGCGAATGGAGGGAAGCAAAGGAGGAAGCTGCGAGGGAGGAAGCCGAGGAGGGACCGAATCCGTTCTCTCACTCGCGCAGGTATGCTCGGATGTGCAAGGATCATGTGGACTGGGAGCTGCTGAATCTAGCCCTGCGGATCTACTTTGAAGGAGATTTCTCAGAGAAGCACAGGATGCCCCACCCCAGTGAGCCACCGATTGCATTCGTTCGATCGGCGAAAGGAGAAGTGAATTCAGGAGATCCACGCCGTGCTGCGAGATGGGAATGCTTGACTGGACTCCAGCACACCAGCATGCCACCGGAGCAGGAGCAGGTGGATCCCCTACCTTACCTCTCCCCCAAACCTGCAGAAGATTGAAATTAGGCTTGCAATCTGCTTCAATTGAGTTGTCTGGTGGTTATTTCTGCTTCCTGAGAGACAACATCTGGCTGGAGGATGAGAAGGAACCAGGAACTCCGATGAATTTCCCCTATCACAATGGGGGGAGCGCCGGTTGGGCAGTGGTACGGCCCACCTCCGCCCCAAATGGGGGCACAATCTAGGCAGGCTCTTGTAATTGCCCAAGATCAATCTGCTGGTGGTTCTGACTCTCAAATCAGTGGGAAATCTCAAGGCAAGAATCAGCAAAAGAATAGATAGGACATCTAGAAAACTGCTCCTGCCCTTGCTTCGGGCCTTATGGCATACTCTGAGGTGATCTGCTACAACTGTGGGGAACCAGGGCATCATTTGGATAAATGTGTCAAGCCCAAGAGTTGTTTTATCTGCAAAATGGTTACCCATAAAGTTGAGAATTGCCTGTCGGAAGGAAAACCCACAGTTCGCTAGATATGTTGGAAGTGCTGCTCGAGATTATGTCCACCATTGACGAATTTTACGTGACACGAAATTAGATAGTTTCTTTCCCTTTCTAGTTGTAGAGCTCTGCCCAGATGTGGTAGTGACCACACTCCTTTGCTCTGGGACTCTGGTCATAACCAAACTCCAAAGAGCAATAGTTTTAAATTTTAAAAGTGGTGGTTGCTTAGAGAAGATTTTACTGAGCTAGTCAAGAAAATCTGGAATGAGCCTATTGGGAGCAGCTGCCCCCTAGAAAATTGGCAGATCAAAATCAGGAGATTTAGAAGAACTACCAAAGGGTGGAACTCCAATGAGGAAGCTAATCTTAGAAGATATAAAAGGCTTCTCCTCCTTGAGTTTGATTCTCTAGATATTAAGGCAGAAACCACTTGACCTCTACGAGGTGAGACTAATAGATTAAACTTTGTCCATGGATAGCTCAAGAAAATTTGGCTTCAAGAAGAAATCAAAGCCAAACAAAGGTCTAGAATAGGAACCTTAAGGAGGGTGATAGAAATACTGCTTACTTCCATGCATTAGCTAACCGGAGGAGGAGGAAAACCTCATTCACTCCCTTGATGGCCCTAATGGCCTATTCTTGAGGTAGATGAGATCTGAAAGTGGCTAGTGACTTCTACAAAGACCTGTTTAAGAAAGAAAACTCTTCTGGGTTCTCTCTACAAAACAATTTTTTTCTCTGCTTCTAAAAAAGTCTCTCCTGCTGAAAATGAGCTGCTAGAAGCCCCTTTTTCAGAGACAGAGGTGAAGGAAGCCATTTTTAGCTCTTATCCTGATGGGGCTCCTGGTCCTGATGGGATTCCCTTCTTGTTTTACCAGCATTCTTGGGACTTGGTGAAAAATGATCTCTTAGATCTTTTCCAAGCCTTCCATAGAGGAGAGTTGGCTCCAGCAACTTACTCATGGGGGATCTGTTGTGGTCAAGTTAAATAACTGTGAAAGTTATTTTTTCCTTGCTGGTAAAGGCCTTAGGCAAGGTGACCCCATCTCCCCGCTTTTGTTTTATTTAGTAGTGGACGTTCTTACTAAAATGCTGAGCAAAGCTGATGATCATAGTTTGATTGCAGGGCTCTGTCCTGAGGTCTGCCCTGGTGGGATCATCTGCCTTCAATATGCAGATGATACCATCCTTTTCTTAGACAATGACTCCACACATGCTAGCAATCTGAAAACTGTTCTAACCTGTTTTGAACAAGTCTCAGGCATGAGAATCAACTACTCTAAAAGTGAACTCATCCCTATCAACATGGATGATCAGGAGTTAGCTGACTTCCTCTCTATTCTTTGTAATAAAGATAACTTCCCCATTAAGTACCTAGGTATCCATCTCTACTATGATAAACTGAGGAGAGAAGATATCCAACCCCTTCTGGATAAAATCATTAAAAGAATTGCTCGGTGGAGGGGCAAACTTCTCTCTTACAGAGGTAGATTGATCCTCATACAAGCTTGTTTGGCTAGCATTCCAGTGTATCTCCTCTCCTTCTTCAAGTTCCCTAAATGGGCAGTGAACCTCATCAATTCTCAGATGTCTCATTTCTTGTGGAATGATTTTGAGGGAAATAGGAAGCTACACCTTGCTAATTGGGCCCTAGTCTCTATGAAAAAAGATTTTGGAGGCCTAGGCATAACTAACCTCCAAGAAATTAACATTTGTCTTCTAGGGTCTTGGATTAAAAGATTCTATGAGGAAGACACGAAACCACAGAAGCTTCTTATTGCCCATAAATACCTAGGAAATAAACCTAATATTTTGTCCCTTCCTCCAACCCTAAGACCTCTAGATTCGGAAAAGGATTAAAATCTATTATGCATCTTTGTGAAATTTGGCTCTGAGATGGAACATAGGGGATGGGAGCAGAACCAGGTTTTGGGAAGATACTTGGTTTGGCACATCCCCCTAGCGATCAATTTTGGCCTATTTACTCATGCGCAATGAGCTTAACAAAAGTGTCAATGAAGTTTGGGACGGTCGATGCCTAAAACTCTCTTTTAGAAGGAACTTTAGTGATAGTCTCATGGAACAATGGTTCGAGTTGGAGAAATTGCCAAAAGCATTAATTTTATTGCCAAGCGGATGCCTGATTTAGCAATTGGACAATAAGGGAAGTATTCCTCCAGCTCCCTCTATCATGTTATCAACTTTAGAGGTTCAACCCGTGTTTATCCTGCTGTGCGGAAATTGAGAGTTCCCCTAAAATTCATGTATTTCTCGGCTTCTCTCCAAAAACAAATTGATGACTAGGGATAACCTTAGGAAGAGACACATCATCAAACCCCTTGATTGTGTTTCTTGCTTGGAACAAGAGTCTTGTTCTCACCGATTTTTTGAATGTATAGTTGCTAAACATCTCTAGGCCCACATTGAGGAATATTTCTCTAGTCAGTTGGCTCATCCTTTGAATCATGGCGCAGATTACGGATTGCTACCAAAAGTGCTCGTTTTAAACCTTTGTTAGCTCAGCTGTCCTTTGGTGCCTCTGGAAATATAGAAATGCTATGATTTTCAGTAACACCTCCTGGATTTCCATTCCGCAGGTCTTGAGGTTGATCAGGAATATGGTGATGAACTGGGTGATTCTCTCCTCCGGATCGGACAAGGACAAGTTGATGAGCTTCATGCAAACCCTAACAAGATCCCTCCAGAAACCATTGGCGATCACTTGTGGCTGAACAAGGCTCGACCTGCTCTGGGGCTGGACCCGTGGGCTCGTCTCAAGATCTCTGATGAAGATGATGGGCACTGGCGCCGAAAAGAGGACATCCACCATGCTCGCCTTCCAGCCCGGTGTCTCCGCTTGCTTCTTGGTCGCCGCAGGTGACCACGCCCCTCGGTTGAAGACCATGAAGGCTTATTGGACCCTCCTTGTGTCATTTGAGTGCTCTATCCGCTCTGCCTTTGGCACCGCCGGGTGATTTTTGTTATTCGAGAACTTGTTCATCCACCCCCTAGTTTGTAGCTTTTCTACCTTTGCTTTGAACTGCTCTTTGAGCTCTTGTGTCGAGAATATATTGTGGTTTCGTTCTCAGCAATGGAACCGGGAGATGCTCCCTTTTTTTCTAAAAAAAAAAATTCTATGTTATTATATATTATTTTTATTGTCATCATATATTTAATGAGATACTTACATATGTAAGAAAACAATATCCCACATCTTATTAACTTATAAAATAATTTCTTAACAAATAAAATAGTGGATTGTTTTGGCACGAAAATCTTAGTGATTGTGTACAAAAGCTTGGTATGTTTTAAGGACGAATGTAATAATATCACTTATTATTTAAATATATTTATAACAAAATTCTCAGTCCCTTTTTATTTTTTGATAACATTGCTGACCCAACCCAACATTATAATTAGAATCAGCCCAGCAAAATCGTGTATCTCGAGAAAGTGCAAATGGCCTGTAATTTTTTAGGAAATAAAATAAACAGGCCGCATGGACGCTACATTATTTGTTCACCCAGGCCAGCTAATGGCTGTAATTCAAAAAAGATCAAATTGATTGTAAATTCTACCGGCAAAAAAAAAGTAAATTCGAAGAAAAAATGGGTTGAATACATGCCACATTTTTTAGGCTGAAATAATGGGCCAATAGGTGAAAATAGCATGAAGTCGTTGTCAATTTAGTCAACAAATGATTACGACATGTTAGTCATTGGATTTACATCCAACGACCGGCATCCTTCTTCTATCTCTTGTCTTCTTCCTCTAGCGCCCATGGACCACCTCCGCCTCCTGCTGCTAGCAGCTCTGCTTAGCTTAAGCTATAAAGTGCTACTCCACCGTTGGCTGAGCCATCCTCCACCCTCCACCTCCCATTCTTCTACACCGATTGCCGAACCACACCGCACTAGAACCAGTTAACCCTCGTACACCTCTCCGTCTGCGACTCTACTCCCGCGTCTTCCCATCTCCGGCTCATTGCTGTCCGGGGCCTCGTCATCGTCCACCACCTTGGATGCGCTCGGCGCGGCGTGGTCAACGAATGACACCATTGGAAGTAGACTATGCATGGAGAGGCTGGCAGCTGGGTCCACGGCCGCACACAAGGAAATGCCTCCTTATTACGCGCAAAATAATGATTCCTCCACCTGACAGCTGGGTCCACGGCCGCACGCAAGGAAGTGCCTCCTTATTACGCACACAAAAAATGAATATTCCCCCTGCCAGCTGGAACCCAGCATAGTGGGAGGCTGACTTGCGGGCCTACCAAGTTGACGGGGACGGAGGGCTTTGTCAACTTAGTCAATATGAACGATTCTAGCTCCTGTTACCGTACGATGTTCATCCAAAGGCCGGAGAGCTTCTTCAACCTCTGGTCTTCTTGCTCCAGCCGCGCAAACCAGCGCCGGTCGTGCCGCGTGCTCCTGCCTCCCGTGGCCGACTGTGATGCCGCGGAGGCCTCACCGCCCCCTACTACTCCCACTGCTGGCCAGGCCATCCCTCTACTCACCCATACACCCTGTTATTCTGCGGCGACAGTAGCCTCACACCGGAGCCAAACCAATGAACCCTCGTACTCCTCTTCGCGTGGGCATGCACGGTTGCATCTTCCGCGTCTCCGAGACATCCCCTTCCTAGTCCTCGTCGTCATCCACCGCCCTGGTGCTCTCGGCGCGGCGTGGTCAACATGGTCAACGACCGACTTCCATCGGAAGAAATCTTGTCGATGGAGAGGCGGCATACCGGTCGGCGGCGCAAGGAAGTGCCTCCTTATTCGCGCAAAATAATTATTCCTCCACGACAGCGAGGGACCCACGGACGGGCCACCTTATTTGGCAACGTTTCCCCACTGCTGGGACCCACCGGACGGGCCAGCGTATTTCACGAAAAAATGTTCCCCAGCTGTCCTTTCGGACCCACGAGTGCCTCCTTATTACGCACAAAAAAATGAATACTCTCCCTGCTAGCTGGGACCCACCATGGTGGGAGGCTGACTTGTGGGCCTACTAAATTCGTTGGGGCGGGGCCTTTGTCAACTTTAGTCAATATGAACGATTCTAGCTCGAGTGACCGTACGATGTCCATCCAACGACCGTAGTGCTTCTTCAACCTCTGGTCTTCTTGCTCTAGCCGCCCAAAGCAGCGCCGGTCGTGTCGCATGCTCCTGCCTCCCGTGGCCGGCTGTGCTGCCACGGAGGCCTCACCACCCCCTACTATTCCCACCTTGGCGCGGGCCTGCGCGGCGGCAGCCTCACACCGCAGCCGAACCAGTGAACCCTCGTACTCCTCTCCGCGCGGGCTTCCACTGCCGCGTCTTCCTCGGCTCCCCGTCATCCCCTTCCTAGGCCTCGCCGTCGTCCACCGCCCTGGTGCTCTCGGCGCGGCATGGCCAACATGGTCAAGGAACGACTTCCATCGGACGTGGGTATGCGTGGAGAAGGCGACAGTGGGTCCACGACCGCAGCAAGGAAGTGCCTCCTTATTACGCGGAAAATAATGATTCCTCCACCTGACAGCTGGGACCTACCGTACAGGCCACTGTATTTCGTGAAAAAATGTTTCCCCCTGACTTCTGGGACCCACCAGCTACATCTTCGCACGCAAGGAAGTGCCTAACAGTCGGGACCCACCTGGTGAGCGTCGTAGTGTTGTCTTTGAATTGTGACGTGTATGTACATATATCTTTGGTCGATGTCGGCGCGCCGCGTGTCATACTAGGCGCGCGCGTAGCATGTACGTCGTCAGCGGCCAGGTGCAGAAAAAAATACAGCCCGTATGTGTACATACGGCGGGGTCTCGAACGCCTACTCGGCGCGCTACGTACAGCCGGGGCTCGTGTACATGGCTGGGTTATATGAAGAAACAGCGTCGTCATCGTGTTCATGGGGAGGCAGCGGAATGCGTGGTCGTGTTCGCCGGGAGGCTTGGGCGGAATAAGCGATGGAAGCGAGGCTGGCATACCGCGAGCGGAGAAACAGCCTTGTGTTCGACCAGCCACGTTAAAGCAGGATCCTGTTCGCCGGGAGAAGTGCGGCGTGCCAAAGCGGAGAAGCGGACCTCATACGGTCAAAAGCGGGGTCTTGTTGATTGAGAGGGTGTGGCGTACCGCAAAAGCGAAGAAGCGTACTTGTGTTGGGCGCTACGGTGAAGCAGGGTCCTATTCGCCGGGAGGGTGTGGCGTACCATAAGCAGGACTCCACGGATTCTTGTTCATCTCCACCGTCCACCCCTCCGGCCTCCACAGACTCTTGTTCATCCACCGTCGACCTCCTCCGGCCTCCACTGCATTTGTTCATCCACGGGCTCCTGTTCATCCAGCCCCAACCGCGCTTCTCCACCGCTCTTGTTCAACTAGCCCTCTCCACGGGCTCTGTTCAACCACCCCTCCACGGACTCTGTTCATCCTACCCTTCACGGGTGGTCACATGTCATCCAGCCCTCCACGGGGTCTGTTCATCTAGTCCCAACCGGCTTCGTCGTCGGTACTGTTCATCGGAGAGCAACACCACGGGTCCTGTTCATCCACCCCCCACGAGGCTGTTCATCAACCCCCCATAACACTCCTTTGTTCATCGGAGGCAGCATTGATCGGCTTGATTAGCGGCAATAGCGAAGAATCGCTCGTCGGGTTGATTAACAGCCATCGATCGGTCTTCGGGTTCGATGTAGCGTAGCCCTACGATGCAATTGCTCGGGTTCAGTTAGATCCCAACGCCTCGCTTGGGTTTAGTTAGAAACCAACGCCTCGCTTTTGCAGCAGTCACGTATGAGAAAAGCAGCGCATCGCTCGGCCCCCGACCACCCACCGTAACCGAGGACTCCCCGATATTTTCTGCGCCCTCGCTTCTACCACGGTTTTTCCCATCATGGACGGCCCAAAGAATGTCATGCAGCTGCGTCTCCGGCCCGCCCAGGACGAAATGCCCATTTTCTATCATGATTTTTTGTCATAGAAGTAGGAGCCCACCGCATCTATGATGATACCGGGTTTTGTCACAATTATCGCCATAGAAGTGTCATATGCATGACAGAAAAAATTCGTTCGGCCCAAAATGTCACAGATGTGTCTTTTTTCTGTAGTGTATGTGTGGGATCCGACAACCTAGTTGTTTATTCTTGGTAGCCTCTCTTACCGGGAAATGTCTCCTAGTGCTTCCACTGAGCCATGGTAGCTTGCTACTGCTCCGGAACACTTATGCTGGCTGGCATGTGTCGTTCTTCATTCCTGTGTCCGTCCCTTCGGGGAAATGTCACGCGTTGTTCCTTTAAGTCGTTGTAGCTTGCTACGACTTGGGTTCATACGTTGATGATCGAAACATTCGTTGTTGGGTCATGTATGCCTGTCCCTGTAAGTTAGCGCCACCTTGGGTTTACGACTAGTCATGTCAGCCCGGGTTCTTTGTCATATGGATGCTAGCGACACTATCATATAAGTGAGCCAAAAGGCGCAAACGGTCCCGGGCCAGGTAAGGTGTCACCCATGGGAATAGCGTGCATGAGGTCGCAAAGTGATATGATGTGTTACATGCTAGATTGGTGTGACTTAGGATCGGGGTCCTGACAACTAGTGTATGATATACTACTTTTATAGTGCATAGTATCATAGATTAGTAGCATAGATGATCATATTTATTGCCATGCATGACCTCCTATCTCTTCTTTAATTCTCTTCCACATCACCATGTCTGCTATTCCCGAGTGTATGTACCAGCTAAGTTAACACCACCACCACTATGGCCAGCCTCGATGCGGAGCAGTCGCGTGCATCGAGAAGCGGCATTCTCTTGGCAGTCGTGCTGCCTCAAAGCCGGTGCCAGTGAGAGTCGCCTCTGCTCTGACCGGGCATTAATGCGGCACTGATGCTCTGGGGCGATGCTAACGGTTTCACGCGGGAAGCGCGCGTTGGCAAGGGAGGGGGTTTGGGTCGGCCAGGGCGGTCAGACGCGGGCGTGGTGGTGGTATTGATTTTGTACCGTTTCAGGTGTAGTGTTAGTAGTTTGCAAAACTACTCAATTATTGCACTTAGTTTCCTAAGAAATTGTGGTAAAAAACGTTACTTGTTATGCATGCGTGCGTGAAAAATATAAATGACCAATAAAAACTACTACATGCACGCAACGATTTAATGCACATTGTAATCTCAACATGCGATGGGGAGCTCTAAATTTGAATTTAAAACTTATAAAATAGAAAAAATTCAAAACAAATAAATTGGAAGAGAGGGAATATACTGTAGGATGTGTCCCATACGAAACAAGTCCCCCGGTTTGTCACCGCGAAGATGCAGTTAGAAAGGAGCACACTGTCTTTGTACTCGTACGGCAACAAATCGGTCGCAGACAGCATGGTCCACCTTTGACCGCCATGTGCAGGTTTCGTGAAAGCAATCGCGATGTCGAACACCGCAATGAGAGTGTAATTTTGGTTGGCGGACGACCTTATCGTAGCTTTCGGGATTGCTATCTTCTTCAATCTCACCGTGGTTCCATCTTACCAATTCAGGCGATGGCCCATTGCATGGATGATCCCAATGTTGGACAAAGGTTCTACGGGAACGGTGTCACCGTTGTAGATGTTGTGCAAATTGATGTTGGTACCCTCCCGTACATATGCAAGCCAATATCAACTCGCACCAAGCCTAACCTGTGAAACAGTGAGCAGCGGGGGAATTAGGAAATGAACATAGAAGTAGTATTTAGAGTGCATTTACTACGTGATCAAACTCATCACTTACCTGCTCATCGGACAAAATCCGAGTGCCCCTCGACCTCGACATCTCAAGGGGTGTCAACTTGCAACTACGGCCACACCACTCTAGAGAGACCCCCAAGGAAACATTCTCGTCCTCGAGGACGCATGGCAGACCAACTAGCATGGCCTTCTCCCACAAATATTTACACACCCTCTTAAAATATTTGGTGCAAGTACCACTAAGTCTTGCGGATGTGAGGAAGTCGGAGCGACTTACCAGTTGTCCCAAAGGATTGTCATCCAAGGTCTCCCAACCTCGACAAGGACGAGAAGCACCACCGCCTTGCGAATCCATGGCAATGGCGACCAACTGCCTTATTCTTTGTGGAGCTGGTTTGCATGAGAGGAGATGGTAACAGCAGGGCTTCGTCCCTTCAGAAAGGATGTTTTTCGGCCGCACACTAGTGCAGTTTATATTTGAGACTAGCAAGAGGCCCAAGTGTTGCATGTAACATCAAGACGCATTTATGTGAGCTGTTTATCTCGTGGGAGATGAAGATGAACGAGGGAAGGCCTTATCTGCAAATGTGGAGAGGGGTGCGGGTATATTTTTGCAAAATTGGCATAGTTTCCTTCCTATCAGTCAGATATAAATTGGACGGTCTATATTGCAGGAGGGCAGGAACACCATCATTACCAAATATGTTTTTATAAGAGTATATTATTATTTATTACAAGCAAGATGCCCGTGCGTTGCACGTAACAACATGATGCATTTGTATGATTAGTTTATCTTGTGAGAGAAAAGGATGAACGAGGGAAGGCCTTATTTGCAAATGTGGAGAGGGGTGTGGGTATCTGTTTGCAAAATTGCCATAGTTTCCTTCCTATCTGTCAGATATAAATCGGACGGCCTATATTGCAGGATGGCAGGCACACTATCATCGCTAACTCTATTTTATAAAAGTATAAGAGTAGAGATAGAGAAGTAGAGATAGATAGATTATTATGATTATAAGAGTAGTGATAGAGATCATGGAGCTAGCAAGCGGTTCATTGTACGGCATGTTCACGTCCATCCACTAGCTCGGAATTAAAGCACGCACGACATTTACAGCGACTAGGATTAGTTGTTTTCCGGGCGCATGGACCAACGCAGACTAGCGGACCTAGTCGCCCTTTTTCGAGCACGCCTTCAACAAGTACGTGCGTGACATTCATGCATGAAAATATTGTGTGACCAAACCATGCGAAGCGGAGCGGTAGGCTGTCGACCTGCAGCCTGCATGTTGCAGCCATGTCATCCACACACAACCTAAAGGCCAATTCGTACTCCGCTGGACTATATTGTACAACTATGCATTGTTTGGCATGAACGTTCCTTGGAGCTCATGCTGCAACTGGCGTACTCCACAACCCGCTTCCCTTCTCCTTCATCTTCCATCGCCCGCGCACATCCTCGGGAAGCGACTGGTCAACCCTTATATGGGAGTGCTAGCACAAAAAGAAGCATGCATGACCACTAAAATTTCCTTTCTCTTATCTATATGAAATAAATGTGGCATAAATCTCAAAGCCCTTAGTCTGAGTATAATGGAAATCATCGTCCTCCTCCGGCTCCACTTAGCCCGCGTCGTCGTCCTCCTGTTCCGGCTCCACGTCATCGTTCTCCTCCTCCGGCTCCGCGTGCTGCTCCGCCTCCAACGCCTCCTCGTCCGGCTCCTGCTAGTCCAGACTCGGGGCAGGCGGCTGCGATCGAGCCGCCTTGCCTCCAGTTAAGCGCCCGCTCGGTGGGAGTATGTCGTTACCTTCGGCCGGGCCATGGCTATCGGGCGACGGCGACCAGAGAAGAGGCGGCGGGAGAGGAATGAATGCAGCTATTGTTTGGTTTCGTTGTCCGTCTTAAATAAATCCGCACCATCACGTGTACCCGCGGATGCACAAATTGTAACATACTGGTCTACTTAGGGGGCGTCACGTAATTGGTATGTGCGTGAGATTCTAAGAGATAGAGTGAGTGTGTGCGACTCTACTCTTCGGACATGTACTCCACCTTTTGCATCGGGATATAAGTATAATGGTATTACACTTTAGCTTGTGATTTACGTGGCCATGTTAACGTGGTTGTGTAAAAAAAATGTCACTTCCTGCTCATGATTTGTGTTATATAATTATGAGAAGTTTGCTAACTACTAAAGTAAAGTGGAATTTTTCCATGTTATATAAGTAAATTAAGGTGATTTTTTATCATACAAGTAAGGTTGGACGAAGGGTGGTAGGGACAAATGCTCCGCCTAGAGCATGTGTGTGTGAGATGGAGTCTTAGTGTGTGTGTGTGTGTGTGTGTGTGTGTGTGTGTGTGTGTGTGTGTGTGTGTGTGTGTGTGTGTGTGTGTGTGTGTGCATTTGTGTGTGTGAAGCGGAGTCTTCGGTGGCGAAAGTAATTTAAGTGTGTGTGGCTTCATCGTAGAGAGGTGGTGTGTATGGTAGAGGCCACCAATGAGGGGGTACAAGAGAGAAGAGGCCCGTAGAGAGGGAAGAGAAGGCGTGTGCGCATGAGAGGAGTCGTGTTGGTGTAGGAGCGACACCTATGGGATCACAAGAATCCCTACTATGGTTGCGGGCGCGGGGTCGTGAGAAGAGCGGATCAAGCAGATAGCTACGGTTTCCTTATCGAGGTTAAGACGCGAGGATCGTAAAACCCTACTCCTGCTTTGGTGGTTTGTTTATCTGTGTTCTTGAACTAGCAATGGGCGTGAGGAGCTCCAAAAGCGAATCCTTCTCCTGGTAGCCTTGGGCCTCCTTTTATAGGGAAAGGGGTTGCCACCGTGGCACACAAGAGGTGGAAAGAATGCAGTGATCTTGAGTTTATCCCTCGCATTACATGACAAAGCGCCTTTAATGCGTCTTGCTTAGGTGTCCTTGCTTTATCGAGGGCGGGGAGAACCCTGTCTCGTCCGTCGCCGCTCCCTTCGTGTCGACACGGCATACGGCCAGCGGTGCCAGCGGTGCCATGTAGGTAGGCAGGCAGTGAGGTGGGCGCAATGGCGGGTCTCCATGGAGACCGCTTGCCTCACGTGGTGCCTGCCCAACTGGTTGGTCGGCAGCTACATGCGAGCGGTGATGGAGGTTTGATTGGCGTGGCCTGATGGTGGCCCTACGGGTGTTCTTGGCGAGGCCTCGCCGTAGCCCCGGAAAGGGTCTTGCGGGGCCCGGCAAGGGTCTTGCCGTGGCGCTGCTGTCATCCCGACAAGGCTCTTGTCGGGGCCTTATCAGTCCTCCTTGGCTGGGATCCCGCCAAGGGTCGTCATCTTCTGTAGTGTGTATCTGATCTTGAATGTCTTCACAAAGATCTGCATGCCACCACGGGGATGTCTCCTGAATACTTGCCTCATGGGAGCAGTGGACTCAAGGGTGATTGGCTCCGTAGGTGTGGGGTGAGCCGCCCCGGCAAGGGTCTTGCCGGGTTTGCTAAAACCGCCTCCCGGCAAGGATCTTGCCGGGGGAGTCTGCTTCGTCCCCTTTGCTCTTTGTGGTCTTGGTCTTGGCGTCGTTCTGCTCCTTTCCAGCTTCGTCCTTACCTCGGCTCACCACCCTTGCCTTGCTCAGTGTGGTGGTGCCCTTGCTCGAACTGCCCATGCAGTTATAGGGGTACAAAAGTGTACCCCTCTTTTTGTCTACCGACAGGAGCCCCGGGCCTGGGCCACACGTAAGCGCAAATCGCGTCGTTGGGCTAGGCCCAAAAACAGTCTTGTGAACAAGCGGGTAGTTTTACCGTGGTAAATCTCTTTGCGCCTGCGCTTCCATGCCTCCCTCACGTGGCTCGACGTGGGGAGGCGTGCGTGACGTGGGCGGCATGCGTGGGGCTGAGCTCTGCGCGCATGCGTCACGTCGTAGTAAAGGGGGTGTTTCGCGCCTTCCCCGTGAACGGAGGGAGGCATGGAGGCGCGACCCATTTACTGAACGGGGCCGAGGCGTGGTCTTCAAGGCGTCCACTCCCCATGATCACGGGGTGGGGAGAAGTCGCCTCACCCGTTGCCTTCTGCATGCCTGCCACGTGGTTCTCATGCGCTTGGGGTGGCGAATGGTGGAGGCGGGAAACCGGGCCGTCGTGGGCTGGGGCAGCGGATTGGTCCCAGTTCCCTGCGCCTTCCGCGTCTTGACTGGCTGAGCGGGGCGGCCGAGCCCCCACCCCGTTCCTTTATAAAGAGTGGGGGGGGGGAATGGCGTCCCACATTCTTCCACCTTCTCCTTCCTTCAGCTTCTGCTCTCTCTCCCCCCTCCATCTGCCATGGAGAGAGGGAATCCTGGCTCTTCAACGATGGCGGCGAGGGTCGCCGCTCGACAACGCGTCCTTCCTTCTCCTGCACCTGCGGTGGCAGAGCCAGCCGCGAGGGGAAGGGGGAGGGGCGAGGCCGTGGGCGAGGCCGTGGGAGAGTCCGAGGTGCTCGGGGAAGAGGAGAACGGGGCGGCGCGCCGGTCTCGCCTCCGCCACTGCTTCCTCCCCCCATGGAGGACCATGTTGGGGATGACCCTTGCGAGTTCTTCGTCAGGCTGCGCCGGCCGCCTCGTCGTCGCCTTCGTCTCCCGGCTCCATTCACGCAGGAGATGGAGCTGGATCCGCCAGAGTCATTGTGGCTGTACATGAGGGGTTGTTGGATCAGCGGTACGCGAGTTCGCGTCGACTTCCCAGCCCCTCACGTGATGTATCTTTGTCGAGGATGGAAGACGTTCGCTCATATCCACCGCTTGACGGCGGGGCTCACTCTCCATTTCAAGCTGATGGAGGGCGGCCTCCTCTCCGTCAAGGTCTTCGGGTGCTTCGGGACTCGGGCAAGGTGCTGCATGGAGAGCTCTTCTGATAGCGAAGAATCCTCCTCGAGCAGAAGTGGCGAGGAGGACAGCGGTAGCGACGACGAGGGTAGCAGGCGGCAGGATGACGGGTCCGACTAGGTGTCGGGCGCCGCTCCGTGCGGTACCGGCGACCCCATCATCCGCGTCGCCGGCTTCCTGAACTTCTCGGGGTCGTCTCCTTGGGCGGCTGGTGTTGGGAGGCTGCAGAAGAGGAAGAGGGCGGCCGGCAAGGCCGTCAAATCGGAGTACGTGGGCACTGATGCCTGCGACGCGTGCTGACGTCCAGCCACCTCGTCTTCCAGCTCTGCTTCCGGCGTCGCCACCACCATCCAGCCTTCGGACGGCCACCGAGATGTTCTCTTGGTGTCTCCTGCCACTCGTAGCTCGCCTAGGCGTCCCTTTTGCCCTTTTCGCCTCCTTGACCTGCCTCCTGAGGAGAGGGACAAGAAAGGGGTTACAGGCACCTTATCTCTTTTTAGTTTGTAAGCCTTTGGGCCTTGGCTGAATTTAAAACTTGTAATCCCATCATTCATGTTTTTCATTCCCCATGGGCTGTACCTGAGTGGACTGTTTTTAATGAAAACGGGATGCTTGCCGGGTCATTTGTTTGCGGGTAGAACCCACGACAAGGAGTAAATCCTTGATATCCCCAAGATAAACATTTCCTTGCCCGGCAACAGGCACTGCCGTTTTCCCACTTCGCTCGACGTTTCTCACGCTTTTGACGGAGGCAGGGATGAGGTGGGTTCAGGCTCCTTGTTTCATCCTTTTGCTGCCGCGACTACGACCAAACCTGGCCCCAGGAACGAGCCCTAGGGCCTAGAGTTTTAGGGGAGCACGGTAGTTTTGGGAAAAACGAGGTTTCACATACCTCAGTCCATAAGGGAATGCATGATAAGGGATGAAGAACTTATCTGAAGCTGTAGCCCCCGGCAACTCTGGTTTGCCGTGGGTGAATCTTTGCACTTGCAGCCCCCGGCAATACTGGCTTGCCGGGGTCTAGATGTCGGTCTGCTCCTCTTCTCTTTTTCGTCCTCAAGTGATCCGGCAAGAATATCTGAAGTCCTGCGAACCGAAGAAGACAAAAGAACGGCAAAGAGACGCACACTCGACCTCTAAGCTAGGGGTTAGCCGCCGCTAAGCACTATCAATCCTAACCAAGGACGAGACTCGACCTAGCATGCATGCTATAACCTAGGGCGCCAACGCTTCATTTATTTACGCTCAGGGTCTGTGCCTGGCTTTATACAAAGGGTTACATGCATCATCGGCAATGCTTGTACAAAAGGTGGCTTGCCGGGGGGCCCGGCAAGCGGCGCCTCACGGGTAAAACTTGCGAAGATGCCCAATGTTCCAGGAGTTACTCACCGGAACGGCATCTTGGGTCTCCAGGCGGACTGCACTAGGCCTGGTGACTAGTATTACCCGATAAGGGCCTTCCCACTTTGGCGTCAACTTGTTGTAATTCTTGGCCGATTGAACGCGCCGAAGGACAAGGTCGCCTTCCTCAAGTCTTTGGGCATGTACCTTGCGGCTATGGTAGCGGCGCAAGGCTTGCTGGTAGCGTGCTGCTCTCACAGCTGCCCGAAGACGATCTTCCTCAAGGAGCATTGCGTCATCTTGCCGCAGTTGCTCTTGCTCAAACTCGTCATAAGCAAGCACTCGAGGTGACCCATATATGAGTTCAGTAGGGAGAACTACTTCTGCCCCGTATACTAGGGCAAAAGGTATCTGGCCGGTGCTAGATTTGGCGTCGTCCTGATCGACCAAAGAACCGCTGACAACTCATCAATCCAGCGCCTTCCACTCTTGTGCAGCCTGTCGAAGGTCTTGGTCCTTAAGCCTCGTAGTACTTCAGCATTTGCCCTCTCGGCTTGACCATTGCTTCGCGGGTGAGCAGCAGGCGAAATGCAGAACTTTCTGCCGAGGTCTTGGGTATATTGCATGAAGGTGCAGCTTGTGAACTGTGTGCCGTTTATTGGTGATAACCCTGTTGGGTACGCCAAAATGACACACTAGTCCCTTGAAGAACTTGACAGCTGACTGAGTTGTGACCTTCCTCACTGCCTCCACCTCCGGCCACTTTGTGAACTTGTCGATTGCAACGTACAAGTACTCAAAGACCCCGGCGGCGCGGGGGAAAGGGCCCAGTATGTCGAGCCCCCAGACCGAGAAGGGCCAGGAGAGAGGAATGGTTTGAAGGGCTTGAGCTGGCCGATGAAGCTTCTTTGAATGGAACTGACACGCTTCACACCTGGTGACTAGTGTCGTCGCATCTGGAGGCGGTGGGCGAAGAAGCCTTGCCGAAATGCCTTGCGGCAAGGGCCCTTGACCCAATGTGGGATCCACATATGCCTCCGTGTATCTCTACCAACAGCTCCAGTCCTTCCTCTCGAGGATACACTTCAATTTCACACCGTTCGGCCTCTTTACATGCAGGGCGTCATCGACGAACTGGTACATGGTAAAGCGACGGGCTACTTTCCGCTTCTTCCTGCTCCTCGGAAGTTCCCTGTTGGAGGAATCGGACGGTATGTTGTGCCCACGCTGGAGCACAGGGCTCGGCGGCGAGACTAAAGGCATTTCCTCCGCCATAAGCGGTTGTCTCGGCGGCAAGAGCTTGGCGCTCCGCGGAGCCATTAAATCCCGTGGCGGGCTCAGTATCCCGGCAACATCCTTGCCGGCGGCTCCGGGAGCTTCGGCGGGAAAGTACTTGCGGGCCCTTATTTGCTTCTCTTATTCTTCTCTTGTTGATGGATCAACGGATGGCTGAGTTAGCTGAAGCACAAAGGTACCTGGTTCCACAGGTAGCTTGAGGGCAGCGCGTTTTGACAGGTAATCGGCGATATCATTCTCCGCTCGGGGAACGTGTTTAGCCTGTATACCGTCGAAATGCTCTTCCAGCTTTCTCACTTCATCGACGTAGGCCTTCATCAACGGGCTTTGGTAATCCTTGTTGACTTGCTTGACGACGAGCTGCGAGTCTCCCCTGACGATGAGTTTCTTGATTCCGAGGTCCGCCGCGATCCTAAGACCGGCAAGCAGCCCTTCGTACTCTGGCGTATTGTTTGTTGACGCCTCCCTGGGGAAGTGCATCTGGATCACGTACTTGAGGTGCTCTCCGGTGGGCGCGACAAGCACTACGCCAGCCCCGGCGCCTTGTAAGGAGAAAGCTCCATCAAAGTACATGATCCAATCACAACTCGCCTCCTTGCCGGGGAGAGCAGTCTCTTGGGCTTCTTCGTCAGGCGTTGCGGTCCATTTTGCAATGAACTCCGCTAGGACTCGGCTCTGAATCGTCGAGGTACTTTCAAACTTGAGGCCAAAGCTGGACAGCTCCAGTACCCATTCCACAATTCTTCCCGTTGCATCCGGATTGTGCAATATCCGTTGCAGAGGGAAGCGAGTGACGACAGTGATCTCGTGTGCCTGGAAGTAGTGACGCGGCTTCCTCGAGGCCATAAGAAGGCTGAAGAGTAGTTTACGCACGCCGAGTACCTTGATCTAGCCCCTGGGGAGGAACTAACAAAGTAAACCGGTGCTGCATCATTTTCTTCTTCAGCGGCACTTCAACTGGCTGTGTCGTCTCTGCATTGGTGGTGTCGGGCTCTGCCGCTGCCATCACCTCGTCGTCAATCTCTCTCTGCGCCACTAGTGCGGCGCTGACCACCTGGTCCGTTGCCGCCAGGTATAGCAGCAACAGCTCCTGTGGCCTAGGCGCAACTAGTATTGGCGTGGAAGAGAGGTATTTCATCAAACCTTGCAATGCTGCTTGACTTCGGCGTCCACTCCATTGGGCCCTCCTTTTCGGGATCTTGAAAAGGGAAGGCGCCTTCGGCGAACTTGAAATGAACCTGCCCATGGCGGCGACGCAACCAGCAAGCCGGCGCACATCCTTGATTCGCAGGTGCTTCAATCTGCTCTATAGCTTTGATTTTGTCCGGATTGGCCTCTATCCTGCCAGACACTAAGAACACGAGAAGCTTGCGGACGGGATGCCAAAGGCGCACTTCTCATGGTTCAGCTTGAGATTGATCTTGCGCAGGTTTGCAAATGTTTCTTGCAAATCTGGTATGAGGGTTGCCCTGTCCTTGGTTTTGACCACTATGTCATCCATATAAGCTTCCATATTTCTATGGAGCTGGGGTTCAAAACCAATCTGGACCGCCCTTGCAAACGTCGAACCAGCACTCTTCAACCCGAAAGGTGTCCGCATGAAACAATACGTACCACATGGGGTGATGAATGATGTCTTCTCTTTGTCTTCTGTTGTCATGAAGATCTGGTGGTAGCCGAAGTAGGCGTCGAGGAATGACAACAAATCACACCCAGCCGTGGAGTCAACAACCTGATCGATGCACGACAATGGGAAGGGGTCTTTAGGGCAAGCCTTATTGATATCTGTATAATCAATACACAGCCTCCACTTCCCATTTGCCTTGCGCACCACGACCAGATTGGCCAACCACGTTGGATGGAGCACTCCTCTTACCAAACCCGCTGCTTCCAGTTTTCCGGATCTCTTCTGTGATGAACTCTTGTCATTCCAAAGCTTGCTTTCTGACCTTCTGCTTGACGGGCCGCGCATGAGGGCAGACAGCAAGGTGGTTCTCAATCACCTTCCTGGGAACATCGGGGATGTCGGAAGCTTGCCATGCAAACACATCGACATTCGCCCGTAGGAAGGTGACGAGCGCGTATTCCTATTTGTCGTCAAGGGTGGAGCTTATGGTAAAAGCTCCTCTCGTGCCGTCCTCATTGACAGAAACCTTTTTGGTTCCCGGCGGTATGGCCCTGGGCTTCTTGTTTTCGCCGGTGGAGCTCTCTGGCACGTCCTCGACGGCAGCGCTATACTCCGAAGAGGTGCGCTTGCCGGAGTCGGTGTCCGAGGTCTCACCGGTCTTCTTCTTCTTCTTCCTTGCCAGGGTCCTAGCGGCAGGAGCAAGTGCCCTAGCGGCGGCAGCTGCTGCAACTGCTTGCTGGTATAGTTGGTCAGCACAAATCAGCGCATCTTTCTTATCGGAGGGGGTGGTGATGATCGTCACAGGTCCTGGCATCTTCAGGGTGTTGTAGGCGTAGTGTGACGCCGCATGAACTTGGCCAGCGCTGGACGGCCAAGGATCCCGTTGTAGGGCAAAGGGATCTTGGCAACATCAAACACGATCCTCTCCGTCCTGTAGTTCAGGTCGCTTCCAAAAGTCACGGGCAGCGTGACCTTTCCCTTGGGTTGGCTTCTTCCCGGGTTGACCCCCTGAAGCGTGCCCATCTCTTGAGGTCTCCATCAGAATCTGCGGTTTCTCGATCACGGCAAAGAGATCAAGTTCAGACCGGCCCCGCCATCGACTAGCATCTTCGTCACCTTGAGGTTGCGTATTGTTGGTGAAACCAACAATGGCAAGCACCCGACCACAGTAGTGCGATCAGGGTGATCCTTAGTGTCAAAAATGATAGGAGTGTTGAACCACTTCAGCGGCCTTTGGGCATCAAACGACGGCTCTGCCGCTGTAATCTCTCGCGCCCACTGTTTAAGCCGGTGGTGAGAAGTATGCAGCGCGCGCCGCCGTCGGCCTTTATGGCCTCCGTAGCTTTCAAACTCTTGGTCGCGGATTCGTCATCATCTTCGTGATCGTCGTCTTCGGCTTTACATCACGGCCCAGGCGGGCCTCTCCTGTTGCTTATCCTTGCGCGACGGCCGCCTGGCCGTCACGCTTCTGACGGACCCCTCAAGACCGTCTCGGCCCTTCTCCTTGTCCCGCCTCTCATACTCAGCCCTCTGCTTCTCAGCGAGGAGCTCAACCTGTGGGCAGTCTTGGAGAGCATGGCATTTGGTGCGATGGATCTTGCAGTATCGCTTGTCGGAGTTTCTGGCTTCTCGGCAGCCGCCAAGGCCCGGCGAGCGACACATCCGCAACTTCCTTGCGGGGTCATCTGCCTTGGTTTTCTTGGTGGAGCCGGCGTCATCAGATCCCTCGACGGCAAGCACGGCTTTTCCTTTGCGCTTCCTGTTGCGGCGCCGGCCTTTCTTCACCGGGGCGACAATATCCTCATCTGAGGAGTCGGTTTCCACGCCGGCATCTTTGCCGGGGTACTTCCGTCCCTCTTCAGCCCGGGCACATCTGTCAGCAATAACATAGAGTTCTGCTACATCTTTCATCTTGTTCATTGCCAGCTCTTCGCGCATCTTGCGATTACGCACGTTCTGATGGAACGCAGCGATGATGGCGGCAGGGTGAACATCGGGGATATTATCGCACACCGCTGAACCTCTGTATATACTTGCGAGACTCGCCCCCTTACGGGAATGACGTGCAGTTCGCTTGCTTGGCCATGAGCTTGGTGGCCTCCAGTAAAGGCGCCCACGAACTCATGGCACAAATCCGACCAGGAGGAAATAGAGTCTACCAGCAAGTGCATCAACCATGACATGGCGTTGGGTTTAAGAGCCAACGGAAAGTAATTCGCAAGCACCTTATCGTCGCGGGCTCCGGCAGCTTGCATTGTGATGGTGTAGATGCTGAGGAACTCGGACGGGTGGGTCTTGCCGCTGTACTTTTCTCCCACGTCGGGTTTGAAGGTGCGGTGAGTGGGCCACTGGAACTGCCGCAGCTCATAGGTAAAAGCCGGACAGCCTATCTCGTAAGGTAGGCCTCCAGGGCTCCCCAGTGCCGGGTGGCTCACAACAGGCCCTGCTCGGATGTCTGATTGGTGGCGCGCTCCGCGCCGGCGCTCGATAGTGGTTCGAGCGTCTTCATGTTCTCGTTCCCAAAGAACTTGGCGCTGGTCACAGTGGGCCCGCGGGTCAGACGATGCTATGGAGATTTCGTCGCCCGTAATGTAGCGACGGGCTGGCGTCCGTGGTACTGGGCAAGGAGGAGGCGAGTGCACCGTGGTTGCGGCGCCACCGGCCCTCCCGCCACTGGTGCGTGGGACTCCATCGGAGCGTCGACCCGGGGGCTCCATCGGACTCGGTTCGTCTTTTTTGGCCACCGCAACAAGGCTTCGGATAGTGGCTCTCCATTCGTCGAGTTTCCCCGTAGTGGGAGGAAAATCGAGGAGCAACTGCATGCGCGCCAGGTCTTCTGCTGGCGTTGGTGGCAGCAAAACATGCACGGATCGCGACACGCTTCGACTTCTGACCATGTCAGAGGGAGCTCTATCACGACCCCGCGGTCGCATGCCATCTTCACCGGCGCCTCGGTGAGCGGGCAGGTCTTCTAAATCCCGAGAGTGGCGCTCGGGGCTCTTTCCGCGGCGACGCCCGGGGTCCTCGGCGTGATTACGCCGTTCATCGCGCGCCGTCTGAGAGGAGCGCGTCGTCGGCGCCGGCGTGGGAGTCTTGGAAGCCCTCGCGTCGCCTTCGGGCGGGGTAGCAGCGATCTTGGAAGGCCTCACGCCACCCGCGGAGGGCCTGGCTCCGTCTTTGGATTTGGCGGCGTGCGGCCCATTACCTGGCGCACGAACATCGCCGCCTCCCAAACTTTGGCTGCTGGGACGGTGTTGGTGTTCGCGAACGGAGCCCCGGGTCCTTTCTGCGGCCGGTCCGCTGCTCGCCCGCGTCGGGACGAGATGTCCGACTTCCGACGGGCCAACCGCCACCGTCATCTTCTTCTTGGGCGCCATGAGGATGAAGAAGCGCCGAACTAACTGCTAGAGCCGATTCTCACAACACCGCCCCCTACATGGCGCGCCAAAGATGTCGGTGTAGGAACGACACCTATGGGATCACAAGAATCCCTACTACGGTTGCGGGGCGCGGGGTCGTGAGAATAGCGGATCAAACAGATAGCACACGGTTTCCTTATCCAGGTTCGGGCCGTGAGGATGCGTAAAACCCTACTCCTGCTTTGGTGGTTTGTTTATCTGTGTTCTTGAACTAGCAATGGGGCGTGAGGAGCTCCAAAAAGCCGAATCCTTCTCCTGGTCGCCTTGGGCCTCCTTTTATAGGGAAAGGGGTTGCCACAGTGGCACACAAGAGGTGGAAAGGGTACAGTGATGCAAGTTTATCCCTCGCATTACATGACAAGGCGCCTTTAATGCGTCTTGCTTAGGTGTCCTTGCTTTATCGGGGACGGGGGAGGGCCCTGTCTCGTCCGTCGCCGCTCCCTTTCGTGTCGACACGCGCCCTGGCCAGTAGTGCCCGCGGTGCCATGTAGGCAGGCAGGCAGCTGAGGTGGCGCAATGGCGGGTCTCCACGAAGACCCGCTTGCCGCCACACAGGTGCCTGCCCAACTGGTTGGGTCGGCAGCTGCATGCGAACGGTGGTGGAGGTTTGATTGGCTTGGGCCTGATGGTGGCCCTACGAGTGTTGTTGGCGAGGGCCTCGCCGTAGCCCCGGCAAGGGTCTTGCCGAGGCCCCGGCAAGGGTCTTGCCGTGGCGCCTGCTGTCATCCCCGGCAAGGCTCTTGCCGGGGGCCTTGTGGTCCTCCTTGGCTGGGATCCCGCCAAGGGTCGTCATCTTCTATAGTGTGTATCTGATCTTGAATGTCTTCACAAAGATCTGCATGCCACCACGGTGATGTCTCCCGAATCCTTGCCTCATGGGAGCAGTGGACTCAAGGGTGATTCGCTCCGTAGGTGTGGGGCGAGCCGCCCCAGCAAGGGTCTTGCCGGGTTTGCTAAAACCGCCTCCCGGCAAGGATCTTGCCGGGGGAGTCCGCTTCGTCCCCTTTGCTCTTTGTGGTCTTGGTCTTGGCGTCGTTCTGCTCCTTTCGAGCTTCGTCCTTACCTCGGCTCACCTCCCTTGCCTTACTCAGTGTGATGGTACCCGCGGCTCAGACTGCCCGTGCACGGTTATAGGGGTACAAAAAGTGTACCCCTCTTTTTGTACACCGACAAGTCGACATCGAGATGACGTGTTTGTTTGAGAGACACCGAGGAAGACTACTATCTATCGATGGTGCATGTAGGCGAGAATTAAACGAAGGGATGGTCTTTTTGGTTTTGGGGATATAGGGGAATTGTGAGAGAGGGGTAGCTAGAAGGAGATTGTTAAGTGTGAGTGTCTATTTTAGAGCAGAGACCCATCTAGGCATGTAAGTGCATCTAGTGCCCCTTAGTGATTTTGGTGTATTGAAGACTTATAGGTTAAGGGACTAATGCGTTTGTAAGTGTACACAGGACTATAAGTCCATGAGGAGTTTGATATTTACAGAGAAAGTCGACCCCTAAAAATGAATGTCTTCGACTGAAGACTTAGGATTTCTGAAGACTTTGAAAGTGAAGAAATTGGTGTGACCGTGAAGACTTGATATTCATACGAGGAACATGAACCGTGAAGACTTTTGTTTTTGTAGTTTCATTTTCTCTTTCTTGAGTCATAGGAAACACCGTACTGTTAAAGGGGGTCGAGGAAAAACTAAGGAAAAGTTTCCAAGTGATGCTCATCTCAAAATCCTACACCTACAAATCCCTTCGAGTGAAGCCATTGGAAATCTCATACAGTTCAGTCAATTTATTTAGTGACAGAGACAAAGTCCTTTTGGTCTCTGAGGAATTTGTTCTGACTGAGGAGTTAGGAGTTCGCCAGTGCGGATTGCCTACAAGTGAGGAACATGATAGCCCTGAGGAATTTGAGCCTGGCTGTTGCTGTGCTACGCGCCAGCTATCCCAAAATATCTACCCACCTAACGGTCATATTATTGAAGGGCATTCATGTCGGGCTGCTCCCTAGGCTATAAATAGTTACCCCCTACAACCACTAGCTGGTTGGCTGCTCCGAGAGAAACTGACACTTGTCATTGAGAGCATCCCATCCTCCGAGGACTTTGAGCGAAAATCATCAAGTGAGAAAAACCCAAACCCAAACCCCTACAAACCCTAGTGATTGAGCATCACTGAAGAAATTGTTCCTGTGTGGATCTGACGCTTGTTACCTTTGAAGACTGTGCATCTTCCAGACGGTTAGGCATCATGGTCTAGAGCATCCAAGAGGAAATTGTGGATCGCCAAGTGACCGAGTTTGTGAAGGTTTGGAAGTCACTTCAAGACTTACCACGAGTGATTGGGCGAGGTTTGTGTGACCTTAGCTCAAGGGGAATACGGTGAGGACTAAGTGTCCTGGACTGTGTCTTCAGGACTGGGTGTCCGGGACTGTGTGTCGTCAGGTTTGAATACCTAGCCGCCCTAACCAGACGTACAACTGTCACAGCAGTTGGAACTGGTCTACCAAGTCACTGTCTTCACCAAGCCTACTAGTTCTATTTTCTCAACCCTTCCATTTCCTCATTACTGTGTTGTGTGCCTTTTCATATCTATTTGAAGACTTTGACTGAAGACTTTCTCAATTTCCTCAGTTCAATTTCTTCAGTTTGTTTGTCTTCATCCTGCTTTATCATGTGCTTACGCTTTCTGTACTCTGTGTCTGTTTTCATTTCATCATGATGTCCATGTTTATGTTATGTCATGTATGCATCTGAGTACTTATTTCGCTGCAAGTAGTTCTTCGCTCAAGAATTTCCTCACCTTGAAATTCCTTAGTGAAGAATTCATAAAAATCGCCTATTCACCCCCCCTCTAGTAAACTTAACGCACTTTCAATTGGTATCAGAGCAAGGTACTCCCTTGTTTTGTGTGATTTTGGTTTAACCACCTGGAGTTTTAGTTATGTCGATCGCAGGTAAGATCAAGGTCTCTGCTGGGTGTCCTACCTTCGATGGGATGGACTACCCCTACTGGAAGAATAAGATGCGAATGCATCTTGAGGTAATTGATAACGATCTCTGGTATGTTGTGGAGAATGGTGTCCCCTCTGTCACTCCTACCATCAACGCTACTGACGTGAAGAGATTCATGCAACTCGACTCTCAAGCGAAGAACATCATATGTGGCCATCTGAGCAAAGGGCAGTATGGTAGAGTGAGTGCTTTGGAAACTGCTAAGCTTATCTGGGATAGGCTCTCCAAGGTCAATGAAGGAGTCTCAACACAGCGTGACTCTCGAGTTGACGTTCTTCGCAATCTCTTCAATCGCTTTAAAAGGCTCGAAAATGAAAATGTTCAGCAAACCTTTGATCGCCTCACTGACATATCAAATGAGCTTCAAGCACATGGTGCCACTGACATCACCGACCATGAGGTGGTGAAGAAATTGCTGAGATCGCTTGATTCCTCATTTGACACTCTGGCACTGATTATACAAGAACGTGGAGATTACAGGTCACTTGATCCCGCTGATATCCTCGAGAGGCTAAACACTCATGAGTTTCAATTTGCTGAAAAGAGAGATCTCTATGGACCGAGCTATGGCAGATCACACGCTCTGAAAGCCAAGGCAGTGTCTGAATCTGAAGGTGAAGATTCTGGTAGCAGCCTTGGTGATCCCGAAGAACTGAGCGAGGAGCTAGCAAGGCTCATGAAGAAATTCCAGAAGTTCTCAAGGCTTGGTCGCTTTGCAAAATCCTCAAGAAGTGATGATTCCTCATCCCGTGACTACAATAAGGGAGTGTGCCACAAGTGCAAGAAACATGGTCACTACATTCAAGACTGTCCTAAGTGGGAAAAGGAATCAAAGAAGAAGAAATACAAGGATTACAGTTATGATGACTCAAAGAAGAAGAAGAAATCTTCAAAGTCTTCATCATCAAAATCCTCGAAGTCTTCATCACACAAGAAGATCAGCTCTAAGAAGGCTCGGGCATTCATTGGCAAGGAGATGGACTCTGAAGCTGAATTTGAGGAACATGAGGAAGAGGAGGCATCTGAGGAATCAAAATCTGGTGTGGCGAGCCTAGCCCTCGCTACTGCGTTCGTCAGCAAATTAATCTTCAACTCTAAGGAGAATGACTTCTCCGACAAGGCTGACGATGGCGATAATGACTACGCTCCCACCTATTGCTTCATGGCAAAGGGTGCCAAGGTACTCAAATATCCCTCCTCTGAATCAAGTGAGGATGAATCTGATGAAAACCTTAGGCCTAGCTACTCTAAACTTGCTAAGATTGCTGTGAAACAACAAAAGGCTTTTGAAAAGGTTCAAAATATGCTAGACAAAAGTGATGATATGTTGGGTGAAGAAATAGATCGCACTAAAACTTTGACTGAAAATCTTCAGAGACTTTAGTACAAGTTTGATAATCTTCAAAGTCATCATAACACTCTCTTATCTGATCATGAGAAGCTTTCTTATGAATTTCTTCGAAGAAAGCAAGATCTTGAGAAGCTAAGGGTGAGTTATGAAGATCTTCAGAAGGAGCGTGATTCATTACTAGCTCAACAAATCAGCGCTCCTCAGGAAGAATTCATTCCTCCATGTTTGGAGTGCATTGAACGTGAATCTGCTAATTCTTCACCTGAAAGTTCAAATGCTTCTATTGCTGCAAATTCTTCACTTGTCTCTGCTATCACTAATTCCTCATCTAAGGATATTGCTAGTATCACTGACAATGCAGGGCTGAAGGAATTGTATATGAAAGACATGTACAAAAGCCTCAAAGGGCATCAGGCTCTTTGTGGTATGCTTAAAAAGCAGATCCTCAACAGGAACCCTAGGAAAGAGGGTATTGCCTTTGAGAGGAAACTCAATGTTGATGGAACATACTGGAAGCCTGAGCAGTACCCCAAAACCTCATGGGTTGCTGCAAAGGGACCTCCAGTAGATCCATCCACTTTATATGGCTTTACATGTGAATCTCCTCATTCTTCTGATGAGTCATTTGACTGCAACTATAAACTGTTCAAGAATCAGAATGGTGAAGTATTTGCTAGATATGTTGGCACTAACTGCAGGAACGGTTCCCCTATGAAGAAAATCTAGGTTCCCAAAAGGTGCCTTGAAAGTCTTCAGGTGAATGTCATCACGACACCACCTGTGGAGAATAGGAACCCCAAATCAAATTCTTCATATGGATCAAATTCCTCAAAAGGATCAAAATCCTCATATGAACATCAACATGCTAACACTTCTACTTCGCAGGGAAGATCTAAGGGCTATGAATATGAGAATTATTCTTCTAACCATTATGTTCATAAGTCCTCGAAGAATTTCTCTGCTTATTCATATGCTTACCCTAACTCCTCCAATGTGAAGCAAAGTGGACTGGCTTCTATGCCACTGTTCTCTTACGAAGCTCGTAGAAGGATGAACTCTTTGCCACCCCTTCAGATGTCGGTGGTGAAGAAAAAGAACTAATTTCTTATGCAGGGTCAGGTCTCCAGACGTACTTAAACGTCTGAAGAATTTTCTGGAGACCTGAAGATGCTTGAAAGGACGCAAGCTAATCATGAAGAAATGAATTTTCATTTCTCACGTCCTCATATTGCTTTATCTGTTCTATTGCTTGATGAAATTGATCTGATGAAATTGATTTCATATTCTTCACTTATGAAGTATATGAGTTCGTGAGCTGCACTAATTCATCTGCAGGATGATCAACCCAAAGCCCTGAGTGGGTCCTCGATAGTGGATGTACAAATCACATGACTGGTGACAAGAATCTATTGATGGACGCTCCCTTATCTCCATCGCATCTGAAACATATCACCTACGGTGACAAAGGCAAAAGAAAGGTATTGGGTCTAGGTAAGGTTGCAATCTCAAAGGATCGACACATGGACAAAGTCATGCTTGTCGAGTCCTTAGGATTCAACATCATGTCAGTCTCAATGCTTTGTGATCTTGATATGGTTGTTATCTTTGGCAAGTATCATTGTGTTGTGATCATGGAAGCTGACCATTCCAAAGTCTTCGAAGGCTTTAGGAGAGGATATCTGTATATTGTTAAGTTTTCCACAGGACCACAACTAGCTATATGTCTAATTGCAAAAGCTTCAGAAGGCTGGCTATGGCATCGACGACTTGGTCATGCTAGCATGAGGAAGTTGCACATGCTCGCGAAGAAGAAGCATTTGATTGGCATTGAGAATGTCAAATTCCTCAAGGATCACTTGTGCGGAGCCTGTGAAGCTAGAAAGATGACCAAGGCCAAGCATCCAGCGAATACTATCATGACAACCACTCGACCATTTGAATTGCTTCACATGGATCTCTTTGGTCCTAACCATTATTCTGCATTCACTAATGAAGCATCTCTATATGGCTTTGTTATTTTTGATGATTACTCTCGTTACACATGGGTACATATCGTCACTTACAAACGTGAAGTGTAGGAAGTCTTCAAACGATTTTCCTCAAGGTCTTCAACCAACTATGGTGTGAAGATCAACCACATCAGAAGTGACAATGGAACTGAGTTCAAGAATACTAGTCTTGATGACTATCTTGATGAACTTGGTATTACTCATGAGTTATCTGCTCCTTATACTCCTCAGCAGAATGGCGTCATGGAGTGCAAGAACGGGACTCCTATTGAGATGGCTCGCACTGTGCTTGATGAATACAAGACACCTCGTCATTTCTGGACTGAGGCAATTGATATTGTGTGCCACATCATCAACAGGGTATATCTTCACAAATTCTTCAAGAAAATTGCATATGAAATCCTCACCGACAAGAAACCCAATGTGAGTTATTTCAAAGTCTTCGGTGCTAAATGTTGGATTAGAGATCCTCATCACAATTCTAAATTTGCACCGAAAGCACATGAAGGTTTTATGCTTGGTTACGGAAAGGACTCGCACACCTACAGAGTCTTCAACACCGTTCACCACAAGGTTGTTGAAACTGTAGATGTGCAGTTTGATGAAACTAATGGCTCGCAAAGAGAGCACCTACCTCCTATGCTAGATGAACAGTCTTCTGAGGAAACCATCAAGTTCAAGGCTACTGAGGATGTCATTCCCACTGAAGAATCTGCTGAAGAAGTTATTCCAGAACGTGAAGAACATCATGCTGGTGCACCTGAGGAAACTGGCTCTGAAGAAAATGCTGATCCAATTCCTCGTCGCCAACCCGCTCATCCTCGAGTTGCAAATGAAGTGCAGATTGAGAAAATCATCAGCGACATCAACGCACCAGGTCCTCTCACACGCTCAAAAGCTTCACATTTGTCTAACTTTTGTGGGCACTTTGCTTTTGTCTCTATGACAGAGCCCACTAAGGTAGATGAAGCATTTTTGGAGCCTGAGTGGATTCAAGCTATGCAAGAAGAATTACATCAGTTTGAGCTCAACAATATCTGGGAACTTGTCAAGCGACCGGACCGTCGCAAGCACAATATCATCGGCACAAAGTGGATCTACCGCAATAAGCAAGATGAAAATGGCCTTGTGGTGAGGAATAAGGCACGGCTTGTAGCTCAAGGCTACACACAGGTTGAAGGAATTGATTTCGATGAAACTTTTGCACCTGTTGCTAAACTTGAGGCTATTCGCATATTACTTGCTTATGCTAACCATCATAATATCATCTTTTATCAAATGGATATGAAAAGTGCATTCCTCAATGGTAAGCTTGAGGAAGAAGTATATGTTGCTCAACCACCAGGTTTTGAAGATCCAAAGCATCCTGACAAAGTCTTCAGACTCAATAAGGCCCTCTATGGCCTCAAGCAGGCCCCTCGGGCATGGTATGTGTAACGCCCCGAGTTCGATGCGCCAGGTGTCTGCTAGTTATTCGCCGTCGTTGCCATGTCGTTTGCTTGCGTGTTGCATTTTGCCATGTCATCATGTGCATTGCATTGCATACGTGTTCGTCTCATGCATCCGAGCATTTTCCCTGTTGTCCGTTTTGCAGTCTGGCACTCCTATGTCCTCCGGCGCCCCCTTTTGCCTCTTTTCGTGAGCGGGTGTTAAACGTTCTCGGAATGGACCGAGATTTGCCAAGCGGCCTTGGTACACCACCGGCAGAGCGCCTATCAAGTTTCATCGCATTCGGAGCCCGTTTTGCTACCCAACCGTCATCCATAGCGGCACCGTTGCCGGGTAAAACGTCAGACATTTTCGGTCTCCGAAAACAGTCGCTGGGCCTCTCTCTCTTCTCTTCTCTCAGCCCAACCCGTTCTCAATAGTCCACTTCCACTCACTGGCAGCCCACCTAGTTTCCCCCTCTGTCCGAAGCCGCACGATCGCGATCCGAGGATCCAAAACCCCACAAATCCGCTCAAACCCTAACAATGCCTATAAAAGGGAACCCCTCCTTCCAAATCTGGACATTCCTTCCCCTCCTCCTCTTTTTTCGCGCCCCCTAATCATCAGTCGCCGCCGCCTTCCTCGTTTTCAGTGCCGGCACGCGCACCTGCCGCCACTTGTCGCCGCCAGCACCACCCCGTGCCGCCGCAAGCCGCCTCCCGCAACCTATCCCCTCGCGCCACCTGTCCCCCCCTACCTCCCCGTGCTGCCAGGCCCGTGCCAGGCCCGCCCAGGCCCCGATCTGGGCCGTGAGGCCCGCAGCCAGCCCGAGAAACCTGCTCTCTCCTCCCGTCGCCTCTGCCCGACCCCGTCGTCGGCGCGCCGCCGCCGGGTCGCCGGAGACCGCTCCACCGCGCCTCCGTCAGGTCTCTGCCTCTCCCCATGTCGCCTCTCTTTCCCTCCGCTGATCTCCCTCTCACCTAGAGGCTCCCCGTGCGCCTGCAGGACGCCGCCTGCCGTCGGCCTTCCCCGAGCTCGCCGCCAGATCCGGCCACTCCGGTCGCCACCGACCACCTCCGATGCCAGATCCGGGGGCCCCACGCCCGGATCTGTCCGTTCCCAATGCCTCCCCCTCGCCTCCTCGCCGTCCTCGGCGAGCCCCGTTGCCGGATCCGCCATGGCTGCGGCCTCCTCTGTCGCTGCCGGACACGTCAGCAGGATCCCGGACATGTCCGCCCGAGACCCCGTGAGGTCTATTTTCGTCTAAGTCATTTTTTTCAGCTACATCGTGCTGCATTAATGTGGTGCCCATAACTTTCGGCATGTGTGTCCGTTTGGGGTGTATAATATGTCAAATGTTCATCATGATGTGCTCTTCATTGTGTTTCATTGTCGCATGTTTGTTTGAGGTCATCTTGATGCCCAAATCTCTAGTGCAAGAGTGCTATATATTGTTTACTGCTGCTACTTATCACATTATGTTGATTTGTCATTTTTGTCACATTTCTTGCGTGCATCATATGGTTATGAGCTCTACATGTGTTTTGATCTATGCCATGCCATCTTTACGGGGGTGCTTCCCATGTATTTTTGTGATCTATTTGGTGACTAGAACAAGCATGCCAACTAGGCTCCGTGATGTTGCTGATTTCAGTGACTTAGGATTTTGCCAAGTCTTTGTTCTGCTGTTATTTTTATGCCATGTATTCATGTTGCTACAGTGAGATCCATGCCTCTTTTGAGTATGTTCAGTAAGGATATTTTGGACTTATGGTTATGCTCTATCCATACATGCCTCTGTTTGCATTTATGAAGTGCTCTAGCATGTCTTAATCTTGCTCTACTTTTGCTATAAAATGTTCCTGGCAGATTGTTTACATGTTAATCAATTTTGCCATGGTTGTTGTTAGGGATCCAAGCATGCTATGAACTTGTCCTTCCCATGCTTAGCTTCATGAACATGTGTTCTTGATGATTCCATGCTTATCTTGTCATGCAATGCCTTTTGATGACTGAATCGAGCTCGCAAAGATGCCTTCATAATTCTGTTTATGCCATGTCTGAATCTGTTTATTTAACTTTCTATGTTTACATGGGTGCCATCATACCTTCTGTGCATTTTTGGCTCATGATTAGTACGGGAGGTTTGTTCTATGCAATTAGTAGATTTATGACATGCCTTTGGTGGCCATGATAATTTCTTGTAGCGTGTTGTTTAATAGCTCTAAACATTGCAACCTGATGTTATTTCTGCCTTGTCTAGTAATTTCTGCGAAGCCTGTGAGCTGATATATTTGCAATCTTGCCATGTCCTTTTGAGCATGTTCTAGTAGTTTCTGGAGTTAGCTCAGTGATCTCGTTTTGTAATGCGTTACATGTGCATCACGTGCATGCCTTTTGTTTTCATGTTGAGATCCTGTAGCATGTTGTTTTGCTGCTTGCCATATGTCTAGTTGTTGTTTTAGACAGCATACCCTTTAAGCTCGTTTCATGTGTATGTGTTGAACCGTTGCTCCGTTTTGGGTGTGATCTATGTGAAACTTGCTTAGTTTTGAATGTAGTTTCATATTACCTTGTTGGATCCATGTTTTGAATGTCTTTGCTTGATGTTTGAATGCGTTTTGCATCAATGCCATGTTTATCTTGTTTTGCTCATATCTTCTAGGCCGTAGTTTCAAATTAAATGAACTTTATATGTAACTTGACTAGAATTTCGTGTAGATCATAGTGGTGCATCTTAACTT
The DNA here is from genome assembly GCA_021605205.1 of Aegilops longissima. Classification (NCBI taxonomy): domain Eukaryota; kingdom Viridiplantae; phylum Streptophyta; class Magnoliopsida; order Poales; family Poaceae; genus Aegilops; species Aegilops longissima. Next base: position 269,448,633 of record CM038678.1, read on the forward strand.
GCTGTTTAACAACTTGAACATATAGTTCATTCAGATCTGCACCAATTTCGAAATTTGCATATGGGGACTTACCGGAATTGTTATATGTTGTTTCCGGCCTCATTTAAACTTGCTTTCATGTGTTGCTCTTGTATGCATCATCTCTTGTCATGAGTAGTTTCATGTAGCCTTGTCATGCATCATACTTGGTTGAGCATCATGTCTTGTTCTTGTGTGGTGTGCTTCTTCTCGATAGTTCCCGTTTCGTTGCGATCATGAGGATTCGTTCATCTACGATTGGTTCTTCTACGTGGCTTCATCTTCTTCATGGACTCGTTCTTCTTCCTAGCAGGATTTTAGGCAAGATGACCGTCACCTTGGATCTCACTACTATCATTGCTATGCTAGTTGCTTCGTTCTATCGCTATGCTGTGTTACCTACCACTTGCTTATCAAGCCTCCCCAATTGCCATGAACCTCTAACCTTTGTTACCCTTCCTAGAAAATCATTGTTTGGCTATGTTACCACTTTTGCTCAGCCCCTCTTATAGCGTTGCTAGTTGCAGGTGAAGATGAAGATTGCTCCATGTTGGATTATGTTAATGTTGGGATATCACAATATCTCTTATCTTATTAATGCATCTATATACTTGGTAAAGGGTGGAAGGCTCGGCCTTATGCCTGGTGTTTTGTTCCACTCTTGCTGCCCTAATTTCCGTCATATCGGTATTATGTTCCCGGATTTTACGTCCCTAACAAGGTTGGGTGATTTATGGGACCCCCTTGACAGTTCTCCTTGAATAAAACTCCTCCAGCAAGGCCCAACCTTGGTTTTACCATTTGCCTCACCACCACCTACTTTTCCCTTGGGAGTCACGCTCTCGAGGGTCATCTTTATTTAGCCCCCCCCCCCCCCGGGCCAGTGCTTCTCTAAGTATTGGTCCGAACCGAGCCACCTGCTGGGACACCTCGGGGAAACTCGAAGTCTGGTTTTACTCGTAGCTTGTCTCATCTGGTGTTGCCCTGAGAACGAGATATGTGCAGCTCCTATCGAGATTGTCGGCACATCGGATGGTCTTGCTGGTCTTGTTTTACCATTGTCAAAATGTCTTGTAACCGGGATTCCGAGACTGATCGGGTCTTCCCGGGAGGAGGAATATCCTTCGTTGATCGTGAGAGCTTATCATGGGCTAAGTTGGGACACCCCTGCAGGTTTGAACTTTCGAAAGCCGTGCCCGCAGTTATGTGGCAGATGGGAATTTGTTAATATCCGGTTGTAGTAAACTTAAATTAAACTCTTCTAAAATACACCAACCGTGTGTGTAACCGTGATTGTCTATTTTCGGGGTTGTTCGAGAGGAGAACACGGTTTTTGGATTATGTTTGACGTAAGTAGGAGTTCAGGATCACTTCTTGATCATTACTAGTTGACGATCGCTTGCTAAGCTCCTCTTCTCGCTTTTGTTTCGTAAGTTAGCCACCATACATGCTTAGTCGCTGCTGCAACCTCACCACTTTACCCCTTCCTTACCCATTAAGCTTTGCTAGTCTTGATACCCATGGTAATGGGATTGCTGAGTCCTTGTGGCTCACATATTACTACAACACCAGTTGCAGGTACAGGTTATGCGATGATCTTGACGTGAGAGCAACGTGTACTTGTGTTGGAGTTCTTCTTCTTCATCGTCGATCTTGGGTTAGGTTCCTTGTCGGCCGCCTGGGCTAGCAGGGTGGATGTCGTTTGAGTTTATGTTTATGTTTCATCCGTAGTCGGATGTTGATCTTGTATATGATGTATTGTTGTATTCATGTGACATTGTATGTCTTGGTTGTATCCCCACTATTATGTAATGTTGATGTAATGATATCCACCTTGCAAAAGCGTCTTCAAGATGCGCTTCTATCCTTGGTGGGACCTTCGAGTTCCTTTAGGATAGGGTCGCATCTTGGGCGTGACCAAGATTCAAAATATCGGATATCTGGTTCGTATCGGTTTGGCTTCGACATATCGGATGTCGGATATCGTGTGATATATACGACGATATGTAGATATATCAGAGAAAACAAGTCTAGTTTTTTTTCATTATTCTTGTTCAAAACATGTATTTTTAGTAAAACAAAATGTATGATGTCAAAGCTTCAACATAACACTACTAGATTCCTAGTTTATTAACTTGTTGATTAAGAAACTATTAAGGAAAGATTTGCAAAATTCTTACTCTATGATTAAAAACAATAAGATATGTATGCATTTGTACGAAACATTGTGCATGAATTTGATAATATATGTTGAAGTTGTAAGTCCATAATCTTATTTCACTAATATTTAATTAAGAACTATTGTTATCTACGAATCATGCTATATCGGTGGACATAACGGGCTAGATATCGGCCATATCGGTTGATATTACGGTCCATATCGGGTGAAATGTTTGAAAATGATATTTATAAAATGATATGTTATGTCTATATCAGTAGAGCCCCAAAAGTGATATATCGGTCATATCGGCCTTGATTTAAAAGCTTGGGCGTGACAAGTTGGTATCAGAGCCTCGACCGACCTTAGGAGCCCCCTTGATTGATCGTGTAGTTTGGCCGATGTCGAGTCTAGAAGAAAACTTTTTCGGAGTCTAGTTATATCGGAGAGTAGAATTTTCGGAGTCTAGTCATTTTTTTCGGCTACATCGTGTTGCATTAATGTGGTGCCCATAACTTTCTGCATGTGTGTCCGTTTGGGGTGTATAATATGTCAAAATGTTCATCATGATGCGCTCTTCATTTTGTTTCATCGTGGCATGTTTGTTGGAGGTCATCTTGATGCCCAAATGTCGGTGTACTAGAGTAGGGGTCCCCTAGTATCCCGAACTCGTGCACGGGCAGTTGCAGCACCCCGCGGCAAGGCTTGCCTGGCGACCGCCAAGGTCCTCCGTGGTTCCTTTGGAGCCATTCAAGAACAAAGTATTTAAGCCAAGGAGACAAGGCCCCGGCAAGAGGAGCTTGCCGGGAAGGCCACTCAAGGCACCTAGAAGACAAGACCCCGGCAAGAAGAGCTTGCCGGGAAGGCCCGGTGAGCGATGAGCTTCCGGACGCGACAAGGCAACAACCGCGGCAAGGTGCTTGCCGCGGAGGATTACCACTCCGTTCCTCCGCTCCAGCTCATCGACCAACGTGTCGCCATGGGACCTTTCGGTAGCGCGGGCAAGGTGCAGGCAAGCCGGCGGCGTGGCAAGCGGTGCTGACAAGATGGCCATCGTGGCGAACGGTGGCGCCCCTGACGGTCCTTTTCTGCACTGTTTAGTCGACTTAGACGGGCATTTAGTGCCTTTGTCCCCTGCCGTCAGGGTTAGGTAGAGTACACTGTACAAGTAGCTGTACCAACCACGAGTCCTTTTATGTTTTTGCCCTTGTCTACGTTGCCACCTGTCGGAGACCCCTTGAGCATATAAAAGGAGGCCCATGCGCAACGTAGAAGGGGTTCGGTTCATTCGAAACCAGAGAACACTCACGCTAGGTCTTGTAGCTCTCAGCGCTCCCTAGCAAGAACACAATATAATCGCACAAGCAGCGAGAGGAGTATTATCTCTCGGAGAGCTCCGGCTGGGTAAACTGCTCGTGTGCTTCGCCTCGATCTGCTCTTCGTGCAACCTCCGCCCCCCACCGAACCGAAAGGGGCTCGGTCCGCCGGTCCCATAGGTGTTCGTGGGTCCGATCAGCTTCCCCGACATCTTTGGCGCGCCAGGTAGGGGGCGTCGAGGCTGTGTGAACCTGATCCGGCGCTCACACGAGCAACATCGTCATCATCTTCATCAACATGCCACCGAAGAAGAAGGCTTCGTCGGCTGCGGAGCCGTCCACGTCGATCCCGCCACCACCGGAGCAAATGGGTGGTGGGGTAGACACCGGCGGAAGAACGGGCGTCGGCGAGGGAGCCCACGACGCTGCCAAGTCCAAGGACAAGGCTGCGCAGACCTCAGTGTCCATGCACGCACCGCGCCCATCTCAGGAGGCGCGAGACCGACAGCGTCATGGTATTCATAGTACCATACGCTCGTTGGATCAAGATCGAGCTGGTGGATCCCGAGGCCCTCAAGACCAGCTTGCACGCCGACATGCTGGCACGAGCGAAACACGGTCGCCTGGACGGGATACTGCTCCTTCTAACATAGTTAGAAGTCCGAGCATATCCCGCTCCTCGCGCCGTTCGCCACTGTCACCCACCACTCTAGCAGAAGCTTTGGCGAGAGCTCAACTGCTCCTAGATTACCCTCCAACAGCCGACAAGGTCGATGAATGGAGGGCCAGCATCCATAGTCTCATCGGCTTTGCCAACGGCGACACTCCGCGGCAACCGACTACATCGCTGCCGCGGCAAGGTGACAAGGCACGAGCCGGTGGCGACGAAACCTGTGGGGGTGCAACCACCATGCACTCTCCACCCCGAAGGCCAAGATCGCCGACTCGCCGGATCCACCTCGACAGCGACTCCACCGCGTCGTCAGATCCGCGAGCTCGTCGCGATCAACGCCAAGTTCTTCAAGAACGACAGCAAGAAGACGCTCGAACTCGCATCGAGCGCCGAAGAGAAGCGCGACGTCGATCCGACCAGCGCGCTGGGCCCTCTGTCGATATGCATGCGCCAGGGGAACCAGGCGACTTGCCATACGCGGTAGGTTGCCCTGCGTTCACTCGTGAGCTGCGGCAAGTCCAGTGGCCCAGCAAGAAGAATTTCAAGCCAGATGTACCAGAGAAGTACGATGGCAAGATGCATCCGTCGGAGTTCCTCAGCATCTACACCATTGCGGTGCAAGCTACCGGGGGCGAGACGACAAGATTCTGGCCAACTACTTCCCATTGGTACTCAAGCCCAATGTCAGATCTTGGCTCATGCACTTGCCGGACAACTCCATATCCTCTTGGGCGGATCTATGCCATCAGTTTGTCGGCGCCTTCACAGGCGGCCACAAGCCCCATGGCCAAGAGAGCGATCTTCATCTGCTCGCCCAGAAGGAAGGAGAGCCCCTGCGCAAGTTCATTCAGAGATTCAGCCGTGTACAGCACAACATCCCAAATGTCCACCCTGCCGTGGCAATCAGCGCGTTCCATCAGAACGTACGGAACCGCAGGATGCGGGAGGAGATGGCGATGTACAAGATCAAGGACGTCAGTGAGCTATATGCCCTGGCCGACAAGTGTGCACGTGCTGAGGAAGGGAGGAGACTCCCCGGAGAGAATGTGGATGCAGCAGGATCTGATAGTGAGGGGTCCGCTCCGGCAAAGAAAAGCCAGCGGCGGAACAACAGAAAGAAGAAAGGCAGAGATGTGCTGGTTGTCGAGCAGTCCGGCAACGGAGGTGTAACGCCCTCGATGCGGCTATATCTCCCACGTGTCGAAGCACGACTTAGAGGCATAACCGCATTGAAAGCAATGTCGCAAGTGAGGTAATCTTCGCACAACCCATGTAATACATAAGGGAAAAAGATACATAGTTGGCTTACAGTCGCCACTTCACACAATACATAAATAAACATCCATCATTCAGATTACACTCAAGGTCCGACTACGGAACCAAAATAAAAGAAGATACCCCAAATGCTACACAGATCCCGATCGTCCCAACTGGGCTCCACTATCGATCATCGGGAAAAAGACACATAGTAACGACCACGTTCCTCATCGAACTCCCACTTGAGCTCGGTTGCGTCACCTACACTGGCATCGTCGGCACCTGCAACTGTTTTGGTAGAATCTGTGAGTCACGGGGGCTCAGCAATCTCACACCCGCGAGATCAAGACTATTTAAGCTTATAGGAAGGACCGGGTTTAGAGGTGGAGCTGCAGCAAGCGACTAGCATATATGGTGGCTACATTCGCAAAAGAGAGCGAGAAGAGAAGCAAGGCACGGACGTGAAGCTAGTAGCGATCAAGAAGTGATCCTGAACTACTTACGTCAAGCATAACTCCAACACCGTGTTCACTTCCCGACTCCGCCGAGAAGAGACCATCACGGTTACACACGCGTTGATGTGTATTTTAATTAAGGTCAACTTCGGTTTTCTACAACCGACATTAACAAATTCCCATCTGCCTCATAACCGGGCACGGCTTTGAAAGATAATACCTGCGCAGGGTGTCCCAACAAGCCCATTATAAGCTCTCACGGTCAACGAAGGATATTCCTTCTACCGAGAAGACCCGACCAATCTCGGAATCCCGGACTACAAGACATTTCGACAGCAATAAAACAAGACCAGCAAAGCCGCCCGAATGTGCGGACAAATCCCGATAGGAGCTGCACATATCTCGTTCTCAGGGCACACCGGATGAGCAGTCCGTACAACTAAAACCAGACCTCAAGTTTCCTTGAGGGGGCGCTGCAAAGCACTCTAGTTTGAGCCAGCACTCGAAGGAGCACTGGTCCGGGGGGGTTAAAATAAAGATGACCCTCGGGCTCGCGAAAACCCGGGGGAAAAAGGCTTAGGTGGCAAATGGTAAAACCAAAGTTGGGCCTTGCTGGACGAGTCTTATTCAAAGCGAACTGTCAAGGGGTCCCATAAATCACCCAACCGTGTAAGGAACGCGAAATCAAGGAACATAACACCGGTATGACGGAAACTAGGGTGGCAAGAGTGGAACAAAACACCAGGCATAAGGCCGAGCCTTCCACCCTTTACCAAGTATATAGATGCATTAATTATAGCAGATATATATCGTGATATCCCCAACAAGTAAACATGTTCCAACAAGGAACAACATCTCCATGTTCCAACAAGGAACAAACTTCATCTTCACCTGCAACTAGCAACGCTATAAGAGGGGCTGAGCAAAGCGGTAACATAGCCAATCAACGGTTTGCTAGGAAAGGATGGTTAGGGGCTGACATGGCAGTATGCGTGGCATGATAAGCAAGTGATAGGCATCGCAGCATAGGCATAGCAAAAGAGCGAGCATCTAGCATAGCAAAGATAGAAGTGATTTCGAGGGTATGGTCATCTTGCCTCCAATGTTCTCAGAGTTATCGAAAGCTTGATCCTCGTAAGCGTTCTCAACAGGTTCCTCGTTCACGTACTCGTCTCCCGGCTCTACCCAAAGCAAGAACACAAACAAAGGAACCACAATAAATCACGGTGTAATGCACAAACAACATGATGCAAAACATGACATGATATGCGAGATGTGATATGCAATGCGTATGCGCGCTCCGGAAGGAAAATGATGAACCAGGCATCAACTTGGCAAACCAAGTATGCCGCTGGAAAGATGAGATGATTTCGGTTGAAATCGATATAAAGATCACCGGAATCGGATGCACGGTTTGCAAATGACAAGCAAAACAAGAATGGCACAAATCTGCCATTAACAAAGATGATGCCACTTAGCAAGCAACAAGAAATTAAGCTACTGCACCCAAACGTACCAACAAAGTATATGGCAGTGATGTACTCAAGATGCTTGACAAAAGATGAACACTGAGCTACGGCTAAATCACACCATAACAGGTCCAAACAAGCATGGCAAAAGTGCAAAACATATCAGCTTCACAGACTTAGTGAAATTACTGAACATGGCAAAATCAGCATCAGGTAGCAATGTTCAGAGCAAGAAAACTACATGCTACAGGAACTTATAATAGCAAAACAAGGCATGGAATGTATCTACTCAAAGCATAGAACAAAAGTCCCTTACTGACCATAACCAAAAAGGATCAGAAAATATAGTAACACCCATGTCAAAATAGCAAGTTTCGTTAACAAATTCAGCAACAGGGCATGACAAAAACAGATAACAAGTAGGCATGTTTAAGAGCTTGATGAACTCACTACAGAGCCTTTCATGATAAACTAAGCATACATACATCAATAAGACATGGCATAGAAAACATACATGGCAAGAACAACATCATATCATACACGGATCAACTACAACAACCTTGGCAAAATTGAATAACATGTAAACAATCTGCCAGGAAACATTTTATAGCAAAAGTAGAGCTCGATTGACTCAAGCTATGGCACTCCATAATTGCAAACAAGGGCATGGATGGATAGCGCATAACCATATGTTCAAAACATCCTTAATTAAGTATCTCAAAATATGCATGGATCTCTCGGTAGCATCAAGTGAACATGGCATGAAAATATCAGCAAAACAGGGGCTGAAATCAGCAACATCATGACACCTAGTTTGCATGCTTGTGCTAGTCACCACATAGATCACACAAATACATGGCATACACCCCTGGAAAGATGGCATGGCATATTACAAAACACATGTAGGACTCAAATTCATAGGGTGCACGCATCAATCATGGCAAAAATGACAAAAGTGCATGTTCTGTTAAGAAACAGAAACTAACATCACATAGCCCTTTTCTAACAGCATTTAGGGAATCAAGATGAGCTCAAATTAAAATTATGCAATGAGATGAAATGATCTACTCTTCGAGACGAACATTTTGACATATTACCCGCACGAAACGGAGCTACGGATGCAAAGTTATGATGCGTTGAAAATGCCACAAATTAATCACCGAAATAAAAACTTAGACGAATTTTTTTGGGGGAAGAAGTCAACCCAGTGGATCTCAGATTCGCACGCGGATCGAGGGCGGCGGCGGCGGCTCCTCGCCGGAGAGGAGAAGAGACCGGTCGGGCCGGCCGGAGGAGGGCGACGGCGCCGGGCGCGGAGGTGCGGGCGGCGACCAGCGGCAGGGGCCTGCGCGGCGGCAATGGTGGGGCGACAGGACCGCCGGCGAGGCCGGAGGCGGCGGCGAGGTCCGCCACCGGGCGGCGGCGGCGGCGGCCGACCGAGCAGGCGACGAGGGCGGGCGACGGGACGCTGGCCATGGGGCGGCCGCTGGCTCGGCGGGCGGGCGGGCGCGGTGGGCAGGTGCCACGTGTCGCGCCCTGGTTCGCCGGGCGGCGGCGGCGCGGGCGGGCGGACACGTCCGTCGGCGCGGATTTTGTCCGGCCTTGAGGTAGGGGAAGGCTAGGGTTTGTACCGCGATTTGGAATGGGGGGGTGTATAAATAGGCATAGAGGGAGCTAGGAGAGTCCAAATGAGGTGCGGTTTTCGCCCACACGATCGTGATCGAACGATGGAGAGCATGGAAGTGACTTAGATGGGTTATTGGACTATTTTGAAAGGGTGTTGGGCTGCAACTTAAAAGAGGCCTTTGCGAGAATGCGGTTAACCGTTGGAGTACCAAACGAGCTCCAAATGACCCGAAACTTGACAGGTGGTCTACCGGTGGTATACCAAGGCCACTTGACAAACCTCGGTCCATTCCGAGAAAGTTTAGTACCCTTTGCGGAAAAAACGTAAAAGGGGGCGCCGGGGAACATAGGAGTGCCGGATTGCAAAACGGACAACGGGAAAAATGCTCGGAATCATGAGACGAACACGTATGCAAATGAGATGCACAAGATGACATGATATGAAATGCATGACATGGACAAAATGCAAAATGAAGAAAAACCCAACCACGGAGGGAATATCATATCACAATGCCGAAAATGGCAAGAGTTGGAGTTACAAATATGGAAAGTTACATCCGGGGTGTTACAACACTCCACCACTACTAGAGGATCTCGTCCCGAGATCTAGGACTGAAAGAACTCCGGATATTCGGAACGGAGGTGATCCTCGCGCTCCCAGGTGGCTTCACGGTCGGAATGGTGTAACCACTTCACTTTCAGGAATTTGATTGACTTGTTGCGAGTCTTGCGCTCGGTTTCTTCAAGAATAGCAACGGGGTGCTCATGATAAGAGAGATCTTCTTGAAGGTCAATTTCTTGAAGTTGATAGTGCGCCAGAGTCTTGAAGCACTTGCGAAGGCTGTGACACGTGAAACACATCGTGCGTTCGCGAAGTTGGACGGAAGCTCAAGTTGATAGGCGAGATCGCCTCTTTTGTCAATGATCTTGAAAGGACCCACGTATCTAGGGGCAAGCTTCCCTTTGATACCGGGCGGCGAGTGCCTTTCATTGGAGACGCGGAGGTAGACATGGTCTCCGATTTCAAAAGCCACATCATGGTGCTTGTCATCATAATAGCTCTTCCGCGCGATTGCGCGGCTTTGAGATTCTCACGAATGACTTTGCACATTTCTTATGCTTCGTGATCAAGTCGTTGCCAAGAAGTTGGCGTTCACATCTCGGACCAATTGAGAGGAGTACGGCTTTACGCCATAGAGAATTTCGAATGGGGCCTTGCCCGAACTCGCTTGGAAGCTGTTGTTGTAGGAGAACTCGGCATATGGAAGACAATCTTCCCACTTCATACCGAAGGAAATGACACAAGCCCTGAGCATATCTTCAAGGATTTGATTGACTCGCTCGACTTGGCCACTTGTTTGAGGATGGAAAGCTGTCTTTGAAACGAATGTTGGTGCCCATGGCCTTCAAAAGAATCCCAAAACTTGGAGGTAAAGATGCCGCCACGGTCCAAGAGATCACTTGTGGAATGCCGTGCAAGGAGACAATCCTGGAGGTGTATAGCTCTGCCAACTGAGCTGCTGTGATAGATTCTTTGATAGGAAGAAAATGAGCCACTTTAGTAAGCTTGTCAATGACAACGAAGATAGCATCATTTCCACGCTTGGACTTAGGAAATCCAGTCACGAAGTCCATTTCGATATGATCAAACTTCCATTCTGGAATAGCAAGAGGTTGGAGGAGACCAGCTGGTCTTTGGTGTTCTGCTTTCACCCTTCTGCAGACATCACATTCATTCACGAATTGAGCAATTTCTCGCTTCATTCGAGTCCACCAATATGACTGCTTGAGGTCATGGTACATCTTCGTACTTCCAGGATGAATGGATAGAAGGGAATTGTGTGCCCCGTTCATAATGACTTTACGTAGATCACCCTTTGGAACCACAATCCGGTCCTAGAGGAAAAGAGTATCTTTGTCATCAACGTGGAAGCACTTGTATTTGGAAATGCCCTTGTCGATGCCACGTTTCACCTTTTTCACCATGGTATCCGGAAGTTGAGCCTCACGAATCTGATCTTCCAAAGTAGGAGAGACTATGAGGTTAGCAAGAAAGCCTTGAGGAACAACTTGAAGATTCAGCTTGCGGAAAGCTTCATAGAGATCCGGTTGGAAGGGCTTGAGGATTAAACTGTTGCAGTAAGCTTTCCTGCTCAAAGCATCTGCAATGACATTGGCCTTGCCCGGAGTATATTCAATACTTGGGTTGTACTCTTGAATCATTTCGACCCATCGAGTCTGCCTGAGGTTGAGGTTGGGCTGAGTGAAGATATACTTGAGGCTCTTGTGATCGGTGAAAATGTCCACTTTCCTTCCCAACAAGAGATGTCTCCATGTTATCAATGCATGGACAACTGCCGCCAACTCAAGATCGTGAGTGGGGTAGTTCTTTTCGTTGGGCTTCAACTGACGAGAGGTATAAGCCACAACTCTCTTCTCTTGCATTAACACAGCACCGAGACCTTGAAGAGAAGCATCACGTAAAACTTGAATGGCTTGGATTCATCGGAGGAGTTAAGACAGGAGCTGTGACGAGTTTCTCTTTGAGAGTATTGAAAGCAACGTCGCACTCGGGAGACCAGACATACTTCACATGCTTCTGGAGGAGGTTGGAAAGAGGCTTTGCAATCTTGGAGAAATTCTCAACGAATCTTCGGCAATAGCTTGCAAGACCCAGAAAACTGCGAAGCTGCTTGATATTCTGAGGAGGTTCCTAGTTCACAACTGCGGACACCTTCTCGGGATTAACAGCGATGCCCTTGGCAGAGATGATATGACCAAGATAAAGCACTTCATCAAGCCAAAATTCACATTTGGAGAACTTCGCATAGAATTGATACTCTCTGAGCTTGTCTAGCACCAATCGCAAGTGTTTGGCATGATCCTTCTTATTCTTGGAGAAGACCAAAATATCATCAAGATAGACCAAGACAAATTCATTGGTGTAGGGGTTGAAGATGAAGTTCATCATTCTTGAGAATGTTGGAGGAGCATTGACAAGGCGAAAGACATGACAAGATATTCATAAGAACCAAAGCTTGTTCGAATCTTTGTCTTGGGAATATCTTGTTCACGAATGCGAATCTGATGATAACCCATCTGAAGGTCAAGCTTGGAGAACACTTTAGCACCTTTGAGTTGCTCGAAAAGCTCATTGATGTTGGGAAGTGGATACTTGTTCTTGATTGTCTTCTTATTCAATGGGCGGTAATCGGCGCAAAGTCGGTCCGTGCCATCCTTCTTCCGGACAAAAGAACACCACAACCCTAAGGAGATGAACTCGGTCCGATCAAACCCAGATGCTCTTGTTCATCGAGCTACTTCTTCAATTCCTTCAGCTCATCAGGTCCAAGCTTGTATGGACGCTTGCAAACGGGTTCATGCGGGCTCAAGATCGATAACTAATTCAAGCGGCGATGAGGAGGCATACCCGGAAGCTCTTCCGAAAGACATCTTGGTACTCACAAACGACCGGAATCTAAGAGATAGCATCCCATTCGCCCTTCTCATTGAGAGAAAACAACCGAATGGTTTCATCACGAGCGGCATAGATGATCACATCATTAGAAGAGTGGGTCAATTGAATTTCCCTGGCAGCACAATCAAGCTGAGCTTTGTGCTGATAAAGCCAGTCCATCCCAAGAATAAGATCAATATCCGAGTCACCAAGGACAATTGGTTTAGCCAGAAATCTATAGTTGCCCATCTTGATAGAAACATCCGGGACATAATTATTAGCTGTCATTTGCTTACCCGGGGACACAATTGATAAGGAACTAGGCAATTCTTGATAACCCAACTCATGTTTAGATGCAAATGGTCTTGAGATGAAACAATGCGATGCACCAGTATCAAATAATACTTTTGCAGGAATATCATTAACAGAGAGATTACCCATTATCACATCAGAAGATTCCTCCGCTTGAGATGCATTCATCATGTTCACCTTGGCATGGTTGGGATTATGCTTGACCACTGCATTGCTGGAAGATTTCACAGGAGGAGGAGGCGGAAGGCGCCTTTGGTTGAAGCACTTGTTCGCATAGTGACCTTTCTGCTGACATTTGTTGCAAGTCACCTCTGAGAGCAGACGGTGGTAAGGAGCACTTGACCTTGGAGCTTGAGAATTTGACTTGTTCGATAGCTTGGGTTGGGTGGGTGGGAAGATCCACGACCACCTGAGTTCTTCTGGCGATAAGGCCGACGGAACGGAGGAGGAGGAAGGTAGAACTTCTGCTGCTTAGCTGCCACTTGAGAGGAAGAAGAAGACTGAACTGCATCCTGATTCTCTTCTTAGAAGCCTCACATTTGAGCTGGGCAGCTTCTTGCTTGATGCCATGTTGTAGAATTCATCATATTTTTCTCGGCTCAAAAAGCACGAGAGCTAATTGCAGATCTTCTCGAGACCACCTCTGAATTGATAGATCATACTCTTTTCATCGTGGACGTCTTGCTTAGCAAAGCGAGCGAGTTTCGAACTGGATATTGTATTGATACACGGACATGTTGCCTTTCTTGAGATTGCGGAACTCCTCACGCTTGCTCTCAACAACACTTTTGAATGTGGTGAGCTCAAAGTCTCGGCGAACTCATCCTGTAATGACACGACCTCCTCTGGAATCTTTGTATTCTTGGTACCACTCAGCAGCTTGATCCTTGAGTTGAAACGAAGCAAACTTGACAAATTCCTCAGGTCGACATTGCTACATTCAAAATGTTTGCAGATGTCCACAAGCCAATCGTCGGCGTCTGTGGCCTCGACCACGTAAACCGAAAGACTTCGCTGATTAGCGAGGAACCGATCGAGAGTAGCAAAGTGCGGCTGGTTGTTGCCTTGACCTTGATTTCCTTGATTGCCTTGCCCTTGGGTGCGCTCTTGCAAGAGTTGCAAAATCATCGAGCATTGGCATTGGTGGCTGCCATGATAGCTTGCCGGGCCTCCGGAGGCGGAGGTGGAGGTGGAGGTTCTGATGACTCCCATCATTTCGTTCCGGATTCGACGTTGGCGGAGCCATCTGAAGAGGGTGACATCCATTAGCACTTGATAGACAGATAGTCAAGTTGAATCAACGGATAGAAATTGCAACATATAGTCTTCACAATAAACATTCAACAAGGATGAGCGAATGAATTCCAAAAGAACATCACACGTCCATTAAGGTGAGAAGCCACTTGATTAAAGGTTGATGAAAAAATAACAAGGTACGATGGAACAAATAAGTGGTAAGGATTACCCAATCACGAACCAAATATCTGCGGGAAGAAATGCTAAGAGCTACTTGAATCCCACCTATAAACTCCCGAAACTTTCTGGTTATGCAATCTGGTGTTGGGGATACAGGGGACACAAAATATATCACCCAAAATAACAATACCTAGATCCAGCTGTATCCATCCGTCAACACATAATCAAGAAACCTTCGGAAATCGTGTACCTCGACCTTCCAAAAGCATCCGTTATACGAGTCATGGCAATACTCCCGAGCTCGCCCCAGTACTGGGTTATCGGGGTTATCTCACCAACAACTGCACAAAAGAGATTTCGATGTCGGCAAAACTCAGGTATTCCAGAACTGCAACGATAAAATTGTGACGACAACACCTCGGAGCTCAACTCCCCGGGACACTACCACAACCCCTAAATGTCAGGAGGCACCAAGAACAATGTTCTCGTCACAAAACCATCGGAACGATCCCAAGATACCCGCGTGATCCTAAAAAAAAATTTAGTGAAATTTGAGGAGAGGAGAGTCAAAACTTCTATGTCAGGAGACCTCAGTAGAGCGACGAAGGGACTGGGGAGTAAAAGGAATCCTACTCTCCGATATATATAATCCTAAGACTCAAAACATTTTCCATTCTAGACTCAACAACGCCAGCAAACAATCAAGCAGGGGGCTCCTAAGTCGGGGAAGGCTCTGATTACCAACTTGTAACGCCCTCGATGCGGCTATATCTCCCACGTGTCGAAGCACGACTTAGAGGCATAACCGCATTGAAAGCAATGTCGCGAGTGAGGTAATCTTCACATAACCCATGTAATACATAAGGGAAAAAGATACATAGTTGGCTTACAGTCGCCACTTCACACAATACATAAATAAACATCCATCATTCATATTACACTCAAGGTCCGACTACGGAACCAAAATAAAAGAAGATACCCCAAATGCTACACAGATCCCCGATCGTCCCAACTGAGCTCCACTACGATCATCGGGAAAAGACACATAGTAACGACCACGTTCCTCATCGAACTCCCACTTGAGCTCGGTTCGTCACCTGACCGCATCGTCGGCACCTGCAACTGTTTTGGTAGAATCTGTGAGTCACGGGACTCAGCAATCTCACACCATGAGATCAAGACTATTTAAGCTTATAGGAAGGACAGGGTTTAGAGGTGGAGCTGCAGCAAGCGACTAGCATATATGGTGGCTACATTCGCAAAAGAGAGCGAGAAGAGAAGCAAGGCACGGACGTGAAGCTAGTAGCGATCAAGAAGTGATCCTGAACTACTTACGTCAAGCATAACTCCAACACCGTGTTCACTTCCGGACTCCGCCGAGAAGAGACCATCACGGTTACACACGCGTTGATGTGTATTTTAATTAAGGTCAACTTCGGTTTTCTACAACCGACATTAACAAATTCCCATCTGCCTCATAACCATGGGCACGGCTTTGAAAGATTATACCTGCAGGGTGTCCCAACTTAGCCCATTATAAGCTCTCACGGTCAATGAAGGATATTCCTTCTACCGGAAGACCCGATCAAATCTCGAAATCCCGGACTACAAGACATTTCTACAGCAATAAAACAAGACCAGCAAAGCCGCCCGAATGTGCCGACAAATCCAGATAGGAGCTGCACATATCTCGCTTCTCGTGGCACACCGGATGAGCAGTCCGTACAACTAAAACCAGACCTCAAGTTTCCTTGAGGGGCGCTGCAAAGCACTCTAGTTTGGGCCAGCACTCGAAGGAGCACTGGTCCGGGGTTAAAATGAAGATGACCCTCGGGCTCGCGAAAACCCGGGGAAAAGGCTTAGGTGGCAAATGGTAAAACCAAAGTTGGGCCTTCTTTGGAGAGTCTTATTCAAAGAGAACTGTCAAGGGGTCCCATAAATCACCCAACCGTAAGGAACGCGAAATCAAGGAACATAACACCGTATGACGGAAACTAGGGTGGCAAGAGTGGAACAAAACACTGGGCATAAGGCCGAGCCTTCCACCCTTTACCAAGTATATAGATGCATTAATTATAGCAGATATATATTGTGATATCCCCAACAAGTAAACATGTTCCAACAAGGAACAACATCTCCATGTTCCAACAAGGAACAAACTTCATCTTCACCTGCAACTAGCAACGCTATAAGAGGGGCTGAGCAAAGCGGTAACATAGCCAATCAACGGTTTGCTGGGAAAGGATGGTTAAGGGCTGACATGGCAGTATGGGTGGCATGATAAGCAAGTGATAGGCATCGCAGCATAGGCATAGCAAAAGAGCGAGCATCTAGCATAGCAAAGATAGAAGTGATTTCGAGGGTATAGTCATCTTGCCTGCAATGTTCTCAGAGTTGTCGAAAGCTTGATCCTCGTAAGAGTTCTCAACAGGTTCCTCGTTCACGTACTCGTCTCCCAGCTCTACCCAAAGCAAGAACACAAACAAAGGAACCACAATAAATCATGGTGCAATGCACAAACAACATGATGCAAAACATGACATGATATGCGAGATGTGATATGCAATGCGTATGCGCGCTCCGGAAGGAAAATGATGAACCAGGCATCAAATTGGCAAACCAAGTATGCCGCTGGAAAGATAAGATGATTTCGGTTGAAATCGATATAAAGATCACCGGAATCGGATGCACGGTTTGCAAATGACAAGCAAAACAAGAATGGCACAAATCTGCCATTAACAGCATGATGCCACTTAGCAAGCAACAAGAAATTAAGCTACTGCACCCAAACATACCAACAAAGTATATGGTAGTGATCTACTCAAGATGCTTGACAAAAGATGAACACTGAGCTACAGCTAAATCACACCATAACAGGTCCAAACAAGCATGGTAAAAGTGCAAAACATATCAGCTTCACAGACTTAGTGAAATTACTGAACATGGCAAAATCAGCATCAGGTAGCAATGTTCAGAGCAAGCAAAAAACATGCTACAGGAACTTATAATAGCAAAACAAGGCATGGCATGAATCTACTCAAAGCATAGAACAAAAGTCCCTTACTGACCGTAAGCCAAAAAGGATCAGAAAATATAGTAACACCCATGTCAAAATAGCAAGTTCCGTTAACAGATTTAGCAACTGGGCATGACAAAAACAGATAACAAGTAGGCATGTTTAAGAGCTCGATGCACTCACTACAGAGCCTTTCATGATAAAAAAAGCATACATACATCAAGAAGACATTGCATAGAAAACATACATGGCAAGAACAACAGCATATCATACACGGATCAACCACAACAACCTTGGCAAAATTGAATAACATGTAAACAATCTGCCAGGAAACATTTTATAGCAAAAGTAGAGCTCGATTGACTCAAGCTATGGCACTCCATAATTGCAAACAAGGGCATGGATGGATAGATCATAACCATATGTTCAAAACATCCTTACTGAAGTATCTCAAAATATGCATGGATCTCTCGGTAGCATCAAGTGAACATGGCATGAAAATATCAGCAAAACAGGGGCTGAAATCAGCAACATCATGACACCTAGTTTGCATGCTTGTACTAGTCACCACATCGATCACAAAAATACATGGCATACACCCCTGGAAATATGGCATGGCATATTACAAAACACATGTAGGACTCAAATTCATAGGGTGCACACATCAATCATGGCAAAAATGACAAAAGTGCATCTTCTGTTAAGAAACAGAAACTAACATCACATAGCCCTCTTCTAACAGCATTTCGGGACGAACATTTTGACATATTACCCGCACGAAACAGAGCTACAGATGCAAAGTTATGATGCGTTGAAAATGCCACAAATTAATCACCGAAATAAAAACTTAGACGAATTTTTGGGGGTGGCGGGGGAAGAAGTCAACCAGTGGATCTCAGATCCGCACGCGGATCGAAGGCGGCGGCAGGCGCGCTCCTCTCGCCGGAGAGGAGAAGAGACCGGTCGGGCCGGCCGGGAGGGGCGACGGCGGCCGGGCGCGGAGGTGCGGGCGGCGACGGCGGCGGGTGGTGCGCCTTGCGGCGGGCGCCCATGGCCGGCGGGCGGAAGCGACGGACCGGCCGGCGAGGCCCGGAGGCGGCGGCGAGGTCCGCCACAAAGCGGCGGCGGGCGGCGGCCGACCGGGAGCAGCGACGAGGGCGGACGACGGGCGCTGGGTCATGGGGCCGCCTGCTGGCTCGACGGGCGGGCGGCGCGCGGTGGCCGGGTGCCACGTGTCGCGCCCTGGTTCGCCGGGCGGCGGCGGCGCGGGCGGGGCGGACACGTCCGTCGGCGCGGGATTTTTGTCCGGTGGCGCGAGGTAGGGGAAGGCTAGGGTTTGTACCGCGATTTGGAATGGGGGGTGTATAAATAGGCATAGAGGGAGCTAGGAGAGTCCAAATGAGGTGCGGTTTTCGCCCACACGATCGTGATCGAACGACGGAGAGCATGGAAGTGACTTAGATGGGTTATTGGACTATTTTGAAAGGGTGTTGGGCTGCAACTTAAAAGAGGCCTTTGCGAGAGTGCGGTTAACCGTTGGAGTACCAAACGAGCTCCAAATGACCCGAAACTTGACAGGTGGTCTACCGGTGGTATACCAAGGCCACTTGACAAACCTCGGTCCATTCCGAGAAAGTGTGTTACCCGCACACGGAAAAACGTAAAAAGGGGCGCCGGGGAACATAGGAGTGCCAGATTGCAAAACGGACAACGGGAAAAATGCTCGGAATCATGAGACGAACACGTATGCAAATGAGATGCACAAGATGACATGATATGAAATGCATGACATGGACAAAATGCAAAATGAAGAAAAACCCAACCACGGAGGGAATATCATATCACAATGCCGAAAATGGCAAGAGTTGGAGTTACAAATATGGAAAGTTACATCCGGGGTGTTACAGGAGGTGGCGCCAAGAAAGCCAAAGTTGGTAGCTCCGGCAAGGAGGTTGCCGTGGACACCAACTGCCAGGCTGTGGCGGTCGCCGACAAGCAGGACGGCTCCAACAAGCAGTATTGCAAGATCCACCGCACCAAGGGCCATGACCTCTAGAGCTGCAAGAAGGTCGAGCAGCTTGTCGAGCAGCAGAAGGCTGAATACGAGTGGCGCGACAAGGAGAAGGCTCAAGAAGGTGCTGGAGGAGCTAGCAAGAAACGTCCTGGCCGGGGAGGACGCCGCGGCAAGGCTAAGCAACGGCAAGGAGATAGACCTCCTCGTGGCCGCGACAAGGATGAAGATGACGACGACGATGAAGACATGGAAGATGATGAGACCGACGAGTAGGAGTTCCAGAAAGCCACAGAGGTCCTGTGCATTGACGGTGGTGCTTCTCTGCATACTTCACACCGCCAACTCAAGCAAAGGATGCGGAAGTCAATGCGCGTAACCATCCATCGAGTCACGCAAGCCTCTGAAATGGTCCAGCACGCCTATCATCTTTGATATTGAGGACCACCCTGATCGCATAACTGCGGTCGGGTGCTTGCCGATGTTGGTCTCACCAACTATCCGCAACCTCAAGGTCACCAAGATGCTGGTTGACGACGGGGCCGGCTTAAACCTGATCTCCTCGGCGGTGCTCCAGAAACTCCAAATCCCTGACAGCGAGCTCGAATAGACCGGCACATTCCAAGGAATCAATCCGGGAAGGAGCAAGCCGAAGGAAAGATCACGCTGCCCGATGACGCTTGGCGCGAGTTGAACTTCAGGACCGAGAGGGTCACTTTTGATGTTGCTGATTTTCCATTGCCTTACAATGGGATACTTGGCCGTCCAGCACTCGCCAAGTTCATGGCAGCCTCTCATTATGCATACAACTTGCTCAAGATGCCAGGCCCGATAAGTGTCATTTCTGTCCATGGCGACAAGAAGGATGCTCTTATCTGCGCCGACAAGATCTACCGGGAAGAAGCAGCCGTAGCAGATCACAAGTCACTTGCCACTGAAGCTCCCGGGGGGAAGAAGACCAAGTCCGGCAAGAGCTCTGATGCCCACTCCGGCAGGCGCACCTCTTCGGAGTGATGCGCTACCGTCGAGGACGCACCATCGAGCTCCACCGGCAAGTGTAAGAAGATGATGGCACCTCCACCAAAGACCAAAAAGGTGCCCGCCAAGGAGGGCGGCACTGGTGGTACCTTCACCATCAGTGCCACTCTCGACCCTAAATAGGAAGGCGCGCTCGTCGCTTTCCTGCGGGCGAACGTCGACGTGTTTGCGTGGCAACCGTCTGACATCCCCGGTGTTCTCAGGAAAGTGATTGAGCACCATCTTGCCGTCTGTCCTCACGCGCGGCCCGTCAAGCAGAAAGTCAGAAAGCAAGAAGTGGAGCGCCAAAGTTCATCACAGAAGAGATCAAGAAATTGGAAGCAGCAGGCCTTGTCAGAGGAGTGCTCCATCCTACATGGTTGGCCAATCCTGTAGTCGTGCATAAGGCAAACGGAAAATGGAGGCTTTGTATCGACTTCACAGATGTTAATAAAGCTTGTCCCAAAGACCCATTTCCCTTGCCGCGCATAGATCAGATTGTTGACTCCACGGCCGGATGTGATTTGCTTTCATTTCTTGATGCGTACTCAGGATATCATCAGATCTTCATGGCAGAAGAGGATGAGGAGAAAACCGCATTCATCACCCCATGTGGCACATACTGTTTCATACGGATGCCTTTCGGTTTAAAGAATGCCGGTTCAACATTTGCAAGAGTAGTCCATGACGCTTTTGAGCCCCAAATGCACAGAAATGTGGAAGCTTACATGGATGACATAGTGGTCAAAAGCAAGGACAGGGCAACTCTGGTTCAAGATTTAGACGAGACCTTTGAAAATCTGCGCAAAATCAACCTCAAGCTCAACCCCGAGAAGTGTGTGTTTGGAGTCCCTTCCGGCAAGCTTCTCGGGTTCTTCGTGTCTCAGCGGGGAACTGAAGCCAATCCCGACAAGATCAAGGCCATTGAGCAGATTGAAGCACCAAAGCGCGTCAAGGATGTACGAAGACTTGCGGTTATGTAGCTGCTCTCAAAGAGTTTATCTCTAGGTCTGCTGAGCGCGCCCTGCCATTTTTCAAAATATTGAAAAAGGCAGGTCCAATGAAATGGACTCCGGAAGCGGAGGCTGCGCTGCAGGATTTAAAGAGATACCTGTCCTCCACTCCAATACTTGTCGCACCTAGGCCACAAGAGAAGTTGCTGCTATATATAGCGGCAACCAATCAAGTGGTTAGTGCTGCGTTAGTAGCGGAGAGGGAGGCGGATGATGAGCTAGCAACCACGGCAGAAGCATCCGGCGACAAGCAAGGTACTTCACCGCAAGCTCGTCCCGACAAGGATGGATCTGCGTGGGCGTGTGAGGAGATACTGAAAAAGGATGGTGCAGCGTCCGGTTTACTTTGTCGGTTCCTTCTGCGAGGAGCTAGGTCAAGGTACTGGGTGCGAAGTTGCTTTTCGCCTTCTCATGGCCTCGAGAAAGCTGCGCCATTACTTCCAAGCACATGAGATCACAGTCGTCACTCGCTTTCCGCTGAAGAGGATACTGCAAAATCCAGAAGCAACAGGCAGGATTGTCGAGTGGGCACTGGAAATGTCAAGCTTTGGCCTCAAGTTTGAAAGCACTTCAACTATCCAAAGCAGAGCATTGGCAGAGTTCATAGCAGAATGGACGCCAACACAAGACGAAGAAATTCTAGAAACGAGCATCCCCGTCAAGGAAGCAAACAAAGAGTGGCTGATGTACTTTGATGGTGCCTTCTCGCTGCAAGGCGCCGGTGCTGGTGTGCTGCTTGTAGCACCCACCGGAGAGCACCTCAAATACATAGTCCAAATGCACTTTCCCAAGGAGCAAGCAACGAACAATACTGCAGAGTATGAAGGTTTGCTTGCCGGTCTTAGGATCGCAGTAGACCTTGGGATCAAGAAGCTCATCGTCAGGGGTGACTCACAGCTTGTCGTCCGCCAAGTGAACAAGGATTATCAGAGTCCGTTGATGGAAGCCTATGTTGATGAAGTGAGAAAGCTAGAAGGGCACTTTGATGGCCTACAAATGGAACATGTTCCAAGAGCTCAGAACGATATTGCTGATGGCCTGTCAAAGTGCGCCGCACTCAAGTTACCTGTGGAACCAGGGATTTTTGTGCTTAAGCTGACTCAACCGATCGTAACGCCATCAATCGGACAGAGCAAGAAGAGGAAGTTGATTTCGGTGACTATTTTCCGGCAGAGCTTCACAAGCCGCCGCCAAGAAGGTCCCCAGGATCAACACCAAGAGTGCTGAGGAGCAGTCTGCTCCGACAAGCCCTAGGGTTTGTTTCGTTGAAGCAGACGCTCCCGACAAGTTTTGTTCCGGCAAACTTGCCGGGGAACATCAAGCTCTGGCTGAACCGCAGGTTTTTGCCGTAGAAGCGGATGTTCCCGCAGCAGCAGATGGGCCTTTAGTCCTTGTTGTTGAGCCAAGAGCTCCAACATGGGCACGGTAGATTGTCCATTTCCTTCAGACAGGAGAACTTCCCGAAGAGCAAGAAGAAGCGAAAAAAGTAGCCCGGCAGTCAAATATGTACCAGTTTGTCGACAACACACTGTACAAAAGAAGACTCAACGGTGTGAAATTGAAGTGTATTCACTGGGAAGAGGGACAAAAGATGTTGGCAGAGATACATGGAGGCATATGTGGTCATCACATTCGCGCAAGAGCACTTGCCGGCAAAGCGTTCCGGCAAGGTTTCTTTTGGCCGACAGCCCTCCGTGATGCAATCGCACAAGTAACCAAGTGTGAAGCGTGCAGCCCATTCCAAGAAAACACACCAGCCAGCTCAAGCTCTCCGTGACGATCCCTTTATCCTGGCCATTTTCGGTCCGGGGCTCGACATCCTCGGCCCCTTTCCCGAGCTGTCGGGGCTTTGAGTACTTGTGCGTTGCAATCGACAAGTTCACAAAGTGGCCGGAAGTGGAAGCGGTGAGGAAGGTGACAGCACGGTCGGCAGTTCAAGTTCTTCAGGTCGATTGTTTGCCGTTTTGGGATTCCTAACAGGATCATCACCGACAACGGCACGCAATTCACGAGCCGCACCTTCATGCAGTACGTCCAAGATCTTGGCGCCAAGGTCTGCTTCGCTTCTGTTGCTCATCCGAGAAGTAACGGTCAGCGAAGAGGGCAAATGCTGAAGTGCTGCGTGGGCTCAAGACCGAACTTTTGACAAAGCTGCACAAGTGCGGAAGAAACTGGATTGAGCAGCTACCGTGGTTCTTTGGTCGATCAGGACGACGCCAAATCGAGCCACTGGCCAGACACCTTTCGCTCTAGTCTACGGAGCAGAGGCAGTTCTCCCCACGGAACTCGTATACAGGTCACCTCGAGTGCTCGCTATGATGAGTTTGAGCAAGAGCAGCTGCGACAAGATGACGCGCTGCTCCTTGAGGAGGACCGTCTTGAGTCTCTGCAGACGAGCTGCTCGATATCAGCAAGCTTTGCGCCGCTACCATAGCCGCAGTTAATGCCGAAGTCTCGAGGAAGGCGACCTTGTTCTTCGCGCGTTCAGTCCGCCAAGAATTCCAACAAGTTGACGCTTGAAGTGGGAAGGCCCTTATCGGGTGAAACAAGTCACTAGGCCTGGCGCTGTCCGCCTTGAGACCGAAGATGGCATTCCGGTGAGCAACTCCTGGAACATCGAGCATCTTCGTAAGTTTTATCCGTAGGGCGTGGTTGCCGGAACCTGTTCCGGCAACCACCTTTTGTACAAGTCTTGCCGATGTTGCATGTAATCCTTTGTACAAAGCCGGGCGCAGATCCCGTGCATAAGTAAAACTCATGTGTTTCGCACAACTTGTCAATTTCATGCTTTCATCATTTTATTTCATGTTTTATCTGACACTTTGTGCAGCACCTACACCCGGTAAGCAATAACGAGCCGCAAGGCTCCATGACTTTATTTTCTCTTCTTTCTCTTTCCTAAAGAAAAGAAGGTTCCCTCGCACACAAGTTAGCCAGGGGGGAAGGAGAAGATAATGGTCTGGACCAAGCGTCGCTTGAGGAAATTTCGCCTTACCAGGAAGCAAACGACAGAAAAGCTAAGTTGCCAAAGTTTGAGCAATCAGTTTTTAAATTTTTAAGTTATCTTCCTCGAACGACCGTACTTTGTATGGAAAACCTGTGCGCGGAAGAACCAACTCGTAGCTAGTTGCGCCCTTACTTTGTTTCGAGTCTGCTCAACAACTTAAGTGAGCTGCAACTAGTTGCGACAAGGTTGCTTGTCGGAGGCGGCACCGCCAGCAGGCTGCTGACGTTCCGCACTCAGCGCTCGCGGCAAAGGTGCCTGCACTGACAAGTTCCCTAAAAGCGTAGGGCAAAAACATACAAAGGAAGGAATCAAGTAAAGGAAATAACATTGCAATTACTACCCGAAATAAAGTATATATTACAAGATAACTTGTCGCGGCTCTAATAGATTGTTCTTCTAACATGGCCAGCAGCGACAAGGAAAAGATAAAATTGGCGGCCTAATCTACGCGGTCGCCATCAACCCTCTTGATCTTACCCACCTTGTCCACAATGGGTGCGACAAGGGCCTTGAGTGCCTCCACATCAGCATCCGGCGGCAAGGATTTGAGGACGCCGGTGAGGTTGAGGCCTGGATTACGGAAGGCCACCTTCATCAGCACCTTCTGGAGAGCTCCCGCACAGATCTGGCGCAATTCCTTGGCCAGCTGCTTTGGGATCTCTTCCCGAAGTCGCTGGAGAGCCGTCACCACGCCCTTGAAGAACAAGCTGAGCTTGGCGCTGGGTTGGAGGTGCTCGTCGGAGGAGTACCCGAGATCCACCATCCCCAGCTCCGTCAGCTCCTTGTCGATGGCGGCGGCAACATTCACGAGACCCTCGGTCCAGTGCTCCACGTTTTCCCTGAAGGTGCTCAGGCGGCGATGGCGCCGCCCCCGGCAGCACCTTGTCGGCCTTGATCTTCTCCAACAAGGCCACCTCCCGCTCCTTGGCACCGTCCAGCGTCTGCATCAAGGTGGTCAGCTTCGGCTCAAGATCTGCTTTAGAGTCCTTGGCGGCGCTGAGCTCCTTGCTCCTCTCGGCGAGACGGCCCTGCAGCTCACCAAGAGTGTAGGCGTCCTTCTCGCGCTCGTGCTTGAGTGCAGCAAGCTCCTCGCCGCTCTTCTGGAGAT
Organism: Aegilops longissima; assembly: GCA_021605205.1. NCBI lineage: Eukaryota > Viridiplantae > Streptophyta > Magnoliopsida > Poales > Poaceae > Aegilops > Aegilops longissima. Next base: position 269,473,962 of record CM038678.1, read on the forward strand.
TGGCCTCCAGCTGCGTCACCTTCGTCTCCAACTCCTTCTTGGCGGCCTCGGCAGCTGCGGCAGCATCCTTTGCTTCCTTAAGAGCCCCGCCAAATGTTTCTTCGCGCGCGGCGAGCTCTTCCTCATGACTGTCAAGATTGATCTTCCGCTGCGCCAGCTCGGCTTCCTGCGCAGATAGCTTCTCGGCAGCAAGCCGCTGCCGCTCCTCAACCTCAGCCTTCTCGAGGATGAAGGTTGTGCGCTCCTCGGCGAGTCGCTCCCGCTCCTCTGCCAAGGACCGGAGAGCTTCTTGGTTGGTGCCCCGAAGCTCCTTCGCGCGCTTCTCTATATCTGCTCCCGCCTTCGCGACAAGCGCTTCCCGGGATTCCAACTTGGCTTGTCGGGCGCGGTAGAGCGACAACAGCTTCTTCAGCAGTTGCTCCTCCTCAGACTCGCCGCTGCTGCTGCTTGGCGCGTCAACCAGCGTCAACCCAGCGGAGGCGAGCAGCTCTTCGTCGAAGGTCTCTCCTTAGACCGGCGCACTGGAGATCGACGCCCAGGGGAGCTTGATGTAGACGCCATCGCCGGCCTTCAGATAGGCGCCGGGCTGGGGCTCTTCGGAGCCTGCCGCTTCAGCGGCGGCGGAGGGATCGGCGGTTGGCGTAGCGCCTGGCGCTCCTGCGGCCTCGGGGCCGTCAGTGCGATCGCCGGACCCCTCGCCAGCCTCTGCGGCAGCAGCCTTGGCGGCCTCTTCGCCGGCGGAATCATCGGCGCCAGCCCCTTCCTCCATGGCGGCGGCGTCGTCAGTATTGCCGCGCACGTCTTCCTCGCCAGCGACCTTAGTCTCCATCGGCTCTGCGGCGGATGGATCTGACGACCAGACAAAGAAAGAACAGTCAAGCAAATATTCAAAAAGGAAAATCAGAAGAAGAAGAACACAAGGAGAGTTTTCAATCAAGAGGATTACCTGCGATGGGATCTACGGCCGCGGTCTCAATCACCAGAGGGTCGCTGGCGCTATCCCTTGCCGGAGAACTGACCCTTGCCGGAGAAGCCTCCCTTGGCGGAGAACGCTCCCTTGCCGGGGATTCCTCCCTTGGCGGTGTAGTCGACGTAGATGGCACGTCGGGAGCGGCTTCCGGGCACTCCTGGTGGGGCTGCTCTGCTCCTACACAAACCAACAGTCAGATATCAGTCAGGAAAGAGCACCCATGCATGCCCAACAGTAAAGAGTAACTATATACTTACGCTGGGGGCTGTGTTGGGGGCTGCTTTGAGGAAGAGTTGCCGCGTCCGGCAAGGTGGTCTCGGGCGCGCCGCCTGCTGCCGTGGGGGGATCGTCCTCGATGACAACCACCGGAGTCTTGGCTCTCTTCGACGCTCTCTGGGCAGCGTCCTGAGAAGGAAAGAGTTCAGAATGGAGCAAATCAGATACAAGACAAAGCAACAAAATTGAAGAAATACAAGTACAACACAGAAGCTTACTCTTCTTCTTCCTCGTCGGAGCTGAGCGCGAGAGATCAAATTCTGCTCGCCCGGTGCGACGAGGCGGAGGAGGGTTCCCTCAACCGCTTGGCGGAAGTAGCAGCGGTGGCTCGGAAGGCCCGCCCGATTCTTGTTGCAGCAGCGTGAGGTGCTCCAGCAACAACGGTGCTTGCTGCGATGGAGCGCGTCACAAGCGGCGGCTGTTGGCCCGTTTGCCGCCCCGTTTTGTCTCCAGCCTTGCGGAGACGCCTTCTTGGTGGAGCTGAGGGCTCCGCTTGTGGCAAGCTGCTAGATGGTGGGGAGGAGGCGCCCTCGGCGGGCTCACTCGACTCGGCTTCAGGTTCGGCAAGCTCCTCCTCGCCAGCAAACTCCCTTCGCTCGACAAGGCTTGCCGCCTCTGCTGCCTCTGCCTCCTTGTCACGCCCAATATGCGACCCTATCCAAAAGGAACTCGAAGGTCCCACCAAGGATAGACCCGCATATTGGAAACGCTTTTGCAAGGTGGATATCATTACATCAACATTACATAATAGATGGGGATACATACATAAGGCACAAATGCCACAAGAATACATCAACATCATACAAGATCAACATCCGCCTCTGGATGAAACATAAACAGAAACTCAAACGACATCCACCCTGCTAGCCCAGGCTGCCGACCGAACCTATCCCCGATCAAGAAGAAGCGTAAGAAGAACTCCAACACAAGCAAACATCGCTCTCGCGTCATGAGCATCGCGAAACCTGTACCTGCAACTGGTGGTGTAGTAATTTGTGAGCCACGAGGATTCAGCAATCCCATTACCATGGGTATCAAGACTAGCAAAGCTTAAGTAGGAAAGGAAGGGATAAAGTGGTGAGGTTGCAGCAGCGACTAAGCATATATGGTGGCTAACATACGCAAATGAGAGCGAGAAGAGAAACAAAGGAACGGTCGTCAACTAGTAATGATCAAGAAGTGATCCTGAACTCCTACTTACGTCATACATAACCCAGAAACCGTGTTCTCCTCTCGATCAACCCCGAAAAGAGACACTCACGGTTACGCACACGGTTGCTGAATTTTAGAAGAGTTTGCTTCAAGTTTACTACAACCGGATATTAACAAATTCCCATCTGCCACATAACCGCGGGCACGGCTTTCGAAAGTTCAAACCCTGCAGGGGTGTCCCAACTTAGCCCATGATAAGCTCTCGCGATCAACGAAGGATATTCCTTCTCCCCGGGAAGACCCGATCAGTCTCGGAATCCCGGCTACAAGACATTTCGACAGAATAAAACAAGACCAGCAAAGCCGCCCGGATGTGCCGACAAATCCTGATAGGAGCTGCACATATCTCGGTCTCAGGGCACACTCGGATGAGCAGTCCGTACAACTAAAACCAGACCTCAAGTTGCCTTGAGGGGGCGCTGCACAGGGCTCTAGTTCGAGCCAGCACTCGAAGGAGCACTGGTCCGGGGGGCTAAAATAAAGATGACCCTCGGGCAACGGAAACCCAAGGGAAAAAGGGCATAGGTGAGGCAAATGGTAAAACCAATGTTGGGCCTTGCTGGAGGAGTCTTATTCAAAGCGAACTGTCAAGGGGGTCCCATAAATCACCCGACCGCGTTAGGGACGCAAAATCCGGGAACATAATACCGATATGACGGAAACTAGAGCGGCAAGAGTGGAACAAAACACCGGGCATAAGGCCGAGCCTTCCACCCTTTACCAAGTATATAGATGCATTAATTAAATAAGATATATTGTGATATCCCAACAAGTAAACATGTTCCGACAAGGAACAACATCTCCATGTTCCAACAAGGAACAAACTTCATCTTCACCTGCAAATAACAACGCTATAAGATGGGCTGAGCAAAGCGGTAACATAGCCAAACAACGGTTTGCTAGGAAGGGTGCAAAAGGTTAGAGGCTGACATGGCAAATAGGGGGGCTTGAGCAGCAAGTGATAGGTAGCGCAGCAAAGCGATAGAATGAAGCAACTAGCATAGCAATGATAGTAGTGAGATCCAGGGCGGTCATCTTGCCTGAAATCCCGCAAGGAAGAAGAACGAGTCCATGAAGAAGATGAAGCCACGAAGACGAACCAAGCGTAGACGAACGAATCCTCACGATCGCAACGAAACAGGAACTAACAAGAAGAAGCACACAACATAGTAAACACACCACACATAGACAAGACATGATGCACAACAAACATGATGCATGACAAAGCTACATGAAGCTACTCATGGCAAGAGATGATGCAAACAAGAGCAACAAATCAAGTCAAGTTTAAATGAGGCCGGGAACAACATATGACGATTCCGGCAAGTCCTCATATGCAAATTTCGAAATTGGTCCAGATCTGAATAAACCTTATGTTCAAGTTGTTAAACAGCAAGTTAAGATGCACCACGATGATCTACACGAAATTCTAGTCAAGTTACATATAAAGTTCATTAGATTCGGAGCTACGACCTAGAAGATATGAGCAAAACAAGATAAACATGGCATTGATGCAAAATGCATACAAACATCAAGCAAACACCTCAAAACAAGGATGCAACATGATAATATGAAACTACATGCAAAATCAAGAAAGTTTCATATAGAGCACACTCAAAACGGAGCAACGGTTCAACACATACACACTATACAAGACATGACAACAATCTATCCCAAAACAGCAAGTAGGCATATTGCAAGCATCAAAACAATATGCTACAGCATCTTAACATGAGAACAAAAGGCATGGGCATGATGTACAGGTAAAGCATGACAAAACATGAACACTGAGCTATCTCCAGAAATGACTAAAACATGCTCAAAATGACATGGCAAGATTGCAAATAATAACAGTTTCAGACTTTAGCAGAAATAACATCAGGTTGAAATGTTTAGAGCTATCAAACAACATGTTACAGGAACTTATCAAGGAAAAAAAGGCATGGCATGAATCTACTAGTTGCATAGAACAAAAGTCCTTTAGTGACCATGAGCCAAAAGGATCGAGAAAATATGATGGCACCCATGTAAACATGGCAAGTTATATTACAGATTCATACATGGCAGAAACAACGATAAGTAGGCATGTTGGTGAGCTTGAACCACTCACCACAGAGCAATACATGGCATGGCAAGGAAACTCACAGTAAGAAGACATGGCATAGAAGCTATACATGGCAAGAACAACATCATAGCATGCAAGGATAAACTACAACCACCTTGGCAAAATTGAATAACATGTAAACAATCTGCCAGAAAACATTTTATAGCAAAAGTAGAGCTCGATTGACTCAAGCTATGGCACTCCATAATTGCAAACAAGGGCATGGATGGATAGAGGAAGACATGTATAACAAAACATCCTTACTGAAGTATCTCAAAATATGCATGGATCTCTCTGTAGCATCAAGTTAACATGGCATAAAAATGTCAGCAAAACAGGGCTGAAATCAGCAACATCAAGACACCTGGTTTGCATGCTTGTGCTAGTCACCACATAGATCACAAAAATACATGGCATACACCCCTGGAAAGATGGCATGCCATATTACAAAACACATGTAGGACTCAAATTCATAGGGTGCACACATCAATCATGGCAAAAATGACAAAAGTGCATGTTCTGATAAAAATCAGAAACTAACATCACAAAGCACTCTTCCAACAGAATTTCGGGCATCAAGATGAGCTCAAATGAAAATGATGCAATGAGATGAAATGATCTACCCATCAAGACGAACATTTTGACATATTACACGCACAAAACGGAGCAACGATGACAGAGATATGATGCGATGAAAATGCAATAAAATATTGACAGAATCGGGACTTAGTGGAATTTTGGGGAGGGGAAAGAAGTCAACCATGGCGCGGAATTTGAGGATCGCCGGATTTCGCCGGAGCAGAGGGCGGGGAGGCGGCCGGGCGGGTCGGAGAGGGGCCGGGACGGAGGCGGCGGACCTGGGCGGATCTCGCCGGATCCGCCGGATCCCGGCGAGGGGAGGCGAAGAGGCGGCGGGCGCAGCCCCGGCGAGGCGAGGCCAGGGCGGCGGGCGGCCACGCCGGGAGCCGGCCGGGCGGCTCCGACCGGCAGCCAGGACGCAGCGGGCGAGGCCGGGCCGAGGGGCGCAGGGCGCGCGAGGAAGACCGGCGGCGGCGGCGCCGAGGCCGGGCGGGGGGCCGAGGTGGCCGGCCGGCGCGAGGCGCGAGGGCCGGGCGAAGCGGAGGCGCTTGGCGCGAGATGGATTGCTGGGCCGGGCGATGGGCCCGGCAGGCCGGTCTGGGCGAAGGAGAGAGAGCGGTGAGGTGGCGCGTCGTGGTTGGAGGAGAGCGGCGGCGGGGTGACGTGGCGTCCCCGGATTGGTCCGGGCGACGTGGAGGCGGCGGTGGACGCGTCCGGCGGCGGGGTGGACACGTCCGGTGGCGTGCGGGGGGGATTTTTAGGGTTTCGTCTGCGAAATTTCAGAGGGGAAGGCTAATTTATAGGTAGAGGGAGCTAGGAGAGTCCAAATGAGGTGCGGTTTTCGGCCACACGATCGTGATCGAACGATCGAGAGCATGGAGGGGAGTTTGCTGGGTTTTGGGCTACTTTGGAAGGGGTGTTGGGCTGCAAAGAGAAGGGGGCTTTACGGTTACCCGGTTAACCGTTGGAGTACCAAATGACCTCCAAATGGCACGAAACTTGACAGGCGGTCTATCGGTGCTATACCAAGGCCGCTTAACAAACCTCGTTCCATTCCGAGACCGTTTAACACCCGCACACGAAAAGAGGTAAAAGGGGGCGCCGGGGGACATAGGAGTGCCGGATTGCAAAACGGACAACGGGGAAAATGCTCAGATGCATGAGACGAACATGTATGCAAAATGAAATGCACATGATGACATGATATGAAAAGCGGATGATGACATGGCAAAATGCAACACGCAAGCACATGACATGGCAACGACAGCGAATAACTGACGGACACCTGGCGCATCGAGTCCGGGGTGTTACAACACTCCTCCACTAACAAGAGATCTCGTCCCGAGATCTTAGGACCGAGACGGAAGGGAAAAGGAAGAGGTGAAACAAGAACTCAAAAGAAGAAGCAAGAATCGAGAGCACTCGAGAAGAAGAGAGGAACGACGAGAATGACCAGAATCGAAAGCTCACTGAATCAGATAGACTATGAAACCACTCGTTCTAACCGGAGTGGTTAGAATGAGAAAAGAAACGGATATGACTGAAAGGATTTAGGCAGCACACGGGTTGAACAAGGAAAGAATAGAACATGAGCTTCAGAAGATGGATTGACACTTGACGAGATAAACAACGCAATGCCTCCGGAAGAATTGAAAGAATTTGAATGAAAAGAACTTAGAAGGAAGGATTGAACGGAGTTGTTGAGAAAATCAACCACGAAAAAAATAAGCTTGTTGTGGGCTTATAGGTAACATCTCAAGATCATAAGGTGATAACCGGCCACAAACAGAAATGATTGGATAGCTGAGACGAACGAAGAAATGCAAAACTCCACTTCAAAAGAATATGGAGAATTAATTGCACTTCGAGATGTAAGAAGAAAAGATACTTGAACTCCACCAACAAAATCTTGCTGAACTCTTGAAGAATGAATTAAATCATGAAGAACCACCGTGAAGAGCTCCGGTAACAAAAAGGAGATGAGATAGAATGAAGGATGAAAGAATAAGATGAGCCTTACGATGATTTAGATGGAGGTTCCGACGAAATGGCTGAGGAAATTGAACTCCGGAAAAGAAAAGATGAAAAGACTTGGAACTAGAATTTATTCAACAAGAACAAACTCCGAAGAAAAAGATTAATCACTTTGATGAAATAAGAATAAGATTTATTGTATGCTTATCCTTCATCAAATTAAATTGATGACAAGCAATGGATTTTTGCATACTACTTATTCTTCTTGAAAAAAGGATTGAGAAGTGACATAGCACAAAACTTGAGAAAGTCTTCATGAACCACCGGTAGGATTGGAAAGAACGAATGGATTAATAAGATAATCAAGGAAAAAGAATCTGAACGAACCACCGTAAGAATTCAGAAATGACTGACGAAAGAGGATGAATCACCGGGAAGAATTAGAGAAGCACGGAGATACTTGAGTGAATTAAAATGCAAGAGAACAAAGAGATCGCGAACTGATAGAAGAATACTTGAACGAAGCACCTGAAGAATATTGAGACGAACGAAGGGGCACGAATATGGAATAACTGGAGAACGAATTTGAAAAACTTAGAATGGAGAGATATTCCGAAAAGATGGCCTCCGGATGATCGAGAGCGAAAGCAACACCTGAAGTACTCCGGATGGATGAAAAGAATTGCACAACTGGAAACAATTAGATAGGATAACATCGAGCTGGCACCATGAATCTCCGGGAGAATGGACAAGATTTAGAAGGAACTCTTCTTCGGTCTTCAAATGACGCTGAGAAACACCACCAAAATTAATGAGATACTCCGGAAGAATGAAAAAAACCGAAAAGGTTGAGCCAACAATGAAATGATTTGAAAGAGATCTTGGGAAGGCGTCTGACTGATGAAATCCATTCTTACGTCACACTTGAAAAGAATTGAGAACAGCTCCGGGAAATTAGAAGAGTCAGGTAAGATCCTGGGAAAAGACCTGTGGGTTAGGGCCCACTAAAGAGATAACACCGTTGGAAAAGATTGTTGAAGAGGTAGATGATGCACCGGAAGAATTAAATATTTGAATGAGGTGACAACCTCGAATTAATTGGAACACAGACGAATCTCCTGAGATATCTTCGGAACTCCGGAATGATAAACTGGCTAGAGGCGAACGAGCAAAGAGAACACTTCGAAGGAAAAGAATATGATTAACCCGAAAAAAACTTGATTTGAATCCACCGGAAAAGAAAGAGATGAAGAATATCGAACGAGATGCGAATTCACCGGTTGAAATAATTGACGAAAGACTGAAGAGACTCCACACAAATGAAATAGATGGTCGGGAGAGAGGCAAACTCCGGGAAGAAAAGGGTGGGAGGGCGGGAAAACACAGGCAACTTGGAAGGGGAAAACGACGAATATCTTGAAGAGAAAAACACCGGTTGAAATCATTGAGGAAAGAAAGCAAAAGACTTCGCACGAGTAGGATGGATACTCAATTACGGACTCCGGTTCCGATAAGAAGAAGGGTGGGCGGGTGGGAAAAGAAAACAACTGAGGATTGAACTTGCAAAGATGAAGAGGGTCGAGTCAACTTGACGAGAAATGCACCGGATAAAAGAGGATGGACAACTCACGAAACTAACCATGTGATCCTAAAGAAAAAAATTTGAACGGGAAGAGGAGTAATTCAAAACACCTACGTCAAGATTCCTTACCAGAGCGACGAAGTGGCAGAGGAGTAAAAAGAATTCCTACTCTCCGAAATAACTAGACTCCAAAAAAAATTTGATTCTAGACTCAACTGCGGCCAAACTGCACGATCAATCAAGGGGGCTCCTAGGGTCGGTCGAGGCTCTGATACCAACTTGTCATGCCCAATATGCGACCCTATCCAAAAGGAACTCGAAGGTCCCACCAAGGATAGACCCGCATATTGGAAACGCTTTTGCAAGGTGGATATCATTACATCAACATTACATAATAGATGGGGATACATACATAAGGCACAAATGCCACAAGAATACATCAACATCATACAAGATCAACATCCGTCTACGGATGAAACATAAACAAAAACTCAAACGACATCCACCACGCTAGCCCAAAGGCCGACCGAACCTATCCCCGATCGAAGAAGAAGCGTAAGAAGAACTCCAACACAAGCAAACATCGCTCTCGCGTCATGAGCATCGCGAAACCTGTACCTGCAACTGGTGGTGTAGTAATCTGTGAGCCACGAGGACTCAGCAATCCCATTACCATGAGTATCAAGACTAGCAAAGCTTAAGTAGGAAAGGAAGGGATAAAGTGGTGAGGTTGCAGCAGCGACTAAGCATATATGGTGGCTAACATACGCAAATGAGAGCGAGAAGAGAAACAAAGGAACGGTCGTCAACTAGTAATGATCAAGAAGTGATCCTGAACTCCTACTTACGTCAGACATAACCCAGAAACCGTGTTCTCCTCTCGATCAACCCCGAAAAGAGACACTCACGGTTACGCACATGGTTGGTGTATTTTAGAAGAGTTTGCTTCAAGTTTACTACAACCGATATTAACAAATTCCCATCGCCACATAACCGCGGCACGGCTTTCGAAAGTTCAAACCACGAAGGGTGTCCCAACAAGCCCATGATAAGCTCTCGCGATCAACGAAGGATATTCCTTCTCCGGGAAGACCCGATCAGTCTCGGAATCCGGCTACAAGACATTTCGACAGCAATAAAACAAGACCAGCAAAGCCGCCCGGATGTGCCGACAAATCTGATAGGAGCTGCACATATCTCGGTCTCGTGGCACACTCGGATGAGCAGTCCGCACAACTAAAACCAGACCTCAAGTTGCCTTGAGGGGCGCTGCAGGGCTCTTGTTCGGACCAGCACTCGAGGAGCACCGGTCCGGGGCTAAAATAAAGATGACCCTCGGGCTCCGAAACCCAAGGGAAAAAGGGCATAGGTGAGGCAAATGGTAAAACCAATGTTGGGCCTTCTGGAGGAGTCTTATTCAAAGCGAACTGTCAATGGGGTCCCATAAATCACCCGACCGCGTTAGGGACGCAAAATCCGGGAACATAATACCGATATGAAGGAAACTAGAGCGGCAAGAGTGGAACAAAACACCAGACATAAGGCCGAGCCTTCCACCCTTTACCAAGTATATAGATGCATTAATTAAATAAGATATATTGTGATATCCCAACAAGTAAACATGTTCCAACAAGGAACAACATCTCCATGTTCCAACAAGGAACAAACTTCATCTTCACCTGCAACTAACAACGCTATAAGATGGGCTGAGCAAAGCGGTAACATAGCCAAACAACGGTTTGCTACGAAGGGTGCAAAAGGTTAGAGGCTAACATGGCAAATAGGGGGGCTTGAGCAGCAAGTGATAGGTAGCGCAGCAAAGCGATGGAATGAAGCAACTAGCATAGCAATGATAGTAGTGAGATCCAGGGCGGTCATCTTGCCTGAAATCCCGCAAGGAAGAAGAACGAGTCCATGAAGAAGATGAAGCCACGAAGACGAACCAACCGTAGACGAACGAATCCTCACGATCGCAACGAAACAGGAACTAACAAGAAGAAGCACACAACATAGTAAACACACCACACATAGACAAGACATGATGCACAACAAACATGATGCATGACAAAGCTACATGAAGCTACTCATGGCAAGAGATTATGCAAACAAGAGCAACAAATCAAGGCAAGTTTAAATGAGGCCGGGAACAACATATGACGATTCCGTCAAGTCCTCATATGCAAATTTCGAAATTTGTCCAGATCTGAATAAACCTTATGTTCAAGTTGTTAAACAGCAATTTAATATGCACCACGATGATCTACACGAAATTCTAGTCAAGTTACATATAAAGTTCATTAGATTCGGAGCTACGGCTTAGAAGATATGAGCAAAACAAGATAAACATGGCATTGATGCAAAATGCATACAAACATCAAGAAAACACCTCAAAACAAGGATGCAACATGATAATATGAAACTACATGCAAAATCAAGAAAGTTTCATATAGAGCACACTCAAAACGGAGCAACGGTTCAACACATACACACTATACAAGACATGACAACAATCTGTCCCAAAACAGCAAGTAGGCATATTGCAAGCATCAAAACAATATGCTACAGCATCTTAACATGAGAACAAAAGGCATGGGCATGATTTACAGGTAAAGCATGACAAAACATGAACACTGAGCTATCTCCAGAAATGACTAAAACATGCTCAAAATGACATGGCAAGATTGCAAATAATAACAGTTTCAGACTTTAGCAGAAATAACATCAGGTTGAAATGTTTAGAGCTATCAAACAACATGTTACAGGAACTTATCAAGGCAAAAAAAGGCATGGCATGAATCTACTAGTTGCATAGAACAAAAGTCCTTTAGTGACCATGAGCCAAAAAGGATCAGAAAATATGATGGCACCCATGTAAACATGGCAAGTTATATTACAGATTCATACATGGCAGAAACAACGATAAGTAGGCATGTTGGTGAGCTTGAACCACTCACCACAGAGCAATACATGGCATGGCAAGGCAACTCACAGTAAGAAGACATGGCATAGAAGCTATACATGGCAAGAACAACATCAAGGTATGCAAGGATCAACTACAACAACCTTGGCAAAATTGAATAACATGTAAACAATCTGCCAGGAAACATTTTATAGCAAAAGTAGAGCTCGATTGACTCAAGCTATGGCACTCCATAATTGCAAACAAGGGCATGGATGGATAGAGCAAGACATGTATAACAAAACATCCTTACTTAAGTATCTCAAAATATGCATGGATCTCTCTGTAGCATCAAGTTAACATGGCATAAAAATGTTAGCAAAACAGGGCTGAAATCAGCAACATCAAGACACTTAGTTTGCATGCTTGTGCTAGTCACCACATAGATCACAAAAATACATGGCATACACCCCTGGAAAGATGGCATGGCATATTACAAAACACATGTAGGACTCAAATTCATAGGGTGCACACATCAATCATGGCAAAAATGACAAAAGTGCATGTTCTGATAAAAATCAGAAACTAACATCACATAGAACTCTTCCAACAGCATTTCGGGCATCAATATGAGCTCAAATGAAAATGATTCAATGAGATGAAATGATCTACTCATCGAGGCGAACATTTTGACATATTACACGCACAAAACGGAGCAACGATGACAGAGATATGATGCGATGAAAATGCAATAAAATATTGACAGAATCGGGACTTAGTGGAATTTTGGGGAGGGGAAAGAAGTCAACCATGGCGCGGAATTTGAGGATCGCCGGATTTCGCCGGAGCAGAGGGCGGGGAGGCGGGGCGAGAGGAGGCGCGCCGGCGCGGAGATGGGCCCCCGGGGGCCGGCAATGGGCCCGGGCGGGCCGGTGCGGCAAAGGAGAGAGAGGCGGTGAGGTGGCGCGCCGTGGTTGGAGGAGAGCGGCGGCGGGGTGACATGGCGTCCCCGGATTGGTCCGGGCGACGTGGAGGCGGCGGTGGACGCGTCCGGCGGCGGGGTGGACACGTCCGGTGGCGTGCGGGGGGGAATTTTAGGGTTTCGTCTGCGAAATTTCGGAGGGGAAGGCTAATTTATAGGTAGAGGGAGCTAGGAGAGTCCAAATGAGGTGCGGTTTTCGGCCACACGATCGTGATCGAACGACCGAGAGCATGGAGGGGAGTTTGCTGGGTTTTGGGCTACTTTGGAAGGGGTGTTGGGCTGCAAAGAGAAGGGGGCTTTACGGTTACCCGGTTAACCGTTGGAGTACCAAACGACCTCCAAATGGCACGAAACTTGACAGGCGGTTTATCGGTGCTATACCAAGGCCGCTTGACAAACCTCGGTCCATTCCGAGACCGTTTAACACCCGCACACGAAAAGAGGTAAAAGGGGGCGCCGGGGGACATAGGAGTGCCGGATTGCAAAACGGACAACGGGGAAAATGCTCAGATGCATGAGACGAACACGTATGCAAAATGAAATGCACATGATGACATGATATGAAAAGCGGATGATGACATGGCAAAATGCAACACGCAAGCACATGACATGGCAACGACGGCGAATAACTGACGGACACCTGGCGCATCGAGTCCGGGGCGTTACACTCCTCCATGGTGAACCCAAATTCGCCTGCGGCAGCAGCTGCTGCCGCCTCTTCCAGCCTGGTGGCGATGCGCTGCATCTCGTCGTCAGTGGTGTCACGGTGAGGCCTTTCTGCTCGTCGGGACGGATCGGCACTTCTTCCAAGCTATCGAAGAACACCCGCACGACGTCATCGGCGGGCTCTTGCCAGGTTGGGACAATTCCATGCGAGTCGCACGACGACATCATTGCACGGATGCGGTCGAGCGAAGAATTGTTGCACAACTGAACAACTCCCCTCGGCAACCTAAACCATTCGGGATGATCGGGGTCGTGCTTGAACAGCTCCAGCAGCATCGCATCCAACTCCAAGACGGTGAAATTGAAGTTGAGGCCCGGGCGCAGCCTCATGATATCCGCCGCATTCTGGAACTCCCAAGCAGGTCTCCTCCTCTCCTGCAAGGGAGCGATGCGGCGGCGAAGGAAATCTGCGCCAACGGCGCCTACAGTGAGTCCGGCAAGCCTGAGGCGCAGGATCCGGGTGACGGCAATCTTCAATCTAGCATCTTCCGGCGCCAAGTTGCTCCAATCGTTGCCGCGCACTATTGGGGTTTGGCGCTGGGCGGAAAAAGGTTGTGGGTTCTCCTCTACAATCCAACACCAATCTGCCCTCCACTCCTCCCACTTGCTGCGGAGCTCTCCTTCCAGATAGGCTTCCTTCTTGCCGATCCTTGAGATCCAAGCAATCCCTCCGGCAAGTGGCTCTCCTCTCTCGACTCGAGGCATGAAGAAATGGCGGAAGAGGGCTACGTTTGGGTGGACTCCGACAAAGTTTTCGCAAAGATGTGCGAAAACTGCCATGGTCAGGACAACGTTGGGGGTGAAGTCAAGGAGGCGGAACCCGTAGGTGTTCATGATATCGCAGAAAAATTCGGAGAAGGGCGGCGAGCCCGCAATAGAAAACAGTCTTGAAGAAAGGGTACCCAGTTGGGGCTAATTCGAACCAGCGGTGGGAGTACCTTCGTGCGCGCGGATGCGCTTCAGCGTCTCCGTCGACCGTAAGAGGTAGTAGTTCTCCTCAGCTCCCTTTTGGGCCGCGCGTGCCCGTGTGCTTGTTTTGGGCCTGGCCCAACAGCGCTTCGGCACTGCAGGTGGCCAGGCCCGGGGTTCTGTCCGGTGTACTAGAGTAGGGGTCCCCTAGTATCCCGAACTCGCACGGGCGATTCAGACACCCAGCTGCAAGGCTTGCCTGGCGACCGCCAAGGTCCTCCATGGTTCCTTTGGAGCCATTCAAGAACAAAGTATTTAAGCCAAGGAGACAAGGCCCCGGCAAGAGGAGCTTGCCGGGAAGGCCACTCAAGGCACCTAGAAGACAAGACCCCGCCAAGAAGAGCTTGCCGGGAAGGCCCGGTGAGCGACGAGCTTCCGGACGCGACAAGGCAACAACCGCGGCAAGGTGCTTGCTGCGGCGGATTACCACTCCGTTCCTCCGCTCCAGCTCATCCACCAATGTGTCGCCATGGGACCTTTCCAGGCGCGCGTGGCAAGGGGCTGTGCAGCCAGCGGGGCGCGGTGGCAAGCGGTGCTGACAAGATGGCCATCGTGGCGAACGGTGGCGCCCCTGACGGTCCTTTTCTGCACTGTTTAGTCGACTTAGACAGGCATTTAATGCCTTTGTCCCCTGCCGTCAGGGTTAGGTAGAGTACACTGTACAAGTAGCTGTACCAACCACGAGTCCTTTTACGTTTTTGCCCTTGTCTACGTTGCCACCTGTCGGAGACCCCTTGAGCATATAAAAGGAGGCCCATGCTCAACGTAGAAGGGGTTCGGTTCATTCGAAACCAGAGAAGACTCACGCTAGGTCTTGTAGCTCTCAGCGCTCCCTAGCAAGAACACAATATAATCGCACAAGCAGCGGTAGGAGTATTATCTCTCGGAGAGCTCCGGCTGGGTAAACTGCTCGTGTGCTTCGCCTCGATCTGCTCTTCGTGCAACCTCCGCCCCCCACCGAACCGAAAGGGGCTCGGTCCGCCGGTCCCATAGGTGTTCGTGGGTCCGATCAGCTTCCCCGACACCATATCTCTAGTGCAAGAGTGCTATATATTGTTTACTGGTGCTACTTATCACATTATGTTGATTCGTCATTTTTGTCACATTTGTTGCGTGCATCATATGGTTATGAGCTCTACATGTGTTTTGATCTATGCCATGCCATCTTTACAGGGGTGCTTCCCATGTATTTTTGTGATCTATTTGGTGACTAGAACAAGCATGCAAACTAGGCTCCGTGATGTTGCTGATTTCAGTGACTTAGGATTTTGCCAAGTCTTTGTTCTGCTGTTATTTTTATGCCATGTATTCATGTTGCTACAGTGAGATCCATGCCTCTTTTGAGTATGTTCAGTAAGGATGTTTTGGACTTATGGTTATGCTCTATCCATCCATGCCTTTGTTTGCATTTATGGAGTGCTCTAGCATGCCTTAATCTTGCTCTACTTTTGCTATAAAATGTTCCTGGCAGATTGTTTACATGTTAATCAATTTTGCCATGGTTGTTGTTAGTGAACCAAGCATGCTATGAACTTGTCCTTGCCATGCTTAGCTTCATGAACATGTCTTCTTGCTGATTCCATGCTTATCTTGTCATGCAATGCCTTTTGATGAGTGAATCGAGCTCGCAAAGATGCCTTCATAATTCTGTTTATGCCATGCTCACTTTTTCTGCTAAGTCTGAATCTGTTTCTGAAACTTGCTATGTTTACATCGATGCCATCGTATCTTCTGTGCATTTTTGGCTCATGATCATTAAGAGACGTTTGTTCTATGAAATTAGTAGAGTTATGATATGCCTTTGGTGGCCATGATAATTTCCTGTAGCATGTTGTTTGATAGCTCTAAACATTGCAACCTGATGTTATTTCTGCCTTGTCTAGTAATTTCTGCCAAGTCTGTGAGTTGATATTATTTGTAATCTTGCCATGTCCTTTTGAGCATGTTTTCGTAGTTTATGGAGTTAGCTCATTGTTCATGTTTTGTAACGCTTTACCTGTACATCATGTCCATGCCTTTTTTTTCATGTGGAGATCCTGTAGCATGTTGTTTTGTTGCTTGCCATATGTGTAGTTGCTGTTTTGGACAGTGTCGGTGTCAAAACCGACGGATCTCGGGTAGGGGGTCCCGAACTATGCGTCTAGGCGGATGGTAATAGGAGACAAGGGACACAATGTTTTTACCCAGGTTCAGGCCCTCTCGATGGAGGTAAAACCCTACTCCTGCTTGATTAATATTGATGATATGGGTAGTACAAGAGTAGATCTACCACGAGATCAGAGAGGCTAAACCCTAGAAGCTAGCATATGGTATGATTGTTGTTCGTCCTACGGGCTAAAATCCTCTGGCTTATATAGACACCGGAGAGGGCTAGGGTTACACAGAGTCGGTTACAATGGGCGGAGATCTACATATCCGTATCGCCAAGCTTGCCTTCCATGCCAAGGAAAGTCCCATCCGGACACGGGACGAAGTCTTCAATCTTGTATCTTCATAGTCCAGGAGTCTGGCCAAAGGTTATAGTCCGTCTATCTGGACACCCCCTAATCCAGACTCCTCAAGAGCCCCCTGAACCAGGCTTCAATGACGACGAGTCCGGCGCAGATTGTCTTGCATTGCAAGGCGGGTTCCTCCTCCGAATACTTCATAGAAGATTTTGAACACAAGGACAGTGTCCAGCTCTGCAAAACAAGTTCCACATACCACCATAGAGAGAATAATATTTGCATGAATCTAATCTGCTGACGTATTCCGTAGCATGACATCACACCACAGCCAAGTCTTTATTCGAATCATTTTACTGTCCCACCTCAGCGCGTTTAGCGAGGCGGTTTCCTTGGCACGTCTTGTCGAAGCAGAGATCGTGTCCCCTTATTCCGGGATTCTCATCAATACGAGCGTGGGTAACCCAATCGTGCCCATTGGTATGTCTCCTCAATCGAAGGCGAGTCCCAAACGGTCACGGGGAGGGCTCTTGGTATTCAACCTCTTTATAAAGAGACCAAGGCTCTACTCCTTTCTTTCAATCTCAATCGAATCCGCCTCTCACCTTGAGTTTCAACACCCAAAGCTCCAGATTCAGGCGCTTCAGACCTTCGATGATGTCCGGCTCCGACCTTCAAGGCTGGTGGATGCCTTCCTCCGTTACGGAAGAAGACGTGCTAAAGCTAAGAGATGCCAGTATCTAACCGCGAAATCCATAGGCTGCCTGCTCAAGGGCAGGTTATTCCCACTCCCAAGCTGGCGAGAGCGTGGTATTCGCGTCTCATTTCCTTCGGGGGCTAGGCTTCCCGAGGGACCCCTTCATGAGGGGGCTCCTGTTTTATTATGGGCTGGCATGACTTAGCTCCGGAGTCCATCCTCCACATCTAATCATTCATTGTCGTGTGTGAAGCCTTCCTCCGTATTACTCCTCACTTCGGATTGTGGCTTAAGACCTTCAAAGTAGAGCCGAAGATGATCGAGAGGCAGCACGCGGAGGTGCTGTTATAAGCAAGAATGCTGACGCTCCATGGCCCGAGGGCTCTTTTCAAGAGGAGTTCAGCTTATGGCAACGAGAGTGGTTTTATATCACAGCTCCCAGGGGCACCAAGTGGGTGGCGCCACCTGCCTTTCGCTCGGGTCCCCCACCACAGCTAGCGTCATGGGTCAATAAAGGGTTTAACTAGGGGCCATCCAAGGACGTGCCCTTGTTGCAGGGCTGCAGTCGAGATCTCCTAGGAAGAGACATCAATCTGGTCATAGTGACGCAGGTCATGTTGATTCGCCGCACCCTGCCCCGCAAACGCCCCCCCCCTTTGTGGGAGTTTAATCCGGAGGGACCACGAGCCCTCCAGCATTTTACGGGCGCGACGCCCATGGAGATGTACAAATTGTTTTTTGGATCACAAGCAATGTGTCCGGACTCGACCGAGGATGCAGGTCTGAGCTGCAATAACCCGGATACTCAAGTAAGTAGCCCTGTACCCGGACACGCTATCCATATATTTATCATAAAATTGCCCTTAAAAGAGTTGTCCCTTAAACAGGAGTGGATAGCGAAAACAAAGCTAATCAGGTGTCCGGCCCCCCTCCCTGAGACCACGCCGGATCCCATGTTAACCAGGATGCTGGAGGTTGCGCCTTTGGAAGAAGGCGAAGGGGGGAACAAGGAAGCTACCGCCTCCCCGAAGGAGGCTGTCAGGAAAGGAGGAATCGAGAATTCCTCTATCCAGGGGAAGAAGAGGACCGCCTCTGAAGACCCGGAGACCATGATCTCAAAGCGGGGGAAGAAATATTCATCGGAGAGTCCTGCGCCGGGGGATTCCTTGGCCGCACTGTGCCCCCAAGGGGATCAGCCCTCCACCGAGCCGTAAGTAGAGAGGGGAGTTTTAAAATGAGAGACATCCCTGTCCTATTTCTGAGGAAGATAACCGAAATTTTACCTTGTAGTTCGGATCTCAGCCCTTCTCAGCAGAGCTCATCTTCAGGGGAGCTTCGTTCAGAGAAGATGGAGAGCGGAACGCCTCCCCCTGCCGTACCGCCTTGCGAGGCGGGCGACCCTAAGGTGTCATCGCGGAGGGTTTCTCGGAATCTGGCAGGGCCGGAAGGCAGTCGTATGGCCTCCCAAAGCCCTCCGTGTCCGGCTTTCGAAAAAGGCCATCGGACGATTCCGGCACCGTCCGGTGCACGGTCGGAGGAGCTGAAGGATCTGCTCAGGCGAGCGTCTATCTCAGAAGAACACTGTGCGTTGATGGGTAGGGTGATTGAAAGGATTTCATCCGCGGAGAGCGGGTTGTACGAGCCGTCAGGAGTTTACTGACAGGCTTTGAGGTACGCAAAATGATGTATCTTTTGATAGTTCCGCATATATAAGATGCGCCCTGTATAGATAGTAGCCCCTGAGACTCTGTGCGTTGTCAAAAATGACGGCGCGCTGAGGATCATAATCCCAGGTATAATATGTCGCCCTTCCTATTTAGGTGGTGAACTGTCCGGTGGCTAGCTGGACTGATGGATTTGCCGAGCTAAAGCGGCAACTTGACATGGCAGATGCCGACATCGCGCTTGTCAACAAGCGGCTTGACGAGGCACAAGGTATGTAATTTCTCCGAAGACACCTGGTAAGAGGAGCTTGATGCCCGTATCTTACAACATGTGTGCTTGATGCAGATGGTGCCGCTGCCATGGAGAACCTTCGGGCGGAACTTGCCCGAGCCAAGGAGCAGGCCAGGAAAAGCGATGCGGCTTCCTTAAAGGCGGCTGAAGAGCTGAAAGCCGAACAGGCTGCTAACTGCGGAAGCAGGAAGGAAATGGCCGAGATGGCTGTGAAGTTGAAGAATGCTGCCTACCGTTGCAAGCTTCTTGAAAAATAAGATCGGGTGGAACAGAAGGACCTGGAGAAGGCCACTACCGAGGCCAAGGATACTCGCTCTGCGATGAGAGCTGTGAAGGAGGAGCTACGTCAGGCCGGAGATATCGCGGCTGGAAAGCCCTTTATGCTGCGGATGAAGTTTGGGGATCCTAAATATGCTCCGTTGGACCGGCTGTGGAGTGCGGCGGACACTTATCTGGACTTGGCGGCGAGTGCCGCAGACGCGGCCGAACACTTCTGAGATCAAAAGGATCACGAAGTGGAAAAGCTTTTTTGGTCGCAGTTCCACAATCCAAAGCGACCACTTCCATTAACCGATCGTTTGGCCGCATGGGCAGAGCTGAATAGGTTATCCGGACTCACCATGAAGTATGTCGTGAGTCATCTACGGCCGGAAAGGCCCGAGCCGAAGAGTTATTTAAGATTGGTGCAGCAGTTCCTTGGTGCGGTGCCGCATATCAATGCAATGAAGAGGTCAGCGTGCATAGAGGGTGCGCGGATGGCTCTTGCCCGTGTCAAGACATACTGGGCGGAGATGAAGGCCATCGCTGTTGCATCCCAAGATTCGGACGGGAGTCGAGTACCTGCCGAGCACTATTTTCAGGAAGTTCTGCAGGTCGCTCGTTTGATAGAGACGCTTGATGCTCAAGGATATTATGTTCAATAACATGTATTATTGTAAAACAATGTTTCGAGGAATATAAAAGCTTTTATACTTGTGCCTTCAAGAATTAAAATACCTCATGTGCGGCCGTTAATGTATATGTATATAACTGAAAGAAGGCGGTCTCGGCTTCAGCCCCCACGCATATAATGCGGGGTGTTATGAAAGGCCCATTTTCACACTTGATCCAACGTCTTGGTCCTATTAAGGAGGTGATAGCGCAGCGAACTAGGCAACCGGACTATAATGCTTTATCACTTTCACTTAGCCATAGGAGTTTGACAAGGGGGCTACTATATAGCCCCTAGGGGCACCGCTACTCACCCGAATTCGGGCGCATGTGTGCTGGCCGAAACGACCCTTCGTTAATCGGAGGAATCCTAAAGATTCTGGCGGGTCATCAGTGGTTGACCAGTCTCACGCTATATCATGACAGCCAGTTTTCGGCTTTCTCTCTTGAGGTGCTCGCTTTGGCGAACCGGGCACAATCGCAGAGTTCTCCTAGTGCCGCCTTAGCTGATAGAGCGGGCGTAAGGCAGCAAAACACAGAGCCGAGCAAACCCAACATTTGACCAAAGACATGATTCGAGCTGATGCATATAAGGCCAAACTTCATGACGCGAACACTCCCTAAGGTATTCGGTCTTTATGAAAACGGGTTGAACAACGCCCTTGGTAATAAGCCCCTGGTGTCCAGGTACGCGCAAAATTATGACGTGGCCACATGCCAAGACGCCAGCCTCCTCCTTGGTTATACCAAGAAACCGGGGGATGTGTATCAACAATAGACGGTGAAAAACGTTTACGCAGGGTCTTAATCTAAAAAGAATCCTTGGAACGGGTCCCTACTGCACGTCTGCGCCTGTGTCTCCGTTGTGCCGTATCCTGGACGGGTGTAGCACGGTGTTCATCTGTAAAAGAGAGGAACTTAGTTCAAAAACATCATGCGAAAATGTATGTTATATTAAATAAACAAAGTATAATTCAAAAAATGGGTAAGACTGAGCTTTATTGTCTCTTGTTGTACATGCGCGGAGGCCCTTGTACGGGGGTATGCGGCTAGTAAGCCCTTGTATGTTTACGTCGGACTCGTCTAGCCATGTCCGGGGTCTGAACGACCTGTTTAGGTGCTTTGATTAGTGAATCCGGTTTAGTGTGTGGCTGTCAAGGCAGCCGCATGCGATCTTCCGCGCCGAGGAACACTCGATATTTCCCTTTAATGAGATGATGCCTCATGGATCGGGCATTTTAAGCGTAAGATATGCATAATGCGGTATTGCATTAAAGCGGCGAAAGCTTCGTCGATAGTGCTTGATAGCTACTTGTAAATGGGGCGATGTGGAAGGTTAGCTTTTCGCGGCGGAAGTTGTAGGGGGAGCCGAAAATAACCTCTAGCAGGAGAGAACCCGCACAATGGGCATCTGGGCCTGGCGTTACCCCTTGAAAGGAAGTGTTTCTATGGCGAATTTTTGTTGGGTTTATCCCCATTTTGTGGACTGTGTCCTGATATAGCAGGTTTAGACCACTGCCACCGTCCATTAGGACTTGTGTAAAGTGGAGTCTGTCAATTATCAGATCTAATATCAAGGCAGTCCAGCCTGCATTCTGGATACTTCTAGAGTAATCATGATGGTCGAAGGTGATTGGTTTTAACAACCAGTGGCGGGACTCCTCTGGGATAGGCCGTATGGCGCGTATCTCTATAGGCGCCACTCTGTTTTTTCCCTTTTGTCACGTGAACTGAGTTTACTGTTTTGACTTCTTATGGGAAATTCTTTTGTTTTCCGGTGCTCTGCTTGTGGGGTTCGTCATCGTCCTCGCTTGGTGTGTCGAGCCCCTTGTGTTCGGCGTTGAGTTTGCCGGATTGCTTCAAGACCCAACAATCTCTGTGGGTATGGTTTGCAGGCTTCCTGGGAGTACTGTGGATTTGGGATATCTTGTCCAAGATTTTGTTTAGGTTAGATAGCTCGTCCCTGTTATCCTTGAGGGGCAGCTTTTTCTGATTCTGCCGAGAGCTTTTGAATCCGGTGTTGACTGTCGTGCTCGTCGGGCTGTTTCCCTTGGTCCGGGGCTGGTCCTTGCTGCGTCGCGATTTCCCGTTTCCATCCCTAACTTCGGATGTACTTGGGTCGCTGGTACTGCATCTTGCCAACCAGTTATCCTTTCCTGAGCGGGTCATGAGGCTTGTTAATGTGGCCAATGTTCTTGGCTTTTCTTGGTTGAGGTGTCTGGCGAGCCATTCGTCTCAAACGCTGTGTTTGAAAGCTGCTAAGGCTTCGGCGTCCGGACAGTCGACTATCTGGTTCTTTTTAGTAAGAAATCTGTTCCAGAGTTTCCGGGCTGACTCTCCGGGTTGTTGAGTTATATGACTTAAATCATCTGCATCCGGAGGTCGGACATAAGTCCCTTGAAAATTTGCCCGAAAAGCATCCTCGAGCTCTTCCCAACTTCCAATGGTGTTTTCGGGAAGGCTTTTAAGTAGTGCCGGGCTGGCCCTTTGAGCTTGAGGGGTAAGTAGTTTATGGCATGGAGGTCGTCTCCTCTGGCCATGTGTATGTGGAGGATATAATCCTCAATCCAGACTCCTGGGTCTGTTGTTCCGTCGTATGCCTCTATGTTTACGGGCTTGAATCCCGCTGGAAATTCATGGTCTAGCACCTCATCGGTGAAACATAGGGGGTGTGCGGCACCCCTGTACTTGGGTGTGCCGTGTTATTCGGATATTGGTTGTGTTGTGTTGCTTTCTAGAGCTTGCTTTCTTGGCCTGTAGATAGATCTGGCTGGGCCATCTTTGTGATGCGAATCCTTGGGTGGATCGCGTGCTGGCTTGGGTGCAGTGCCGTTTGCCGCTCTATGTTGGCCATGGGGTTGTTTATCCGACCGGGTGGCTTCCTTATTTTTTGATTGCGGGGGCTCTAAGGCCTCCTCATCAAATTCCGGCAGTAATTTTCGCTTCGGATAGCTCTTTGAGTGGCGACTATCATCGTATTTGTCTGCGGTGTTGAGTACTTTGCTCCATCTAATTCTGAGTGCATCTTCCGCTGTTTTGAGCTTTAATACTTACCTTTTTAGGCTACGCCAGCGATGGCGGCGAGCCTTTGTGGAGGTTCTTCGCACCAAGCAACTTGTCCGCGTGAGGACGTCCGGACTATTATCTTCGTCGAGGATGGGTTGTTCGGTTTGTTTATCCAAGTTGCCTGTTCGGACGGTTGCTTGATGGCATGTTAAATCGTCCACGGTTCGCCCTGCTCTGTGGCTAGGTCTGTATGGCTGCTGTCTCTGTTGAGGTGGGGTTTGGGGCGGCGCTTACGCCGCCGCTTTGACTGCTTTTTAAGGGAACGATCCCTCGTTGCGTCCCTTTGTTCCTCGTCGTCGTTTCTTTTAGGTGTGTCCACCATGTATACATCGTGAGATGAGGTGGTTGTCCGGTGCCCTATAGGCGCTGGTTCCTATTTGTCTCCTACATCGTCGTCCATACCGTCGATGTCTTCGGAGTCGAAGTCCAGCATGTCTGATAAATCGTCGACAGCGGCTACGAAGTGGGTGGTGGGTGGGCGTCGAATTTCTTCGTTGTCCGCATCCCAATCCTGCCGGTCAGAATCCGGCCAGGACTCTCCTGACAAAGAGAGAGACCTTAGTGAATTCAGAATGTCGCCGAAGGGCGAGTGCTGAAAGATGTCCGCGGCGGCAAACTCCATGATCGGCGCCTGATCGGATTCGATTGGCAGGGGCACGGAAGGTTCGGAGTCCGGAGAGGAGTCCGGCACCTTGGAGTCACGGGCTTCGCAGAGGACAAGGCTGGTATTCGGCTCGATCGCCGTAGAGATTACAGCCCCCGAGGCGGTGTCCAGCCACCCGCCCTCGATTATGCATCGGCTCGAGCTAAGGGTCGGAGCGGTCACGGTGCGGCCTCGTGGCACTGCTCGCAGCGAGCTAGATCATGCCCATCGTGATCTGGCGGGCGCTTCGGCTGTGGCTCGAACCCATCAAGATCAAGTCTCCGCGGACGTCAGCTTTGTAGTTCAAACTTCCAAATCTGACCTGATGGCCAGGGGCGTAGCTTTCAATCTGCTCCAGATGGCCAAGAGAATTGGCCCGAAGTGCAAAGCTGCCGAATACGAAGATCTGTCCCGGGAGAAAAGTCTCACCCTGGACCGCATCGTTGTTGATGATCGGAGGAGCCATCGGGCCTAAAGATGACACAGAGGAACTCTCAATGAAAGCACCAATGTCGGTGTCAAAACCGGCGGATCTCGGGTAGGGGGTCCAAACTATGCGTCTAGGCGGATGGTAATAGGAGACAACGGACACGATGTTTTTACCCAGGTTCGGGCCCTCTCGATGGAGGTAAAAGCCTACTCCTGCTTGATTAATCTTGATGATATGGGTAGTACAAGAGTAGATCTACCATGAGATCAGAGAGGCTAAACCCTAGAAGCTAGCCTATGGTATGATTCTTGTTTGTCCTACGGGCTAAAATCCTCCGGTTTATATAGACACCGGAGAGGGCTAGGGTTACACGGAGTCGGTTACAATGGGAGGAGATCTACATATCCGTATCGCCAAGCTTGCCTTCCACGCCAAGGAAAGTCCCATCCGAACACGGGGCGAAGTCTTCTATCTTGTATCTTCATAGTCCAGGAGTCCGGCCAAAGGTTATAGTCCGGCTATCCGGACACCCCCTAATCCAGGACTCCCTCAGACAGCATGCCCTTTAAGCTCGTTTCATGTGTATGTGTTGAACCGTTGCTCCGTTTTGGGTGTGCTCTATATGAAACTTGCTTAGTTTTGCATGTAGTTTCATATTACCTTAGTGGATCCATGTTTTGAACAAGCTTACTTGATGATTGAATGTGTTTTGCATCAATGCCATGTTTATCTTGTTTTGCAAATATCTTCTAGGCCGTAACACCAAATTAAATGAACTTTATGTGTAACTTGACTAGAATTTCGTGTAGATCATCTTGGTGCATCTTAACTTGCTGTTTAACAACTTGAACATATGGTTTATTCAGATCTAGACCAATTTCGAAATTTGCATATGGGGACTTACCGGAATTGTTATATGTTGTTTCCGGCCTCATTTAAACTTGCTTTGATGTGTTGCTCTTGTATGCATCATCTCTTGCCATGAGTAGTTTCATGTAGCCTTGTCATGCATCATACTTGGTTGAGCATCATGCCTTGTTCTTGTGTGGTGTGTTTACCTTGTTGTGTGCTTCTTCTCGATAGTTCCCGTTTCGTTGCGATCGTGAGGATTCGTTCGTCTACGATTGGTTCTTCTACGTGGCTTCATCTTCTTCATGGACTCGTTCTTCTTCCTAGCGGGATTTCAGGCAAGATGACCGTCACCTTGGATCTCACTACTATCATTGCTATGCTAGTTTCTTCGTTCTATCGCTGTCGTGGAATTGTCACGGCAGATGTCCTTAGTGTCAGGACTTAGTCGCGAGGCCAACGCATCTATGCGGTAGCTTGAGAGGGGTTGATCGGGATGAGAGACGCAACACACAAGACAAGGATTTAGACAGCTTCGGGCCCCGGGAAACATCATCCGGTAATAGCCCTACATGTTGTTTGTGGCTAGATCTTATTATGCTCATCAGGGAGACGCCACATAAGCCGGCTCCCCTTTAGTTGTGTCTAGCCTAGAGATTGTTTCTTCTTACTTGTCCCCTCTTTGGGGAGCCCTGCCCCTCCTTATATATGTTGGAGGGGCGGTTTACATGTGGAGTCCTATTAGGATTAGGACTAGTCTATCTTTTATTACAAGTTGGATACAAGTCCGGGTCTTACTTCCTCGTAAAGGAAATATTCCTCATGCCTTTCCTCTTAAGTCGGCCCACCATAACATGAGCCGGCCTTCTGGGCCTTGGGCCTAGTCTTCTATCTGACCCGCCGTTGGGGCCATCCATGAGTCGTCTGACCAATGAGCCGCCAGACCCGTGAGTCGCTAGTCCTCCGCCGGGTCATCGGTGAAACGCCAAGTCCGGCCGGGTCATACCGCAGGGTATATCCCTGACATTAGCCCCCAGTTTAATTTGGATTTATCCATGTTAAACTAATCCTGCAACATAAACACAAGAACAAATTTGTCAGGTTGTGCTCCGGGTTAAATATTCTTGTAAGCCGGCACCTGATCATCCTTAAATCCTTGACATTTTCTCCTGGAATATCCGGTTCAATAGGCCAGCTTCATAATCCATTTGCTGCCATTGGCTCTTGTAAAGGAATATTATAAGAAATAATCCATTTGAGTCGGCCTTCAATGCTTTGATTTGAAAAAAATATTAGTTTTGAAATATTCAACTGATATTCAGCCGGCTTAAAGATGTAGATCTTGCTGATTTATGACTGCCAAAATTGTCAGGTTATAAACAAATGGTGTCGGGTCATGTAGCTGATGTCGGGTTAATCTTTAAGATGACGCTGGGTCATAAACTTTGTAGATTTCTCCGATAATAATATAATACCAGATTTACTCAAAACTGAGAACTTGAAGTTATTCCTCTCTTATATGCATATTACCTGTAGCCCCCAAGTGTCGGGTTGTCATGCTTGCAGCAACCTGAGACTTGTAATTGCCTTATGCTTATAAAAATTTCAACCAGTGTAGCCCCCAAGGGTCGGGTCATTATGCAATAATGAGCGGGGACTTTGTAAATATGATCATGTAAACTTGAGCAGCAACGTGTAGCCCCCAAGGGCCGGCTCAGTAATATATTACTGAGCTTGGACTTTGTATATGATTCATTGATAATAACATCATATGATGTAATCTCCACCATGGGGCTTGAACCCACGTCAAAAAGTTTAAGAGCTTTGTATTCTACCAATTAAGTAGTGGATCTTTCAATTTAATGGATTAAGGCTTGTGTACCTTGAATTTTCTACAAGAGAAATTGGTAGCCCCAAAGGGCCAGCTCATTTAGAAAGTGATGAGTCGGGTCTTGAATAAGTTGAGCAAAAAATGACTTTGCATTAGCCCCCAAGTGCCATGGTGCATGCTGGCAGTGACATGGGACTTGCATATTTGATATAATCTCAATCTGAATAATGTAGCCCTAAAGTGCCGGGTCGTAAGCCTGTAGCAACTCGGGACTATTCCTTCCATTGTAGAATAAATCATATCCATTGATGAACTAATAACCATTGCGCTGAAGCGACTTAGAAGACCTCCGTCATAATATTGGCTATTGATAACCATAATAAAAATCCAGCCATGTTGGATATTAAAGATTTGAATAATATAATCCGGTTTGGAAACCTCAATCATTCAATATCATAATGAAAATCCAGCCAAGTTTGGCTATTTAAAGATTCAAATACCTTATCTGTTGACAAGTAAATCCGGAGTTTTAAATACCCGACGGCTCTTGACCGATGGCGATTTAATATGCTTGCATTGTAAGCCGGAATTTTTGTAACCCGGCGGATTATAGCCCTTGAGAAAATCCAGAACGGATAATCATTTTGAAGCATCAATTTTAATGACGAGCTTGGACTTAAGCATTTTTATAAGTCATAGTTCTGCAAATCCTGCACAGAATTTAAACAACATAGGCCCTGGCGACTTAATGTCAAAAGCCAGGGCGGGTAATCACCCAAATGTAGTCTTATCCTACACACCAGTAGATCACAAGAACCCTTGGCGGTTTACTGCAGGGCGGGTCATACTATCTTACATATGACCACTAATGTGTAAAAAAGGAGTCACAGATAAGCCTGTTATGAATCATAACTTTAAAACATAACTATAATATCATACCTATAATATTGAATTTGCACTTTCGGTTTATGTGACCTGCACAGTAAGGCTGATAACCCAATCTTTGATACGCGCATGATTCCAATGGCGCAATTCAAAATATATCGGCGGCTTAAAGTCCATAACCAGGGCCGGTTTAAACATAATATCATACCTGTGATATTGAATCGTACTGCCGGCTTATGATACCAATGCAGTAATGGTGATAACCCAAAACTTAGAAGTCAAATCTTCCAAGTATTAATATTGTCATACGCTGGTGACTTGTTCATCGAAAACCAGGGCGGGTTAATAGAAACCACATATATATGCTTCAAATATGAGCAAAAAGTCTCCAAACCCAAAAGATTGTGTTCAAAAAACTTAATCCAGACAAAAAGAAAATCAGGGCTTCTGATTCGAATACGATCAGTAAACCGTTCCAAAGGGGTTAAGGTAGGATTCGAATACGATCATGTAGCCCCCAGTGGCTTTGGCGTTGCCGATCAAGAGGGTACCTACAGCTATGTTCTCTTTGGTTCGAATACGACCTATGTTTGAACAGGAAGCCCCCAAATGACCTTGAGAGTTGTTTAACGACGATGATTTGAATACGATCCACGTCAGACCCAAAAGGGGTTGAGCTATGATTCGAATACGATCAAGAAACCCCCTAGTGAGTTTGGCAGTGCGCCGATCAAGAGGGTACCGATAGCTATGTTCTCTTTGGTTCGAATACGACCTATGTTTGAACAGGAAGCCCCCATGTGACCATAGAGGCAGGGTACCTATATGTGAGTTCTGCTTTGCAACAGACTCTCTTTGGTCCCTTTAATTTTATCTGAAAACTCAAATTTTGCGAGAGATAAATTTTTGAACCGGAAATTCTTAAACCGGATATTGAGAGTTTCAAAGCTTTGTGAGAGACAATTTACCTTGAACCGGATTTTAATCAATAATTCTTTTTAAGCCGGACATTTTTCCAACGGTCTTTAAATTTTCATCGATAGAGAAATAATCACCGGGGCCGGGTTATTTTTCCCTCCAATGACCCGGATTTTTTGAATGTATTGTAACCGGCCAATTCTGCCAAGTCACACCATTGTAGCCCCCGAGTCTCAAGACGACTCGAGGTGTTGGCTTGAGATTCTCCATATTTGACTATAGCAGAAGGTGTATATCATTGGCGTTGATAGCGTAATGTGAATCCACAGAAGGTTGAGGTGACTGCGGAGGGCTTATAAATGATCCCGTATGAGCTGTGTCAGCAACTCGGCCAATGGTTCCTTCCAACTAGCTATTTGAAGTTTAACCAAACTGTAGTGGCGGTGACTTGTGCGCCTGTCCATTGAGCCATCAAGTGCAGACGGCGGTTGATAATACATGATAATTTGCCTCCAATTTATTAGAAGAAAACTGGGCTTCCCAAGCAGTGACTTGCTCATACTCAATAAGCAGCTCATGCAGACAGGTGCGGCCCGATGTGTTAATGTAGACCAGACCGCGAGAGACGGACAGTAAAGACGACCGCAACATCTGAGGCGGCACAGACAGATGAACCGGCTGCGGCGTTGTAAGCCGGTGCGGACGGGCAAGTTGTCCTCCTTGTTGTAAGCCGGCATGGTCGCGAGAGACGGCCACGGTGTTGTAAGCTGGTGCGGGAGTCCGTTGAGTAACGACGACCACCTGTGCCAAAAGATGTCGGCATGCCTCCATCTTCGCGGTATAATATCACTTTTTGTCATAAATAATTGCCCTGCATAAACAATATTGCAGACCAAGGCAAAGATAAACTTGTTCTTTGACAAAAACAACATGTGCTAATAAAACAAACTTGGATGGATATCACCTGATTTGTTTGGACGGCGGATGATCCGTTTATCGCAACAGAGATGGCACACGCAGACCACTGACTCAATATAGTTCCGGTGGCTCAGGAAGACCGGCGACTTAATGTAACCCCGGCGGCTCAATGCAGCTCCGGCGGGTTGATGTAGATTAAACTACATAGGTGGCGACCTGTGCACACATGTTCCATCTGTAACCGGGCGCAGACGCTGGTGCATAATGGTGTTGCCGTACTCTTCATAGGCACAACATGGTGATTGATCCATAATTGTTCACAAACCATTTAATATGCTTGACAAAATACATAAAAAGATAACACCTGGTGATTTGTCAGATGAGCACAGACATAATGCATAATGCTGGTCTCCATGTGGAATAGTAGTCCACCAATAAGTAATTACAGTAGCCTTGACGTGATTGATCCAGTAGTACTTTGCTTCTTGCTTTGACTAACTTTGACTGCCATTGATCTACTTGGAATTTTATAGTTGTACTTGCCCGCTGGGACTCCTGCCTAGGGCCAGGGATCAACCATGATAGCTGGGTGCAGGGCAACGACAGCAAGGTAATAGCCATTTGCTCCTTGTCCTCCAACCTCGCCTCCCTGACTCCAATATATATGCAAGAAAGGTCCAACCAGTTCAATTAGAGATAGGATGCGAAACTCTTCTTTGTCCGATTCTAAAGTCTAAACTGTGTTATCCCAACAGAAAAGTACAGCAGCCGTGGCGGAAGTAATCCGTAGTGAGCCGGCGGAGCCGGTCACATGGCCGGGCCATACCGGGTTGGAAACCGCAGGGGCGGCTCAGCAGCGCCCCGGCGAGTCCGTGGCGGAGGGACACCGGTGAGGCAAGGCGTAGCGAGTGACTCGGAAAAGGCGGCTCGGAGAGGTAGAAGTGAGGCCGCTCAGCCAAGGCCCAAGGGCGACTCAGCGCAGCTCCTAGCAGAGGATGGAAACGACGCGGCGGGTCTCAGCCGCGACCGCTCAGCGCGTGGCGGTGGCAGCTCAAGCAAACCCGCAGGGCGACAACGGCGGCCTAGCGCGGTCATGGAAAAATCTGAATCTGTGTGATCCAATCCTTCTAAGGGTCGTGGTCACATCCACGGTAGTAGCGGAGTCCCGACGCGACGGCGGCTCGGAAGTGGCTCAGAGGTGTGGCCACGGCCACAATAGCAGAGGCAGTAGGCGATCAAAAACGTGGGCGTGGGCCTCAACGGCGGCTTAGCGGAGCCGGCTTGAGGCGGGCCGAACCGCAATCACACGGAGCAACGGCGCAGACGGCCCGGAGGTGCACC
This sequence comes from Aegilops longissima, assembly GCA_021605205.1. Classification (NCBI taxonomy): domain Eukaryota; kingdom Viridiplantae; phylum Streptophyta; class Magnoliopsida; order Poales; family Poaceae; genus Aegilops; species Aegilops longissima. The sequence goes on from CM038678.1 coordinate 269,505,143, forward strand.
GACGAGTCAACGGTGGCGAGGCGGAGTCTGAGTCTGTGGCTGCATCTGTTTCCGTGTCATGGGCAAATTCCTCTTCTTTTTTTTATCCTCACATGACACCCAATAGCTTAGCGCTGGAGTACTACTTGCAACCACATAGCAGATCGTCTCAGATTCCTTCATGGAAGTAAAAATAACAGTGATCTATCAAATCTCCTGGTCAATTGCTGTTGTTGTTGCTTCAAAACTTTTGCCAGCGAAAATTGGATGACAGCGTAACTGGACAGATCTCAAACTCCCGTGTTGTGCGAAAAAACTGTAAGTTTCGGCGACCCGGAAAAATTGCCTGGTCGCGTGCGGAAACACAACAGATAGTTGAACTCGCTGGAACATCTGGCCACGCGTGCGACGATGCACGCAATCCTAATTCTTCTCGATCTAAGATTTTGTAAAAAAGGTTTCTTCTCGCCCATGAGATGTAATAGATGAACGATGAACTTGACGATTCTTTTCCCTTCATCACATCACAAGCTTCTCGATCCCTGAAAAAATCCCTTCAAGAACTCATCACCATCGTGCGCAAGCCCCACGATGGGCGCCAGCTGTCGTGGAATTGTCACGGCAGATGTCCTTAGTGTCAGGACTTAGTCGCGAGGCCAATGCATCTATGCGGCAGCTTGAGAGGGGTTGATCGGGACGAGAGACGCAACACACAAGACAAGGGTTTAGACTTCTTCGGGCCCCGGGAAACATCATCCGGTAATAGCCCTACATACTGTTTGTGGCTAGATCTCATTATGCTCATCAGGGAGACGCCGCATAAGCCGGCTCCCCTTTAGTTTTGTCTAGCCTAGAGATTGTTTCTTCTTACTTGTCCCCTCCTTGGGGAGCCCTGCCCCTCCTTGTATATGTTGGAGGGGCGGTTTACATGTGGAGTCCTATTAGGATTAGGACTAGTCTATCTTTTATTACAAGTTGGATACAAGTCTGGGTCTTACTTCCTCGTAAAGGAAATATTCCTCATGCCTTTCCTCTGAAGCCGGCCCACCATAACATGAGCCGGCCTTCTAGGCCTTGGACCTAGTCTTCTATCTGACCTGCCGTTGGGGACATCCATGAGTCGTCTGGTTCGTGAGTCCTCTGACCAATGAGCCACCAGACCCGTGAGTCGCTAGTCCTCCGTCGGGTCATCGATGAAACACCAAGTCTGGCCGGGTCATACTTCCGGCCGGGTCATACCGCGGGGTATATCCCCGACAATCGCTATGCTGCGTTACCTAACACTTGCTTATCAAGCCTCCCAAATTGCCATGAACCTCTAACCTTTGTTACCCTTCCTAGCAAACCGTTGTTTGGCTATGTTACCGCTTTTGCTCAGCCCTTCTTATAGCGTTGCTAGTTGCAGGTGAAGATGAAGATTGCTCCATGTTGGATTATGTTTATGTTGGGATATCACAATATCTCTTATCTTATTAATGCATCTATATACTTGGTAAAGGGTGGAAGGCTCGGCCTTATGCCTGGTGTTTTGTTCCACTCTTGCCGCCCTAGTTTCCGTCATATCGGTATTATGTTCCTGGATTTTTCATCCCTAACGCGGTTGGGTGATTTATGGGACCCCTTGACAGTTCGCCTTGAATAAAACTCCTCCAGCAAGGCCCGACCTTGGTTTTACCATTTGCCTCACCACCACCTACTTTTCCCTTGGGAGTCGCGCTCTCGAGGGTCATCTTTATTTAGCCCCCCCCCCCCCGGGCCAGTGCTTCACTAAGTATTGGTCCGAACCGAGCCGCCTGCGGGGCCACCTCGTGGAAACTCGAAGTCTGGTTTTACTCGTAGCCTGTCTCATCCGGTGTTGCCCTGAGAACTAGATATGTGCAGCTCCTATCGGGATTGTCAGCACATCGGGCGGTCTTGCTGGTCTTGTTTTACCATTGTCGAAATGTCTTGTAACCGGATTCTCGAGACCGATCGGTCTTCCCGGAGAAGGAATATCCTTCGTTGATCGTGAGAGCTTATCATGGGCTAAGTTGGGACACCCTGCAGGTTTGAACTTTCAAAGCCGTGCAGCGTTATGTGGCGGATGGGAATTTGTTAATATCCGGTTGTAGTAAACTTAAATTAAACTCTTCTAAAATACATCAACCATGTGCGTAACAGTGATTGTCTCTTTTCGGGGTTGTTCGAGAGGAGAACACGGTTTTTGGGTTATGTTTGAGCTAAGTAGGAGTTCAGGATCACTTCTTGATCATTACTAGTTGATGATCGCTTGCTAAGCTCCTCTTCTCGCTTTTGTTTCGTAAGTTAGCCACCATACATGCTTAGTCGCTGCTGCAACCTCACCACTTTACCCCTTCCTTACCCATTAAGCTTTGCTAGTCTTGATACCCATGGTAATGGGATTGCTGAGTTCTCGTGGCTCACAAATTACTACAACACCAGTTGCAGGTACAGGTTATGCGATAATCTTGACGTGAGATCGACGTGTACTTGTGTTGGAGTTCTTCTTCTTCGTCGTCGATCTTGGGTTAGGTTCCTGGTCGGCCGCCTGGGCTAGCAGGGTGGATGTCGTTTGAGTTTCTGTTTATGTTTCATCCGTAGTCGGATGTTGATCTTGTATATGATGTATCGTTCTATTCATGTGACATTTTATGTCTTGGTTGTATCCCACTATTATTTAATGTTGATGTAATGATATCCACCTTGCAAAAGCGTCTTCAAGATGCGCTTCTATCCTTGGTGGGACCTTCGAGTTCCTTTAGGATAGGGTCGCATATTGGGCGTGACAAGTTGGTATCAGAGCCTCGACCGACCTTAGGAGCCCCCTTGATTGATCGTGTAGTTTGGCTGATGTCGAGTCTAGAAGAAAACTTTTTCGGAGTCCAGTTATATCGGAGAGTAGGATTTCTTTTTACTCCTCATCCCCTTCGTCGCTCTGGTGAGAAATCTTGACGTAGGTGTTTTGAACTACTCCTCTTCCCCTTTCAAATCCTTCTTTAGGATCACGCGGTTACTTTTCGTTCGCTGTCCATCCTCTTTTCATCCGGTGCTATTCTCGTCGAATTGATTCAAACCTCTTTGTCTTTTGGGAGATCAATCCGCAGCTCTTTTTCAATCGACGTTGTTTCCCTGTCCGAAGTTGTCCTTGTTTTTCCCACCCGCCCACCCTTCTTCTTCTCGGAACCGGAGTCCGAAATCGAATATCCATTCTACTCGTGCAAAGTCTTTGCATTCTTCCCTAAATCATTTCAACCGGTGCTTTTCTCTTCAAGTTATTCGTCGATTCATCGTTCCAAGTTGCCTTTGTTTTTCCCGCCCTCCCACCCTTTTTATTCCCGGAGTCTGAGCCTTTATTCGAGCAATCAATTTCATTCGTGCAGAGTATCTTCAGTCTTTCCTCAGTTGTCTCAACCGGTGAATTCTCGTCAAGTTAATCATCATTTTTCTCGTTTTCCTTCCGGAGGTTTCAATTCAAGTATTCGGTGTTGATCATATTTTTCCCTCAGCTCTAATGTTTCCCCTTGCTTGGTCGCCTCTCGCCATTTAATCATTCCGGAGTGATGAAGACATCTCAGAAGAATAGTGTTTGCATTCAATTATTTCGAGGTTGTCACCTCATACAAATATTTCAATAGTTCTGGTGCGTCATCTCTCTCCCCAACAATCCTTTCCAACAGTGTTTCTTTTCAGTGGTCCCTAACCCACAGGTCTTTTCCCAGGATCTTACCTAACTCTTCTAATTTTCCGGAGCTTTTCTCAAATCCCTTCTTTCGAAGTTTGACGTAAGAATGAATTTCATCAGTCAGATTCCTTTCCAAGATCGCTCCCAAATTCTTTTATGTTCGGGTCAATCTTGCCTCTTTTCATTCTCCCGGAGTTTTTCAACAATTTTGGTGGTGTTTCTTGTCTTCACTCTCAACATTTGAAGATCGAAGAAGAATTTCTCGTAAATCTTGTCTGTTCTCCCGGAGATTCACGGCGCTAGCTCGATGTTATCCTATCTAGTTGTTTCCAGTTGTGCAATTCTTTTCATCCATCCGGAGTATTTCAGGTGTTGCTTTCCCTCTCGATCATCCGGAGGTCATCTTTTAGGACTATTTATTTGTTCGAAGTTTTTAGCTTCGTTCTCTCAATTACTCTATATTCATGCATTTTCGTTCGTTCTTCATATTCGTCTGGTGCTTTGCTCTTTAATCAGTTCGCGATCTCTACGTTCTCTTCTCTTTAAATTCTCTCAAGTATCTTCGTGCTTTTCTAATTCTCCCCGGTGATTCATTCTCTTTCATCAGTCATTTTCTAATTCTTATGGTGGTTCGTTCAATATTTGTTTTCCTTGATTATAATTTTAATTCATTCGTTCTTTCAATCCTACCGGTGGTTCATGAAGACCTTCTCAAGTTTGCGATATGTCACTTCTCAATCCTTTCCAACAACTCCATTCAATCCTTCCTTCTACGGATTCTTTCTATTTCATTCGTCGAAGAAGTTGTTATTTTTCTTCTCTGTTCTTTTCTTTCCACTATGTCAATGCTTCCGGTGGCATTGTGTTGTTCCTCAAGTCAAGTATCATTCCATCTTCTCTAGTTCATGTTCTATTCTTTCCTTGTTCAGCCAGGGTGCTGCCTAAATTCTTTCAGTCTTATTCCATTCTTATCTTGTCCCTTGAGATTTTTATTCTCGTCTTAGTCGTCGTTCTGCTCTTCTTCCCGAGTGCTCTCGACTCTTTTTCTTCTTCGCTTGTGTTCTTGTTTTTGTCTCATTCTTTTTCCTCCCCGTCTCGGTCCTAAGATCTCGGGACGAGATCTCTTGTTAGTAGAGGAGAGTTGTAACGCCACGAGTTCGATGCGCCAGGTGTCTGCCAGTTATTCGCCGTCGTTGCCATGTCGTTTGCTTGCGTGTTGCATTTTGCCGTGTCATCATGTGCATTGCATTGCATACGTGTTCGTCTCATGCATCCGAGCATTTTCCCCGTTGTCCGTTTTGCAATCCGGCACTCCTATGTCCTCCGGCGCCCCCTTTTGCCTCTTTTTGTGAGGGGGTGTTAAACATTCTCGGAATGGACTGAGATTTGCCAAGCGGCCTTGGTACACCACCGACAGAGAGCCTATCAAGTTTCGTCGCATTCGGAGCCCGTTTGGCTGCCCAACCGTCATCCATAGCGGCACCGTTGCCGGGTAAAACGTCGGACGTTTTCGGTCTCCGGAAACAGTCGCCGGGACTCTCTCTCTGCTCTTCTCTCAGCCCAACCCATTCTCCACAGTCCACTTCCACTCACCGGCAGCCCACCTAGTTTCCCCCTCTATCCGAAGCCGTACGATCGCGATTCGAGGGTCCAAAAACCCCCACAAATCCCCCCAAACCCTAACCCTGCCTATAAATGGGAACCCCTCCTTCCAATCTGGACAATCCTTCCCCTCCTCCTCATTTTCTGCGCCCCTAATCATCAGCCGCTGCCGCCTTCCTCGTTTTCAGCGCTGGCACGCGCACCCGCCGCCATGATACGTCTCCAACGTATCTACTTTCCCAAACACTTTTGCCCTTGTTTTGGACTCTAACTTGCATGATTTGAATGAAACTAACCTGGACTGACGATGTTTTCAGCAGAACTACCATGATGTTGTTTTATGTGTAGAAAAGAAAAGTTCTCGGAATGTCCTGGAAATCCACGGAGGCACTTTTTGGAATTTATAAGAGTTATTGGGCGAAAGAAATACACCAGGGGGCCCAGGGCCTGTCCACAAGACAGGGGGTGCCCCCTGTAGGGCGTGCCCCCTATCTCGTGGGCCCCCTGGACCACCTCCGACCTCAACTCCAACTCCATATATTCCGTCTCGGGGAGAAAAAAATCAGAGAGAAAGTTTCATCGCGTTTCACGACACAGAGCCGCCGCCAAGCCCTAATCTCTCTCGGGAGGGCTGATCTGGAGTCCGTTCGGGGCTCCGGAGAGGGGGATTTGTCGCCGTCGTCATCATCAACCATCCTCCATCACCAATTTCATGATGCTCACTGCCGTGCGTGAGTAATTACATCGTAGGATTGCTGGACGGTGATGGGTTGGATGAGATTTACCATGTAATCAAGTTAGTTTTGTTAGGGTTTGTTCCCTAGTATCCACTATGTTCTGAGATTGATGTTGCTATGACTTTGCTATGCTTAATGCTTGTCACTAGGGCCCGAGTTCCATGATTTCAGATCTGAACCTATTATGTTTTAGTGAATATATGTGTGTTCTTAATCCTATTTTGCAAGTCTATAGTCACCTATTATGTGTTATGATCCGACAACCCCGAAGTGACAATAATCGGGATACTTCTCGGTGATGACCGTAGTTTGAGGAGTTCATGTATTCACTATGTGTGAATGCTTTGGCCTGGTTCTCTATTAAAAGGAGGCCTTAATATCCCTTAGTTTTCGCTAGGACCCCGCTTCAACGGGAGGGTAGGACAAAAGACGTCATACAAGTTCTTTTCCATAAGCACGTATGACTATTTACGGAATACATGCCTACATTACATTGATGAATTGGAGCTAGTTCTGTGTCACCCTATGTTATAAGTATTGCATGAGGAATCACATCCGGCATAATTATCCATCACTGATCCATTGCCTACGAGCTTTTCACATATTTTTCTTCGCTTATTTACTTTTCCGTTGCTACTGTTACAAATACTACAAAAACCCAAAAACATTTATCTTTACTTTTGCTACTGTTACCTTTATTATCATACCACTTTTGCTACTAAACACTTTGCTGCAGATACTAAGTTATCCAGGTGTGGTTGAATTGACAACTCAACTGCTAATACTCAAGAATATTCTTTGGCTCCCCTTGTGTCGAATCAATAAATTTGGGTTGAATACTCTACCCTCGAAAGCTGTTGCGATCCCCTATATTTGTGGGTTATCAAGACTAATTTCTGGCGCCATTGAGGGGAGCATAGCTCTATTCTCTGAGTCACTTGGGATTTATATATGTTGATCACCATGAAGAACTTGAAAGACGCTAAGACCAAGATTTTGCCATCAACTACTAGGGGAGGTAAGGAACTGCCATCTAGCTCTGCACTAGATTCTCGTTCCGTTATTAGTAAGCTTGCGACACCTAAACCTGCTACTGCTATGAAGTCTGATATGTCGCATGCTATTGATGATGCCACTTCTGCTATGCATGATGAAACTACTTCTGTGCGTGATACTACTTTGCCATTAGGTGAATTTATAGATGAACAACTTGCTAGAGTTAGGGGGAATGAAAATATTGAAGAACCTATTATTGATGATAGTGATGATGAAGGTTCCCCCAATGATTATGTATTGCCTGTTGTTCCTAAGGGTGATGTTATGAATGAAAAAGCTGCTATGGAAATCCTTGCTTGCAATGATACAAATGATCTTAAGAAATTATTAGCCAAATGGAAGCAGCAGTCTCTTAATGCTAGAATGAAACCCGGTCCTGCTTTTGGTACTTCACCTATTTGTGTTACTGATAAGGATTATGAATTCTCTGTTGATCCTGAGATTATTACTTTAGTTGAATCTGATCCTTTTTATGGCCTTGAATCTGAAACTGTTGTGGCACATCTTACCAAGTTTAATGATATAGCCACCCTATTTACTAATAATGAGAAGTCTCGCTATTTATATATCCTTAAGATATTTTCGTTCTCATTAAAGGGTGATGCTAAGACTTGGTATAATTCTCTTGCTCCTGGTTGTGTGTGTAGTCCCCATGATATGATTTATTACTTCTCTGCTAAATATTTCCCTGCTCATAAGAAACAAGCTGCCTTGCGGGAAATATATAATTTTGTGCAAATCAAAGAAGAGAGTCTCCCACAAGCTTGGGGGAGGCTTCTCCGGTTGCTTAATGCTTTGCCTAATCATCCTCTTAACAAAAATTAAATACTTGATATCTTTTACAATGGACTAACCGATGCTTCCAAGGACTACTTGGATAGTTGTGCTGGTTGTGTTTTCAGGGAGAGAACAGTCGATGAAGCTGAAATATTATTGAATAATATGTTGACTAATGAAAATAATTGGACACTTCCCAAGCCAGTTCCCGAAGTAATTCCTGAACCAGTTGAGCCAACTCCTGAGCCTATTCCTAAACCCACTCCGAAGAAGAGAGGTGTTTTATTTCTCAGTCCTGAAGATATGCAAGAGGCAAAGAAATCAATGAAAGAAAAAGGTATTAAAGCTGAAGATGTCAAGAATTTACCACCTATTGAAGAAATACATGGTCTTAATTTACCGCCTGAAGAACCACATTGTCTTATAACCCGACATAGGTAGTAAAGGTAAATTCGCTCTATAGATATGATAAAGTTGAAATACCCTCTACTAAATTTCATAGCCCATGCTTAGATGAATTTGATGACTTCATGGCTAGACAAGAAAGTTTTAATGCCTATGTTGGTAGAGAGTTAAAGAATAATGCTTTCGAGATAGGACGCGTAGGTGATAATCTGGCTAGAGTTAAAGATGAACTTCACCGTGTTAGCAAATATGCTTCTATGGTTGCTACTCAAGCTGAGTAAGTACTTAAAGCTCAAAATGATTTGCTTGATGAATTAAATAATAAAAATGACTTTGCTGTTATAGTGGCTACTAGAACTAGTAGAATGACTCAGGAACCTTTGTATCCTGAAGGCCACCCTAAGAGAATCGAGCAAGATTCTCAGAGAAATAATTTAGAGGCACCTAGTTCTTCTAAAAGAAGAAGAAGAAGAAAAATTATAGGACTTTGCATGCTTCTAGTGAACCTATCGTAGAAACACCTGAGAATCCCAATGATATTTCTATTTCTGATGCTGAAACTCAATCAGGTGATGAACATGAACCTAGTGATAATGTTAATGACAATGTTCATGTTGATGCTCAACCTAGCAAAGACAATGATGTAGAGATTGAACCTGTTGTTGATCTTGATAACCCACAATTGAAGAATCAACGTTATGATAAGAGAGATTTTGTTGCTAGGAAGCACGGTAAAGAAAGAGAACCATGGGTTCAAAAACCCATGCCCTTTCCTCCTAAACCATCCAAGTCAAAGGATGATGAGGATTTTGGGCGCTTTGCTGAAATGATTAGACCTATTTTCTTACGTATGCGCTTAACTGATATGCTTAAAGTAAATCCTTATGCTAAGTATATGAAGGATATCATCACAAATAAAAGAAAGATACCGGAAGCTGAAATTTCCACAATGCTTGCTAATTACACTTTTAAGGATGGAATACCAAAGAAACTTGGAGATCCGGGTGTACCAACTATACCATGCTCTATTAAAAGAAATTATGTTAGAACTGCTTTATGTGATCTTGGAGCTGGTGTTAGTGTTTTGGCTCTCTCTTTATATTGTACACTTGAATTGAATAAGTTGACACCTACTGAAATATCTTTGCAAATGGCTGATAAATCAACTGCTATACCTGTCGATATTTGCGAGGATGTGCCTGTTGTGGTTGCAAATGTCAATATCTTAACGGCCTTTGTTATTCTTGATATTCCTGAGGACGATAGTATGTCTATTATCCTTGGTAGACCTTTTCTTAATACTGCAGGGGCTGTTATTGATTGCAATAAAGGCAATGTCACTTTTCATGTTAATGGTAATGAGCATACGGTACACTTTCCGAGGAAACAATCTCAAGTCCATAGCATCAATTCAATTGAAAAAGTTCCAACTATAATTTTTGGAGGTTTCGAATTTCCTCTCCCTACTGTCAATAAAAAGTATGATATTCTTATTGTTGGGGATTTTCATATCCCCGTTGAGGTAACTTAGTGTTATCCAAAATTTCTCCGGTTCCGTGTTATTCGGAATGAGTTCGTTAACAAGACTTGATCAACCTTGTTAGTGGGTTAATTTTGATGATCACGAGATGGATGAAACTAGAAGGCACAACCTTCTTTATCCTCTTTTTACTTTCTGTTATTTAGAATAAATAAAGCAAAAATAGTATTATCCGTCTGTTTTCTGATTTATCCGTGCATTAAAAAAATAGTCCGAAAATAGAAGTGCTCCAAATGCCCTGCAAACTTAGTATGATTTTTTCGGGAATATTTGAGGATTTTAGGCACTCGAAAACACTGCAGAGGGCCAAGCACCAGGCCACAAGAGAGGAGGGCGCTCCAGAGGGTGCGCACTGCCTCTCGTGGGCCCATGGTGGCTCCCCTCCACTTATGCCAGCATCCACACACTTCATCTTCTACCCAAAAAAAATCCCCATCCAGCTCAAGCACGAGTTCTAGCTCGTTTTGCTGCGATTTTCGATCTCTTAGCTCAAAGCTCCATTCGCAAAACTGCTTTGGGAGATTGTTGCTTGGTATGTGACTCCTCCATTGGTCCAATTAGTTTTTGTTCTAGTGCTTTATTCATTGCAAATTTTTGCTGCATAGGTGACCATGTTCTTGCGCTTGCATGTTAAATTTGAGGTCCCAAGCAATTCCAATGCATGATATAGGCTCTAGGCACTTGTAGGATTAGTTGCTATCAATCTTGTTTAGTTTTATTCACTTTTATTTTGAAGTTACTAAAATTTCAGAAATTTTCAGAAAAAGAAATATGCTTAGAAGAATGTACCAAGGAGGTTCCTCGGCAAAGAAAGGGCCAAGGATTGCTATACGTGAGCAAGATGTTGAATTGCCGAGGGACGCGAATGTACGGGCTTGTGAGTGGCCATCCGATGATTTTATGGTCGAAGTAGGCTTCAAGGAGGAATTTGACGCCTATGTGCGTAATGCCGAGCTGGAGGACTTCTTACAAGATAAGTGTCTGCAGTACTATCAGTTGACTGATTCTTTTGTGCGGAGGTTTAAATATAACTGTGCGCGTAATTCTCCTAGTGTCATGTTTGATATTTATGATACATCTTATACCATGGATTTAGAGGATTTCACAACTGCTTGCAAACTCCCAAGATGGGGTAATATTAATGATCCTCCCAAATCTGAATTTAGAGATTTTCTTGCTAGTATTACTGTGGGAGAATCTAGGACGTAGCACAAGCTACCATAGGGAGCATTCATTTTCCTGCTATACATTACTTTGCTCTCTTTATTGGTAGATGCATTAATGGTAAGGACGAAGTATGTCACATGTGTGCTCCTGATCTTTGTGTCCTCAAGAGTGCTGTGTCAGGTTATAAAGGTAATAACTTGGGGGCAATAGTTGCACGTAGGTTGCAGAATAATAGTAGAAAGGGAGATTTATTTGGAGGAATTTATGCAACCTGTGTGGCTAATTATCTTAATATAGCCCAACGAGAGGGGGATATGATTTTACCTCTTGTTTATTTGGATAAAGAAGCTATGTTTAATCATCATTTTCTTGAGAGGAATGAACAATTCCTCCATTATCGACTAATCTATGATAGACGCAACGTCGTCCCTCACACTCTTCCCTGCTCCCTACCTTTTTGATTATCGTGCAAAAGGAAGATATGTTGTCACCAGGGAAGAAGCAACTGAATATGAGAGGGGAATGGAGGCAGCTCGCCAACACGCTGCTGCTCAGGAGGCGGTCACCTCTGCATCTCAGTACAACCCTAGTTTCACTTATGGATATCAGCCAGGCGGTCCTTGGTACTAGACCAACTTAGGACAAAAGCCTAAGCTTGGGGGAGTACGTATTTCTCACCGACTTCAGATTCATGTTCACACACTAGTCGTCGGTGCTCATACTCTTTCATTGTATTATCCATGCTAGTTTAATTTTCTTTTTCTAGTTTTCTTCCTGTGTGTTTGATAAACCTTAAGAAAAACCAAAAAAATAGTTAGTTTAATTTCCATGCTTGTAGTAGAAATTAAAATGAAATCCAAAAAGATTTCTAGCTCTTCTTCTTACTTGTTGGGAGCTTTCCCGTGTAAATAGTTTTCTTTTCTTTTCTTTCTTTTTGGGGTCGAGAAGACCATATTAAAAATGCTTAGTGGCTCTCATATGCATGATTGTTTATTTAACTTAGAGCCCATATTACTTGTCTTCTCTCTTGAGTTCAATGCTTGCAGATTCCAGCTTAGTCCAATGCACGTGCACTCTTATTATTATACACATCGTTCGGTCATGCGAGTGAAAGGCAATAATAACGATATATGATGGACTTATTGGGATGAGAAAAGCCGGTATGAACTCGACCTCTCCTGTTTTTGTAAATATGATGAGTTCATCATTTCTGAGTCAGCTTATTATGAAGTAAACATATTTGCAATGACATTTAGAGATTATAGTTACTTGTGCCATGCTTGATTAGCTATGAGTTATAATGGTTTACCTTGCATGCCAACATGCTATTAGAGTGATCATGATGTGGTATGATGGGATGGTATCCTCCTTTGAATAAACTGAGTGACTCGACTTGGCACATGTTCACACATGTAGTTGAACCAAATCAACATAGCCTGCACGATATTTATGTTCATGGTAGATTATATCCTACTCATGCTTGTACTCGGTGTGAATTAATTTTAATGCATGTTTACGACTGTTGTCGCTCTCTTAGTTGGTCGCTTCCCGGTCTTTTGCTAGCCTTCACTTGTACTAAGCGGGAATACCGCTTGTGCATCCAAACTCCTTAAACCCCAAAGTTGTTTCATATGAGTCCACTATGCCTTCCTATATGCGGTATTTACCTGCCGTTCCAAGTAAATTTGTATGTGCCAAACTCCAAACCTTCAAATGAAATCCTGTTTTGTATGATCGAGCAGCTCATGTTTCAACTAGGGCTGCCTATATCTTCCATGCTAGGTGGGTTATTCTCAAGAGGAGTGGACTCCGCTCCTCATTCACGAGAAAGGGCCGGTAACCGGGATGCCCAGTCCCATGATCCAAAAGATCAAAGCAAATCAAAATAATTAAACAAAACTCCCCCAGGGTTGTTGTATGTTGGAGGCACTCGTTGTTTCGAGCATGCCATGGATTGATGCTTGTTGGTGGTTGGGGAGTATAAACCTTTACCATTCTGTTTGGGAACTGCCTATAATGCATGTAGTACGGAAGATACAGCCATCTCATAGTTGTTGCGTTGACAACGAAAGTATGCCGCTCAAAATGTTATTCAATCTCTATTTTAAAATCGAGCTCGCACCTCTACAAATCCTCGCTCTCCTCTGGGGCCCATCTATTTACTTTTATGTTGAGTCATCACCCTTCTTATTAAAAGCACCCATGAGAGAGCACACTGTCATTTGCATTCATTACTATTGGTTTATATTGGGTATGACTTGATCGGATCTCTTTTACCATGAATTACAATGTTTAGTCAGTCCTTGATCTTTAAAGGTGCTCTGATTTATGTTTTATGGTCTCGTAAAGGGCTAGCGAGATACCATTTTGTTATATCATGTTATGATTATTTTGAGAAAGTGTTATCATCCGAGTTTTATTATTATGGCTCGCTAGCTGATTATGCTATTGATATGAGTAATTGTGAGACCTATATGTTATTTTGAGTATGGTTAGTTCACAATATATGCTGAAACTTGAATGCTGGCTTTTCATGTTTACAAGAACAAGAGCAAACAGAGTTTATAAAAGTTTTTCCTTTATCACTTTCAGTTTATCAACTGAATTGCTTGAGGACAAGCAAAGGTTTAAGCTTGGGGGAGTTGATACGTCTCCAACGTATCTACTTTTCCAAACACTTTTGCCCTTGTTTTGGACTCTAACTTGCACGATTTGAATGAAACTAACCCAGACTAACGCTGTTTTCAGCAGAACTACCACGATGTTGTTTTATGTGTAGAAAAGAAAAGTTCTCGGAATCTCCTGGAAATCCACGGAGGAACTTTTTGGAATTTATAAGAATTATTGGGCGAAAGAAATACACCAGGGAGCCCAGGGCCTGTCCACGAGACAGGGGGCGCCTCCCCCCTGTAGGGCGTGCCCCCTATCTCGTGGGGCCCCTGGACCTCCTCCGACCTCAAATCCAACTCCATATATTCCATCTCAGGGAGAAAAAAAATCAGAGACGCGTTTCATGACACGGAGCCGCCGCTAAGCCCTAATCTCTCTCGGGAGGGCTGATCTGGATTCCGTTCGGGGCTCCAAAGAGGGGGATTCGTCGTCGTCGTCGTCGTCGTCATCAACCATCCTCCATCACCAATTTCATGATGCTCACCATCGTGCGTGAGTAATTCCATCGTAGGCTTGCTGGACGGTGATGGGTTGGATGAGATTTACCATGTAATCAAGTTAGTTTTGTTAGGGTTTGATCCCTAGTATCCACTATGTTCTGAGATTGATGTTGCTATGACTTTGCTATGCTTAATGCTTGTCACTAGGGCCCGAGTGCCATGATTTCAGATCTGAACCTATTATGTTTTCATGAATATATGTGACTTCTTGATCCTATCTTGTAAGTCTATAGTCACCTACTATGTGTTATGATCCGGCAACCCCGAAGTGACAATAATCGGGACCACTCCCGGTGATGACCATAGTTTGAGGAGTTCATGTATTCACTATGTGTTAATGCTTTGGTCCTGTACTGTATTAAAAGGAGGCCTCAATATCCCTTAGTTTCATTAGGACCCGCTGCCACGGAGGGTAGGACAAAAGATGTCATGCAAGTTCTTTTCCATAAGCATGTATGACTATATTCGGAATACATGCCTACATTACATTGATGAATTGGAGCTAGTTCTGTGTCACCCGATGTTATGATTATTACATGATGAACCACATCCGGCATAATTCTCCATCACCGATCCAATGCCTACGAGATTTTCACATATTGTTCTCCGCTTATTTACTTTTCCGTTGCTACTGTTACAATCACTACAAAACCCAAAAATATTACTTTTGCTACCGTTACCATTACTTCCATATTACTTTGCTACTAAATACTTTGATGCACATACTAAGTTATCCAGGTGTGGTTGAATTGACAACTCAACTGCTAATACTTGAGAATATTCTTTGGCCCCCCTTGTGTCGAATCAATAAATTTGGTTTGAATACTCTACCCTCGAAAACTATTGCGATCCCCTATACTTGTGGGTTATCAGGCCACACGGAGCTCCACCAACGTACTTCTTTTTCCTATATATACTCTTATACCCTAAAAACATCAGGGGGAGCCACGAAACCACTTTTCCACTGCCGCAACCTTCTGTACCCGTGAGATCCCATCTTGGGGCCTTTTCCGGCGATTTGCCGGAGGGGGAATCGATCACGGAGGGCTTCTACATCAACACCATAGCCTCTCCGATGATGTGTGAGTAGTTTACCACAGACCTTCGGGTCCATAGTTATTAGCTAGATGGCTTCTTCTTTCTCTCTTTGGTTCTCAATACAAAGTTCTCGTCGATGTTCTTGGAGATCCATTCGATCTAATACTCTTTAGCGGTGTGTTTGCCGAGATCCGATGAATTGTGGATTTATGATCAAGTTTATGTATGAATAATAATTGGTTCTTCTCGGAATTCTTATGTTCATGATTTTATATCTTCACAAGTCTCTTCTAATTATCGGTTTAGTTTGGCCTACTATATTGATTTTTCTTGCAATGGGAGAAGTGTGTAGCTTTGGGTTCAATCTTGCGGTGTCCTTTCCCAGTGACAGTAGAGGAAGCAAGGCACATATTGTATTGTTGCCATCGAGGATAAAAAGATGGGGTTTATATCATTTTACTTGAGTTTATCCCTCTACATCATGTCATCTTGCCTAATGCGTTACTCTGTTCTTATGAACTTAATACCTATTATATGTTATGGTCCGACAACCCCGAAGTGACAATAATCGGGATACTTCTCGGTGATGACCGTAGTTTCAGGAGTTCATGTATTCACTATGTGTTAATTCTTTGGTCCGGTTCTCTATTAAAAGGAGGCCTTAATATCCCTTAGTTTCCGCTAGGACCCCGCTTCAATGGGAGGGTAGGACAAAAGACGTCATACAAGTTCTTTTCCATAAGCACGTATGACTATTTACGGAATACATGCCTACATTACATTGATGAATTGGAGCTAGTTCTGTGTCACCCTATGTTATAATTATTGCATGAGGAATCGCATCCGGCATAATTATCCATCACTGATCCATTGCCTACGAGCTTTTCACATATTATTCTTCGCTTATTTACTTTTCCGTTGCTACTGTTACAAATACTACAAAAACCCAAAAACATTTATCTTTACTTTTGCTACCGTTACCTTTATTATCATACCACTTTTGCTACTAAACACTTTGCTGCAGATACTAAGTTATCCAAGTGTGGTTGAATTGACAACTCAACTGCTAATACTCAAGAATATTCTTTGGCTCCCCTTGTGTCGAATAAATAAATTTGGCTTGAATAATCTACCCTCGAAAGTTGTTGCGATCCCCTATACTTGTGGGTTATCACGCCACTTGTCGCCGCCAGCACCACCCCGTGCCGCCGCAAGCCGCCTCCCGCAACCTATCCCCTCGCGCCACCTGTCCCCCCTACCTCCCCACGCCGCCAGGCCCTTGCCAGGCCCGCCCGGGCCCCGATCTTGGCCCCGAGGCCCGCAGCCAGCCCGAGCGCCCCGCTCTCTCCTCCCGTCGCCTCTGCCCGACCCCGTCGTCGGCGCGCCGCCGCCGGGTCGCCGGAGAACGCTCCGTCGAGCCTCCGTCAGGTCTCTACCTCTCCCCCTGTCGCCTCTCTTCCCCTCCGCTGCTCTCCCTCTCACCTAGCCTCTCCCCGTGCGCCTGCAGGACGCCGCCCGCTGTCGGCCCTCCCCGAGCTCGCCGCCAGATCCGGCCACTCCGGTCACCGCCGACCACCTCCGACGCTAGATCCGGGGGCCCCACGCCCTGATCTGCCCGTTCCCGACGCCTCCCCCTCGCCTCCTCGCTGTCCCCGGCGAGCCTCGTTGCCGGATCCGCCATGGCTGCGGCCTCCTCTGTCGCCGCCGGACACGTCAGCAGGAGCCCGGACATGTCCGCCCGAGACCCCGTGAGGTCTATTTTCGTCCAAGTCCTTTTTTTCTGCTACATCGTGTTGCATTAACGTGGTGCCCATAACTTTCGGCATGTGTGTCCGTTTGGGTGTATAATATGTCAAAATGTTCATCATGATGCGCTCTTCATTTTGTTTCATCGTGGAATGTTTGTTGGAGGTCATCTTGATGTCCAAATCTCTGGTGCAAGAGTGCTATATATTGTTTACTGCTGCTACTTATCAAATTATGTTGATTTGTCATTTTTGTCACATTTGTTTCGTACATCATATGGTTATGAGCTCTATATGTGTTTTGATCTATGCCATGCCATCTTTATAGGGGTGCTTGCCATGTATTTTTGTGATCTATTTGGTGACTAGAACAAGCATGCAAACTAGGCTCCGTGATGTTGCTGATTTCAGTGACTTGGGATTTTGCCAAGTCTTTGTTCTGCTGTTATATTTATGCCATGTATTCATGTTGCTACAGTGAGATACATGCCTCTTTTGAGTATGTTCAGTAAGGATGTTTTGGACTTATGGTTATGCTCTATCCATCCATGCCTCTAGTTGCATTTATGGTGTGCTCTAGGATGTCTTAATCTTGCTCTACTTTTGCTATAAAATGTTCCTGGCAGATTGTTTACATGTTAATCAATTTTGCCATGGTTGTTGTTAGTAATCCAAGCATTCTATGAACTTGTCCTTGCCATGCTTAGCTTCATGTACATGTCTTCTTGCTGATTCCATTCTTATCTTGTCATGCAATGTCTTGTGACGAGTGAATCGAGCTCACAAAGATGCCTTCATAATTATGTTTATGCCATGCTCAGTTTTTCTGCTAAGTCTGAATCTGTTTATGAAACTTGCTATGTTTACATGGGAGCCATCATATCTTCTGTGCATTTCTTGCTCATGATCAGTAAGGGACTTTTGTTCTATGCAATTAGTCAATTCATGCCTTTTCTTTGGTTGCCATGATAAGTTCTTGTAGCCTGTTGTTTGATAGCTCTAAACATTGCAACCTGGTGTTATTTCTGCCTTGTCTAGTAATTTCTGCTAAGTCTGTGAGCTGATATTATTTGCAATCTTGCCATGTCCTTGTGAGCATATTCTTGTAGTTTATGGAGTTAGCTCAGTGTTCATGTTTTGTAATTATTTACATGTACATCATGTCCATGCCTTTTATTTTCATGTTGAGATCTTGTAGCATGTTGTTTTGGTGCTTGCCATATGTCTAGTTGCTGTTTTGGACAACATGCCCTTTAAGCTCGTTTCATGTGTATGTGTTGAACCGTTGCTCCGTTTTGGGTGTGCTCTATATGAAACTTGCTTAGTTTTGCATGTAGTTTCATATTGCCTTGTTGGATCCATGTTTTGAATGTGTTTGCTTGATATTTGAATGTTTTGCATCAATGCCATGTTTATCTTGTTTTGCTCATATCTTTTAGGCCGTAGCTCCAAATTAAATGAACTTTATGTGTAACTTGACTAGAATTTGATGTAGATCATCGTGGTGCATCTTAACTTTCTGTTTAACAACTTGAACATATGGTTTATTCAGATCTGGACCAATTTCGAAATTTGCATATGGGGACTTACCGGAATTGTTATATGTTGTTTCCGGCCTCATTTAAACTTGCTTTCATGTGTTGCTCTTGTATGAATCATCTCTTGCCATGAGTAGTTTCATGTAGCCTTGTCATGCATCATACTTGGTTGAGCATCATGCCTTGTTCTTGTGTGGTGTGTTTACCTTGTTGTGTGCTTCTTCTCGATAGTTCCCGTTTTGTTGCGATCGTGAGGATTCGTTCGTCTACGATTGGTTCTTCTACGTGGCTTCATCTTCTTCATGGACTCGTTCTTCTTCCTAGCGGGATTTCAGGCAAGATGACCGTCAAAATGGATCTCACTACTATCATCGCTATGCTAGTTGCTTCGTTCTATCGCTATGCTGCGTTACCTACCACTTGCTTATCAAGCCTTCAAATTGCCATGAACCTCTAACCTTTGTTACCCTTCCTAGCAAACCGTTGTTTGGCTATGTTACCGCTTTTGCTCAGCCCCTCTTATAGTGTTGCTAGTTGTAGGTGAAGATGAAGATTGCTCCATGTTCGATTATGTTTATGTTGGGATATCACAATATCTCTTATCTTATTAATGCATCTATATACTTGGTAAAGGGTGGAAGGCTCGGCCTTATGCCTGGTGTTTTGTTCCACTCTTGCCGCCCTAGTTTCCATCATATCGGTATTATGTTCCCGGATTTTGCGTCCCTAACGCGGTTGGGTGATTTATGGGACCCCCTTGACGGTTCGCCTTGAATAAAACTCTTCCAGCAAGGCCCAACCTTGGTTTTACCATTTACCTCACCACCACCTACTTTTCCCTTGGGAGTCGCACTCTCGAGGGTCATCTTTATTTAGCCCCCCCCACCCCGGGCCAGTGCTTCACCAAGTATTGGTCCGAACCGAGCCACTTGCGGGGCCACCTCGTGGAAACTCGAAGTCTGGTTTTACTCGTAGCCTGTCTCATCCGGTGTTTCCCTGAGAACGAGATATGTGCAGCTCCTATCAGGATTGTCGGCACATCGGGCGGTCTTGCTGGTCTTGTTTTACCATTGTCGAAATGTCTTGTAACCGGATTCCGAGACTGATCGGGTCTTCCCGGAGAAGGAATATCCTTCGTTGATCGTGAGAGCTTATCATGGGTTGTTGGGACACCCCGCAGGGTTTGAACTTTCAAAGCCGTGCCCGCAGTTATGTAGCAGATGGGAATTTGTTAATATCCGGTTGTAGTAAACTTAAAGTAAACTCTTCTAAAATACACCAACCGTGTGCGTAACCGTGATTGTCTCTTTTCGGGGTTGTTCGAGAGGAGAACACGGTTTTTGGGTTATGTTTGACGTAAGTAGGAGTTCAGGATCACTTCTTGATCATTACTAGTTGACGACCGCTTGCTAAGCTCCTCTTCTCGCTTTTGTTTCGTAAGTTAGCCACCATACATGCTTAGTCGCTGCTGCATCCTCACCACTTTACCCCTTCCTTACCCATTAAGCTTTGCTAATCTTGATACCCATGGTAATGGGATTGCTGAGTCCTCGTGGCTCACAGATAACTACAACACCAGTTGCAGGTACAGGTTATGCGATGATCTTGACGTGAGAGCGACGTGTACTTGTGTTGGAGTTCTTCTTCTTCGTCGATCTTGGGTTAGGTTCTTGGTCGGCAGCCTGGGCTAGCAGGGTGGATGTCGTTTGAGTTTCTGTTTATGTTTCATCCGTAGTCAGATGTTGATCTTGTATATGATGTATTGTTGTATTCATGGACATTGTATGTCTTGGTTGTATCCCCACTATTATGTAATGTTGATGTAATGATATCCACCTTGCAAAAGCGTCTTCAAGATGCGCTTCTATCCTTGGTGGGACCTTCGAGTTCCTTTAGGATAGGGTCGCATCTTGGGCGTGACAGTATGATACTTTGAAGGAATTCCTCATGAAGGTAGGCGTCAAACCCGGTTCACTTGACCCAACTCTTTTCACCAAAATCTATGATGATGAATTATTCGTGTGCCAAATATATGTTGATGATATTATCTTTGGTTGTACTGACCAATGTTAGAGTGATGAATTTGCCTACATGATGAGTGAAGAATATCAAATGTCTATGATGGGATAATTGAAGTTCTTCTTAGGTCTTCAGATACGTCAACAACGCAATGTGTCGTGGAATAGTCACGGCAGATGTCCTTAGCGTGAGGACTTAGTCGCGAGGCCAACGCATCTATGTGGTAGCTTGATAGGGTTTGAGCGGAATCGAAAGACGCAACACAAGACAAGGGTTTAGATAGCTTCAGGCCCCGGGAAACATCATCCGGTAATAACCCTACATGTTGTTTGTGGCTAGATCTCATTATGATCATGAGGGAGTCACCGGTAAGCTGGCTATTTGTGTCTAGCCCTAGATATTGTTTCTTGTCCCTTCTTGCGGTGCCCTGCCCCTCCTTATATAAGTAGAAGGGGCGGGTTACATGACTAGTCGTAGTAGGATTAGGATTACTCAATTACAAGTGGAGTCCTAGTCTTGCTTCCTTTGTAAGGGAATATTCCTTACGCTTTCCTCTTAAGCCGGCCCACCATAACATGAGCCGGCCTTCTGGGCCTTGGGCCTAATCTTCTATCTGACCCACCGTCGGGGTCATCCGTGAGTCTTGAGGCTCATGAGTCGTCTGACAAGTGAGCCGCCAAACCCGTGAGTCGCCAGTCCTCCGGTGGGTCATCGGTGAAGCGCCAAGTTCGGCCGTGTCATACTTCCGGCCGGGTCATTCCGCGGGGTATATCCCCGACATTAGCCCCCGGTTTAATTTGGATTTATCCATGTTAAACTGATCATGTAAAAAAAACACAAGAACAAATTTGACAGATTGTGTTCCGGGTTAAAAATTCTTGTAAGCCGGCACCTGATCATCCTTAATTCCTTGTGCTCCGGGTTAAATATTCTCCTGAGCCGGGACCTGGTTATCCTTAAGTCCAATTGTCATTTCCTTCATCTAGAAAATCCGGGTCAATAAGCTAGCTTCATACTCAATTTGCTAATGTTGGTTTCTCATAGAAAAATATTGTGAAGAATAATCCACTTGAGTCGGCTTCCAAGGCGCCGGCTTAATAAACATATTGGACTCAAGATTCATCTGGTGATCCGCCGTTTAAAGATGTAGAGGTCAAGCAGCAAAATTGTCGGCTTGTAAATATTGATAACACCGGTCATAATCTGCTGTCGATGCCGGTTAATCTTATGATGACGCAGGTCATAAACTTTGCAGATTTCTCGATAATAATATAATACCTGATTTGCTCAAACTGATAATTTGAAGTTATTCCTCCCTTATATGCATATCACCGTAGCCCCCAAGTGTCGGGTTGTCATGCTTGCAAAGAACTCGGGACTTGTAATTGCCTTATGCTCATAAAAATTTCAACCAAAGGTAGCCCCCAAGGGCCGGGTCATTATGCAATAATGAGCAGGGACTTTGTAAATATGATCATGTAAACTTGAGCAACAATGTGTAGCCCCCAAGGGTCGTCTCAATAAGATATTACTGAGCTGGGACTTTGTATATGATTCATTGATAATACCATCAAATGATGTAATCTCCACCATGGGGCTTGAACCCACGTCCACAAGGTTAAGAGCTTTGTACTCTACCAACTGAATAATGGATCTTTCAATATAATGGATTAAGGCTTGTGTACCTTGAATTTCTGACAGGAGCAATTGGTAGCCCCCAAGGGCCAACTCATTTAGAATGTGATGAGTCGGGTCTTCAATAAGTTGAGCAAAAAATGACTTTGCATTAGCCCCCAAGTGCCATGGTGCATACTGGCAGTGAGATGGGACTTTCATATTTGATATAATCCCAATCTGAATAATGTAGCCCCCAAGTGACGGGTCGTAAGCCTGCAGCGACTCGGGACTATTCCTTCCATTGTAGAATAAATCATATCCATTGATAAAATAACAGCCGCTATGCTTAAAGCGACTTTTGAAAACCTCAATCATAACTCGTTATTGAAAATCACAATAGAAATCCAGCCATGTTGGCTATTCAAGATTTGAATAATATAATCCAAAGATGAAAACCTCAATCATTCAATATCATCATGAAAATCCAGCCAGTTTTGGCTATTAAAGATTTGAATACCTCATCGGTTGACAAGTAAACCGAGTTTAAATACCGGGCGGCTTTTGGCCGATGACGACTTAATGCGCATTCATTGTAAGTCGGAATTTTGTAACCCGTGGCCTATAGCCCTTGAGAAAATCAATAATTGATAACCCTTTTGAGACACCAATTTCAAGTGATGAGCTTGGACCAAGCATTTATATAAGTCATAATCTGCAAATCCTGCATGTAGTTTAAACAACATATGCCCTGGCGACTTAACGTCAAGAGCCAGGGCAGGTAACCACCCAAATGTAGTCTTATCCTGCACACAAGTAGATTACAAGATACCTATGATCCTTTGAATGATACCACCGGTTTATGTGACCCGGACAGTGAAGTTGATTCTGTAAGAGCCGGCACATATGATATTTGTGACAACTCAAATACTTGCGATTGTATAAAAACAGATAAAAATTTTTAGGCTTCTGATTCAAATACGATCAGTAAACCGTTCCAAAGGGGTTAAGCTAAGATTCGAATACGATCATATAGCCCCTAGTGGTGTTGGCGTTGCCGATCAAAGTGGGTATCGACAGCTATGTTCTCTTTGGTTCGAATACGACCTATGTTTGAACAGGAAGCCCCCAAATGACCTTAAAAATTGTTTAACGACGCTGATTCGAATACGATCCACGTCGATTCCCAAAGGGGTTGAGCTATGATTCGGATACGATCAAGAAGCCCCCAAGTAGGTTCAGCAGTTTGCTAATCAAAAGGGTATTGACAGCTATGTTCTCTTTGGTTCGAATACGAGCTATGTTTGAACAGGAAGCCCCCAAGTGACCATATAAGTTTTGGCATTGCGCCGAACAAGAGGGTACTGATAGCTATGCCCGATGAGCAGGAAGCCCCCAAGTGACCATAATAAGATAAGCCGTAAGGCAGGATGCCCATGCTTTGAACCGTGCATCATGGCAGCAAGTTTTCTTTGGTAACCATTAATTTGTCTGAGATCTCGAACTTGCGAGAGATTAATTCTTTTTGAACCGGAAATTCTTAAACCGGATATTGAGATCCTCAAAGCTTTGTAAGGGACAAATTTACCTTGATCCGGATGTTGAACCGGTTTTGAGAGCTTCAAAGCTTTGCGGGAGAGAGATGTCTCTTGAGCTGTATTTTAAACCGAAATCTTCATTTTGAACCGGAAATTTTTTTGACGGCTTTAAAATATTCGCCAATAAAGCAGTAGCCTCCAGGGTTGGGTTATCTTCCCTTCAATGACCTGGAGTTCTTGAATTCTTTGAAACCGGTTAATTTTGCCGAGCCATACCATTGTAGCCCTCGAGTATCAAGATGACTCGAAGAGTTGGCTTGAGATTCTCCATATTTGACCATAGCAGAAGGTGTATATCATTGGCGTTGATAACGCGATGTGAATCCACAGAAGGTTGAGGTGACTGCGACGGGTTATAAATGATCCCGTATGAACCGTGTCAGCAACTCGGCCAATGGTTCCTTCCAACTTGTTGTTTGAAGTTAACCAAACCGCAGTGGTGGCGACTTGTGCGCTTGCCCATTGAGCCATCCAGTGCAGACGGCGGCTGATAATACATGATAATTTGCCTCCAATTTGTTGGAAGAAAACCGGGCTTCCCAAGTAGTGACTTGCTCATACTCAATAAACAACTCATGCAGACAGGTGCGGCCCGATGTGTTGATGTAGACCAGGCCACGAGAGACGGATGGTAAAGACGACCGCAACATCTGAGGCGGCACAGACAGATAAACCGGCCATGGCGTTGTAAGTCGGTGCGGACGGGCAGGTTGTCCTCCTTGTTGTAAGTCGGCGTGGTCGCGAGAGATGGCCACGGCGTTGTAAGCCGGCGCGGTCGCGAGAGACGGCTGTCGTGATTCTAAGTCTGACAGTAGAATGGGGATAGGTATGGAGAGGCAAGATCCTAGCTATGGAGTAGTTGTATACGCAAGGGATTTACGAGTTCAGCCCTTCTCGAGGAAGTAACAGCCCCACGCCCTGAGCCCCGAGGCGGTCGACTGGATTATCTGCAGATGTGTTACAGGGTGCGAACCCTTCTACCGTGGAGGGGGGTGGCTTATATAGAGTACGCCAGACCCCAGCCAGCCCACGCAGAGAGGGTTTAAGGTACGCATAGGCTAGGCGCATCGTAACGCCTTACATAAAGTGTCATTAAGGTCATAAAGACTATTTAACTACAAACCGCTTGGACACCGAGTGGCTCTTGGACTCTTGGTGGTCGAGTGGGTCTTCATAGTCGAAAGTGTCTTTGAATCGTCGAGTGGGAGCCTACCAGGTCGACCGGAAGGCTGCTTCTCTTGTGAGTGTCCTTGTGGAAGGTACCTTTGGTCAGGTCTATGACCCTACCCCAGGTACATGACTTCATCAACGGCCACGGCGTTGTACGCCGGTGCGGGAGTCCATTGAGTAACGACAACCACCTGTGCCAAAAGATGTTGGCGTGCCTCCATCTCCGTGGTATAATATAACTTTTGTCATAAATAATTGCCCTGCATAAACAATATTGCAGACCAAGGCAAAGATAAACTGTTCTTTGACAAAAACAATATATGCTAATAAGACAAACTTGGATGGATATGACCTGATTTGTTTGGCTGACGGATGATCCGTTTATCGCTACAGAGGTGGCTTAGGTAGACCAGCGACTCAATATAGTTCCGGTGACTCAGGCAGAACGGCGTCTTAATATAACCCCGGCGGCTCAAAGCGGCAAGGGCGGCTCAACGCGGGTCCGGTGGGTGGATGTAGATTAAGCTGCACGGGCGGCGATTTGCGCACACCTGTTCCATCAGTAAGAGGGCGCAGACGCCGGTGCGTGATGGTGCTGACGTATACTTCATAGGCACAACATGGGCCCACCTTTTGCTGCACATAAAAATATGACCAAAGTAATTGTTCTTTGATGAAAACAATATGTTTAATAAAATAAACTTGGATGGGTATCACCTGATGTTTTGTTAGGCGAACGCGGACACTGATTAGCACTCTGACCGCATAATCCATGCACGTAGCAGGTTTTCTCCTCCTTCTCTCTCAGCAGTATATGAGTGACCAGAAGATCTATAGCAGCTCTGTCAGTAATATCCCATCCATCATCAGGGGTAGCCTCAAACACCCCGTACAACTTGTGCTCGTTGCAGTTTAAAGAGAAAAAAGGAGCATCCCTTGTTTGACATTGTCAACAAAAAAAGGCAAGTCTAAAAATCATTTGATCCAAAGAAATTGCTCCTTTGCGCTGGTGTTGCACATGAAGGTCCCACCTGCCATGTCAGTTTCTTGCCCGAAAGAGAGCCACATCATGCAAATGATCAGGCGCCTCGCAGCAACGACGGGCGAGGGCGCAGCACAGCAGGTGGACAACCACTCGAGGACAGGGCCAACTAGACGCCGCTAGGCGGCTGGACACGGTTGCGGGGGCGACCCCGGCTCGTAGGCAGGAGGCGACGTCTCAAGACCGAAACAGCGGGCGGCGCGGCGGGACACGGTTGCGGGGGCAAGGTAGGAGCGTGACGGCTCAAAGACAGCCGGCGGCTTGAAGACGAGCCAGCGACTGCAGAAGACCTGTGGCTGTGGAGGCGAAGAGAGGCTGAGCTCGGAGGCGCGAGGCCAAAGGCGGCTCTGCAGCAAAGGCCAGGGGCACTCCGGCGGCGGCTCATCACTCTCCAACGGTTCACGGTGATGGCGACTTGAAGCCACGAGGCTAGTCGATGTGAGGCCGAGCAGGGACGGCTGGTGACTCTCCCGCGAGGCGCGACGGTGATTGGATAAGACGGCGAGGGGAAAACAAGCCGTAGAGGCAGCTCATGATGGAAGCTCACCAAGGCAGCTCGAGGTGGTCTGACGTCTCAAGGTACGACTGGAGGAGGGGAACTTCAGTCGGATCATTGGCACTCTTTTGCTGCGGGGCTTCTTCTGTGAAAGGATCCTCCTGCACTGATGGAGCATGAATGTGTTCTAAAATACATCACTGGAATGGCTTCCTCTTGACCCTATCTTCGCCAAATCATCCATGCTTTGATTTTTCACTCAGGGTATATGATGAAGCTCTAACCCCTCAAATTTCTTCTCCAGCTTTCTCACTGCATTACAATAACCTGTCATAGCTGGGCCTCTGACATCCCACTCCTTCATCACTTGATTAACAACCAGATCTGAGTTGCCATAAACCATAAGGCGACGGACGCCGAGTGAAATGGCCATGCGCAACCCATACAGAGTGCTTCATATTCTGCTTCGTTGTTGGAAGAATCAAAGTGAATCTGAGAACATACTTGAGCCTATCTCCTCGGGGAAACCAATACAACCCCCGCACCAGTAACCGCTCAAAGATCTTGGAACCATCGAAAACATAGTCCAAAGGTTCCGAGTGAACTTGGGTCTGAAGCTGCTGTTCACCCACTCAAGCAGGAAATCTGCTATTGCTTGGGACTTGATGGCTTTTGCCTCGAATTTGATATCAAGGGAAGGAGTTCAATCGCCCATTTTGCCACTCGACCAGCTTGCATCTCTGTTATGAAGAATTTCCGACAAAGGGCGTCACGACGATCGTAATGGAATGATCGAGAAATAATGAGCAACCTTCTTCGTGGTCATATAGATCCCATAAACAAGCTTCGATAGTGAGGGTATCTTTGCTTTGACGGGTCGAGATTTGTAAAGATAATAAACTGGGCGCTGAACTTTGAAGGCTTTTCCTTCTTCTTCCCGCCGACCGTAAGTACGGCATCGACGACTTGTCCAAAGGATCGCAATGTAAAGCAGCAAAGGCTCCTTGCTGATTGGAGTAGCAAGCACCGGTTGGTGGAGAGCGAGCTTTGAGCTCGCAAACACCGCATCAGCTTCTAGAGTCCACTCAAACTTGTCTCGACTTCTTCATCAATCGGCACAGAGGCAATGCCTTTTCACCGAAGCGAGAGATGAATCGACTTAAAGCGCCAAGCATCCAAGAAGTTTCGACATCGCACACGCACAGGCGCTTCATTCGAGTATGCTGCCAACCTTTTCGGGTTAGCATTGATTCCTCGCCGTAAATGAGAAAACCGAGTAACTTTCCACCAGGAACTCCAAATGTACACTTTGATGGATTAAGCTTGATATCATACCTCCTGAGATTGGCGAATGTTTCAACAAGGTCAGTCAACAGGTCGGAACCCTTTCGTGACTTGACCACTATATCATCCATGTATGCTTCCACATTCCGACTGATTTGAGTGAGCAAACACTTCTGAATCATCCTCATGAATGTGGTCTACATTCTTGAGACCGAATGGCATGGTGACATAACAAGCACCCGAATGGAGTGATGAACGCTGTTTTAATCTCATCGTGTCCATACAGACGGATCTGATGGTACCCGAATAGGCGCTTAAAAAGACAACCTCTCGTGATCCCGCAGCTTGAGTCGACTATTTGGTCGATGCGAGGAAGAGGGAATGATCTTTCGGCAGGCCCGATTGATATGCTTGAAATCGATGCACATGCGCAACGACTTGTCCTTCTTGGGGACCATGACAACGCTGGCAGCCACTGAGTGGTAGATCTCTGATGAACTCTGCTGCTAAGAGCCGAGCCACCTCTCGCCAATGGCCTTTCTTCTTCGCACAATGGACCGCCAAGATACTATTTAACTGGTTTGAATTTTGGGTCGACTCAGAGGCGATGCTCAGCCAGCCCCTGAACACCCGCATGTCGCCAGGCTTCCATGCAAGATGTCCCAGCTTCTCACGGAGGAACCGGATGAGCGCTTCTTCCTATTTTGAGTTGAGTGTTGTTGAGATGTTGGTCGGAGCAGCGCCGGGATCAGTCGGGTGAATGTGAACCTGTTTCGCCTCACCAATGACCGAATGTCGACCAGAAGCGGCTTCTTAGCTCGCAACAAATCACTCGGATCTGTAGTTTTCGATACTCTTGTAGCTCTACCATCGCCAACCGAGCATCGGCGATCTTAGAGCCTTTCGAAGCACTTTTCCGCCTTCTTCCGATTGCTTCGTGATGTTGATCACGCCTTGGGACCAGGCATCTTTAGTTTAAGATACACGTAATATGGTCGGGCCATGAAGCGTGCATAAGCTGGTCTCCCTAGAATAGCGTGATAAGCGCCTGAAATCTACGACCTCAAAGGTCAACTTTTCTTTCCGGAAATGCTTTGAATCACCAAAACTACATCAAGAGCAATTTGGCCGAGTGACTCAGCCTTCTTTCTAGGAATGACCCGTGGAAGCTCATGTTATCGGTAATCGAGTCCGACATCGGAATGCCCATCCTTTCAACGCCTCCGCAGATAATATATTCAAACCACTACCACCATCCATCAGACTTTGGTCACCGAGTGCCTTCGATAACCGGGTCGACCACCAATGCTTGCCTCCCAGGGTGGCAATGTGCGCCGGTGATCGACCGGTCGAATGTGATGGCGGTCCGGGACCATTTCAGATAATTGGGAGTCGCCGAGCAACCAAGTTTACTTCCGATTGATAACCTTCAATCGACTTTTGCTTTCGACGCCAAGAAAATCATCAGGTGGAATTGACCTAGGATATCCACCATCATCGTCATCTCTATCCTCAACTTTGTCTGCCTCCTTATCCTTATCCTTGGGTTATTTCCTTGAACCGCTGAATCAAGAGCCGACATCGTCGAGTGGTATGTTTCGTAAATGAGTTTACCTCTTCATCTTTCTTTGTATGAATATGACATGGTAAATCCAACACGCCGCTCCCATCCTGGTCTTTCACCTTCTTAGGGTTCCAAGGACCCTTGGGTTTCTTGAACTTTCCTCGGGTCACCGCCAAGGCCTCTCCGGAGCCACTGCTCGGCTTTGCGCTTCGCTCCGATCGAATTTCCTCCGCCGGTCTCATTGGCGGCAGATTTATATTTACCAATTCAAGCCGATCCACTTCTTCACCATTTGCATATTTGGTGGCAATTCCATCATCCGACTCAGGGTCATATCTCCGGTTCGACCAAATTTCAAACTCAATTCTTCGTTTTGACGCCTTCCTTGAAGGCACAGATCGCCTGGTGATCGATACATTCTCCACTATGTGGTGCAAAGTGATCCACCTCTGATATAATCTCTCAAGGTTTCACTCGACTTTTGCACGCACGATCGCAACTCACAAACCCGCTGGTCGCTTGCAAGTTCCTTCAAATGTCCCGACAAACACTCGGCAAGATCTTCCCAAGTGTAAATATCATTGGTGCTAACTGATTCAACCACGCCTGGCTGAACCCTCCAACATAAGAGGTAAATGCTTCATGGCTACTTGATTGTTGCCACCGCCGATCTAAACCGCCACTCGGTAATCTTCAAGCCAGTGTCGCTTGGATTCTCCAAAGGAACTTGTTGACTCAATCGCCAACCTGAAGTTGGGGAATCACCGCAGCCCGATGGCTCGCTGAAACACTCGTCCCGAGACATGGACTCTACTACCGAAGGAACATCTCTATCATGGCCGCCTCGGTGAGCTCGTTCGCCGACCAAACCTTGAACGATAATGGATCTCGTGATCAAAGCCTGGTTCCTCGGGTCGACCGGAACTCTTCGCCCAAAGATTGTTTTGGTGTCTGCCATCCCGCCGCCGAGGAGCCTGTGATCCACCCCTTGGGAGGAGTGGCACTCGACGCCGATCGCTGCGATCGAATCGGTGCTCATACCGCCGCGCCCTTGTATTGATCATCACGCCGCCTCCACGCTCCTCACGCCGGGGCGATCTTGGACTATGGGCCGATCGAATGAATTCGCAGCGACGGATCGGTCAGTAAACCCTGTTCCATGACTCGATACAACTGAGTTTTGATCTCCTGCGCCCGGAGCAAATCCTCGATTTGTCAGCAAACCTCTACCTGCCTCCGATCGAAGGCTGAATTGATTCTGCTATACGGGCGGCAGCTGCTAAATTCTGAATTGGAGTTCGATATACCTGGTTGGCGGTTGAAAGAGTCAAGGCCGACTAGATTCTCGAACCTCGGTCGCAGACGCCGCCCAAAGATTGCCAAGATTCTCCAGCTTGAGTGCGCCAGCCAGGTTGGCTGTTGCCGCATCCTCCAAGGCGCGAGCCTCGGGGTTTCTCCAACGATAGGAGTGTGAAGTGCATCCATGTTCCAACGACGAAGCTCCTCCTCCGAGCGGCGAGGGGCTCGCAAGCATTTTCGTGGGCTTGCGCCGATCGCTTCCACCGCCACCTTCGTTGGTCCGGTGAATCTGGGGGACTGCATGGTCCATCGACCATCGTAACCTCTGCCGCCGGGTCATCGCTATCGATTCGACGCTGTCTCTCACGGAGCCACCGAACAGGCCAGAGAGATTCGCTGGCTCGATCGCCGCAACTTGGGGGATGGCCGACCGAGGGCCACCGCATGCCTCACCCACCGCTGAAGCTCGACCGACCGGAACGCTTGCGCCGGTGGGAGATCGGGAGTGAAGACGGCGCAGAGCCGACCCATACCGGGTTGACGGTTGCCGCAGGAGAACGCCATGACACACGCCAAAGTGCGCCGCCTTCATGGATGGGGAGCGCGCCCACGCCGAGTGGAGCCTCCTGGGTTGCCGGAGTCGCCGGCGATTTAACGTGAGCGCACCGAGACGGATCTCGTGGCCGCTGACCAGAAATCCACCAAACCATGATGCCGGAGATCGAGAGAATCCCAACTTCTCCAACACCCGCTAGAACACCGCCCCACGGTGGGCGCCAACCGTCGTGGTTCTAAGTCCGACAAGAGAATGGGGGTAGGTATGGAGAGGCAAGATCCTAGCTATGGAGTAGTTGTATACGCAAGGGATTTACGAGTTCAGCCCTTCTCGGGAAGTAACAGCCCCACGCCCGGAGCCCCGAGGCGGTCGATCGGATTATCTCACAGATGTGTTATGGGGTCCGAACCCTTCTACCGTGGAGGGGGGTGGCTTATATAGAGTACGCCAGACCCCAGCCAGCCCACGCAGAGAGGGTTTAAGGTACGCTAAGGCTAGGCGCATCGGTAATGCCTTACATAAAGTGTCATTAAGGTCATAAAGACTATTTAACTACTGCACCATTTGGACACCGAGTGGCTCTTGGACTCTTGGTGGTCGAGTGGGTCTTCATAGTCGAAAGTGTCTTTGAATCTGTCGAGTGGGAGCCTACCAGTCGACCGGAAGGCTGCTTCTCTTGTGAGTGTCCTGTGGAAGGTACCTTTGGGCAGGTCTATGACCCTACCCCGGTACATGACTTCATCATTAGCCCCTAATGGATCGAGGTTTGAGTGAGGAAGGAGTTGATAATATTTTCGACCTGTTCTTCGTGTTGTGAGTGCGCCTTACTCGATCAACGACCTTTTGGTGATGGCATCAACCTTCTTTCACGCCTTGATCCATTCTTCACGCTTGTCGAGTGAACTTTGTGAACCCGAGGATTTCCGAGCGACGGATCTCGAGGAAATCTGTTATCTAACGAGTTGCTCATGTTAGCGGATTTCGCGATCCGAATTTTGGGAAGCGCTGGGCGGAGAAAACCGCTGCACTCGGATGGGATAAGACGATGACGCCGATCCTCGCTGCTTTTTTTGCCACGTATCGCGCGCTACCGCTATGGATCGTGACGGATTGCTCGGGCCTACCGTCAGCCACTCGAAGCGAATTCTATATAAGGCGTTGACCGGCATTTTGAACAAGGCGCCTCAGATTTCTCCTCTCTCCGCCTCCAAAACTTTCGCCACGCCTCCGTCCGCCCAGCGCCAAGCTCGGTACCTTTCGCCGCGACTATGGTGAAGGACAAGACTGCCGCCGAACGGGTGAAGAAGACGGCGGCGAAGGCCAAGGGAGAGCGCCACCGGGCGGTTCGCTCAAGGGTCCAAGCTGCCGCAGGCTGGGTCCAAGGAGATCGGATCCAATGACCATCACCAAAAAGATCTCACCGATCTGCCAATGAAGGACTGATCCCCATGGGTCGGCGAGGCTTCCGGCATGGAGTGGCAACCGCAGCTCAAGAGGGTGAGTGCGCCCTCCGCCACCCACGAGATAGGGGTTTTCTCCGCCAAATCCTTTTTTCCGGGTTTCGAACTTTTTGAGCGCAACTCCACCACTTCACCCAAACTCCATTGTGTATCTTGTTGCTTTCGCTTCGCTCATGAGAATTTCTTGGGTTGTCGATCGCATTGGGGTCTTTTTCACACATATTCACCGCCGCCTCAGACGGTGAAGAAAACGAGCCCAATGACGAGAGGACCCAAGTAATCCAAATGTGGGGACTCGAGTCCAGATGAGGGGAAGAGCGCCTTCCAGCTATGACTCTCCCCGACTCGGTTAGAGGGTGGCAATGACCTGGTTTTATCGCTAAGACCAGCCGACGCCGGGCAATGACCGGCTCCCTCATTTCTCCATGAGTCGAGTGAATGCCATCTTCCCCAAGGTGTTGCCAGAGGAGAAGGCCCAAGTAAAGCTTTTGATGGAGCGTAGTCCAGCTTATTCGCCAAGGGGTGACCAGCATGGATCTCCGGAGGTTTTTCTCCGACGGCGATTCAGCCACTCCAATACCGAGGTCATCCGATGTGGATGTATTCTGCACGGATGATACCACTCGGTCCATCCGGAGGAGGTTGATGACGCCATATCGAGAAGTGGATGACTGCCATCACAGAAATAAAGACAACCTCATGGAGCTAGGAGGACTCCACCACTGACCAGAGTTACCAACCGCATAAGGTATCACTACTTATCTCCGACTATGATTCTCGCTGCATTCATTCTGCTTTTGATGTCAATTTCACGACTGATTTTCACCTTGTTTTGTTGTCTTCTAGGTCACCACCGAGATGTACTCGATGCCCAACGGGGCGCAGGAAGCAGCCAAAGAAGAAGAAGGAAGTGGAGGTGAGAGTCCGGAGGAATGGGAGTCCAACGGCGAAGAGGATGAGGAGGATGATGGCTCTGATGATGAGGAGGAGGAGGAAGAAGAGGAGGAAGACATCGACCCTCCTCGCCGGAGGGAAGGTCCAAGTCGACGACGACCCGGCGGCCGGGCGCGGTAAAGCTGTTGTGCCCACCGGTCACCGACGGCTTACCTAGGGCAATCTTCTCCCGCGCCGCCGAGAAGCCGCCAAGCAACCTCGAGCGATGTCGTCAAGTCGGCGAAGGCCCTGCCTAAGATGCTAATGGTCATCCCCACCATCTCCGGTAACCAATGTAACCTTGTATTTCCTTTTTCAACATGAGTGAACTTTTAGTCGACTTGATGACCGATCAGCCGACTCTTGAAATCTACAATACCGCTACCTCCGAGACTTCACCAAGCATGATGATCAGAAATGGAGGATGCGCCACTTCCAATCTTGGTAAGATCTCCGAGATTTCATTTTAGCCGATCGGAGCTTTTTAGTCGATTGAGCTTCCATGTTTACTCGATCTCTCTTGTAGTTCCGCCACGCCATTGATCTTCCCGATGATGACGAGGAAGCGCCATTGAGGAGGAGGAGGAACAAGAAAGTGCTCGCTGGCAAGGCTGCTCAAGTCGCAAGCGACTTCGAGACGTTGATTTCGAGGGAGGCAACCCCACTCGGACTTCAGATCTTTCGCTGTACCACGACAAGTGCCCGACCCACTTCGTCGATCGCTGATCCACCATCTCTTTGCTACACACCACGCCCGGAAGACCAAGTAAGTGCTGCTAAGGAGGCCATACGCCAGCAGGGATCATGATGGAGCAGTGAAAGCGCTCGAGAGGCAAGTCAGCGGCCTATGATGCTAGTTCAGCTCTCCGAGCAATGTCCAAGTAAGTCACCATCGCTGCTTTGTTAGGATATACTATCCAAACTGCTTTCTTCCGAGATTTGCATATCCGTACACCCACCGGGTGTGTGTGTCGCTTGAACTTTTGTGGGGCACGCTGAGTGCACCCACCGTGTGTAGTCCCCGAGACTATGGTCGATCGCGTGCGATGGCTATGGTCTTTATGCTGTGATCTTTTCACCGACTTGGACGGACCAAGTCGAATGGAATCAGAAAACGGTGGGGCACGCTAAGTGCACCCACCGGGTGTAGTCCCCGAGAGTATGGTCGATCGCGGCAGCTGACTATAGTCTAAAGAATTGTTTTTTTATCATGCGCTGACCACGACAATTAGCCATGTTTTTAGAATCATAGCCTTTTCGCTTCTTTTGGTCGATCGATCGAACCAAATTGGTAAACTAGTGGGGCATCGCTGAGTGCACCCGCCGGGTGAAGTCCCGAGACTACTGTCAATGTTTTATTCGACCGTAGTCTTAGAAATGCTACTATTTTTCCTTAGTCACCGGAAGTGATCTGTCTTTGATGTCTTTCGTTGGTTGACTCTTTGTAGAAATCTTGCAGCTTGTGGCTCGCTATACTGAGTTAGAGAAAAGCAGATTCAGCTCAACCTCGAGTTGAAGCTTGCTCGTGAGAATTTGCGTATGCACATGATGAAGCAAAAGGTATGGCTGGTGATAATTTGACGATCGCCTGCTTTTCTGCTCATTCTCAACTCTGTTCTCATTGTTGCTTTGCGATAAACCGAAGAGACTTTGAAGAAGAAGGACCTTGACCTTGCAGAGAGGTACGTATAGGCGGCTTTGGAGAAAACAAAGTCATGAAGAGAAGCTTGCCTCACCGACAAACTTGAAGATGAAAATGCCAAGTTGAAAGCCTCTTGACGCTGCTAACAAGGAAGTCACCGATCAAGAACGACAAGAATGTTCTGTCTCGACAAGGTTGGCTACCAAGGGGAAGCTTAAACGACCGAGATTTATCTTGGAGGGTTCGCCAAGAAGCTGTTTCTCATGCTTGAAGGTAATCTCTTTTATCCAACTGCCTTGCTCTCACCGCTCATCATATGATCTTCATTTTGAATCTGAGTTGTGTTTTCAGAATTCGCCAAAACTTTGAAAAGAAGAAACCAATGAGTGGAAACCAGTTTGGACCCCATCAACTCTCCTATGAAGGACGGTTGCTATGAATGTGCTCCGACCGAGTCTCGTGTTGCTAGCGCAGTGGATTATCTTGCTCGACCGAAAGTTGCAAAGGTCACGGATCGACTCGACTCTCCGCCGTAATGCACTCTCCGTAATGATCTTGAATTTTGATGACTCGATCGAATGAGATTCCAAGTCGAGTGCAAGAATGGAAGAAGTCATCCGCCAGTGTGGTGCTGATGTTGCTCTATCTCCGGTTCGTGTCCACCGCAAAGAAGCGCAAGAGGACAAGCTAGTGTCTCTCAAGGTTGCCAATACCAGAAGCACGACTTTAGATCTTTCATGGAGACTTTCATCACTGCTGCTACCCATATTGCCGACGGAATCGACCTCGACCAGTTTGTTGCACCTTCCATTCCTCCACGGAGGAGTAAAAACTTCTAAGTCCCACTTTAAATTTGCCTCGAATGCCGAGTGGTTTCAGAATCGATAACTTTAATGTGCTTAACGCCGAGCACCTTTGGATCTGTGAGGACGCTTATCCGAACTTGATTTTTGTTTTAACATGCTTTGCTTGCCTTCGAGAGAACTTTATTCTTCATTTCGAAGATATTCCGCTGAAATTCCAATCGACTTGAGCTTCATCTATCCCGCAGTAGAGATGGAACACGATCGCGATCGACCTTGTCGCCTTTACAGATTGGGACGGACTGCACGTCAGACTTGTGGTGAAGTCTCAAGGAGGAGGTAACAATGACCTGACTCGTCAGTCCTTATGGATTGGGATGGACCGCACGTTGTACTTGTGGCGAAGTTCAAGGAGGAGGTAGCAATGACCTGCACTCGTCAGCCCTTATGGATTGGGATGGACCACACGCTGTACTTGTGGCGGCTCAAGGAGAAGGTAGCAATGACCTGCACCTCATCGCCCTTATGGATTGGGATGGACCGCACGTTGTACTTGTGGCGAAGCTCGAAAGAGAAGGTAGCAATGACCTGCACCTCATCGCCCTTATGGATTGGGATGAATTCTTACTTAGGCGTAGCACTGTGCTGCAGCTAAGCCCCGAGTGGGAGGTTTGCTCTCCACTGTAGGATTTTTATTACTTAGGCGAGCACTGGCTGCAGCTTAAGCCCCGAGTGAGAGGTTTGCTCTCCACTGTAGGATTTCTATTACTTAGGCGAGCACTGGCTGCAGCTAAGCCTCCGAGTGAGAGGTTTGCTCTCCACTGTAGGATTTTTATTACTTAGGCGAAGACTGGGCCCCGAGTGGGAGGTTTGCTCTCCACTGTAGGATTTCTATTACTTAGGCGCAGCACTGGCTGCAGCTAAGCCTCCGAGTGGGAGGTTTGCTCTCCACTGTAGGATTTCTATTACTTAGGCGAGCACTGGCTGCAGCTTAAGCCTCCGAGTGGGAGGTTTGCTCTCCACTGTAGGATTTTTATCACTTTGGATGTTTGAGGCTAATCCTTGGCTGTTAGAAAGCCCCGAGCGGGAGGCTGGCTCACCACTCAGGGGTTTGAATACTTAGGCGAGTACTTGACTGCAGCTAAGCCTCCGAGTGGGAGGCTGGCTCGCCACTCTGTAGGATTTTGGATACTTAGGCGAGTACTTGACTGCAGCTAAGCCTCCGAGTGGGAGGCTGGCTCGCCACCTGTAGGATTTTGGATACTTAGGCGAGTACTTGACTGCAGCTAAGCCTCCGAGTGGGAGGCTGGCTCACCACTGTAGTATTTTGAATACTTAGGCGAGTACTTGACTGCAGCTAAGCCTCGAGTGGGAGGCTGGCTCGCCACTCGTAGGATTTTGGATACTTAGGCGAGTACTTGACTGCAGTTAAGCCTCCGAGTGGGAGGCTGGCTCACCACTGTAGGATTTTGAATACTTAGGCTAAACGGATTCGCAGCTAAGCCCCCGAGTGAGAGACCTGGCTTGCACTCGAAAGGATTTTTTTACAAACTTAGGCTAATCGGATTCGCAGCTAAGCCACCCACCGGGGAAATTCCAACAAAAAGCAATATCAATCATCGGGAAAATTATAACATTCTTGTCTTAGATAAACAAACTACAAAAGTACTTTTATTACATCTCAACCGAGTGAGTTTTAAGTGTAAAGGGCGGAGCAGCTCCTGCTCCAAGCTCGAGGCTCGCCGATCCGGCGATCAACGCTAGAGATGATATGTCTGCCAGGAGGACTCTCGTGACGATGAAGGACCTTCCCAAGTGGGAGCAAGCTTGTGTGGTTTCTGCTGATCCACTCGAGGACCAAATCTCCTCTTGGAAGGCTCGACTCTTCACATTTCTCGCATGGAATCGACGCAAGTCTTGCCGATAGATAGTCGAGCGGATCAAGGCCATCTCTCTCCTCTTCCAAGAGGTCGATCGCATCTTGTCGGGCTTGTTCTCGCTTCCTCTTCGAGTATAGCTCGACTCGAGGCGCATTGTGAAGCAGGTCACTCGCAGAACTGCTTCAGCTCCATAGACCAGAAGAATGGAGTTCTCCCAATGACCGATTAGGAGTGGTCCTCAATCCCCGTGAGAACTGATGGAAGTTCGTCGACCCAAGCTCCTGCTATGCGTTTGAGATCACGATCACCGAGGTTTCAGCCCTTTGAGAATGAGGCCGCTTCCACGCTCGCTTGTCCATTCGACCGAGGATGAGCCATCAAGCATAGTCGACCGCTGCGCCTTGAGAGGCGCAGAAGGCTTTGAACTTGTCATTATCAAAGTTTGACCCATTGTCGCTGATGATGCTATGCGAACTCCATATCTGAATATCAACTCTCCGATGAAACCGATAGCAAAGCATGCATCGAGGTTCTTGATGGGCTTGGCTTCGATCCACTTGGTGAACTTGTCGATCGCTACTAGCAAATGAGTGAAGCCGCTCGCCAGTTCTCAACGGTCCAATCATGTCCAATCCCCAAACAGCTAAGGGCCAAACGAGTGGAATGGTCTTCAAGGCTAAGGCTGGCTTGTGTGACATGTTGGAATAGAACCGACATCCTTCACACTTGTCGACTATTTCTTTTGCCATTTCATTTGCTTTCGCCAAGAAAATCCTGCTCGGTATGCTTTAGCCACAATGGTCCGAGAGGACGATGATGGTCACAGTTCCCGAGTGGATATCCTCAAGAATTATCTCGACCTTCTTCCGGCGTGATACACTTCGCCGACTCCAACAAGCTTTCTCGTATAATTGTCCCTTGATTATTGTAAAGGCCTTGGATCGACGGACGATCCGTCGAGCCTCTTCTTCATTCTCTCGGGAGCTCTTTCCTAAGGATATATGCGATGTACGGCATCGTCCACCGGGAGTGATGACCACAACTTCCATAATTAGGTTGACCACGGCCGAGACCTCAACTTCACCGGATCATTGGCACTCTTTTGCTGCGGGCTTCTTCTGTGAAAGGATCCTCCTGCACCGATGGAGCATGAATGTGTTCTAAAAATACATCACCGGGAGTGGCTTCCTCTTGACCCTATCTTCGCCAAATCATCCGCAGCTTGATTTTTCACTGGGTATATGATGAAGCTCTAACCCTCGAATTTCTTCTCCAAATTTTCTCACTGCATTACAATAACCTGTCATAGCTGGGCTTCGACATCCCACTCCTTCATCACTTGATTAACAACCAGATCTGAGTTGCCATAAACCATAAGGCGACGGACGCCGAGTGAAATGTCCATGCTAACCCATACAGAGTGCTTCATATTCTGCTTCGTTGTTGGAAGAATCAAAGTGAATCGAGAACATACTTGAGCCTATCTCCTCGGGGAAACCAATACAACCCCGCACTGTAACTGCTCAAAGATCTTGGAACCATCGAAAAACATAGTCCAAGGTTTCGAGTGAACTTGGGTCGGAAGTCGCTGTTCAGTCCACTCGGCGAGGAAATCTGCTATTGCTTGGGACTTGATGGCTTTCTTTGCCTCGAATTTGATATCAAGGGAAGGAGTTCAATCGCCCATTTTGCCACTTGACCAGCTTGCATCTCTGTTATGAAGAATTTCCGACAAAGGGCGTCACGATTTAATCGTAATGGAATGATCAGAGAAATAATGAGCAACCTTCTTCGTGGTCATATTGAAGGAAATATGCCCTAGAGGCAATAATAAAGTTATTATTTATTTCCTTATATCATGATAAATGTTTATTATTCATGCTAGAATTGTATTAACCGAAACATAATACATGTGTGAATATATAGACAAACAAGATGTCACTAGTATGCCTCTATTTGACTAGCTTGTTAATCAAAGATGGTTATGTTTCCTAACCATAAACAAGAAGTTGTTATTTGATTAACAAGGTCACATCATTAGTTGAATGATCTGATTGACATGATCCGCTCCGCTAGCTTAGCATCCGATCGCTTAGTATGTTGATATTGCTTTTCTTCATGACTTATACAAAGTTCCTGCAACTATGAGATTATGCAACTCCTGCTTACTGTGAGGAACACTTTGTGTGCTACCAAACGTCACAACGAATCGGGTGATTATAAAGGTACTCTACAAGTGTCTCCGAAAGTATATGTTGAGTTGGCATGAATCAAGATTAGGATTTGTCACTCCGATTGTCGGAGAGGTATCTCTAGGCCTTCTCGGTAATACACATCACATAAGCCTTGTAAGCATTGCAACTAATGAGTTAGTTGTGAGATGATGTATTACGGAACGAGTAAAGAGACTTTCCGTAACGAGATTAAACTAGGTATTGATACCGACGATCGAATCTCGGTAAGTAACATACCGATGACAAAGGGAACAACGATGTTGTTATGCGGTTTGACCGATAAAGATCTTCAGAGAATATGTAGGAACCAATATGGGCATCCAGGTTCCGCTATTGGTTATTGACCGAGAATGGTTCTAGGTCATGTCTACATAGTTCTCGAACCGTAGGGTCCGCACGCTTAAGGTTTCAATGACGGTTATATTATGAGTTTATGTATTTTGATGTACCGAAGGAGTTCGGAGTCCCGGATGTGATCACGGACATGACGAGGAGTCTCAAAATGGTCGAGACATAAAGATTGATATATTGGATGATTATATTCGGACACCGGAAAGGTTCCGGAAGTTTCCGGAGAAAACCGGAGTGCCGGAGGGGTTACCGGAACCCCCCGGGGAAGTTATGGGCCTTATTGGGCCAAGAGGGGAGAGAGAGGGCTGCACCAGGAGGTGGCGCGCCCCCCCTCCATGGGGAGTCCGAATTGGACTAGGAGGGGGGGGGCCCTTTCCCTCTCCCTCTCCCTCTCTTTCCTTCCCCCTTCCCTCTTCCTAGTAGGACTAGGAAAGGGGAGTCCTACTCCTACTAGGAGGAGGACTCCCCCCTCCCTTGGTGCGCCCCAAGGGCTGGCCGGCCCTCCCCCTTGCTCCTTTATATACGGGGCAGGGGGCACCCTAGAACACACAAGTTGATCTACGGATCGCTCTTAGCCGCAGCGGTGCCCTCCACCATATTCCACTTCGTCATATCGTCATGAGCTTAGGCGAAGCCCCGCGCCGAGAAGTCATATCGTCATGAGCTTAGGCGAAGCCCCGCGCCGGTGGAGCATCATCATCGTTACCACGCCATGCGTCGACGGAACTCATCCTCGACACTTTGCTGGATCGAGTCCGGGATCGCCATCGAGCTGAACGTGTGCAGAACTCGGAGGTGCCGACGCTCGGTGCTTGGATCGGTCGGATCGTGAAGACGCATTTACTACATCAACCGCGTTGTTATAACGCTCGCTTTCGGTTCACGAGGGTACGTGACGACATTCTCCTCTCGCTAT
The DNA here is from genome assembly GCA_021605205.1 of Aegilops longissima. Taxonomy (NCBI): domain Eukaryota; kingdom Viridiplantae; phylum Streptophyta; class Magnoliopsida; order Poales; family Poaceae; genus Aegilops; species Aegilops longissima. The sequence continues at coordinate 269,546,440 of CM038678.1, forward strand.
GCCATCACCATGGTCTTGCGTGATCGTGAGGAAAATTTTTGAAATTACTACGCTCCCCAACAAAGGGCATCGAGCCAGGTTTTATGCGCTGATGTCATATGCACGAGTAGAACACAAGTGAGTTGTGGGCGATATAAGTCATACTGCTTACCAGCATGTCATACTTTGTTCGGCGGTATTGTGAGATGAAGCGCCCGGACCGACATTACGCCAGACGCTTACGCGAGACTGGTTTCACCGCCATGAGCACTAGTTGCTTAAAGGTGACCGCGGTGTCTGTCTCTCTCACTTTAGTTGAACTGAGTGTGCTACGCCCGTCCTTGCGAAGGTTAAAACAGCACTAACTTGACAAACTATCGCTGTGGTTTTGATGCGAGGTAAGAACGGTTCTTGCTCAGCCCGTAGCAGCCACGTAAAACTTGCAACAACAAAGTAGAGGACGCCTAACTTGTTTTTGCAGGCATGTTGTGATGTGATATGGTCAAGACGTGATGCTATATTTTATTGTATGAGATGATCATGTTTTGTAACCGAAGTTATCGGCAATCGGCAGGAGCCATATGGTTGTCGCTTATTGTATGAAATGCAAAGGCCATGTAATTGCTTTACTTTATCACTAAGCGGTAGCGATAGTCGAGAAGCAATAGTTGGCGAGACGACAACGATGCTACGATGGAGATCAAGGTGTCGCTACCGGTGACGATGGTGATCATGACGGTTGCTTCGAGATGGAGATCACAAGCACAAGATGATGATGGCCATATCATATCACTTATATTGATTGCATGTGATGTTTATCCTTTATGCATCTTATCTTGCTTTGATTGACGGTAGCATTATAAGATGATCTCTCACTAAAATTATCAAGTAGTGTTCTCCCGAGTATGCACTGCTGCAAAGTTCGTCGTGCCGAGACACCACGTGATGATCGGTGTGATAAGCTCTCACGTCCATCTACAACGGGTGCAAGCCAGTTTTGCACACGCAGAATACTCAGGTTATACTTGACGAGCCTAGCATATGCAGATATGGCCTCGAACACGGAGACCGAAGGTCGAGCGTGAATCATATAGTAGATATGATCAACATAAGATGTTCACCATTGAAAACTACTCCATCTCACGTGATGATCGGTTATGGTTTAGTTGATTTGGATCACGTGATCACTTAGATGACTAGAGAGATGTCTTTCTAAGTGGGAGTTCTTAAGTAATATGATTAATTGAACTTTAATTTATCATGAACTTAGCCTTGGTAGTATTTTGCAAATTATGTTGTAGATCAATAGCTCGCGTTGTTGCTTCCCTATGCTTTTATATGTTTGTTTTGATATGTTCCTAGAGAAAATTGTGTTGAAAGATGTTAGTAGCAATGATGGATTTGATCCGTGATCCGAGGATTATCCTCATTGCTGCAGTAAGAATTATGTCCTTAATGCACCGCTAGGTGACAGACCTATTGCAGGAGCGTATGCGACGTTATGAACGCTTATTAGCTCAATATGATGACTACTTGATAGTTTAGTGCACCATGCTTAACGGCTTAGAATCGGGACTTCAAAGATGTTTTGAACGTCATGGACCATATAAGATGTTCCAGAATTGAAGTCAATATTTCAAGCAAATACCCGAGTTGAGAGATATGAAGTCTCCAACAAGTTCTATAGCTAAAAGATGGAGGAGAATCGCTCAACTAGTGAGCATGTGCTCAGATTGTCTGGTACTTCAATCACTTGAATCAAGTGGAGTTAATCTTCCAGATAAGATAGTGATTGACAGAATTCTCTAGTCACCATCACTAAGTTAGTAGAACCTCGTGATGAACTATAGTATGCAAGGATGACGAGAACGATTCCCAAGCTCTTCGTGATGTTGAAATCGACGAAGGTAGAAATCAAAAAAAGCATCAAGTGTTGATGGTTGACAAGATCACTAGTTTCAAGAAAAGGGCAAAAGGAAGAAGGGAACTTCAAGAAGAACGGCAAGCAAGTTGTTGCTCAAGTGAAGAAACCCAAGTCTGGTCCTAAGCCCGAGACTAAGTGCTTCTATCGCAAAAGGATTGTTCATCGAAGCGGAACTACCCCAAGTGTTTGGTGGATAAGAAAGGATGGCAAAGTAAACAAAGGTATATTTGATATACATGTTATTGATGTGTACTTTACTAGTGTTCATAGCAAAACCCCAGATTTGGTACTAGTTCAGTTGCTAAGATTAGTAACTCAAACGGAGTTGCAGAATGAACAGAGACTAGTTAAGGGTGAAGTGACGATGAGAGTTGGAAGTAGTTCCAAGATTTATATGATCATCATCGCACACCCCTATACTTTCGGGATTAGTGTGGAACCTAAATAAGTGTTATTTGGTGTTGAGCATAAATATGATTTGATCATGTTTATTGCAATACGGTTATTCATTTAAGTAAGAGAATAAATTGTTGTTCGCTTACATGAATAAAACCTTATATGGTTACACACCCAATGAAAATGGTTCATTGGATCTCGATCATAGTGATACACATATTCATAATATTGAAACCAAAAGATGCAAAGTTAATAATGATAGTGCAACTTATTTGTGGCACTCGCCGCTTAGGTCATATTGGTGTAAAGCGATGAAGAAACTCCATGCCGATGGACTTTGGGAATCACTTGATTATGAATCATTTGATGCTTGCGAACCGTGCCTTTTGGGCAAGATGACTAAAACTCCGTTCTCCGGAACAACAGAACGAGCTATTGACTTGTTGAAAATAATACATACCGATGTATGCGATCCAATGAGTGTTGATGCTCGTGGCAAGTATCGTTATTTTCTCCTTCACAAGATGATTTGAGCAGATATGGGTATATCTACTTGATGAAACATAAGTCTGAAATAGTTGAAAGGTTCAAAGAATTTCAGAGTGAAGTGGAAAATCATCGTAACAAGAAAATAAAATTTCGCGATCCGATCGTGGAGATGAATATTTGAGTTACGAGTTTGGTCTTCAGCTAAAACAATGTGAAATAGTTTCACTACTCACGCCACCGAACACCACAAAGATAATGGTGTGTCCGAAAGTCGTGAACCGCACTTTATGGGATATGGTGCGATCTATGATGTCTCTTATCGGTTTACCACTATCGCTTTGGGGTTATGCATTAGAGACAGCTGCATTCACGCTAATAGGGCACCATCTAAACTGCTGAGCCGACACCGTATGAACTATGGTTTAACAAAGAAACCTAAGTCGCTGCTTTAAAAGTTTGAGTTGTGGTGCTTATGTGAAAAGTTTTCACCGATAAGCTCGAACCCAAATCGGAGAAGTGCGCCTTCATAGAATACCCAAAGGTAACTATTGGGTACACCTTCTATCACAGATCCGAAGGCAAGTTTTTCGTTGTTAAGATGGATCCTTTCTAGAGAAGAAGTTTCTCTCAAAGAAGTGAGTGGGAGGAAAGTAGAGCTTGATGAGGTAATTGTACCTTCTCCTTATTGAAAGTAGTTCATCACAGTAAATCAGTTCCAGTGATTCCTACACCAATTAGTGAGGAAGTTAATGATGGTGATCATGAAACTTCAGATCAAGTTGCTACCAAACCTCGAGGTCTTCCAGAGTAAGATCCGCACTAGAGTGGTACGGTAATCATGTTCTAGAAGTCATGTTACTAGACCATGATGAACCTACGAACAATGAGGAAGCGATGATGAGCCCAGATTCCACGAAATGGCTTGAGGCCATAAAATCTGAGATAGGATCCATATATAAGAACAAAGTGGATTTTGGTTGACTTGCTCGATGATCGGCAAGTCAAGTTAAATAAATGGATCTTCAAGAGGAAGACAGATGTTGATAGTAGTGTTACTATCTACAAAGCTCGACTTGTCGCAAAAAGGTTTTTCGACAAATTCAAAGTGTTGACTACAATGAGATTTTCTCAATCAGAAGCGATGCTTAAGTCTGTCCGAATCATGTTAGCAATTGCCACATTTTATGAAATCTGCAAATGGATGTCAAAACTACATTCTTTAATGGATTTATTAAAGAAGAGTTGTATGTGATGCAACCAGAAGGTTTTTCAATCCTAAAGGAGCTAACAAAATGTGCAAGCTTCAATGATCCATCTATGGACTGGTGCAAGCATCTCGAGTTGAATATACGCTTTGATATGTTGATCAAAGCATATGGTTTTATACAGACTTTTGGAAAGGCCTGTATTTACAAGAAAGTGAGTGGAGCACTACAACATTTCGATAAGTATATGTGAATGACATATTGTTGATTGGAAATGATGTAGAATTATTCTACAAAGCATAAAGGAGTATTTGAAAGGAGTTTTTCAAAGAAGGACCTCGATGAAGCTGTTATATATTGAGCATCAAGATCTATAGAGATAGATCAAGACGCTTGATAAGTTTTTCAATGAATACATACCTTGACAAGATTTTGAAGTAGTTCAAAATGGAACAGTCAAAAAAAGAGTTCCTGCCTGTGTTACAAGGTGTGAAATTGAGTAAGACTCAAAACCCGACCACGGCAGTAAGATAGAAAGAGAATGAAAGTCATTCCCTATGCCTTGGCCATAGGTTCTATAAAGTATGCCATGCTGTGTACCAGATCTATTGTATACCCTACACTCGAGTTTGGCAAGGAGTACAATAGTGATCTAGGAGTAGATCATCGACAGCGGTCAAAATTATCCTTAGTGGAATAAGGATATGTTTCTCGATTATGGAAGTGAAAAGGGTTCGTCGTAAAGGGTTACGCCGATGCAAGTCTTAACACTAATCTAGATGACTCGAGTCTCAATCTGATACATATTGAAAGTGGGAGCAATTAGCTAGAGTAGCTCCATGCGAGCATTGTAGACATAGAAATTTGCAAAATACTTACGGCTCGAATGTGACAGAATCTGCTGACTAAAATTATCTCACAAGCAAAACATGATCACACCTTAGTACTCTTTGGGTGTTAATCACATAGCGATGTGAACTAGATTATCGACTCTAGTAAACCCTTTGGGTGTTGGTCACATGTCGATGTGAACTATGGGTGTTAACCACATATAGATGTGAACTATTGATGTTAAATCACATGGCGATGTGAACTAGATTATTGACTCTAGTGCAAGTGGGAGATCAAGGAAATATGCCCTAGAGGCAATAATAAAGTTATTATTTATTTCTTATATCATGATAAATGTTTATTATTCACGCTAGAATTGTATTAACCGGAAACATAATACATGTGTGAATATATAGACAAACAGATGTCACTAGTATGCCTCTACTTGACTAGCTTGTTAATCAAAGATGGTTATGTTTCCTAACCATAAACAAGAAGTTGTTATTTGATTAACAAGGTCACATCATTAGTTGAATGATCTGATTGACATGACCCATTCCGTTAGCTTAGCATCCGATCATTTAGTATGTTGCTATTGCTTTTCTTCATGACTTATACAAAGTTCCTGCAACTATGAGATTATGCAACTCCGCTTACTGAGGAACACTTTGTGTGCTACCAAACGTCACAACGAATCGGGTGATTATAAAGGTACTCTACAAGTGTCTCCGAAAGTATATGTTGAGTTGGCATGAATCAAGATTAGGATTTGTCATCCGATTGTCGGAGAGGTATTCTAGGCCTTCTCGGTAATACACATCACATAAGCCTTGCAAGCATTGCAACTAATGAGTTAGTTGTGAGATGATGTATTACGAACGAGTAAAGAGACTTTCCGTAACGAGATTAAACTAGGTATTGGATACCGACGATCGAATCTCGGTAAGTAACATACCGATGACAAAGGGAACAACGATGTTGTTATGCGGTTTGACCGATAAAGATCTTCAGAGAATATGTAGGAACCAATATGGGCATCCAGGTTCCGCTATTGGTTATTGACCGAGAATGGTTCTAGGTCATGTCTACATAGTTCTCGAACCGTAGGGTCCGCACGCTTAAGGTTTCAATGACGGTTATATTATGAGTTTATGTATTTTGATGTACCAAGGAGTTCGAGTCCCGGATGTGATCACGGACATGACGAGGAGTCTCAAATGGTCGAGACATAAAGATTGATATATTGGATGGTTATATTCGACACCGGAAAGGTTCCGGAAGTTTCCGGAGAAAACCGGCGTGCGGAGGGGTTACTGAACCCCCGGGAAGTTAGGGCCTTATTGGGCCAAGAGGGAGAGAGGGCTGCACCAGGAGGTGGCGCCCTCCATGGGGAGTCCGACTTGACTAGGAGGGGGCGCAGCCCCCTTCCCTCTCCCTCTCCCTCTCTTCCTTCCCCTTCCCTCTTCCTAGTAGGATTAGGAAAGGGAGTCCTACTCCTACTAGGAGGAGGACTCCCTCCCTTGGTGCGCCCCTAAGGGCTGGCTGTGACGCCTGCACCGAGCTTCAGCTTGCCTTCCGTGGTTTCCAGTTTGTCGTGGTGATTTGTTTGGTGTGTGCTTGCATCATGTCATCTCTTGCATTGCATCATCTCATCATGCCATCATATCATTATTTTTTTAAAAACTCTTCTAAATAAATTGTATGGATTTCTCGATCCATTTAAATCGAGGGATTCACATGGTGACTTCTCTTTATAACATATCGTCCCAATATTAGGGAGCTATATAAAATATTCCTCGTTTTGGAATCACCATAACACACTTGCAAAATCCCATGCCTTTTTCTCTCTCCGAGTTGACCTCAAAACCTCGCCATATTATTCTATCATTTTCCGAGTTCCACCAAAAATCCTTGGATCATTTTTTGTTAAATTCTCATATTTTTATGAGTCCGGAAAATAATCCCCATGTCCAAATTCTTTCCCTAACCTCTCGCTCTTTTGTCTCTTTATTTATTTTTTCTGCTAAATATATATATAAGAGAGAGAGAGAGCAGAGCCAGCCCACTGGCCTGGCCATTCTTCTGGTAGATCTCGGATGAACTCTGCTGCTAAGAGCGAGCCACCTCCTGTAATGGCCTTTCTCTTACACTTACACGGACCGCCGAAGATACTATTTAACTGGTTTGAATTTTGGGTCGACTCGTGGCGATGCTCAGCCAGCCCACAGGAACACCGGCATGTCGGCAGCTTCCATGCAAAGATGTCCCGTTCTCACGGAGGAACTGGATGGCGCTTCTTCCTATTTTGAGTTGAGTGTTGTTGAGATGTTGGTGAAGAGCGTCGGGATCAGTCGGGTGAATGTGAACCTGTTTACGTCTCACCGATCATTGGAATCTTGACTCCGTGGCGAGCTTCTTAGCTCGCAACAAATCACTCGGATCTGTAGTTTTCGATACTCTTGTAGCTCTACCACCTTAGCGAGCATCGGCGATCTTAGAGCCTTTAAGGAAGCACTCTTCGCCTTCTTCCGATTGCCGTGGCGGTGATCACGCCCTTGGGACCAGGCATCTTTAGTTTAAGATACACGTAACATGGTGGGGCCATGAAGCGTGCATAAGCTGGTCTCCCTAGAATAGCGTGATAAGCGCTCTGAAATCTCGACCTCAAGGTCAACTTTTCTTTCGGAAATGCTTTGAATCACCAAAACTACATCAAAACAATTTGGCGAGTGACTCAGCCTTCTTTCTAGGAATGACTCCGTGGAAGCTCATATTCTTTGATGCTGAGTGCGGACAGCCAGAATGCCCATCCCTTTCAACGTCTCGCGTATAATATATTCAAACCACTACCACCATCCATCAGGACTTTGGTCAGTCGAGTGCCTTCGACAACCGGGTCGACCACCAATGCTTGCCTCCCAGGGGTGGCAATGTGCGTCGGGTGATCAGACTGGTCGAATGTGATGGCGATCTGGGACCATTTCAGATAATTGGGAGTCGCCGGAGCAACCAAGTTTACTTCGATTGATAACCTTCAATCGACTTTTGCTTTCGACGTCAGCAAAAATCATCAGGGTGGAATTGACCTAGGGATATCCACCATCACAGTCATCTCTATCCTCAACTTTATGCATCTCCTTATCCTTATCCTTGGGTTATTTCCTTGGGCTGCTGAATCAAGAGCCGACACTTTGTCGAGTGGTATGTTTGGGTAAATGAGTTTACCCTCTTCATCTTTCTTTGTATGAATATGACATGGTAAATCCAACACGTCGTTCCCATCCTGGTCTTTCACCTTCTTAGGGTTCCAAGGACCCTTGGGTTTCCCCTTGAACTTTCACAGGGTCCTTTGCCAAGGCCTCTCCAAGAACCAGCTGGCTCGACTTTGCTTCTACCTTCCATTTGGAATTTCCTCCTTGGTCTCATTGGCGGCAGATTTATATTACCACTCAAGCCGATCCACTTCTTCACCATTTGCATATTTGGTGGCAATCTCCATCATCCGACTCGGGGTCATATCTACGGTTCGACCAAATTTCAAACTCAATTCTCTGTTCTTGGCGCCTTCCTTGAAGGCACAGACTGCAGTGATCGGATACATTCTCCACTATGTGGTGCAAAGTGATCCACCTCTGGATATAATCTCTCAAGGTTTCACTCGACTTTTGCACGCATACATCGCAACTCTGTCAAACCCATTTGTGGTTTGCAAGTTCCTTCAAATGTCACGACAAACACTGGGCAAGATCTTCCCAAGTGTAAATCTTTTTGGTGCTAATGATTCAACCACGCCTCGCTGAACCCTCCAACATAAGAGGTAAATGCTTCATGGCTACTTGATTGTTGCCACCGCCGATCTAAACCGCCACTCGGTAATCTTCAAGCCAGTGTCGGGGCTTGGATTCTCCATGAACTTCTTGACTCGATCGCCAACTTTGAAGTTGGGGGAATCACTTTGCAGCCACGATGGCTCTGCTGAAACACTCTGGTCGAGACATGGACTCTACTCTGGAAGGAACATCTCTATCATGGCCGTCTCGGTGAGCTCTGTTCTGTCGACCAAACCTTGAGCGATAATGGATCTCGCATCAAAGCCTGGTTCCACAGGGTCATTTGGAACTCTTCGTCGACATTGTTTTGGTGTCGTCATCCTGCTGCCGAGGAGCACATGATCCACCCCTTGGGGAGGAGTGGGCACTTTCGGCGTCGTCGTTCGATCGAATCGGTGCTCATCTTTGCTCATGACCCTTGTATTGATCATCACGCCGGCCTCCACGTTCCTCACGCCTCGGGGCGATCTTGGACTATGGGCCGATTGGAATGAATTAGCAGCGACGGATCGTTGTAAACCCTGTTCCATGGTGGGATACAACTGAGTTTTGATCTCCTGCTGCCGGAGCAAATCCTGATTTGCTGCAAACCTCTACCTGCCTCCGGTGGGAAGGCTGAATTGATTCTGCTATCTGGTGACAGCTGCTAAATTCTGAATTGGAGTTCGATATACAGGTTGGCGGTTGAAAGAGTGGCGTCGACTAGATTACGGAACCCTCGATCGCGTCGCTCGTCCGATTACTATTGAAGATTCTCGAGTTGAGTCGCTCAGCCAGGTTAATGGCGCGCATCCTCCAAGCGCGAGCCTCGGGTTTCTCCAGCGATAGGAGTGTGAAGTGCATCCATGTTCCAACGGCGAAGCTCCTCCCTCTGGGCGAAGTGAGGGGCTCGAGCAAGTACTCTTCGTGGGCTTGCGCGGATCGCCTCCACGCCACCTTCGTTGGTCGGGTGAATCGGGGGACTGCATGGTCCATCGACCATCAGAACCTCTGCCGCCCAGGTCCTTCTATCGCATTGGACGCGGTCTCTCTGAGCCGGTCGAACAGGCCGTAGAGAGATTCGTCGGGCTCGTCGCGCAACTTGGGGATGGCCGGCGGAGGGCCACCGCATGCCTCACCCACCGCTGAAGCCTCGACCGGCCGGGCAGCTTGCGCGGTGGGAGGCCCAGGAGTGAAGCGGCGAGCCGACCCATCTGGGTTGTGGTTGCCGCGGGAGAACGCCCTTGGACACCTGCGAGTCGTCGCCCAGCGGATGGGGAGCGCGTCCACGTCGAGTGGAGCCTCCTGAAGCCAAGCGGAGTCGTCGGCGGCGAGCGTGGCGCTTGCGAGGCGGATCTCGTGGCCGTTGACCAGAAATCCACGAAACCATGATGCGGAGATCGAGAGAATCCCAACTTCTCCAACAATTCGCTAGAACACCTTTACGGTGGGCGCCAAGCTGTCGTGGTTCTAAGTCGAAGCGGTAGAATGGGGGTAGGTATGGAGAGGCAAGATCCTAGCTATGGAGTAGTTGTATCATAAGGGATTTCTGAGTTCAGGCCCTTCTCGAAGTAACAGCCCTACGTCTCGGAGCCACGAGGCGGTCATTGGATTATCTGCGTATGTATTCTGAGGTCGAACCCTTCTACATGGGAGGGTGGCTTATATAAATCGCCAGGACCCCAGCCAGCCCACGCGATGAGGGTTTAAAATGCGTTAAGGCTAGGCGTTCTTGGTAATGCCTTACATAAAATGTCATTAAGGTCATAAAGACTATTTAACTACAGACCATTTGGACACGAGTGGCTCTTGGACTCTTGGTGGTCGAGTGGGTCTTCATAGTCAGTGTCTTTGAATCTGTCGGTGGGAGCCTACCAGTCATTTGGAAGGCTGCTTCTCTTGTGAGTGTCCTTGTGGAAGGTACCTTTGGGCAGGTCTATGACCCTACCCGGTACATGACTTCATCATTAGCCCCGAATGGATCGAGGTTTGAGTGAGGAAGGAGTTGATAATATTTTCGACCTGTTCTTCGTGTTGTGAGTGCGTCTTACTCTGGATCAACGACCTTTTGGTGATGGCATCAACCTTTCTTTCAGTCGCCTTGATCCATTCTTCACGTTTGTCGAGTGAACTTTGTGAACTGAGGATTTCGGCGGCGGATCGAGGAAATCTGTTATCTAACGAGTTGCTCTGCGGTTAGCGGATTTCGCGGGATCGAATTTTGGGAAGCGCGCGAGCGAAAACCGCGGCTTTTCGGATGGGATAAAACGATGGCGCCTCGATCCTCGCGTTGCCTTTTTGCCACGTATCGTCGCGCTTTATGTTGCGGGATCGTGGCGGGATTACTGGGCCTACCGGTCAGCCACTGGAGCGACCCCATATAAAGGCGTTGGACGGGCATTTTGAGCAGTCGCCCTCAGATTTCTCCTCTCTCCGCCTCCAAAACTTTCTCGCCACGCTCTCCGTCCGCCCAGCGCTTGGCTTCGGTACCTTTCTGCTTGGCGACTATGGTGAAGGACAAGACTGCCGCCAGGAGCAGGTGAAGAAGGCGGCGAAGGCCAAGGAGGCGCCCGGTCAGGCGGTTCGTCTTCAGCGGTCAAGCTGCCGCGAGCTGGGTCAAGGAGGCTGGATCGATCGACCATCACCGAAAAAAGATCTCACCGATCTGGCCAATGAAGGACTGATCCCCCATGGGTCGGCGAGGCTTCCGGGCATGGAGTGGCAACCGCAGCCTGAAGAGGGTGAGTGCGTCCTCCTGGCCACCCACGTAGATAGGGGGTTTTCTCTGCCGCCAAATCCTTTTTCGGGGTTTGAACTTTTTGGGCGCAACTCCACCACTTCCTCCAAACTCCATTGTGTATCTTGTTGCTTTCGTTTAGCTCTGCGAAATTTCTTGGGTTATCGACCGCATTGGGGTCTTTTCAAGCACATATTCACTGTCGCTCTCGGGCGGTGAAGAAAGCGAGCCGAATGACGAGAGGACCCAAGTAATCAAATGTGTGGGGACTCGGAGTCAGATGAGGGAAAGCGCCTTTCAGCTATGACTCTCCCGACTCGGTTAGAGGTGGCGATCGACCTGGTTTCTGCCAAGACCAGCCCGGCCTTGAGGCGGTCATTGGGCTCCCTCATTTCTCCATGAGTCAGTGAACAAGCCATCTTCCACGAAGGTGTTGCGGAGGAAAGGCCAAGTAAAGCTTTTGATGGGCGTGTAGTCCAGCTTATTGTGAAGGGGTGACCAGCATGGATCTCTGGAGGTTTTTCTCCGGCGTATTCAGCCACTCCAATACCGAGGTCATCCGATGTGGATGTACTCGATGCGGATGATACCACTCGGGTCCATCCGGAGGAGGTTGATGACGCCATACTGGAGAAGTGGATGACTGCCATCACAGGAAATAAAGACAACCCTCGCGGAGCTAGGAGGACTCCACCACTCGACCAGAGTTACCAACCAGACAAGGTATCACTACTTATCTCCGACTATGATTCTGCTGCATTCATTCTGTTTTGATGTCAATTTCGTCGACTGATTTTCACCTTGTTTTGTTGTCTTCTAGGTCACCACTGAGATGTACTCGATGCCCAGCAGGCGCAGGAAGCAGCCAAGAAGAAGAAGGAAGTGGAGGTGAGAGTCGGGAGGAATGGGAGTCCAACGGCGAAGAGGATGAGGAGGATGATGGCTCGATGATGAGGAGGAGGAGGAAGAAGAGGAGGAAGACATCGACCCTCCTCGCTCGGAGGAAAGGTCAAGTCGGCCTTACGACCAGCGGCGGTGCGTAAAAAGCTGTTGTGCCCACGGTCGGTCGGCGAAGCGACCTAGGGCAACTTCTCCGCGCCGGTGAGAAGCCGCGAAGCAACCTCGGCGATGTCGTCGAAGTCGGCGAAGGCCCTGCCAAGATCTGAATGGTCATCCCCACCATCTCCGGGTAACCAACAGAACCTTGTATTTCCTTTTTCAACATGAGTGAACTTTTAGTCGACTTGATGACTGATCAGCCGACTCTTGAAATCTCTGCGCCGCTACCTCGAGACTTCACCAAGCATGATGATCGGAAATGGAGGATCGGCCACTTCCAATCTTAGTAAGATCTACGAGATTTCATTTTTAGCCATTGGAGCTTTTTAGTCGATTGAGCTTCCATGTTTACTTCGGATCTCTCTTGTAGTTCCGCCTCCGTCATTGATCTTCCGATGATGACGAGGAAGCGCCATGAGGAGGAGGAGGAACAAGAAAGTGCCTGCTGGCAAGGCTGCTCAAGTCATGGCGACTCTGAGGCGTTGATTTCGAGGAGGCAACCCCACTCGGACTTCGTATCTTCGTTGTACGGCCGACAAGTGCCCGACCCACTTAATCATTGCTGATCCACCATCTCTCTTTGCTACACACCACGTCCGGAAGACCAAGTAAGTGCTGCTAAGGAGGCCATCGCCGAGCAGGGATCATGATGGAGCGGTGAAAGCGGCTCGAGAGGCAAGTCGGTGACCTATGATGCTAGTTCAGCTCTCGAGCAATGTCCAAGTAAGTCGATCATCGCTTGCTTTGTTAGGATATACTATCTGAAACTGCTTTCTTACGGAGATTTGCATATCATGTACACCTTGGGTGTGTGTGTCGTTGAACTTTTGTGGGGCACGCAGAGTGCACCCACGTGTGTAATCCCGAGACTATGGTCATTGCGTGCGATCGGCTATAGTCTTTATGTGTGATCTTCTTCACTCGACTTGGGCGGACCAAGTCGAATGGAACTATAAAAGCGGTGGGGCACGCTAAGTGCACCCAGGAGTGTAGTCCCGAGTATGGTCATTGCGTGCGATTGACTATAGTCTAAAAAATTGTTTTTTCTTTGCGGTGACGGCGACAATTAGCCATGTTTTTAGAATCGTAGCCTTTTGCCTCTTTTGGTGTTGATCGAACCAAATTGGTAAACTAGTGGGGGCACGCGCTGAGTGCACCGCTGGAGTGTAGTCCCGAGACTCTTGTCGAATGTTTTTATTCGATAGTAGTCTTAGAAATGCTACTATTTTTCCTTAGTCACTCGGAAGTGATCTGTCTTTGATGTCTTTCGTTGGTTGACTCTTTGTAGAAATCTTGCGAGCTTGTGGCTCGCTATCTTGAGATTAGAGAAAAAGCAGATTCAGCTCAACCTCGAGTTGAAGCTTGCTCGGGAGAATTCTGAAGGCACATGATGAAGCAAAAGGTATGGCTGGTGATAATTTGTGATTGCCTCTGTTTTCTGCTCATTCTCAACTCTGTTCTCATTGTTGCTTTGCAGATAAACTGGAAGAGACTTTGAAGAAGAAGGACCTTGACCTTGCGAGAGGCCTGGAAGGCGGCTTTGGAGAAAACAAAGCTCGCTGAAGAAACTTACCTCGGTCGACAAACTTGAAGATGAAAATGCCAAGCTGAAAGCCTCTCTTGTGCTGCTAACAAGGAAGTCGGTCGGTGAAGAGCGACAAGAATGTTACATCGACAAGGTTGGCCAGTGGCGGGGAAGCGAAAGCGACACGGAGATTTATCTTGGAGGGTTAGCCAAGAAGCTGTTTCTCATGCTTGAAGGTAATCTCTTTTATCCAACTGTCTTGCTCTCACCGGCTCATCATATGATCTTCATTTTTGAATCTGAGTTGTGTTTTCAGAATTCTGCCAAAACTTTGAAAAGAAGAAACCAGTCGAGTGGAAACCAGTTTGGACCCCATCAACTCTCCTATGAAGGACGAAGCCGCTATGAATGTGCTCGGCCGAGTCTCGTGTTGCTAGCGCGGTGGATTATCTTCTTTCATTGAAAGTTGCGATTATCGCGGATCGACTCGACTCTCTGGCGAGCAGACTCTCGAGAATGATCTTGAATCTTTGATGACTTCGGTGAATGAGATTCCAAGTCGAGTGCAAGAATGGAAGAAGTCATCTGCGGTGTGGTGCTGATGTTGCTCTATCTACGGTTCGTGTCCCTTTGCAAAGAAGCGCAAGAGGACAAGCTAGTGTCTCTCAAGGTTGCCAATACCGGGAAGCACGACTTTAGATCTTTCATGGAGACTTTCATCACTGCTGCTACCCATATTGCCGACGGAATCGACCTCGACCAGTTTGTTGCACCTTCCAGTCCTCCGGGAGGTAAAAACTTCTAAGTCCCACTTTAAATTTGCCTCGGAATGCGAGTGGTTTACGTAACCGATAAACTTTAACGGGCTTAACGCTTTGAGCACCTTTGGATCCGTGGGGCGTTTATCCGAACTTGATTTTTGTTTTAACATGCTTTGCTTGCCTTGAGAGAACTTTATTCTTCATTTGGAAGATATTCGTTGAAATTCAATCGACTTGAGCTTCATCTATCCTGCGGTAGAGATGGAACCTGATGCGGCTGACCTTGTCGTCTTTACAGATTGGGACGGACTGCACGTCGTACTTGTGGTGAAGCTCCGAAGGAGGAGGTAACAGTCGACCTGTACCTCGTCGTCCTTGCGGATTGGGATGGACCGCACGTTGTACTTGTGGCGAAGCTCCGAAGGAGGAGGTAGCAGTCGACCTGCACCTCGTCGTCCTTGCGGTTGGGATGGACCACGTTGTACTTGTGGCGAAGCTCGAAGGAGAAGGTAGCGATCGACCTGCACCTCATCGTCCTTGCGGTTGGGATGGACCGCGTTGTACTTGTGGCGAAGCTCGAAAGAGAAGGTAGCGATCGACCTGCACCTCATCGTCCTTGCGGTTGGGATGAATTCCTTACTTAGGCGAGTCTTGTGCTGCAGCTAAGCCCCAGTGGGAGGTTTGCTCGCCACTCGGTGAGGATTTTTATTACTTAGGCGAGCACTGGCTGCAGCTAAGCCCAGTGAGAGGTTTGCTCTCCACTCGGTGGGATTTCTATTACTTAGGCGAGCACTGGGCTGCAGCTAAGCCTCCAGTGAGAGTTTGCTCTCCACTCGGTGGATTTTTATTACTTAGGCGAAACCTTGGGCCCGAGTGGGAGGTTGCTCTCCACTCGGTGGGATTTCTATTACTTAGGCGAGCACGGGCTGCAGCTAAGCCTCCGAGTGGGAGGTTTGCTCTCCACTCGGTGGGATTTCTATTACTTAGGCGAGCAGGGCTGCAGCTAAGCCTCAGGTGGGAGGTTTGCTCTCCACTCGGTGGGATTTTATCACTTTGGATGTTTGAGGCGAATCCTTGGGCTGTTATAAGCCCCGGCGGGAGGCTGGCTCACCACTCGGCAGGGTTTGAATACTTAGGCGAGTGCTTGGACTGCAGCTAAGCCTCCGAGTGGGAGGCTGGCTCGCCACTCGGTGGGATTTTGGATACTTAGGCGAGTACTTGGACTGCAGCTAAGCCTCCGGTGGGAGGCTGGCTGCCACTCGGTGGGATTTTGGATACTTAGGCGAGTGCTTGGACTGCAGCTAAGCCTCTGAGTGGGAGGCTGGCTCACCACTCGGTAGTATTTTGAATACTTAGGCGAGTGCTTGGACTGCAGCTAAGCCTTGAGTGGGAGGCTGGCTCGCCACTCGGTGGGATTTTGGATACTTAGGCGAGTACTTGGACTGCAGCTAAGCCTCCGAGTGGGAGGCTGGCTCACCACTCGGTAGGATTTTGAATACTTAGGCGAAAGCGGATTCGCAGCTAAGCCCCAGTGAGAGCGGCTTGCACTTTCGGAAAGGATTTTTTTACAAACTTAGGCGAATCGGATTAGCAGCTAAGCCACCCACTGGGAAATTCAACAAAAGCAATATCAATCCTTTGGGAAAATTATAACATTCTTGTCTTAGATAAACAAACTACAAAAGTACTTTTATTACATCTCAACCGAGTGAGTTTTAAGTGTAAAAGGCGGAGCAGCTCCGCGTTCAAGCTCGAAGCTCGTCGATCTGGCGATCAACGTTGTAGAGATGATATGCTCCGTTGTGGAGGACTCTCGTGACGATGAAGGACCTTCCCAAGTGGGAGCAAGCTTGTGTGGTTTCTGTTGATCCACTCGGAGGACCAAATCTCCCTCTTGGAAGGCTCGACTCTTCACATTTCGGCATGGAATCGGCGCAAGTCTTGCTGATAGATAGTCGGCGGATCAAGGCCATCTCTCTCTCCTCTTCCAAGAGGTCATTGCATCTTGTCGGGCTTGTTCGCTTCCTCTTGAGTATAGCTCGACTCGAGGCGCATTGTGAAGCGAGGTCACTCGGCGAGCTGCTTCAGCTCCATAGACCGGGAAGAATGGAGTTCTCCCGATCGACCGATTAGGAGTGGTCCTCAATCCCGGAAGAACTGATGGAAGTTAAATCGACCCAAGCTCTGTTGCGTGTTTGAGATCACGCATCAGCGAGGTTTCAACCCTTTGAGAATGAGGCCGTTTCCACGTTACGCTTGTCCATTCGGTGAGGATGAGCCATTGAAGCATAGTCGACCAGCGTGCCTTGAGAAGCGCGAAGGCTTTGAACTTGTCATTATCAAAGTTTGACCCATTATCGGTGATGATGCTATCGGAACTCCATATCTGAATATCAACTCTCTGAAACCGATAGCGATGCATGCGTCGAGGTTCTTGATGGGCTTGGCTTGATCCACTTGGTGAACTTGTCATTGCTACTAGCAAATGAGTGAAGCCGCTACGCGATTCTCAACGGTCCAATCATGTCAATCCCCAAACAGCGAAGGGCCAAGCAGTGGAATGGTCTTCAAGGCTAAGGCTGGCTTGTGTGACATGTTGGAATAGAATGACATCCTTCACACTTGTCGACTATTTCTTTTGCCATTTCATTTGCTTTGGCGGTAAAATCCTGCTCGGTATGCTTTAGCCACAATGGTCGAGAGGGCGCATGATGGTCACAGAGTTCCCAGTGGATATCCTCAAAATTATCGACCTTCTTACGGCGTGATACACTTCGGCCGACTCGATCGCGCTTTCTCTGTATAATTGTCCCTTGATTATTGTAAAGGCCTTGGATCGACAGACGATCAGCCGAGCCTCTTCTTCATTCTCTGGGAGCTCTTTCCTAAGGATATATGCGATGTGCGGCTTTGTCGATCGGGAGTGATGACCACAACTTCCATAATTAGGTTGACCACGGTGAGACCTCAACTTCATCGGATCATTGGCACTCTTTTGCTGCGGGGCTTCTTACGTGAAAGGATCCTCCTGCACCGATGGAGCATGAATGTGTTCTAAAAATACATCCTTTGGGGTGGCTTCCCTCTTGGACCCTATCTTAGCCAAATCATCCATGACTTGATTTTTCACTCGGGGTATATGATGAAGCTCTAACCCTCGAATTTCTTCTCCGACTTTCTCCTTTGCATTACAATAACCTGTCATAGCTGGGCTTGACATCCACTCCTTCATCACTTGATTAAC
Source organism: Aegilops longissima (assembly GCA_021605205.1). NCBI lineage: Eukaryota > Viridiplantae > Streptophyta > Magnoliopsida > Poales > Poaceae > Aegilops > Aegilops longissima. The sequence goes on from CM038678.1 coordinate 269,564,399, forward strand.
AACCAGATCTGAGTTGCCATAAACCATAAAGCGGACAGACGCCGAGTGAAATGTCCATGCGCAACCCATACGGAGTGCTTCATATTACTGCTTCGTTGTTGGAAGAATCAAAGTGAATCTGGAGAACATACTTGAGCCTATCTCCTCGGGAAACCAATACAACCCTGCACGAACCGTTCAGCATCTTGGAACCATCGAAAAACATAGTCCGGTGTTTGAGTGAACTTGGGTCGGAAGCTGCTGTTCATCCACTTTCGGAGAAATCTGCTATTGCTTGGGACTTGATGGCTTTCTTTGCCTCGAATTTGATATCAAGGGAAGGAGTTCAATCGCCCATTTGCCACTTGACGAGTTGCATCTCTGTTATGAAGAATTTCCGACAAAGGCGTCGGCGACGGCGTAATGGAATGATCAGAGAAATAATGAGCAACCTTCTTCGTGGTCATATTGAAGGAAATATGCCCTAGAGGCAATAATAAAGTTATTATTTATTTCCTTATATCATGATAAATGTTTATTATTCATGCTAGAATTGTATTAACCGGAAACATAATACATGTGTGAATATATAGACAAACAGTATGTCACTAGTATGCCTCTACTTGACTAGCTTGTTAATCAAAGATGGTTATGTTTCCTAACCATAAACAAGAAGTTGTTATTTGATTAACAAGGTCACATCATTAGTTGAATGATCTGATTGACATGATCCGTTCCGTTAGCTTAGCATCCGATCGTTTAGTATGTTGATATTGCTTTTCTTCATGACTTATACAAAGTTCCTGCAACTATGAGATTATGCAACTCCCGTTTACCAGAGGAACACTTTGTGTGCTACCAAACGTCACAACGTAACTGGGTGATTATAAAGGTACTCTACAAGTGTCTCCGAAAGTATATGTTGAGTTGGCATGAATCAAGATTAGGATTTGTCACTCCGATTGTCGGAGAGGTATCTCTAGGCCTTCTCGGTAATACACATCACATAAGCCTTGCAAGCATTGCAACTAATGAGTTAGTTGTGAGATGATGTATTACGGAACGAGTAAAGAGACTTTCCGTAGCAGATTAAACTAGGTATTGGATACCGACGATCGAATCTCGGGTAAGTAACATACCGATGACAAAGGGAACAACGTATGTTGTTATGCGGTTTGACCGATAAAGATCTTCGTAGAATATGTAGGAACCAATATGGGCATCCAGGTTCCGCTATTGGTTATTGACCGAGAATGGTTCTAGGTCATGTCTACATAGTTCTCGAACCGTAGGGTCCGCACGCTTAAGGTTTCAATAGCGGTTATATTATGAGTTTATGTATTTTGATGTACCAAGGAGTTGAGTCCCGGATGTGATCACGGACATGACGAGGAGTCTCGAAATGGTCGAGACATAAAGATTGATATATTGGATGATTATATTCGGACACCGGAAGGTTCGGAAGTTTCGGAGAAAACGGAGTGCTGGGGGGTTACGGAACCCCGGGAAGTTATGGGCCTTATTGGGCCAAGAGGGAGAGAGAGGGCTGCACCAGGAGGTGGCGCCCCCCCTCCATGGGGAGTCCGAATGGACTAGGAGGGGCGCAGCCCCCTTCTCCTCTCTCCCTCTCTTTCCTTCCCCTTCCCTCTTCCTAGTAGGACTAGGAAAGGGAGTCCTACTCCTACTAGGAGGAGGACTCCCCCCCTTGGTGCGCCCAAGGGCTGGCGGCCCTCCCTTGCTCCTTTATATCACGGGGCAGGGGCACCCTAGAACACACAAGTTGATCTACGGATCGTTCCTTAGCGTGTCGGTGCCCCTCCACCATATTCCACTTCGGTCATATCGTCGCGAGCTTAGCGAAGCCTGCGCCGGAGAAGTCATATCGTCATGGAGCTTAGGCGAAGCCCTGCGTCGGTGGAGCATCATCATCGTCCTGCACGCCGTCATCTTGTGGAACTCATCCCGACACTTTGCTGGATCGGAGTCAGGGATCGTCATCGAGCTGAGCGTGTGCGAACTTCGGAGGTGCCGTCGTTCGGTGCTTGGATCGGTCGGATCGTGAAGGCGTCGACTACATCAACAGCGTTGTTATAACGCTTCGCTTCGGTCTCACAGTGCGTGGACGGACACTCTCCCCTCTCGTTGCTATGCCATCACCATGGTCTTGCGTGATCGTAGGAAAATTTTTGAAATTACTCGTTCCCCAGCAGTGGCATCGAGCCAGGTTTTATCGTTGATGTCATATGCACGAGTAGAACACAAGTGAGTTGTGGGCGATATAAGTCATCTGCTTACCAGCATGTCATACTTTGGTTCGGCGGTATTGTGAGATGAAGCGGCCGGACCGACATTACGCGTCACGCTTACGCGAGACTGGTTTCACCGCTGCGAGCACTAGTTGCTTAAAGGTGACCGGCGGGTGTCTGTCTCTCTCACTTTAGTTGAACTGAGTGTGGCTCGCCCGGTCCTTGCGAAGGTTAAAACAGCACTAACTTGACAAACTATCGTTGTGGTTTTGATGCGTGGTAAAACGGTTCTTGCTCAGCCCGTAGCAGCCACGTAAAACTTGCAACAACAAAGTAGAGGGCGTCTAACTTGTTTTTGCGGGGCATGTTGTGATGTGATATGGTCAAGGCGTGATGCTATATTTTATTGTATGAGATGATCATGTTTTGTAACGAGTTATCGGCAATTGGCAGAGCCATATGGTTGTCGCTTTATTGTATGAAATGCAAAGGCCATGTAATTGCTTTACTTTATCACTAAGCGGTAGCGATAGTCGTAAAGCAATAGTTGGCGAGGCGACAACGATGCTACGATGGAGATCAAGGTGTCGCGCGGTGGCGATGGTGATCATGGCGGTGCTTGGAGATGGAATCACAAGCACAAGATGATGATGGCCATATCATATCACTTATATTGATTGCATGTGATGTTTATCCTTTATGCATCTTATCTTGCTTTGATTGACGGTAGCATTATAAGATGATCTCTCACTAAAATTATCAAGTAGTGTTCTCCTGAGTATGCACCGTTGCCAAAGTTAAATCGTGCGAGACACCACGTGATGATCGGGTGTGATAAGCTCTCGTCCATCTACAACGGGTGCAAGCCAGTTTTGCACCACGCAGAATACTCGAGGTTATACTTGACGAGCCTAGCATATGCAGATATGGCCTCGGAACACGGAGACCGAAAGGTCGGCGTGAATCATATAGTAGATATGATCAACATAAGATGTTCACCATTGAAAACTACTCCATCTCACGTGATGATCGGTTATGGTTTAGTTGATTTGGATCACGTGATCACTTAGATGACTAGAGATGTCTTTCTAAGTGGGAGTTCTTAAGTAATATGATTAATTGAACTTTAATTTATCATGAACTTAGCCTTGGTAGTATTTTGCAAATTATGTTGTAGATCAATAGCTCGCGTTGTTGCTTCCCTATGCTTTTATATGTTTGTTTTGATATGTTCCTAGAAAATTGTGTTGAAAGATGTTAGTAGCAATGATGCGGTTTGATCCGTGATCTGAGGATTATCCTCATTGCTTTGCAGAAGAATTATGTCCTTAATGCACCGCTAGGTGATGGACCTATTGCAGGAGCGTATGCGGGCGTTATGAGCGTTTGGCTAGCTCAATATGATGACTACTTGATAGTTTAGTGCACCATGCTTAACGGCTTAGAATCGGGACTTCAAAGATGTTTTGAGCGTCATGGACCATATAAGATGTTCGGGAATTGAAGTCAATATTTCAAGCAAATACCGAGTTGAGAGATATGAAGTCTCCAACAAGTTCTATAGCTAAAAGATGGAGGAGAATCGCTCAACTAGTGAGCATGTGCTCAGATTATGCAGGTACTTCAATCACTTGAATCAAGTGGGAGTTAATCTTCGAGATAAGATAGTGATTGACAGAATTCTCTAGTCACCATCACTAAGTTAGTAGAACCTCGTGATGAACTATAGTATGCAAGGGATGGCGAGAGCGATTCCCAAGCTCTTCGTGATGTTGAAATCGACGAAGGTAGAAATCAAAAAAAGCATCAAGTGTTGATGGTTGACAAGATCACTAGTTTCAAGAAAAGGGCAAAAGGAAGAAGGGAACTTCAAGAAGAGCGGCAAGCAAGTTGCTGCTCAAGTGAAGAAACCCAAGTCTGGTCCTAAGCACGAGACTAAGTGCTTCTCTGCAAAAGGATTGTTCCTTTGAAGCGGAACTACCCCAAGTGTTTGGTGGATAAGAAAGGATGGCAAAGTAAACAAAGGTATATTTGATATACATGTTATTGATGTGTACTTTACTAGTGTTCATAGCAAAACCCGATTATTTGGTACTAGTTCAGTTGCTAAGATTAGTAACTCGAAGCAGGAGTTGCAGAATGAGCAGAGACTAGTTAAGGGTGAAGTGACGATGAGAGTTGGAAGTAGTTCCAAGATTTATATGATCATCATCGCACACTCCCTATACTTTCGGGATTAGTGTGGAACCTAAATAAGTGTTATTTGGTGTTGAGCATAAATATGATTTGATCATGTTTATTGCAATCTGATTATTCATTTAAGTAAGAGAATAAATTGTTGTTCTGTTTACATGAATAAAACCTTATATGGTTACACACCCAATGAAAATGGTTCATTGGATCTCGATCATAGTGATACACATATTCATAATATTGAAACCAAAAGATGCAAAGTTAATAATGATAGTGCAACTTATTTGTGGCACTGCCGTTTAGGTCATATTGGTGTAAAGCGCATGAAGAAACTCCATGCTGATGGACTTTGGGAATCACTTGATTATGAATCATTTGATGCTTGCGAACCGTGCCTTTTGGGCAAGATGACTAAAACTCCGTTCTCCGGAACAACAGAACGAGCTATTGACTTGTTGAAAATAATACATACCGATGTATGCGATCCAATGAGTGTTGATGCTCGTGGCAAGTATCGTTATTTTCTCCTTCACAAGATGATTTGAGCAGATATGGGTATATCTACTTGATGAAACATAAGTCTGAAATAGTTGAAAGGTTCAAAGAATTTCAGAGTGAAGTGGAAAATCATCGTAACAAGAAAATAAAATTTCTGCGATCGATCGTGGAGATGAATATTTGAGTTCTGAGTTTGGTCTTGATTAAAACAATGTGAAATAGTTTCACTACTCACGCCACCTGGAACACCACAGCATAATGGTGTGTCCGAAAGTCGTAACCGCACTTTATGGGATATGGTGCGATCTATGATGTCTCTTATCGGTTTACCACTATCGTTTTGGGGTTATGCATTAGAGACAGCTGCATTCACGTTTAATAGGGCACCATCTAAATCCGTTGAGCCGACACCGTATGAACTATGGTTTAACAGTAAACCTAAGCTGTCGTTTCTTAAAAGTTTGGAGTTGTGGTGCTTATGTGAAAAAGTTTTCACCTGATAAGCTCGAACCCAAATCGGAGAAGTGCGTCTTCATAGAATACCCAAAGGTAACTATTGGGTACACCTTCTATCACAGATCCGAAGGCAAGTTTTTCGTTGCTAAGATGGATCCTTTCTAGAGAAGAAGTTTCTCTCGAAAGAAGTGAGTGGGAGGAAAGTAGAGCTTGATGAGGTAATTGTACCTTCTCCCTTATTGGAAAGTAGTTCATCACAGAAATCAGTTCCAGTGATTCCTACACCAATTAGTGAGGAAGTTAATGATGGTGATCATGAAACTTCAGATCAAGTTGCTACCAAACCTCGTGGGTCTTCGAGTAAGATCCGCACAGAGTGAATACGGTAATCATGTTCTAGAAGTCATGTTACTAGACCATGATGAACCTACGAACAATGAGGAAGCGATGATGAGCCCAGATTCCACGAAATGGCTTGAGGCCATAAAATCGAGATAGGATCCATATATAAGAACAAAGTGGGGACTTTGGTTGACTTGCTCGATGATCGGCAAGTCAAGTTAAATAAATGGATCTTCAAGAGGAAGACAGATGTTGATAGTAGTGTTACTATCTACAAAGCTCGACTTATGCATAAAAGGTTTTCGACAAATTCAAAGTGTTGACTACAATGAGATTTTCTCAAGCGTAGCGATGCTTAAGTCTGTCCGAATCATGTTAGCAATTGCCACATTTTATGAAATCTGGCAAATGGATGTCAAAACTACATTCTTTAATGGATTTATTAAAGAAGAGTTGTATGTGATGCAACGGAAGGTTTTCAATCCTAAAGGAGCTAACAAAATGTGCAAGCTTCAATGATCCATCTATGGACTGGTGCAAGCATCTCGGAGTTGGAATATACGCTTTGATATGTTGATCAAAGCATATGGTTTTATCTGAGACTTTTGGAAAGGCCTGTATTTACAAGAAAGTGAGTGGGAGCACTACAACATTTCGATAAGTATATGTGAATGACATATTGTTGATTGGAAATGATGTAGAATTATTCTACAAAGCATAAAGGAGTATTTGAAAGGAGTTTTTCAAAGAAGGACCTCGATGAAGCTGCTTACATATTGAGCATCAAGATCTATAGAGATAGATCAAGGCGCTTGATAAGTTTTTCAATGAATACATACCTTGACAAGATTTTGAAGTAGTTCAAAATGGAGCAGATCAAAGAAAGAGTTCTGCACTGTGTTACAAGGTGTGAAATTGAGTAAGACTCAAAACCCGACCACGGCAGAAGATAGAAAGAGAATGAAAGTCATTCCTATGCCTTGGCCATAGGTTCTATAAAGTATGCCATGCTGTGTACCAGATCTATTGTATACCCTACACTTGAGTTTGGCAAGGAGTACAATAGTGATCTAGGAGTAGATCATCGGACAGCGGTCAAAATTATCCTTAGTGGAATAAGGATATGTTTCTCGATTATGGAAGTGAAAAGGGTTAGGTAAGTAAAGGGTTACGTCGATGCAAGTCTTAACACTAATCTAGATGACTCGAGTCTCAATCTGGATACATATTGAAAGTGGGAGCAATTAGCTAGAGTAGCTCCATGCGAGCATTGTAGACATAGAAATTTGCAAAATACTTACGGCTCACGAATGTGACAGACCCGTTGACTAAAATTATCTCACAAGCAAAACATGATCACACCTTAGTACTCTTTGGGTGTTAATCACATAGCGATGTGAACTAGATTCTGACTCTAGTAAACCCTTTGGGTGTTGGTCACATGTCGATGTGAACTATGGGTGTTAACCACATATAGATGTGAACTATTGATGTTAAATCACATGGCGATGTGAACTAGATTATTGACTCTAGTGCAAGTGGGAGACTGAAGGAAATATGCCCTAGAGGCAATAATAAAGTTATTATTTATTTCCTTATATCATGATAAATGTTTATTATTCACGCTAGAATTGTATTAACCGGAAACATAATACATGTGTGAATATATAGACAAACAGTATGTCACTAGTATGCCTCTACTTGACTAGCTTGTTAATCAAAGATGGTTATGTTTCCTAACCATAAACAAGAAGTTGTTATTTGATTAACAAGGTCACATCATTAGTTGAATGATCTGATTGACATGACCCATTCCGTTAGCTTAGCATCCGATCATTTAGTATGTTGCTATTGCTTTTCTTCATGACTTATACAAAGTTCCTGCAACTATGAGATTATGCAACTCCGTTTACGAGAGGAACACTTTGTGTGCTACCAAGCGTCTGGCAACGAATCGTGATTATAAAGGTACTCTACAAGTGTCTCCGAAAGTATATGTTGAGTTGGCATGAATCAAGATTAGGATTTGTCACTCCGATTGTGGGAGAGGTATCTCTAGGCCTTCTCGGTAATACACATCACATAAGCCTTGCAAGCATTGCAACTAATGAGTTAGTTGTGAGATGATGTATTACGGAACGAGTAAAGAGACTTTCCGTAACGAGATTAAACTAGGTATTGGATACCGACGATCGAATCTCGGGTAAGTAACATACCGATGACAAAGGGAACAACGTATGTTGTTATGCGGTTTGACCGATAAAGATCTTAAGAGAATATGTAGGAACCAATATGGGCATCCAGGTTCCGCTATTGGTTATTGACCGAGAATGGTTCTAGGTCATGTCTACATAGTTCTCGAACCGTAGGGTCCATGCGCTTAAGGTTTCAATGGCGGTTATATTATGAGTTTATGTATTTTGATGTACCGAAGGAGTTAGTCCGGATGTGATCACGGACATGACGAGGAGTCTCGAAATGGTCGAGACATAAAGATTGATATATTGGATGGTTATATTCGGACACGGAAAGGTTCCGAAGTTTCGGAGAAAACCGAAGTCTTGAGGGGTTACTGGAACCCCCGGGAAGTTATGGGCCTTATTGGGCCAAGAGGGAGAGAGGGCTGCACCAGGAGGTGGCGCGCCCCCTCCATGGGGAGTCCGGTGGACTAGGAGGCGCAGCCCCTTTCCCTCTCCCTCTCCTCTCTTTCCTTCCCCTTCCCTCTTCCTAGTAGGACTAGGAAAGGGGAGTCCTACTCCTACTAGGAGGAGGACTCCCCCCTCCCTTGGTGCGCCCCAAGGGCTGGCTGTGACGCCCCAGACCGGAGCTTCAGTTGCCTTCCAGGGTTTCCGAGTTTGTCGTGTGATTTGTTTGGTGTGTGCTTGCATCATGTCATCTCTTGCATTGCATCATCTCATCATGCCATCATATCATTATTTTTTTAAAAACTCTTCTAAATAAATTGTATGGATTTCTCGATCCATTTAAATCGAGGGATTCACATGGTGACTTCTCTTTATAACATATCGTCCCAATATTAGGGAGCTATATAAAATATTCCTCGTTTTGGAATCACCATAACACACTTGCAAAATCCCATGCCTTTTTCTGCTCCGAGTTGACCTCAAAACCTCGCCGTTATTATTCTATCATTTTCCGGAGTTCCACCAAAAATCCTTGGATCATTTTTGTTAAATTCCTCATATTTTTATGAGTCCGGGAAAATAATCCCCATGTCCAAATTCTTTCCCTAACCCTCTCGTTCTTTTGTCTCTCTTTATTTATTTTTTCTGCTAAATATATATATAAGAGAGAGAGAGAGAGCCAGCCAACCGGCCACTGGCCATTCTTCCCCCCCCGCGCCGGCCTCTATGGCCCAAGGCCTCCCTGGCCCAGCCGCGCCTCCCTCTAGGCCGCCCACCAAACCCCAAGGCCCAGGCGGTGCCCTTCCTAGCCTCTAACCCTAGCCCATCTCTCCCGATCCCTTCTCCCTCGTCCTCCTCCTAGCGCCAGCCGCCTCCTCCCGATCCCCGATTCCATCTCTTCCCCTCGATCCCTCTGCTTCCCTCGCCGGCCCCCTCCTCCTAGCGCCGCCCGAGGCATCTCGCCGACCCTCGCCACCTCGTGCCCGGCCCTTCCTCGTCCTTCCTCTTGCGCCTCAACCCTCCTCGGCGCCCAAGCCCGACCTCCTACCTCCCCGTCGCCGCTCCTCCGCGCACCAGGCCGGAGCCCCATCTCCCTCCTCTCGCTCCTTCCCTCGTTTCCCCATCTCTTCCCAGCCTTGGCCCTCTTCCTCTCCTTCATGGCGCCTCTGCTCGAGCTTCTCCATGGCGCCCAGCGTCGCCGGTGCCCAGCTCATCTCCCTCCTCCTCGTCGTGGAGGCCGCCCGCCATGTACGCGCCCGCAGAGAGGCCGCCACCAGATCGCCGCCCGCGCCCTGTCCTCCTCCAGCGTCGCTGAGCCGGGGAGCTCTCCCAGCGCGCCCCAAGTTCTTCCACGGCGCCCAACGTCTCATAGGAGACTGCCGAGTACCTCTACGCACGATAACGTCAAGTACCTGAAGACTATTTTGGCACCGAGTACATCTACTGTCGCAAGAACCGAGACCGGCAAGTTCGAAGACCCCAAGTACCACGACTACCCTCGAGGACGGTGGCACCGTCAAATTCGACTACACGATGATGCGACAAGTGCCCCGACGCTACGCCAAGTACCTCTACCATCGTCTCCGGAAACGCCAAGTACCACTACGACCCGACGACCACCGAACCCGGAAACGACAAGTACCCCGATGACGAGTACCACTACCGTCGACCCGGAGACATCGGATCGCCAAGTCCTCTTGAACATCTCTGAAAAACGTGTACAACTACCGTCGCCGAAGACCTGTGTAACGGAACCGTCAAGTTCGACTACCTTCGTGTGTACCACTACTTCCGATGACGAGATGTACCACTACAAACGAACGTGAACGTCTACTTCCTCTACCGTCGCCGTGTACCACTACTTCCCTCAGCGACCATCGAACGTGAACGACTACTTCCTCTACTTCCCTCGACGACCCGTGAACATCTACTTCCCTCTACGAAACGCTTTCCGTCCCGTTTGAACGTTCCGAAGGTATAACCCGTGACGACCGCCGTGATCGAATCATCCTCGCTTGTTCCTCGCTCTTTTGCCATGCCACCGTTCCGTGGGAACCCGGTATCCGGGATCACCCCACCATTCTTGCATGACTCGCTCACGTCCCCCCTTTCCTTTGCACCGATATCTCAATCGAGTTATCGGAACCGATATGTTGCGTGGCACCATTTTCGGATTCGTTGCCGTGGCACCCCTTTCTTCCACCACGGTGACGTAATGCTTCTTAATGCTCAAGTCAACGTTTTCATAAAATTGCATGAAACTTGCTCTTGTCATCCGCATCATGATAACAACATTTAAATGTTTAATATTGTTGTTTGCTTTAATTTGCTTAAATGCCATGCTAAAATGATTTATTTCATAACTAAATAACCGTAGCTCCATTTTAATTAAATTATATATGTAAATGGGGTAGAAAAATGCATAGATTAACATGGTAGCATTACTTTGCATGTTTAACAACTCTAAAATATGCTTTAGGTCAGATCTGTTCCAAATTGAAATATGCACATGAGGATTTTCCGGAATTGTTGTTGTTATTTCCGGCCTCATTTAATCTTGCCTAAATAGGTAGTTTCATATTGCTTCACCTCTTGCCATGTTTAATAACATTTAATATTGTTGAGTACCTAATCGGGAGAGAACTAAATAATTGTTGTGGTGTTTTGTCAATATGCAACCCGTTGCATATTGAGCTCCACTTAACTTGTAGTGTTGTTTGTGCATATTGCCATGCCATGCCTCTTTAAACCGGACATGCATCATACTTGATTGTGCATCATGCCATGTTTATGTGATGGTTGTTTACTATGTTGTTTGCTTCTTTCCGGGTTGCTTCTCTCGTTAACCGGTTTCATTCGGAGTTGTGAGGATTCATTCGACCTCGTCCGTTTGTCTTCTTCATGGATTCGTTCTTCTTCCTTGCGGGATTTCAGGCAAGATGACCATACCCTCGAAATCACTACTATCTTTGCTTGCTAGTTGCTCGCTCTTTTGCTATGCCTATGCTGCGATGCCTACCACTTGCTATATCATGCCACCCATATTGCCATGTCAGCCCCTAACCATCCTTTCCTAGCAAACCGTTGTTTGGCTATGTTACCGCTTTGCTCAGCCCCTCTTATAGCGTTGTTAGTTGCAGGTGAAGATGATGTTTGTTCCTTGTTGGAACATGGAGATGTTGTTCCTTGTTGGAACATGTTTACTTGTTGGGATATCACAATATATCTTATTTAATTAATGCATCTATATATTTGGTAAAGGGTGGAAGGCTCGGCCTTATGCCTGTGTTTTGTTCCACTCTTGCCGCCCTAGTTTCCGTCATACCGGTGTTATGTTCCCGGATTTTGTGTCCCTAACGCGTCGGGTGATTTATGGGACCCCCTTGACAGTTCGCTTTGAATAAGACTTTTCCAAAGCAAGGCCCAACATTGGTTTTACCATTTGCCTCACCTATACCCTTGTTCCTTGGGTTTCGGAGCCCGAGGGTCATCTTTATTTTAGCCCCGGGCGGTGCTCCTTCGAGTGTTGGTCCGAACCGAGCAACTCTGCGGGCCACCTCGGGGCAACTCGAGGTTGGTTTTACTCGTAGCTTGACTTATCCGGTGTGCCCGAGACCGAGGTGCGTGCGACTCCTATCAGGATTTGTCGGCACATCCGGGCGGCTTTGCTGGTCTTGTTTTATTGCTGTGAAATGTCTTGTGGCCGGATTCGAGACTGATCGGGTCTTCCGGGAGAAGGAATATCCTTCGTTGATCGCGAGAGCTTATCATGGGCTAAGTTGGGACACCCTGCAGGGTTTGAACTTTCAAAGCCGTGCCAGCGGTTATGTGGCAGATGGGAATTTGTTAATGTCGGTTGTAGAAAACCGAAGTTGATCTTAATTAAAATACACCAACCGTGTGCGTAACCGTGAGTGTCTCTTTTGGGGTTGATCGAAGGAGAACACGGTTTCTGGGTTATGTCGGCGTAAGTAGGAGTTCAGGATCACTTCTTGATCATAGTTGTTCGACCGTGCTTTTGCCTTCTCTTCTCGCTCTCATTTGCGTTTGTTAGCCACCATATATGCTAGTCGCTGCTGCAACTCCACCTCACTACCTGTCCTACCTTTAAGCTTAAATAGTCTTGATCTCGCGGGTGTGAGATTGCTGAGTCCCAGCGACTCACGATACTTCAAACCAGTTTGCGGTGCCGATGAAACCGTGCAGGTGATGCAGCCGAGCTCAAGGAGGAGCTCGATGAAGATCTTGTTCTTTGTGTTGTTTCGTTTCAGCTGATCAGTAGTGGAGCCCAGTTGGGACGATCGGGGATCTGTGTAGCAGTTGGGGTAGTCTTCTTTTATTTTGGTTCCGTATTCGGACCTTGATTGTATCTGTATGATGTAATGTTTTACCCATGTATTGTGTGAAGTGGCGATTGTAAGCCAACTATGTGTCTCTTTTCCCTTATGTATTACATGGGTTGTGTGAAGATTACCTCACTTGCGACATTGCTTTCAATGCGGTTATGCCTCTAAGTCGTGCTTCGACACGTGGGAGATATAGCCGCATCGAGGGCGTCTCAAGTTGGTAATCAGAGCCTTCCCCGACTTAGGAGCCCCCTACTTGATTGTTTGCTGACGTTGTTGAGTCTAGAATGGAAAATGTTTTGAGTCTTAGGATTATATATATCGGAGAGTAGGATTCTTTTTACTCCTCAGTCCCTTCGTCGCTCTGGTGAGGTATCCTGACGTAGAGTTTTGACTTTTCTCTCCTCAAATTTCACTAAAATTTTTTTTAGGATCACGTGGGTATCTTGGAATCGTTCCGATGGTTTTGTGACGAGAACATTGTTCTTGGTGCCTCCTGACATTTAGGGGTTGTGGCAGTGTCCCGGGGAGTTGAGCTCCGAGGGGTTGTGGTTTCAATATCTATTTTATCACTAAACCTCTTGGTTTTTCGTCGTATCCCTTGTTCCTCTTTTCTAACAGAGTGTTTTCAACTTTCTTCATCTTCATTGTTTTCTTTCTTTCATTTTGTTCAACCTCTCGAGGTTCGTGGTTTCACTCTTTTGTCAAAGAAGCAACTTTGTTTTACCTCCTCCTCTTCCGCTTTTTCTCCGGTGCCATCCTAGATCTCGGGCGAGATCCTCTCGTAGTGGTGGAGTGTTGTGGCGCCTGCACGGAGCTTGATTGCCTTCGTGGGTTTCGAGTTTGTCGTGTGATTTGTTTGGTGTGTGCTTGCATCATGTCATCTCTTGCATTGCATCATCTCATCATGCCATCATATCATTATTTTTTTAAAAACTCTTCTAAATAAATTGTATGGATTTCTCGATCCATTTAAATCGAGGGATTCACATGGTGACTTCTCTTTATAACATATCGTCCCAATATTAGGGAGCTATATAAAATATTCCTCGTTTTGGAATCACCATAACACACTTGCAAAATCCCATGCCTTTTTCTGCTCCGAGTTGACCTCAAAACCTCGCCGTTATTATTCTATCATTTTCCGGAGTTCCACCAAAAAATCCTTGGATCATTTTTGTTAAATTCCTCATATTTTTATGAGTCCGGGAAAATAATCCCCATGTCCAAATTCTTTCCCTAACCCTCTCGTTCTTTTGTCTCTCTTTATTTATTTTTTCTGCTAAATATATATATAAGAGAGAGAGGAGAGCAGAGAGCCAGCCCAGCCGGCCCTGGCCATTCTTCCCCCCCCGCGCCGGCCTCTATGGCCCAAGGCCTCCCTGGCCCAGCCGCGCCTCCCTCTAGGCCGGCCCACCAAACCCCAAGGCCCAGGCGGTGCCCTTCCTAGCCTCTAACCCTAGCCCATCTCTCCCGATCCCCTTCTCCCCTCGTCCTCCTCCTAGCGCCGCACGCCTCCTCCCGATCCCCCGATTCCATCTCTTCCCCTCGATCCCCTCTGCTTCCCTCGCGTCGGCCCCCTCCTCCTAGCGCCTTGCCAGGGCATCTCGCCGACCCTGCGCCACCTCGTAGCCGGCCCTTCCTCGTCCTTCCTCGCCGCGCCTCAACCCTCCTCGAGCGCCGCGCGCCCGACCTCCTACCTCCCCGTCGCCGCTCCTCCGCGCACCAGGCCGGAGCCCCATCTCCCTCCTCTCGCTCCTTCCCTCGTTTCCCCATCTCTTCCCAGCGCCCGGCCCCTCTTCCTCTCCTTCGCGAGCGCCTCTGCTCGAGCTTCTCCGCGGCGCCCAGCGTCGCCGGTGCCCAGCTCATCTCCCTCCTCCTCGTCGTGGAGGCCGCCCGCCATGTACGCCCAGAGAGGCCGCCGCCACCAGATCGCCGCCCGCGCCTGTCCTCCTCGCGTCGCGGAGCAGGGGAAACTCTCCCAGCGCGACCCAAGTTCTTCCACGGCGCCCGAACGTCTACAGGAGACTGCCGAGTACCTCTACGCACGTATAACGTCAAGTACCTGAAGACTATTTTGGCACCGAGTACATCTACTGTCGCAAGAACCGAGACCGGCAAGTTCGAAGACCCCAAGTACCACGACTACCCTCGAGGACGGTGGCACCGTCAAATTCGACTACACGATGATGCGACAAGTGCCCCGACGCTACGCCAAGTACCTCTACCATCGTCTCCGGAAACGCCAAGTACCACTACGACCCGACGACCACCGAACCCGGAAACGACAAGTACCCCGATGACGAGTACCACTACCGTCGACCCCGGAGACATCGGATGCGCCAAGTCCCTCTTCGAACATCTACGAAAAACGTGTACAACTACCGTCGCCGAAGACCTGTGTAACGGAACCGTCAAGTTCGACTACCTTCGTGTACCACTACTTCCGATGAGATGTACCACTACAAGCGAGCGTGAGCGTCTACTTCCTCTACCGTCGCCGTGTACCACTACTTCCCTCGGCGACCATCGAGCGTGAGCGACTACTTCCTCTACTTCCCTCGGCGACCCGTGAACATCTACTTCCCTCTGCGAAACGCTTTCCGTCCCGTTTGAACGTTCCGAAGGTATAACCCGTGACGACCGCCGTGATCGAATCATCCTCGCTTGTTCCTCGCTCTTTTGCCATGCCACCGTTCCGTGGGAACCCGGTATCCGGGATCACCCCACCATTCTTGCATGACTCGCTCACGTCCCCCCTTTCCTTTGCACCGATATCTCAATCGAGTTATCGGAACCGATATGTTGCGTGGCACCATTTTCGGATTCGTTGCCGTGGCACCCCTTTCTTCCACCACGGTGACGTAATGCTTCTTAATGCTCAAGTCAACGTTTTCATAAAATTGCATGAAACTTGCTCTTGTCATCCGCATCATGATAACAACATTTAAATGTTTAATATTGTTGTTTGCTTTAATTTGCTTAAATGCCATGCTAAAATGATTTATTTCATAACTAAATAACCGTAGCTCCATTTTAATTAAATTATATATGTAAATGGGGTAGAAAAATGCATAGATTAACATGGTAGCATTACTTTGCATGTTTAACAACTCTAAAATATGCTTTAGGTCAGATCTGTTCCAAATTCGAAATATGCACATGAGGATTTTCCGGAATTGTTGTTGTTATTTCCGGCCTCATTTAATCTTGCCTAAATAGGTAGTTTCATATTGCTTCACCTCTTGCCATGTTTAATAACATTTAATATTGTTGAGTACCTAATCGGGAGAGAACTAAATAATTGTTGTGGTGTTTTGTCAATATGCAACCCGTTGCATATTGAGCTCCACTTAACTTGTAGTGTTGTTTGTGCATATTGCCATGCCATGCCTCTTTAAACCGGACATGCATCATACTTGATTGTGCATCATGCCATGTTTATGTGATGGTTGTTTACTATGTTGTTTGCTTCTTTCCGGGTTGCTTCTCTCGTTAGCTTCGGTTTCGTTCCGGAGTTGTGAGGATTCATTCGACCTCGTCCGTTTGTCTTCTTCATGGATTCGTTCTTCTTCCTTGCGGGATTTCAGGCAAGATGACCATACCCTCGAAATCACTACTATCTTTGCTTGCTAGTTGCTCGCTCTTTTGCTATGCCTATGCTGCGATGCCTACCACTTGCTATATCATGCCACCCATATTGCCATGTCAGCCCCTAACCATCCTTTCCTAGCAAACCGTTGTTTGGCTATGTTACCGCTTTGCTCAGCCCCTCTTATAGCGTTGTTAGTTGCAGGTGAAGATGATGTTTGTTCCTTGTTGGAACATGGAGATGTTGTTCCTTGTTGGAACATGTTTACTTGTTGGGATATCACAATATATCTTATTTAATTAATGCATCTATATATTTGGTAAAGGGTGGAAGGCTCGGCCTTATGCCTGGTGTTTTGTTCCACTCTTGCCGCCCTAGTTTCCGTCATACCGGTGTTATGTTCCCGGATTTTTGTGTCCCTAACGCGGTCGGGTGATTTATGGGACCCCCTTGACAGTTCGCTTTGAATAAGACTTTTCCAGCAAGGCCCAACATTGGTTTTACCATTTGCCTCACCTATACCCTTGTTCCCTTGGGTTTCCGGAGCCCGAGGGTCATCTTTATTTTAGCCCCCCCCGGGCCAGTGCTCCTTCGAGTGTTGGTCCGAACCGAGCAGCCTGCGGGGCCACCTCGGGGCAACTCGAGGGTTGGTTTTACTCGTAGCTTGACTTATCCGGTGTGCCCTGAGACCGAGGTACGTGCGACTCCTATCGGTTTGTCGGCACATCCGGGCGGCTTTGCTGGTCTTGTTTTATTGCTGTGAAATGTCTTGTAGCCGGATTCCGAGACTGATCGGGTCTTCCGGGAGAAGGAATATCCTTCGTTGATCGCGAGAGCTTATCATGGGCTAAGTTGGGACACCCTGCAGGGTTTGAACTTTCGAAAGCCGTGCCCATGGTTATGTGGCAGATGGGAATTTGTTAATGTCGGTTGTAGAAAACCGAAGTTGATCTTAATTAAAATACACCAACCGTAAGCGCGTAACCGTGAGTGTCTCTTTTCGGGGTTGATCGAAAGGAGAACACGGTTTCTGGGTTATGTCTGACGTAAGTAGGAGTTCAGGATCACTTCTTGATCATAGTTGTTCGACCGTGCTTTTGCCTTCTCTTCTCGCTCTCATTTGCGTTTGTTAGCCACCATATATGCTAGTCGCTTGCTGCAACTCCACCTCACTACCCTGTCCTACCTTTAAGCTTAAATAGTCTTGATCTCGCGGGTGTGAGATTGCTGAGTCCCCGTGACTCACAGATACTTCCAAACCAGTTTGCAGGTGCCGATGAAACCGTGCAGGTGATGCAGCCGAGCTCAAGGAGGAGCTCGATGAAGATCTTGTTCTTTGTGTTGTTTCATTTCAGCTGATCAGTAGTGGAGCCCAGTTGGGACGATCGGGGATCTGTGTAGCAGTTGGGGTAGTCTTCTTTTATTTTGGTTCCGTATTCGGACCTTGATTGTATCTGTATGATGTAATGTTTTACCCATGTATTGTGTGAAGTGGCGATTGTAAGCCAACTATGTGTCTCTTTTCCCTTATGTATTACATGGGTTGTGTGAAGATTACCTCACTTGCGACATTGCTTTCAATGCGGTTATGCCTCTAAGTCGTGCTTCGACACGTGGGAGATATAGCCGCATCGAGGGCGTCTCACTGGCCGGCCCTCCCCCTTGCTCCTTTATATACGGGGGCAGGGGGGCACCCTAGAACACACAAGTTGATCTACGGATCGTTCCTTAGCCGTGTGCGGTGCCCCCCTCCACCATATTCCACTTCGGTCATATCGTCATGGAGCTTAGGCGAAGCCTGCTCGCGCCGAGAAGTCATATCGTCGCGAGCTTAGGCGAAGCCCTGCGTCGGTGGAGCATCATCATCGTCCCACGCCGTCATCTTGTGGAACTCATCCCGACACTTTGCTGGATCGGTCCGGGATCGTCATCGAGCTGAGCGTGTGCAGAACTTCGGAGGTGCCGTCGCTCGGTGCTTGGATCGGTCGGATCGTGAAGGCGTGCGACTACATCAACAGCGTTGTTATAACGCTTCGCTTTCGGTCTCACAGTGCGTGGACAGACACTCTCCCTCTCGTTGCTATGCCATCACCATGGTCTTGCGTGATCGTAGGAAAATTTTTGAAATTACTACGTTCTCCAACACATATAGATCCCATAAACAAGCTTCTGATAGTGAGGGTATCTTTGCTTTGACGGGGTCAGTACTTCAGAAAGATAATAAACTGGGCGTTGAACTTTGAAGGCTTTTCCTTCTTCTTCCCGCTCGACCGTAAGTATGGTACTGACGACTTGTCCAGTGGCTGCAATGTAAAGCAGCAAAGGCTCCTTGCTGATTGGAGTAGCAAGCACCGGCTGGGTGGAGAGTAGAGCTTTGAGCTCTGCAAACACTGCATCAGCTTCTAGAGTCCACTCGAACTTGTCTGACTTCTTCATCAATCGGTACAGAGGCAATGCCTTTTCACCGAAGCGAGAGATGAATCGACTTAAAGCGCCAAGCATCCAAGAAGTTTACGGACATCGTGCACACGCATACGGGCGCTTCATTCGAGTATGGTGCCAACCTTTTACGGGTTAGCATTGATTCCTCGCTCGAAGCGAAAACCGAGTAACTTTCCACTAGGAACTCCAAATGTACACTTTGATGGATTAAGCTTGATATCATACCTCCTGAGATTGGCGAATGTTTCAACAAGGTCAGTCAACAGGTCGGAACCCTTTCGTGACTTGACCACTATATCATCCATGTATGCTTCCACATTCCGACCGATTTGAGTGAGCAAACACTTCTGAATCATCCTCATGAATGTGGCTCCGACATTCTTGAGACCGAATGGCATGGTGACATAACAGAAGCACCCGAATGGAGTGATGAACGCTGTTTTAATCTCATCGGGTCCATACAGACGGATCTGATGGTACCCGGAATAGGCGTCTAAAAAAGACAACCTCTCGCATCCAGCAGTTGAGTCGACTATTTGGTCGATGCGAGGAAGAGGGAAATGATCTTTCGGGCAGGCCCGATTGATATGCTTGAAATCGATGCACATGCGCAACGACTTGTCCTTCTTGGGGACCATGACAGCGTTAGCGAGCCACTCGGGTGGTAGATCTCTCGATGAACTCTGCTGCTAAGAGCCGAGCCACCTCCTGTAATGGCCTTTCTCTTACGGACAGCGGACCGCCAAGATACTCTTTAACTGGTTTGAATTTTGGGTCGACTTCGTGGCGATGCTCAGCCAGCCCCACAGGAACACCGGCATGTCGTGAGGCTTCCATGCAAAGATGTCCCGCTTCTCACGGAGGAACCGGATGGCGCTTCTTCCTATTTTGAGTCGAGTGTTGTTGAGATGTTGGTCGAACAGCGTCGGGATCGTCGGGTGAATGTGAACCTGTTTCATCTCACGGTCATTGGAATGTTGACTCCGTGGCGGGATTCTTAGCTCGCAACAAATCACTCAGATCTGCAGTTTTACGATACTCTTGTAGCTCTACCACGCTAACCGAGCATCGGCGATCTTAGAGCCTTTCTGGAAGCACTCTTCTGCCTTCTTCCGATTGCCCATGATGGTGATCACGCCCTTGGGACCAGGCATCTTTAGTTTAAGATACCGTAACATGGTCGGGCCATGAAAGCGTGCATAAGCTGGTCTCCCTAGAATAGCGTGATAAGCGCTCTGAAATCTCGACCTCAAAGGTCAACTTTTCTTTCGAAATGCTTTGAATCACCAAAACTACATCAAGAGCAATTTGGCGAGTGACTCAGCCTTCTTTCTAGGAATGACTCCGTGGAAGCTCATATTCTTGGTAATCGAGTGCGGACATCGGAATGCCCATCCCTTTCAACGTCTCCGCGTATAATATATTCAAACCACTACCACCATCCATCGGGACTTTGTTCGATCGAGTGCCTTCGACAAGCTGGTCGACCACCAATGCTTGCCTCCCGGGGTGGCAATGTGCGTCGGTGATCGGTGGTCGAATGTGATGGCGATGCAGGACCATTTCAGATAATTGGGAGTCGCCGAGCAACCAAGTTTACTTCCCGATTGATAACCTTCAATCGACTTTTGCTTTCGGCGTCAACAAAAATCATCGGTGGAATTGACACGGGATATCCACCATCACTTGTCATCTCTATCCTCAACTTTGTCTCATATCCTTATCCTTATCCTTGGGTTATTTCCTTGGGCTGCTGAATCAAGAGCCGACACTGCCGAGTGGTATGTTTCGGGTAAATGAGTTTACCCTCTTCATCTTTCTTTGTATGAATATGACATGGTAAATCCAACACGTCGTTCCCATCCTGGTCTTTCACCTTCTTAGGGTTCCAAGGACCCTTGGGTTTCCCCTTGAACTTTCACAGGGTCCTTTGCCAAGGCCTCTCCGGAGCCACAGCTCGACTTTATGCTTCGCTTCCGATTGGAATTTCCTCCGCCGGTCTCATTGGCGGCAGACTTATATTTACCACTCCGAAGCCGATCCTCTTCTTCACCATTAGCATATTTGGTGGCAATCTCCATCATCCGACTCAGGGTCATATCTCGGTTCGACCAAATTTCAAACTCAATTCTCTGTTCTTGGCGCCTTCCTTGAAGGCACAGACTGCTCGGTGATCGGATACATTCTCCTTTGTGTGGTGCAAAGTGATCCACCTCTGGATATAATCTCTCAAGGTTTCACTCGACTTTTGCACGCACGATCGCAACTCACAAACCCGCTGGTTGTTTGCAAGTTCCTTCAAATGTCTGACAAACACTGGGCAAGATCTTCCCAAGTGTAAATCTCTTTGGGTGCTAACGATTCTCCAAAGTGAACTTGTTGACTCGAGTCGCCAACCTGAAGTTGGGGAATCACTTGCAGCCACGATGGCTCTGCTGAAACACTCGGTCCCGAGACATGGACTCTACTCTTTGGAAGGAACATCTCTATCATGGCCGTCTCGGTGAGCTCTGTTCTGTCGACCAAACCTTGAGCGATAATGGATCTCGCATCAAAGCCTGGTTCCACAGGGTCGATTGGAACTCTTAAATCCGGCATTGTTTGGTGTCTGTCATCCTGCTGCCGAGGAGCCTGTGATCCACCCCTTGGGGGAGGAGTGGGCACTCGACGTCGATCGTTGCGATTGAATCGGTGCTCATACTGCTCGCGGCCCTTGTATTGATCATCACGCCGGCCTCCATGTTCCTCGCGCCTCGAGGCGATCTTGGACTATGGCAGGCCGATTGATATGCTTGAAATCGATGCACATGCGCAGCGACTTGTCCTTCTTGGGGACCATGACAACGTTGGCGAGCCACTGGGTGGTAGATCTCTCGGATGAACTCTGCTGCTAAGAGCCGAGCCACCTCCTGCCAATGGCCTTTCTCTTACGGACAGCGGACCGCGAAGATACTCTTTAACTGGTTTGAATTTTGGGTCGACTTCGTGGCGATGCTCAGCCAGCCCACAGGAACACCGGCATGTCGTGAGCTTCCATGCAAAGATGTCCCAGTTCTCACGGAGGAACT
Source organism: Aegilops longissima (assembly GCA_021605205.1). Lineage (NCBI taxonomy): Eukaryota > Viridiplantae > Streptophyta > Magnoliopsida > Poales > Poaceae > Aegilops > Aegilops longissima. The sequence continues at coordinate 269,586,206 of CM038678.1, forward strand.
GGATGGCGCTTCTTCCTATTTTGAGTCGAGTGTTGTTGAGATGTTGGTCGGAGCAGCGTCGGGATCAGTCGGGTGAATGTGAACCTGTTTCATCTCACCAGTCGACTGGAATGTTGACTCCGTAGCGGGATTCTTAGCTCGCAACAAATCACTCAGATCTGCAGTTTTCTGATACTCTTGTAGCTCTACCACTGCCAACTGAGCATCAGCGATCTTAGAGCCTTTCTGGAAGCACTCTTCTGCCTTCTTCCGATTGCCCATGACAGTGATCACGCCCTTGGGACCAGGCATCTTTAGTTTAAGATACACGTAACATGGTCGGGCCATGAAACGTGCATAAGCTGGTCTCCCTAGAATAGCGTGATAAGCGCTCTGGAAATCTACGACCTCAAAGGTCAACTTTTCTTTCCGGAAATGCTTTGAATCACCAAAAACTACATCAAGAGCAATTTGGCCGAGTGACTCAGCCTTCTTTCTAGGAATGACTCCGTGGAAGCTCATGTTACTGGTACTGAGTCTGGACATCGGAATGCCCATCCCTTTCAACGTCTCCGCGTATAATATATTCAAACCACTACCACCATCCATCAGGACTTTGTTCGATCGAGTGCCTTCGACAACCTGGGTCGACCACCAATGCTTGCCTCCCGGGGGTGGCAATGTGCGTCGGTGATCGGTGGGTCGAATGTGATGGCGGTGCAGGACCATTTCAGATAATTGGGAGTCGCGAAGCAACCAAGTTTACTTCCCGATTGATAACCTTCAATCGACTTTTGCTTCGGCGTCAACAAAATCATCGAGGTGGAATTGACACGGGGATATCCACCATCACTTGTCATCTCTATCCTCAACTTTGTGCAGATCCTTATCCTTATCCTTGGGTTATTTCCTTGGGCTGCTGAATCAAGAGCCGACACTGCCGAGTGGTATGTTTCGGGTAAATGAGTTTACCCTCTTCATCTTTCTTTGTATGAATATGACATGGTAAATCCAACACGTCGTTCCCATCCTGGTCTTTCACCTTCTTAGGGTTCCAAGGACCCTTGGGTTTCCCCTTGAACTTTCACAGGGTCCTTTGCCAAGGCCTCTCCAAGAGCCAGCAGCTCGACTTTATGCTTCGCTTCCATTGGAATTTCCTCCGCCGGTCTCATTGGCGGCAGACTTATATTTACCACTCCGAAGCCGATCCTCTTCTTCACCATTAGCATATTTGGTGGCAATCTCCATCATCCGACTCAGGGTCATATCTCCGGTTCGACCAAATTTCAAACTCAATTCTCTGTTCTTGACGCCTTCCTTGAAGGCACAGGACTGAGTGATCGGATACATTCTCCTTTGTGTGGTGCAAAGTGATCCACCTCTGGATATAATCTCTCAAGGTTTCACTCGACTTTTGCACGCACGACTGCAACTCTGTCAAACCCGCTGGTTGTTTGCAAGTTCCTTCAAATGTCCTGACAAACACTCGGGCAAGATCTTCCCAAGTGTAAATACTGCTGGGTGCTAACTGATTCTCCAGTGAACTTGTTGACTCCAGTCGCCAACCTGAAGTTGGGGGGAATCACTGCAGCCCTGATGGCTCTGCTGAAACACTCTGGTCCCGAGACATGGACTCTACTCTCGGAAGGAACATCTCTATCATGGCCGTCTCGGTGAGCTCATTCTGTCGACCAAACCTTGAGCGATAATGGATCTCGCATCAAAGCCTGGTTCCACAGGGTCGATTGGAACTCTTCGCCCAAAGATTGTTTTGGTGTCTGTCATCCTGCTGCCGAGGAGCCTGTGATCCACCCCTTGGGGAGGAGGGGCACTCGGCGTCGATCGTTGCGATTGAATCGGTGCTCATCTTGCCATGACCCTTGTATTGATCATCACGCCGGCCTCCATGTTCCTCGCGCCTCGGGGGCGATCTTGGACTATGGGCCGACTGGAATGAATTCGCAGCGACGGATTGGCTGTAAACCCTGTTCCATGACTGGGATACAACTGAGTTTTGATCTCCTGCTGCCCGGAGCAAATCCCTGATTTGCTGCAAACCTCTACCTGCCTCCGACTGGGAAGGCTGAATTGATTCTGCTATACGGGCGGCAGCTGCTAAATTCTGAATTGGAGTTCGATATACAGGTTCGCGGTTGAAAGAGTCAAGGCGTCGATCGGATTCTCGAACCCTCGGTCACAGTCGCTCGTCCGATTACGCTGAAGATTCTCGGTCGAGTGCGCTCAGCCGAGTTGGCTGTTGCCGCATCCTCCAAGGCGCGAGCCTCGGGGTTTCTCCAACGATAGGAGTGTGAAGTGCATCCATGTTCCGACGACAAAGCTCCTCCCTCTGAGCGAAGTGAGGGCTCGGGCAAGTACTCTTCGTGGGCTTGCGCGGATCGCCTCCACCGCCACCTTCGTTGGTCGGGTGAATCGGGGGGACTGTGTGGTCCATCGACCATCGAACCTCTGCCGCCCGGTCATCGCTATCGCATTGGACGCGGTCTCTACGGAGCCGATCGAACAGTCGTAGAGAGATTCGCCGGGCTCGATCGCCGCGATTTGGGGATGGCCGATGGAGGGCCACAGCATGCCTCACCCACCGCTGAAGCCTCGACCGACCGAACAGCTTGCGCCAAAGGGAGATCGGGAGTGAAGGCGGCGCAGAGCCGACCCATACCGGGTTGACGGTTGCCGCAGAGGACGCCATGCGGACACACGCACGAAGTGCGTCGCCCATGGATGGGGGCGCGTCCCACGCCGAGTGGAGCCTCCTGGTTGCGGAGTCGTCGGCGACGAACGTGGCGCACGAGACGGATCTCGTGGCCGTCGACAAGAAATCCACCTGAAACCATGATGCCGGAGATCGAGAGAATCCCAACTTCTCCAACAATTCGCTAGAACACCTGCCCCACGGTGGGCGCCAACTGTCGTGGTTCTAAGTCCGCGGTAGAGAATGGGGGTAGGTATGGAGAGCAAGATCCTAGCTATGGAGTAGTTGTATACGCAAGGGATTTACGAGTTCAGGCCCTTCTCGGGGAAGTAACAGCCCTCGCCTCGGAGCCCTGAGGCGGTCGATTGGATTATCTGCGTATGTGTTACAGGGGTGCGAACCCTTCTACCTGTGGAGGGGGGTGGCTTATATAGAGTACGCCAGGACCCCAGCCAGCCCACGCAGTAGAGGGTTTAAGGTACGCTAAGGCTAGGCGTTACTAGTAACGCCTTACATAAAGTGTCATTAAGGTCATAAAGACTATTTAACTACAGACCGTTTGGACACCAAGTGGCTCTTGGACTCTTGGTGGTCGAGTGGGTCTTCATAGTCGAGTGTCTTTGAATCTGTCGAGTGGGAGCCTACCAGGTCGACTGGAAGGCTGCTTCTCTTGTGAGTGTCCTTGTGGAAGGTACCTTTGGGCAGGTCTATGACCCTACCCCAGGTACATGACTTCATCAACGGCCACGGCGTTGTATGCCGGTGCGGGAGTCCATTGAGTAACGACAACCACCTGTGCCAAAAGATGTTGGCGTGCCTCCATCTCCGCGGTATAATATCACTTTTGTCATAAATAATTGCCCTGCATAAACAATATTGCAGACCAAGGCAAAGATAAACTGTTCTTTGACAAAAACAACATGTGCTAATAAGACAAACTTGGATGGATATGACCTGATTTGTTCGGCTGACGGATGATCCGTTTATCGCTACAGAGGTGGCTCAGGTAGACCAGCGACTCAATATAGTTCCGGTGACTCAGGCAGAACGGCGTCTTAATATAACCCCGGCGGCTCAAAGCGGCAAGGGCGGCTCAACACGGGTCCGGCGGGTGGATGTAGATTAAGCTGCACGGGCGGCGATTTGCGCACACCTGTTCCATCAGTAAGAGGGCGCAGATGTCGGTGCGTGATGGTGCTGACGTATACTTCATAGGCACAACATGGGCCCACCTTTTGCTGCACATAAAAATATGACCAAAGTATTCTTTGATGAAAACAATATGTTTAATAAAATAAACTTGGATGGGTATCACCTGATGTTTTGTTAGGCGAACGCGGACACTGATTAGCACTCTGACCGCATAATCCATGCACGTAGCAGGTTTTCTCCTCCTTCTCTCTGAGCAGTATATGAGTGACCAGAAGATCTATAGCAGCTCTGTCAGTAATATCCCATCCATCATCAGGGGTAGCCTCAAACACCCCGTACAACTTGTGCTCGTTGCAGTTTAAAGAGAAAAAAGGAGCATCCCTTGTTTGACATTGTCAACAAAAAAAGGCAAGTCTAAAAATCGTTTGATCCAAAGAAATTGCTCCTTTGCGCTGGTGTTGCACATGAAGGTCCCACCTGCCATGTCAGTTTCTTGCCCGAAAGAGAGCCACATCATGCAAATGATCAGGCGCCTCGCAGCAATGACGGGCGAGGGCGCAGCACAGCAGGTGGACAACCACTCGAGGACAGGGCCAACTAGACGCCGCGAGGCGGCTGGACACGGTTAGAGGCGACCCGGCTCGTGGCGGAGGCGGCGTCTCAAGACCGCAACAATGGCGCGGCGCCAAGGGACACGGCTATGGGGCGAGGTAGGAGCGTGACGACTCAAAGACAGCCGGCGGCTTGAAGACGAGCCAGCGACTGCAGAAGACCTGTGGCTGTGGAGGCGAAGAGAGGCTGAGCTCGGAGGCGCGAGGCCAAAGGCGGCTCTGCGGCAAAGGCCAGGGGCTCTCCGGCGGCGGCTCATCACTCTCCAACGGTTCACGATGATGGCGACTTGAAGCCACGAGGCTGGTCGATGTGAGGCCGAGCAGGGACGGCTGGTGACTCTCCCGCGAGGCGCGACGGTGATTGGATAAGACGGCGAGGGGAAAACAAGCCGTAGAGGCAGCTCATGATGGAAGCTCACCAAGGCAGCTCGAGGTGGTCTGACGTCTCAAGGTACGACCGGAGGAGGGGAGCGTCGAGGAGGCCGATGATTTGAGGCACGTCTGGAGGAGAGGATGTCGTGGCTGCAGCCATTGCGGCGGCTCAAAGGCGTCGGGCGAGTCTGCGGTTTAGATGGGTGGCGGCTCTCTCGCCGCAGTTGAGATAAGTGCCTCACGGACGGGCTACGACAGAACGGCAGTGGGACGCGAGACCGTAGGTGTGAAGACGCGCCTGGCGAGGCCAACCCTCAGTTGCGGATGCGTGTTCGGCGAGGTGAGGCAACCGGTTGGAACTTTAGATGGGCGACTCGGGAGCGGAGGCCAGGTCGCTGAAGCTGCAGACGGCTCGGAGGCAGAGCTGTACAAGCAGTAGTTCAGGCTGTGACCGTATCTAGTTTGGCACTTGTTCCTTCGTTGCTCTTGCCAGGCTCATCGAGCGGCGGTGGCGTAATCCTAATCTAATAATACTAGTAGCAGTACTGATTGCCTTGCCATCGGGACTCGTGCTGATGCAACTCGGATATACCATGACTTTCCTTTCTCTATGGGATTAACTTAACTCCAGATGTACACCATGATCATCAGTTCTCACATGGAAATTTCCTCCTTTGATCTGACAGGTCAATCTTGTCTTCACATAAATAAAATAACAACCACGAAAACGCTTTTGGTTCTGCCTGCTCTCGTCACTGTAGAATTCCTCTGAACTAATAGTTCCTTTAGCGAAAATCATGAAATTAAACACCATGAAAAAGTCTCTGTCTTGGTCTCGGACTCGGCGGACCATCACGGCGCGTCTGGCGGCCGTACAATACAATATGCAACCCTAAAACAATCTCAATCTCGTATCCGCCGCCATGGGACACTTCGTTAACCTTGACTGATGAACTCATAATTGATGTGAATGTTTCCACGCCAGCTCCTGTTGAGCCGGAAAATTGTGAACTTCTTGAACCCTAGAAAAGATCCCTCCAAGAATGCAACACCACCGTGCACGTGCCCCACGGTGGGGCGCCAACTGTCGTGCAATAGTCATGGCAGATGTCCTTAGCGTGAGGACTTAGTCGCGAGGCCAACGCATCTATGTGGTAGCTTGAGAGGGGTTGAGCGGAATCAAAAGACGCGACACAAGACAAGGGTTTAGACAGCTTCGGGCCCTGGGAAACATCATCCGGTAATAACCCTACATGTTGTTTGTGGCTAGGTCTCATTATGATCGTGAGGGAGTCACTGGTAAGCCGGCTCTTTGTGTCTAGCCCTAGATATTGTTTCTTGTCCTTTCTTGGGGTGCCCTGCCCCTTCTTATATAAGTTGAAGGGGCGGGTTACATGACTAGTCGTAGTAGGATTAGGATTACTCAATTATAAGTGGAGTCCTAGTCCTGCTTCCTTTGTAAGGGAATATTCCTTACGCTTTCCTCTTAAGCCGGCCCACCATAACATGAGCCGGCCTTCTGGGCCTTGGGCCTAGTATTCTATCGACCATACGCCGGGTCATCAAGTGAGTCATCGAGCTCGTGAGTCGTCGACCATGAGCCGCCGGACCCGTGGTCGCCGATCCTCCGTGGGTCATCGGTGAAGCGCCAAGTTCGGCCTGGTCATACTTCCGGTCGGGTCATACCGCGGGGTATATCCCTGACACAATGGCATATTCACATCTCAGGAGAAATACCTCAAAGATGTACTGAGGAAATTCGTCATGCAAGATTACAAAGGCATCAAAATCCCTATGCCCACAAATGGCCATCTATGCACTAATGAAAATGGTATATACTTCGATCAAAATGTATACCGCTCCATGATTGGTTCTTTATTGTATTTATGTGCATCTAGGCCAGATATTATGCTTAGTGTTTGCATGTGTGCCCGCTTTCAAACTACACCGAAGGAATCACACCATAAGGCTGTGAAGCATATTCTTCGATATCTAGCTCACACTCCAACACTTGGATTATGGTATCCCAAGGGCTCGGCTTTTGATCTCATTGGATATTCAGACTCTGACTATGCTGGTGATCGTGTGGACCGCAAGTCAACATCAGGCACATGTCATTTCCTCAGACGATCCTTGGTATGTTGGTCCTCGAAGAAACATAATTGCGTGTCAATGTCTACTACTGAAGCAGAGTACATTGCTGCTGGATCGTGTTGTGCTCAATTGCTATGGATGAAGCAAACCCTCAAGGACTATGGCGTCAACGTGAAGAATTTGCCACTCTATTGTGACAATGAGAGTGCCATCAAGATTGCTCATAACCCAGTTCAGCACTCGAAGACAAAGCACATTCAGATTCGTCATCATTTTCTTCATGATCATGTGTTGAAGGGCGACATCTCCATCAAGCACGTGAAGACTGAAGAACAGCTAGTCGATATCTTCACAAAGCCCTTGGATGAGAAGAGATTTAGCAAGTTGCGGTGTGAGCTAAATATATTAGAATCTTCGAATGTCCTTTGAAAAGGACACACATCCTAACACTTATGCTAAATTGATGACTTAGATGTGCAACACACGAAGTAACATTTCTCTTCAATCAATGAAGACTAACAATCTAAGTGTGAAGAAATTAACGAAGAATTTGATTCTCAGAGCCCTATGACAATTGTACGCAGTGTCTGAAATCAGCATTCTTATACGGTGGGTTACGCCACCAACAAAAGTTGAAAATCTTCAATTTGAGTTTTTCTTCATTTTTGAAATTCCTCAGTTGTTCAATTTCTTCAACTTTGAAATGTCTTCACTGTTTCCGTCATTTTTCTTCATTGGCTATATAAACATATAAGTTTATGTCCTCAACAGCATTCACTTATTGCTATTTCTTCAAGTTGCTTTTTCTACTAAGTGAATGTGATCGGACCCTTCCCCCTCTATGCTAAACTCAACCCAGTCTATTCACAAATTCTTCATGTGCGTTCTATTTGAAACCCGTTCAAAATCTTCACTGTGTCCTTGACAGCTGAAGAATTTCTGAACGAAACCTTAAAATATTCTAATCTGAATTTTTGGCTTTTGCCGCTCAAATCGTTCCGCATTCCACGATATGATTATCTATTCACCCACGATCTCACATGATCTCCACCTCAGAGTACGTGGGTGACACATGTCGCACGAATGAGAAGGGTCAGGGGCAAGTTCGTCCATTTTCCTCGGGCGAGCGGTTTTTCACCTCGGCTATAAATACCCCTCACCCTCCTCAGACTGTTTTTACTCCGTTCGAACTCACTCCCTCGCTTGAGCTCTCAAAACCTAGCGCCGTCGCTACTTCCATCATCGCCGGTGAGGAAGAGCTTCTCTTCCTCGACCTCATCACAGTTGAACTCGCGCTGGCTGTGGATTTCTTCACTCCGCCGCCGCCGTAGCTGTGTTCCTCTGCCAAGTTAGGGCGTGGAAGATCTGAACCGAGGAGCTTAAAATCTACTAGTCTCAGTTCATCGTGTTCTTCGTCAAGGGTAATTAAAAGTCACTTTTACTGCCCTTGTTGATTCATTTGATTTCTACAAATCTTCAAAAGGTGTTTATTCTTCAATCTTCACACTCTAAACACCTCACACAAACATATGTTCTTGATCTGTTTCCCTAAGCAACATTTTTCTTCAAGATTCCTCAGTTGTGTGGATTTCCAATCTATACAACTCTGGAACCTAAGTCAAAGAACGCTTAGTGAAATTCCTCAAGACACATCTGGTCAAATTCCTCAAACTTGTTCCTTTGCAAAAAACTTCTGAGAACGCATATGACCTCTCCAAATTCTTCGCACCTATACTCTATTCACAGGTACACATGTCTGCTGCTGAATCACTAGGTTCTCAACAACTTAACTCATTTGCAGCGTTCCTCGAAGAAAAGTTGCATACCTCTTCATAGAACTCAATAGTTCAAAATCCTTAGCTGAAGAAAATGGCAGATGGCAAGAAACCTCAGAAGGGAGGAAAGAAGTTGGAAGTCAACAATGCTTTTGAGATTCCTAATGACATCTATGTAGGGTACTGCACTCTTCCTCATGAAACGAAGAATGAGCGCAAAGTGCGCATTCAGAGGATAGAGAGGAGATGGGCCAGATCATGGAGGGAATATCGCTATGTCACTCCCAAGTATATGAAGAAATTCGCTGTACACCCTCCATGCCCAAGACCTCCCTTGTCACCAGGCTAAGTTGCTGATCCATCAAGCATCAGACGAGGTGAGAATTTCCCTAAGGAATGGGCCAAGCGTCAAGCTAAACTGGCCAAAATGGCAAAAGAGGCAGTGAAGAAATTCAATGAAGATTCTGCTGCTGCCACTGCTGAGGCTTCTGCTAGCAAGCCTAAGAAGGCTATGGCCAAGTGAAAGTGCATTATATCGACTAGAGGAGGGGTGAATAGGCGATTTTTATGAATTCTTCACTGAGGAATTTGCCGGTGAGGAAATCCCTTAGCGAAGAACTACTTGCAGCGGAATAAGTACTCAGAAGTAAACATAAGAGAATGCGGGCATGATCATCATGATGAAATGAAGACAAACAAAGAGTACAGAAAGCGTAAACACAGGATAGCACATGATCAAGACAAACAGACTGAAGAAATTGAACTGAGGAAATTGAGAAAGTCTTCAGTCAAATCTTCAAACACAGATATGAACGAACACTCAACACAATAATGAGGAAATGAAAGGGTTGAGGAGATAGAACCAGTTAGGTTGGTGAAGGCAATGATTTGGTAGACCAGTTCCAACTGATGTCTCAGTTGTACGTCTAGTTGGAGCGGCTGAGTATTTAAACTCGAGGACACACAGTCCCGGACACCCAATCGCTGAGCACGCAGCTCAGGACACCAAGTCCTCACCATATTCTCCTTGAACTAAGGTCACACAGACCTCGTCCAATCACTCGTGGTAAGTCTTCAGGCGACTTCCAAACCTTCACAGACTTGGTCACTCGGCGATCCACAATTCCTCTTGGATGCTCTACACCATGGCGCCTAACCGTGCGAAGAAGCACAATCTTCAAAGGTAACAAGCGTCGGATCCACTCAGGATCAATCTCTTGATGATGCTCAATCACTTTGGGTTTGTAGGGGTTTGGTTTGGGTTTTCCTCACTTTCGATGATTTTCGCTCAAAGTCCTCGGAGGATGGGTTGCTCTCAAATGACAAGTGTCAAGTTTCTCTCGGAGCAGCCAACCAGCTAGTGGTTGTAGGGGCAGCTATTTATAGCCTAGGGAGCAGCCCGACATGATAAGACATAAATGCCCTTCAATGATATGAGCGTTAGGTGGATAAGATATTTTGGGACAGGTGGCGCGCTTACAAGAACGATCGGAAATTTGAATGTCAAATTCCTCGGGGCTATCATGTTCCTCATCGTGTAGGCAATCCGCTTTTCATGAATTCCTAACTCCTCGGTCGAACAAATTCCTCGGCGACCGGAAGAGCTTCGTCTCATCCTTGAAGAAATTGACTGAATCGTATGAGATTTCAAAGGCTTCACTCGAAGGATTGGTAGGTGTAGGATTTTGAGTTGAGCATCACATGGAAATTTTTCCTTAGTATTTCCTCGACCCCCTTTAACAGTACGGTGTTCCCTATGACTCAAGAAAGAGAAAATGAAACTAAGAAAACAAAAGTCTTCACGCTTCATGTTCCTCGAATGAATACCAAGTCTTCAAGGTCACACCAATTTCTTCACTTTCAAAGTCTTCAGAAAGTCTTCAGAGTATCAAAGTCTTCAGTCGAAGAACTTCATTTGAGGGGTCGACTTTCTCTGTGAATATCAAACTCCTCATAGACTTATAGACCTGTGTACACTCACAAACGCATTAGTTCCTTAAACTATAAGTCTTCAATACACCAAAATCACTAAGGGGCACTAGATGCACTTACAATCTCCCCCTTTTTGGTGATTGATGACAATATAGGTTAAGTTTTCAACGGGGATAAACATATGAAGTGTAAATACTAATATTGAGGAATTTGATTGCAAGATATAGAAGAACTCCCCCTGAAGATGTGCATAGTGAGGAATTTGCTTTTGAGGCAATGCACATTTGAAGAGTTGAATCATGGAGATCTCCCCCTATATCTTGTAATTCATACACATTTGACATATAATATGAAGAATTTGAAATGCATGATGAAATATGGTGCTTGATGAAATTCAGCATGCGTGCGATAACATTAATGAGGAACAAGCATGCAAAATAACGCATCAAGAGTATCAGAGCTCAAGAGAATCAGAGCTCAGTGCATCAAAAGTATCGAGCATAGTGCAAGAGCACGATTGCATCAAAAGTATCAAAGCACCATCGGGTTTAAGATTACAACTCGATCCAATAAAAGTTTCAAGAAGAGCGAGTTGTAACTTAACAAAAATTTGCCCATATAATAGACCTGCTTGAAGACTAACTCAAAATTCTCCCCCTTTGTCATCGAATGACCAAAAGGGATCGAAACTGAGGACTAACGCCCCTGAAGAATTTCAAGTTGAGGAAGGAGCGCCAGCGTTGTTGGGGTCGGTTGTTGTAGTAGGGCCTGCCGCGGTGTCGTCCAAATCTTCATCTTCATCAGTGTCACATGATGAAGAATAGGAGCTGGCCACCAAGGAAGGAACTTTGACTTTCTTGTATTTGTTCGGAGGAGGTGCAGACCAGTCAAATTCTTCCTTGAGGCCCATTGTCATCAGTTCTTCCGCGATGTAGACATTAGAAAGAACAGCCCAGGTGCGTTTGAAGGTTTCATGGAGGTAGTAGTGGTTTTTCTTCACTGCATTGTGTGTTGAGGTCATGTTGTGAAGAATTGAACCAAACTGACGCTTGACCCATTTATGATTGCGATCAACCTTCTGATGAAGACTAAGCAGTAACTCACGATCAGTCATCACCCTGGGTGCTGTAGCTTGAGGACTTTGCTTGGCTGAGGTATTTGCGGTAGAATCATGTGTGGCAGAGTCATCATTGGTGGAGTAGGATGCAGCTTTGCGAAATTGTCCATCCAATGGACGAATGCCTTCATTGCTCATAGCAGTAGCCTTGCCCTTGTCATCAGCTGAGGAAAATGTCGGTTTGAGGACTTCAATCGGGGGCAAGTAGCTGCAGTGGTTCAGAGTATCAGCCTTGTAATTGAGTGAAGACCTTGTCCTGATGAATCTCATAATCCAAGGCGCATAAGGCTTCAGTTCAAATGGTGACATAGCAATGTTTGCCAGAGTCCTCATGAAGAAATCATGGAAGTTGACAGGAACGCCATGAATGATATTGAAAAGCATATTCTTCATGATGCCAACGACTTCTTCATCATTTGAGTCGTGGCCTTTGATAGGACTCATTGTCTTCGTCAGAATCCGATAGACAGTCCGAGGCACATACAATAATTCCTTGACGAGGAATTAGGTTCTTGGGGCCTGCCCTGGCTTCAAAGGCTTCATCGAGACTTGCATATAGTGATTTGAAAGTTACGGTTCGTTGTAGATACAACGAGCACCATCAAGGGAGGACGAGTGGTAGAGCACGAAGCAATTCAGTTGTTAGTGCCTTGTAGTGAGTGTTTTCGGACATCCAGGTCTAACACCCATGAGTTCACGTCTTGACATCTCCGTGATGTGCAGCGTTGCATAAAATTGAAGAATGAGTTCTTCATTCCATCCACAGATGTCGGTGCAGAAATTTAGAAGTCTGCGTCGTGAAGAACACCGAGGACGGCTTAAAGCTGGCGAGAGACTCCATGTCCACATGAGGAATATGAGCATGATCGAAGACTTTGTCTTTGTTGAAGAGCACCGAGGAATAGAAATTGGCTTGGTGGCGGTCGAAACGCCTCTTCCTTATGCGAGCGAATCATATGGATTATGTCGATGAAGAATACATGTTGGCTGAAGAAGTCTTCAGCCTTGAACTTTGCTTTGTTGAGAAGGGATCCTTTGGCTTTGGCAGTGGAGTGTCAGTGAGTTGCATCACGACCTCGGGAATCGCAATCTCAGGTTCTTGGTGAGGAATTTCTTGTTCTTCAACAGTGCGTACCGAGGATCAGCGGCGGAAGAGTTCATCGGCGCTAGTGGCTGGAATTTCTTCATGGACAGATGAAGTGGGATGAGTTTCTTGAGCCCATTTGAACTGTTGGAGCGGGGGTGAGGTATCTGTTGGATTGGGGTGAAGAGTGGAGAATTTGGATCTGACTTTCCCAAAAGTCATCGTTCATCACCGGGCGTTGTGCTTCCAATATCCACATCTTCTTCAATTTCCTCAACACCGGCCTCTTCACTGTGAACCGAGGCATAGGAGAGAAATGATTGGGGTTGAAGGGATTGCTTCCACTTCAATTTCTTCATCAATCTGCTCGACGAAGCGGCGAGTGATTTTCTTCATCGATCCGCTTGGGGTCACATAATCTTCATCAAAAGGAACAAGGTCCTTTGATGGAATTGAGAAGTGGAACAGCATCAATAGGATTTTCAAAGGAGCTGGTCATTGGCTTCATTTTCTTTGCAGCCAAAGAATTTGGCGCAGTGATGCTTTCCGTTTCTTCACACAGCTCGTTCGCGCCTTGGTCTTCTTCACATGAGAGGCAGATGGAAGAATTGGAGTTGGTGTTGGCGCGGAGGAGCCGAGGAATCTGGTTTATTTTCCTCGGTATGGCAATCGATGCGGTTTCCTGTCTTGTTCAGTTTCTTTAGGCGCACCACTAGTGGATGCCACAGCAATTTCTTCGGTGGTGGAATGGGATCATCAGCCACAGGCGCATTTTCTTCAGAGCCTAAACTTCATCGGTGGTCTGGCATGTTCTTCAATCGGCTGAAATGAGGCTCCACTGAGGAATTTCATGTTGCGTTGGGGCAGCAACATTGGTGAATTTCTTCGTCGGGTTGATTTAATCGACCTTGGCTCCTTGCCAATCAGCATAATAAGCATCGAAGTTTTCTTGAGGTCTTGAATTTCAGTCTGGACCTTGAGAAGTTCCTCGGTGTCATTACGACAACGTTTTTCTTGAGAACTTCTCCTTTACGTATTGAGCTTTCTTGATCTCTCTTGCCTTTTCAAACTTCCATTTCTCTTCAATGATGAAATGGGTCAGCATATGACTTTGTCCAGGAGTCAGGTGAAAGTCAGGCATAGGGTGTTTGGATCCTTGTGCGAGAGATCAATGTAATCGAGGATTTTCCTCGGATCCAACAGCGATGTACAGATGTGCCTTTGGCTCTATGACCCTTTCTTGGCGATCTCGATGATTTCCGCAAGTTCATCATCATCAGCCTCATCATCTTCGGTGGCACTTGGAAGGCGACCTGTTTCTTCTTGGGACTTGGCCGAGGACCTCGTCCATTGTGGCCTTGGTCTTGAAAGCAGAGTCGGGCGGATGAAGACTTTGGTGCGGTGAGGAACTTCTTTGAGACACCAGAGGCAATGGAGAAGCATGCAGTCCTTTGGCATGTGGCGGATGCAGTGTTGAGGACTTGGTGGGAACTGCCGAGGACTTGGGAGGAGCTGCTTGAGGACTTTGAAGGAGCCGAGGATTTTGGAGGAGCAGGAGCAGCATGAGGAATTGGCCGTGAGGCGGTCTTGAGAACTTGGCCGTGAGGGCACCTTGTTGGTGAAGCACTTGGCTTGTGTGGGCTTCTTTGCCATAGATTTTCTTGGCTTGACAGAGGCCTCGGGGGCAGCAGCAGTAGTAGAGTCCTCATTGAATTTCCTCACTTTGCCTCGTTGGCTTGTCTTGCCAATTTGGCTTGGCGCTTGGCCCATTCTTGAGAAAGTCCTCACCACGCTTGATCTTTGGTGGGGTCGACTTCTTGACCAGGTGCCAATGGAGCTCTTGGGCATGGAGGATTGAGTCGAATTTCTTCATGTACTTTGGAGTTACATATCTGTACTCCTCCATTCCCTTTCCCATCTCCGTTCAATCCTTTGAATGCGCACCTTGCGCTGATTTTTGTTTTCTTTGCGAACTCGGCTTCATCAGTGTGCAATAATCAGCATATATTTCCTCGAGGATTTCAAGCGGTCATGACCTCGGGCCTCTTTCCTCCTTTCTGTGGCTCCTTTCCTTCGCCATATTCTTGGTGAGGAATTTGAACAAGCGAATTCTCTGAAGAAGTATGCAACTTTTCTTCAAGGAAGCTGCAAATGAGTTAAGTTGATGAGAACCTAGTGATTCAGCAGGACATGAGTACCGTGAACAGAGTATAGTTGCGAGGAATTTGGAGAGGTCATATGCGTTCTCGGAAGGTTTTCAAAAGAACAAGTTTTGAGGATTTTGACGGATGAGCCTTGAAGAATTTCACTAAGCGTTCTTTGTCTTAGGTTCGAGTTGTACAGATCAAGGATCCACACAATTGAGGAATCTTGAAGAAAATGATTGCTTAGAAAGCGAATCAAGAGCATATAACTAGTGAGGTGTTTGTGTGTGAGGATTTGAAGAATAAAACACCTTTGAAGATTTTGTAGTGTAAAATTTGGATCAACGAGGGCAGTAAAAGTAACTTTTAATTACCCTGAATGAAGAACACGACAAACTGGGTGTTGTAGATGTGAATCTCGTCTGTTCAGATCTTCCACGCCCTAACTTGGCGGAGGAAGATGGCTACGGCGGCGGCGGAGTGAAGATTTCCGCAACCGGCGCGACTACGACGGCGACGAGGTCGAGGTAGTGAAGCTCTTCCTCACTGGCGACGATGGAGTAGCGGCGGCGCTAGGGTTTGAGGAGCTCGAGCGGGAGAGAGAGGTCGAGCGGAGTAAAAGAAGTGAGGATGAGGAGAGGGGTATTTATAGAGGCAGTGAAAAACTGTTCGCCCGAAGATTTAGGACGAACATGCCCCTGACCATTCTCCTTCTCACGACATGTGTCACCCACGTACTGTGTAGTGGAGATCGTGTACGATCATGGGTGAATAAAATAATGCATCGTGGGATGCGGAGCGGTTTAATGGCAAAACCGAAAGTTTGGATAAGATCAGTTTTAAAGTTCCGTTCGCAATTTCTTCAATGACAAGGACTCGGTGAAGATTTTGAGCGAGTTTCAAATAGAACGCACATGAAGAATTTGTGAATAGATTGGGTTGAGTATAGCGAGAGGGGAAGGGTCCCATCACATTCACTTAGCGAAAAAGCGACTTGAAGAAATAGCCATAAGTGAATGTGTAGAGGACATATATATATATATATATATATATATATATATATATATATATATATATATATATATATATATATATATAAATGAAGAAAAATAGCGAAACAGTGAAGATTACGCAAAGTGAAGAATTTGAAAAAGCGAAGAATTTCAAAAGCGAGGAAAACTCAAATTGAAGATTTTCAACTTTGGTGGTGGCGTGACCCACCAGATAAGAATGATGATTTCAGACACGCGCACAATTGTCGTAGGGTTACGAGAATCAAATTCTTCATTAATTTCTTCACACTTAGAGTGTTATTCTTCATGGATTGAAGAAAACGTTTCTTCATGTGTTGCACATCTAAGTCATCAATTTTGCATAAGTGTCGGATGTGTGTCCTTTTTAAAGAACATTCAAGATTCTAAGATATTTAGCTCACACCACAACTTGCTAAATCTCTTCTCATCCAAGGGCTTAGTGAAGATATCGGCTAGCTGTTCTTGATCTTCACATGCTCGATGGAGATGTAAGCCCTTCAACACATGATCACGAAGAAAATGATGATGAATTTGAATGTGCTTTGTCTTGAGTGCTGAACTGGGTTGTGAGCAATCTTGATGGCACTCTCATTGTCACGATGAGAGGCACATTCTTCACGTTGATGCCGTAGTCCTTGAGAGTTTTCTTCATCCACAGCAATTGAGCACAACACGAGCCAGCAGACAATGTATTCAGCTTCATTGTAGAGCGGTGATCACGATTCTGTTTCTTCGAGGACCAACGGACCAAAGATCGTCCGAGGAAATGACAAGTACCAGATGTTGACTTGCGGTCCACGATCACCAGCATAGTCGAGTCGTAATATCCTATGAGATCAAAAGTAGAGCCCTTGGGGTACCATAATCCTAGTGTTGGTGTGTGAGCTAGATATCGAAGAGTATGCTTCACAGCCTTATGGTGTGATTCCTTGGTGTAGCTTGAAATCGGGCACACATGCAAACACTAAGCATTATATCTGGCCTAGATGCACATAAGTACAATAAAGAACCAATCATGGAGCGGTATACCTTGTGATCGAAGTCAATACCATTTTCATCAGTGCATAGATGGCCATTTGTGGGCATAGGAATTTTGACGCCTTTGCAATCTTGCATGCCGAATTTCTTTAGGACATCTCTGAGGTATTTCTCATGAGATATGAATATGCCATTGTGTTGTTGACGAATTTGAAGACCTAAGAAGAATTTCCTCTCCAATCATAGACATTTGATATTCTTCACTCATCATATAGGCAAATTCATCACTATAACGTTGGTCAGTACAGCTAAAGATAATATCAACATATATTTGGCACACAAACAGTTCACCATCATATGATTTAGTAAAGAGAGTAGGGTCGAGTGAACCGGGTGTGAAGCCATTGTTCACGAAGAATTCCTTCAATGTATCATACCACGCCCGTGGGGCTTGTCTGAGACCATAGAGGGCCTTGTTGGTTTGAAGACTTTGTCGGATTCTTTGGATCTTCAAAACACGGGGTTGAACAACATATACTTCTTCCTCAAGCTTACCATTGAGGAATGCACTTTTCACATCCATTTGATATAAAGTGATATTGTGATGGTTAGCATAGGCGAGTAATATCTTGAATAGACTCAAGTCTAGCAACAGTGCAAAAGTTTCATCGAAATCAATTCCTTCAACTTGTGTGTAGCCTTGAGCTACAAGTCGTGCCTTATTCCTCACCACAAGTCCATTTTCATCTTGCTTGTTGCGGTAGATCCACTTTGTGCCAATGATATTATGCTTGCGAGGATCTGGACATTTGACCAGTTCCTGACATTGTTGAGCTCGAACTGATGTAATTCTTCTTGCGGGCCTGAATCCACTCGGGCTCGAAATGCTTCATCTACCTTAGTGGGCTCGTGATAGAGACAAAAGCATAGTGCCCACAAAAGTTAGATAAATGTGAAGCTTTTGAGCATGTGAGAGGACTGGCGCTTCAATGTCATCGATGATCTTGTCAACTTGTACTTCTTTTGCAACGCAGGATGAGCTGGTTGTCTTGAGGAATTTGATCATTTTCCTCGGCACCATTGTCTTGACATTATCTTGGTGCATCATTTCGATGTTCTTCGCGTCTGAGAATGAATTTTTCAGCAGATTCTTGATGGGAATGACATCCTCGGTTGCCTTGAACCTGATAGATTCCTCGGTGCTGGTTCATCTAACACGAAGGTAGGTGCTCTCTTTGCGAGCCATTAGTTTCATCGAACCGCACATCTACAAAGTCAACAATCTTGTGAAGAGCGATGTTGAAGACTACAGTAGGTGTGCGAGTCCTTTCCGTAACCAAGCATAAAACCTTCATGTGCTTTCGGTGCAAATTTAGAATTGTGATGAGGATCTCTAATCCAGCATTTAGCACCGAAGACTTTGAAATAACTTACATTGGGTTTCTTGTCAGTGAGGAGTTCATAGGCAGTCTTCTTGAAGAATTTGTGAAGATATACTCTGTTGATGATGTGGCACGCAGCGGTATCAATTGCATCGATCCAAAAAGCGACTAGGTGTTTTGTATTCATCAAGCATAGTGCGAGCCATCTCAACAAGAGTTCTGTTCTTGCGCTCCACGACGCCATTTTGCTGAGGAGTATAAGGAGCAGATAACTCATGAGTAATACCAAGTTCATCAAGATAGGCATCAAGACCGGAATTTTTGAACTCAGTTCCATTGTCACTCTGATGTGTCGATCTTCACACCAAAGTTAGTTGAAGCCCTCGAGGAAAATCGTTTGAAGACTTCCTGCACTTCATTTTGTAAGTAACAATGTGTACCCATGTGTAACGAGAATAATCATCAACAATAACAAAGCCATATAGAGATGCGTCATTAGTGACAGCTGAGTAATGATTAGGACCAAAGAGGTCCATGTGAAGCAATTTGAAGGGACGAGTAGTGGTCATGATAGTCTTTCTTTGGATGCTTGGCCTTGGTCATTTTCCAGCTTCACAAGCTCCACACAAGTGATCCTTGAGGAATTTGACATTCTCAATGCCAATGACATGCTTCTTCTTTGCAAGCGTGTTCAAATTCCTCATGCTCATGTGACCAAGTCGTCGATGCCATAGCCAGCCTACGAAGCTTGTGCAAGTAGACATACGGCGGTTGTGGTCCTATAGAGAAATCAACAATATACAAGTCTCCTCTCCTAAAGTCTTGAAGACTTTGGAATTGTCGACTTCCATAATCACAACACAACGATACTTGCCAAAGATAACAACCATATCAAGATCACAAAGCATTGAGATCGACATGAGGTTGTATCCTAAGGACTCAACAAGCATGACTTTGTCCATGTGTATGTCCTTAGAGATCGCAACCTTACCAAGACCCAATACGACTTTTGCCTTTGTCAACAAAGATGATATGCTTGAGATGAGGCGGTGATAAGGGAGCATCCATCAATAGATTCTTGTCACCAGTCATGTGATTTGTACATCCACTATCGAGAACCCACTCGGTGGCTTTGGGTTGATCATCCTGCAGATGAATTAGTGCAACTTACGATCTCATATACTTCATCGGTGAAGAATATGATATGAAGTTCATCGATGAATTTCATCGGTCGATTACAACAGATAAGCAAGTATGAGGGCGTGTGAAATGAAAGTTCATTTCATCATGATTAACTGCGTCCTTTCGGGCATTTTGTCAGCCCTGACAAATTCTTGAGACGTTTAAAGCACGTGCGGAGACCTGATCTCAGAAGAGGTTAGTTCTTTTCTTCACCACCCACATCTCAAGGGGTGGCAAAGAGTTCATCACTCTGTGAGCACCATATGAGAATGGTGGCATAGAGGCCAAACCATTTCGTTTCACATAAGAGGGGTTAGGGTAAGCATATGAATAAGCAGAGAAAATCTTCGAGGACTTATGAACATATTGGTTTGAAGAATAATGCACATATTCATAGCCCTTAGCTCTACCCTGCGAAACAGAGTTGTTAGCACGATGATAATCATTTGAGGACTTTGATCCATTTGAGGAATTTGATCCACGTGAGGAATTTTGTCCGTATGAGGACTTGAATCCATATGAATAATTTGGTCCATATGAAGAATTTGATCTGGGGTTCCTATTCTTCACAGGTGGTGTCATGAGGACATTCACCTGAAGACTTTCAAGGCACTTCTTTGGGACCCAGATTTTCTTCATAGGGGAACCGTTCCTGCAGTTAGTGCCAACATATCTAGCAAATACTTCACCATTCTGATTTTTGAACAGTTTATAGTTGGAGTCAAATGACTCATCAGAAGAATGAGGAGATTCGCATGTAAAGCCAGATAAGTTAGATGGATCAACTGGAGGTCCTTTGCAGCAACCCATGAGGTTTTGGGATCTTTCGGGCTTCCAATATGTTCCATCGGCATTGAGTTTCCTCTCAAAGGCAATACCCTCTTTCCTAGGGTTCTGTTGAGGATCTGCTTTTAAGCACATCACAAAGAGTCGATGCCCTTTGAGGCTTTTGTACATGCTGTCATATACAATTCCTTCAGCCTGCATCGTCGGTGATACTAGCAATGTCCTCGGATGAGGAATTAGTGATAGCGAGAGGCGGTGAAGAATTTGTAACAGTTGAAGCATTTGAACATTCGGTGAAGAATTAGCGATTCACATTCAATGCACTTTAAGCATGGAGGAACAAATTCTTCCTGAGAAGCGCTGATTTGATGAGCAAGTAATAAATCGCGCTCCTTCTGAAGATCTTCATAATTCACTCTTAGCTTCTCAAGATCTTGCTTTCTTTGAAGAAATTCATAAGAAAGTTTCTCATGATTAGATAAGAGAGTGTTATGATGACCTTGAAGGCTGTCAAACCTAGACTGAAGTCTCTGAAGATTTTCAGTCAGGGCTTTAGTGCGATCCATTTCTTCACCTAACATATCATCACTCTTATCTAGCATGTTTTGAACCTTTTCCAAGGCATGTTGTTGTTTGGTGGCAATGCAAACAAGTTTGGTATAGCTAGGTTCATTGTCATCATCAGATTCATTTTCACTAGATTCAGAGGAGGTATATTTGAGTACCTTGGCACCCTTTGCCATGAAGCAATAGGTGGGAGCGTAGTCATCACTATCTTCATCACTTTGTTGGTGAGGTCATTTTCTTGAGTTGAAGATGGACTTCTTGACAAAGCGATGGCGAGAGCTAGACTCGCCACACCGACTCAGATTCTTCTCGATGCCTCCTCTTCCTCATGTTCCTCGATTCAGCTTGAGTCCATTTCCTTGCCAATGAATGCCCGAGCCTTTTTGGAGCTGCTTTTCTTGTGAGAAGAAGGCTTTGAGGATTTGATGATGAAGATTTCGATGATTTCTTCTTCTTCTTAGCGTCATCAGAACTGTAATCCTTGTGTTTCTTCTTCTTTAATTCCTTTTCCCACTGAGGACAGTCTTGAATGTAGTGACCAGGTTTCTTGCATTTGTGGCAAAGTCTTCTCTTATAGTCCTTTGGATGAGGAATCACTTTGCTCCTTGAGGATTTTCCAAAGCGACCACGTCTTGAGAACTTCGGAATTTCTTCACGAGCGGTGCTAGCTCTGGCCTAATTCTTGAGGATCTCCAAGGCTACTACGAGTCTTCATACTCGATTCGAGACCAGACCTTGGCCTTGAGGCACGTGTTTTTCCATAGCTAGAACCATAGATCTCTCTTTTGACAAGTGGAGCTCATGAGTATTTAGCCTCTCGAGGATATCAGCTGGATCAAGTGACTTGTAGTCGGCACGCTCTTGTATCATCAGTGCCAAAGTATCAAATGAGGAATCAAGCGATCTCAACAATTTCTTCACCACCTCATGGTCGGTGATGTCAGTGGCACCAAGTGCTTGAAGCTCATTTGAGATGTCAGTGAGGCGATCGAAGGTTTGTTGAACATTTTCGTTGTCGAGTCTTTTGAAGCGGTTGAAGAGATTGCGAAGAACATCAACTCGAGAGTCACGCTGAGTTGAGACTCCTTCATTTACTTTGGACAGCTTTGTCCCGGATGAGCTTGGCGGTTTCCAAAGCACTCACTCTTCCGTATTGTCCTTTGCTCGGATGGCCACATATGATATTCTTAAGCTTGAGAATCGAGTTTCTTGAATCTCTTCACATCGGCAGCATTCGGAGAAGGTGTGGTGAGGAACACCATTTTCCACAACATACCGTAGATCGTTGTCAATTGCCTCAAGATGCATTCGCATCTTGTTCTTCCAAGAGGGGTAGTCCGTCCCATCAAAGGTAGGACACCTGCTGAGACCTTGATCATACTGCGGTCGACATAACTAAAACTCCGGTGGTTAAACCAAAATCACACGAACAAGGGAGTACCTTGCTTTGATACCAATTGAAAGTCGTTATATCGACTAGAGGGGGTGAATAGGCGATTTTATGAATTCTTCACCGAGGAATTTGCGGTGAGGAAATTCCTTAGCGAAGAACTACTTGCAGCGAATAAGTACTCGAAGTAAACATAAGAGAATGCGGGCATGGTCATCATGATGAAATGAAGACAAACAAAGAGTACAGAAAGCGTAAACACAGGATAGCACAAGATGAAGACAAACAGTGAAGAAATTGAGCGAGGAAATTGAGAAAGTCTTGGTCAAAATCTTCAAACACAGATATGAACAAACACTCAACACAATAATGAGGAAATGAAAGGGTTGAGGAGATAGAACCAGATTAGGTTGGTGAAGACAATGATTTGGTAGACCAGTTCCAATCTGCTGTCTCGGTTATACGTCTGGTTGGAGCTGCTGAGTATTTAAACTCGAGGACACACAGTCCGGACACCCGATCGCCGAGCACGCAGCTCGGGACACCAAGTCCTCACCGTATTCTCCTTGAACTAAGGTCACACAGACCTCGTCCAATCACTCGTGGTAAGTCTTGAGCGACTTCCAAACCTTCACAGACTTCGGTCACTCGGCGATCCACAATTCCTCTTAGATGCTCTAGACCATGACGCCTAACCGTCTAGAAGAAGCACTTGTCTTCAAAGGTAATAGCGTCGGATCCACTCAGATCAATCTCTTGATGATGCTCAATCACTTTGGGTTTATAGGGGTTTGGTTTTGGGTTTTCCTCACTCGATGATTTTCACTCAAAGTCCTCGGAGGATGGGTTGCTCTCAAATGACAAGTGTCAAGTTTCTCTCGGAGCAGCCAACCAGCTAGTGGTTGTAGGGGCGGCTATTTATAGCCTAGGGATGTAGCGACCCGACCTCGGGCGGTCAAGCCTACGTATTCTTGTGCCATCCACTGGATCAAGTATCTTTGGCACACACAGTACATCAATGTATATATCAAAGTGCAATCACATGCATAAATAACGTAAAACTGATATATACCTCATAATACTCAGCGGAAACAATCAAGCGGGTGTGGAGTCCCATCAGCGCCATCGGCGAGTTGAGTGTAGACCGTAACCTGTATGCGTATTCTTACTCGTCGGAAGAAAGTATACGCAACATGATACGTTGCAGCCGTGTAGGTCGATTACATTGAATGTACCGCAAGATCACAATAAAAGAACAGATGATAAAACTATACTATATGCAATATGGCTTTGTGGCTCGTATGCGGGTTTTTATGTAAAAGCTGGTTTTATTTTCCCTACATCAAAGGAATAAATGAAGTCTGTACTATGGGTTTTCTATCATGACATGGTTCCGCCAACCGATGTCTCATAGCCCAAAATCATCATAAGTTGCCCACAATTAAGTTATCAATCCGGTGTTGAGAGTTCGAGATAGATCCAGTCGGATGCTCAAATTGTCCGTAATCGGGACACGGCTAATCGATTAGGTTTAAACCCTCTGCAGAGGTTTGTACACTTTACCCGCAAGATATCCCTCTTTTTACGTTCTCGCACTTCAGAGTGTTTGAGAACAAGATGACCGAAACATGGTCTTCCAAAGAGTTCCTCTGACCACTGTCCGGTACCCATCCGTCCTACCGTAGTTCTACATCTGCTAGCACCGTCCCAGCCAGAGTCACAACTAAGGTCAACCAAGCGAGCCCATAATGACTTGCGGTTGCACAGTAAGCTTCCGGCGTGAAGTATTCTTCCGTCTCTTTGAGTCTGGGTGAAGCTTTCCAAGATGTCATGGCGCTTCTCCATGCATCCCGCCAACCACTGGGTTCTCTAGGGTGCCCACAACCGCCCTTCACCCAGTAGTGTGTATTGAAATCCTGTCTCGAGTCTTGAAGTCTTGGGGTCTTGAAGATGCAGTCCTTGCAGATTCCATCATGGAGTTATCGTCATTGGCGTAGAATCCTCCATTCTCACACCACTCCGTGCACTCATACCAAACCCGTCTACTATAGCGTAGCATTAAAAGAAATAACGTCCGGGCTTGGTAACAGGGTGATGGGTTCCTACCTCATGCATACTACTCAACTACAAGGATTCAATAACACTCTTGAGGGTGGTTGCAAAGGTGCCACTAAATGCAATAAAACATAGGTAAGAAAAGCATGGTCAAAGTGAACTTGCCTTGTTGACGATCTTGAAAAACTAGGGTTTCAGTAGTAGCAAATCTTAGCACTCCGGAAATTCTACGAGGCAAACAATAACTATAATAAGCACATAGCATAACATAACATAACAAAGTAACACACCAAAACCAACAAAGCAAAACCCAAAGGAAAACTTAAAGAAAAAAACAACTCAACGTTTTCCTACTTCAAATAACAACAAAAATAGTTTTATATAACAAAAATTTCTTAGCATCACCTAATCATGGTTTTATGTTAACTAAACAGAAAATATTTCATTAAGTAACTAGGAGCAAAAAGAATTAAATAAAAATCTATTATGAAACTCCCGAATAAGCAAAACAAGCTTTAATTCAAATCTGATCTAACTCAATTTTATAAATCCAAACATAGACAAATTATATATTTTTGGAAACTACAAGAAAATTGTGATCTAACATAAAAGAATCAGCACCATTGGACTTCTAGATCAAAAGTTATAGGCTAAACAAGAACGGAACTAAATCTGTTACGGGAATAAATCTGAAAACAAAACGGAGTTACCTGTCGTGAGGCAGAGATGGCAGGAAGGAGGCGGCAATGTGGAGGCTGCTCGGCGAGGGGGCGAGGTCGCCGGGCGAGGTGGGGGTGGCGGAGGAGGTCAGCGCTTGGGAGGTGGCGCTGGGCGATGGGAGGTTCCAGAGAGCTCTGGTGGCGTTCTAGGCAGGAAAAGGAGGACGGTGGCGAGGAGGCTACGGGCAGGGAGGCGTGGTAATGGGAAAAATGGAGCGAGGAGAGGAGGGGTTTTATAGGCGGTCTCGGGAGGCGCTGGGATGGAAAGACGAGGGAGATCGGGAAGGTGGAGATTTCCGTCTCCATGGACATGGAAAGCTTCAGAACGTGAGAGGAAACAGAGGAAGGAGATGATCTCTTGTTGGGCTAGAATAGGAAAGTGCTTAATGGGCCAGGTTTTTCCTAATAAAACGATTCCATTCCTATTTTTAAAATTAGGAAACTAAAACAATAAAAGGAAATCAAATCAATTCGAATAAAGAGTTTTATATACTAAAATTATTAGAAAAATAAAATGTAGATGATGAGCATTATTCCACGGCCAAAATAAAAACCTAAAAAAATGTTTTCAGAAAATCCTAAAGGCTTTATTTCTTTTTGCAAATAATTTTTAAATAAAAACTTTGGTTTTCTTGGCTCAAATATTTTCAAAATGCCCCTGATTTTGGAGGTCATTTTCCTCCGCTCTTTCTTGCTTGCAAGAATTTATTTTTCGGGTATTTCTCGGGAAGAGAAATAGAGAAGCAAGTGCAAATATTTGAAAGAATTAAATTGCAAAACTCCGTTCAAATTCTTTATAGTTGAAGAAGTCATGTCATCTTCTCTCATTGATTTTAATAGGATGAATTTGAATTTACGGAGAAGGGAAAGTCATTTTATTCCTCTCATTCAAAAGTTTTTGAAAAGGTTCAAATTTCACTCAAGTTTAATTCACTCAAGCAAACAAACAAACAATTCAATTAATTATATTAACATTCCAAAATTTGGGATGTTACAAACCTACCACACTTAAAATGAATCTAGTCCTCGAGATTGAAGAAACTAACAAGAAAAGGTTAGGGTTGGGGTCTTCTAGCAAATGTCTTGGTCGAAAAGGTCGGGGTGCTACCACACTTAAAAACAAGGTCATGGTTCCAATAAACTCAGATATTTCCTCTAGAGGGCTGACAATGTATGTCTCTTCACATATCTTACAATAGCTCCTCTGTCGAAAGCATAGAGTTTTTCTCGAGAATCTTGGGTCGGTTCGTCAAAGTTGAAGTTAAATCCGGAATTTGGATCTTCTTAGTGACAGGCTCGTGTCCATTCTAAACAACTTCGAAATACTCATGGTGGTCTACAATTTATGGTTTCTCCTGCAGAAAGCGGGTGCAGGTTGAACCTCACCGTATAACCTCGTTTGTAGCGGTTGCTCGTAATGGGGTTCCATCGTCCTACCATTTTATGGTTTTATGGCTTATCGCGTCGACACTCTTCTAAGTTTTCAAGGCTCTCGATTTTCCATCAACATATGATAGTTCATGATAGAAGTCTCGGTATGGCGGCCAATCCATCCGTGCTTGAACCATTACCACATACGTAAATATCGAATCACGTATTCTAACACTTGGGCATTCTCACCAGCATTACAGAAATTTCTCTTGTTCTCGAACTGAGTTCGTATAAATCCATGGTTTCTGCATGCCAAACAAAACATCTATCGTTACTTCACCACTCTCGGGTTTTTATGTAACCTCCTACGTAAGCGTAGGCTGATTGGATCACAGATTCTTCCAAATTTATTCCTTTATCAAGGTTACAACGGTTCCTTCTCAAAATCCTGGGCCTGTGGGTTATGGCCCACTTCAACACTAGTGCAGCTTTTAACTTATCCTTGGAGTAACTCTCTTATTACTCCTCCTTAAATCCAGAGTACTCTGTTTCTTCATACCATCATATCAAAACAAAACTCCAACTTATTTTGTCCACTTCCTTCTATGGACCGTCATGGATAACACATTTCTTTCTTCATTGATCATGTGGCTTTATAGAGTACTATGACCAAAAGAAGTGCACAAGTTTATCCATAAAATCTCATTAATCTCATATCAATCTTTCATTACATCCTTAACCATTTTCAGAATCAAATTCCAAAAGTACTTGTTACAAATGCTGCCACCCACATGATTTGGTATGGTGGACATTACTTCCACTTTATTTATTTATCCTCCTCGAGGATTCTTGATCCCACCGAATTGTGCGACATGAGCCTTGAAATCTTCAATCTTCTGTTTCATCATGGTGGTCTTGAGCTTCACCTTCATCATCTCTGCATGCACTTCGCTTAGGTATTCCTGAGTATAACGGAGTCTTGCTTCAAGTATTTCTCCGATCCGGCGTATGGCTTCCATGGCTGCTTCACGAACGGCATCGAAGAAAGTTGCTTGTGGCACACGTGAGATGAAAAGTAATGCCCCATCCTCTTTGGGCAAACTCCTTTCAAGCGGTGGAGGTGTACCTCCACATACCAAAGTTCCACTCCCTTTGCATGAAGGGTAGCCTTTGTAGACTGCATCTCCTTCAAGGTGAATATGCTTCATCATGTCCTTCAAGATCTTGGGTAATCATGATCACTTGTCGAGGTCATGATCGTTTGAGACCCTTAAGGAAAGACTCATAAAGGGTTGTCATCTGCATGTGTAGGATAAGGCGAGTGCTCGTAACAAGGGATGTATCTCCATGGGAAGTTGCAATTGTCTCCGTAAAGGTTTGGTGTTCAGTTGTCCATGGGTTCAAGATTTGAGGTGCTGTTGAGATAGAAAGAGAAGGCAATTACCCACTCATCAACAAAATTATCGTTTGTAATGGGCCATTCTACTATGGTTTCGTTTCTAAGTCCTCATTTCTTCAGTCTTCAATGCTCGGAGTTTCCAATTCTGATCTTTGTTCCCATATGAAGGCCTTCTACCATCGTGGTCTTCAACACATTCCTTCATCACGGGTTCTTTCATAACTTCTCGGAGAGCTTCTTTCATTCTTTCTTTCTGCTCCTGAATAGTTTGTGGCACCGTGGAGTAAATGTGACACTGCCGGGTAATGGGTGGTTCCTTCACACAGAAGCAAGTCACCCGACTAGTTGGGCATTCCTCACCGGGTGTTTCTCCTCACAATGAGGGCATCCATCTTTGTGTTCCTCACAGGTGTGTCCTATTTCTCCATAAATCTTGCAAGCACAAGGTTTACTTCTTGGTGCATCATTGTGCTTCCGGATAAGGCGTGATTTCAACAGGGTCTTCTTGAATTCCTCCCAAGTTCTTGCTCCATTAAATCCTGTATGGCTTGATGCATGTTCCACCAGGTTGCAGCACTTTACGTAAAGTATTGAAGAGCATATTGAACCTCATACTTCCTTGAAACCAAATTGCTCCCAAGTGTTTTTCCATGTTCGCATCCATAGCTCGCCTCCGGTGAGTCTTGATCCAGAGAATATCAGTCCAACTTCATTCATCATCTATGGGGTTCAAGGGTTTTAGGGTGAGATGAGAGAGAGGTGGAGAGGGATATACACACAATACAAACAATAGTTTTTGAAGAAGCAGGTTTTATTTTTGGGGCTGTCGGAAAAACATCAAACAAAGGACGGCTCACAAATCATCGCATCTAACGTAAGTGTATAACAGGGGTTTGGTCTTCTAAAGGTCAAATATTTCTTTAGATTCTTCAAATCATCGGAGTCTCCAACTGTTGTACTTCAATTCTTCTAATACATGGTGAAATCCTTTTTACTCAAGTGGTCATCAGTTCTCTAATCCTTCTTGGGCGTCTTGATTGATCCTCCGTGTGGTCAAAAGGAAAGGGTATATTCTAACTATTTGAGGTGAGAGTGTCTATTTGATAAAATCTGAAAAGATGAGGAGTAAGAGTCCTTTTGAAAATAAAGTTTTAGAGATATCCTGTCCTAGGGGCTTTCCGGTTTCTAGGTCACGTCCTCAGTCAACATGTGCTCGATACCATTTACAGAGGCGACCCGACCTCGAGCGGTCAAGCCTACGTATTCTTGTGCCATCCACAGATCAAGATCTTTGGCACACACAAGACATCAATGTATATATCAAAGTGCAATCACATGCATAAATAACGTAAAACTGATATATACCTCATAATACTCAGTGGAAACAATCAAGCGGGTGTGGAGTCCCATCAACGCCATCGGCGGGTTGAGTGTAGACCGTAACCACATGCGTATTCTTACTGTCGGAAGAAAGTATACGCAACATGATACGTTGCAGCCGTGTAAGTCGATACATTGAATGTACCGGCAAGATCACAATAAAAGAACAGATGATAAAACTATACTATATGCAATATGGCTTTGTGGCTCAGTATGCGGGGTTTTTATGTAAAAGCTGGTTTTATTTTCCCTACATCAAAGGAATAAATGAAGTCTGTACTATGGAGTTTTCTATCATGACATGGTTCCGCCAACCGATGTCTCATAGCCCAAAATCATCATAAGTTGCCCACAATTAAGTTATCAATCCGGTGTTGAGAGTTCCGAGATAGATCCAGGTCCAGATGCTCAAATTGTCCGTAACCGGGGACACGGCTAATCGATTAGGTTTAAACCCTTTGCAGAGGTTTCTACACTTTACCCGCAAGATTCGATCCCTCTTTTTACGTTCTCGCACTTCAGAGTGTTTGAGAACAAGATGACCGAAACATGGTCTTCCAAAGAGTTCCTCTGACCACTGTCCGGTACCCATCCGTCCTACCGTAGTTCTACATCTGCTAGCACCGTCCAAGCCAGAGTCACAACTAAGGTCAACCAAGCCAGAGCCCATAATGACTTGAGGTTGCACAGGTAAGCTTCCGGGCGTGAAGTATTCTTCCGTCTCTTTGAGTCTGGGTGAAGCTTTCCAAGATGTCATGGCGCTTCTCCATGCATCCTGCCAACCACTAGGTTCTCCAGGTGCCGTCAACCGCCCTTCACCCAAAGAGTGTGTATTGAAATCTGTCTCGAGTCTTGAAGTCTTGGGGTCTTGAAGATGCAGTCCTTGCAGATTCCATCATGGAGTTATCGTCATTGGCGAGAATCCTCCATTCTCACACCACTCCGTGCACTCATACCAAACCCGTCTACTATAGCGTAGCATTAAAAGAAATAACGTCCGGGCTTGGTAACAAGGTGATGGGTTCCTACCTCATGCATACTACTCAACTACAAGGATTCAATAACACTCTTGAGGGTGGTTGCAAAGGTGCCACTAAATGCAATAAAACATAGGTAAGAAAAGCATGGTCAAAGTGAACTTGCCTTGTTGACGATCTTGAAAAACTAGGGTTTCAGTAGTAGCAAATCTTCGCACTCGGAAATTCTACCGAGGCAAACAATAACTATAATAAGCACATAGCATAACATAACATAACAAAGTAACACACCAAAACCAACAAAGCAAAACCCAAAGGAAAACTTAAAGAAAAAACAACTCAACGTTTTCCTACTTCAAATAACAACAAAAATAGTTTTATATAACAAAAATTTCTTAACATCACCTAATCATGGTTTTATGTTAACTAAGCAGAAAATATTTCATTAAGTAACTAGGAGCAAAAAGAATTAAATAAAAATCTATTATGAAACTCCCGAATAAGCAAAACAAGCTTTAATTCAAATCTGATCTAACTCAATTTTATAAATCCAAACATAGACAAATTATATATTTTGGAAACTACAAGAAAATTGTATCTAACATAAAAAGAATCAGCACCATTGGACTTCTAGATCAAAAGTTATAGGCTAAACAAGAACGGAACTAAATCTGTTACGGAATAAATCTGAAAACAAAACGGAGTTACATGCGTGAGGCAGAGATGGCAGGAAGGAGACGGCGATGTGGAGGGCTGCTCGGCGGGCGAGGTCGCCAAGCGAGGTGGGGTGGCGGAGGAGGTCAGCGCTTGGGAGGTGGCGCTGGGCGATGGGAGGTTCGGGAGAGCTCTGAGCGGCGTTCTAGGCAGGAAAAGGAGGACGGTGGCGAGAGGCTACAGGCGGGGGGGGCGTGGTAATGGGAAAAATGGAGCGAGGAGAGGGGGGGTTTTATAGGCGGTCTCGGGAGGCGCTGGGATGGAAAGACGAGGGAGATCGGGAAGGTGGAGATTTCCGTCTCCATGGACATGGAAAGCTTCAGAACGTGAGAGGAAGCAGAGGAAGGAGATGATCTCTTGTTGGGCTAGAATAGGAAAGTGCTTAATGGGCCAGGTTTTTCCTAATAAAACGATTCCATTCCTATTTTTAAAATTAGGAAACTAAAACAATAAAAGGAAATCAAATCAATTCGAATAAAGAGTTTTTATATACTAAAATTATTAGAAAAATAAAATGTAGATGATGAGCATTATTCCACGGCCAAAATAAAAACCTAAAAAAATGTTTTCAGAAAATCCCTAAAGGCTTTATTTCTTTTGCAAATAATTTTTAAATAAAAACTTTGGTTTTCTTGGCTCAAATATTTTCAAAATGCCCCTGATTTTGGAGGGTCATTTTCCTCCGCTCTTTCTTGCTTGCAAGAATTTATTTTTCGGGTATTTCTCGGGAAGAGAAATAGAAAGCAAGTGCAAATATTTGAAAGAATTAAATTGCAAAACTCCGTTCAAATTCTTTATAGTTGAAGAAGTCATGTCATCTTCTCTCATTGATTTTAATAGGATGAATTTGAATTTACGGAGAAGGGAAAGTCATTTTATTCCTCTCATTCAAAAGTTTTGAAAAGGTTCAAATTTCACTCAAGTTTAATTCACTCAAGCAAACAAACAAACAATTCAATTAATTATATTAACATTCCAAAATTTGGGATGTTACAAGGGAGCAGCCCGACATGATAAGACATAAATGCCCTTCAATGATATGACCGTTAGGTGGATAAGATATTTTGGGACAGCTGGCGCGCAGCACAGCAATGGTCGGAAATTTGAATGTCAAATTCCTCAGGGCTATCATGTTCCTCACTGTGTTGGCAATCCGCACTGGCGAATTCCTAACTCCTCAGTCAGAACAAATTCCTCAGCGACCAGAAGAGCTTCGTCTCATCATCAAGAAATTGACTGAATCTGTATGAGATTTCAAAGGCTTCACTCGAAGGGATTGGTAGGTGTAGGATTTTGAGTTGAGCATCACATGGAAATTTTTCCTTAGTATTTCCTCGACCCCTTTAACGATGACGGTGTTTCCTATGACTCAAGAAAGAGAAAATGAAACTACGAAAACAAAAGTCTTCACGCTTCATGTTCCTTGAATGAATACCAAGTCTTCAAGGTCACACCAATTTCTTCACTTTCAAAGTCTTCAGAAAGTCTTCAGAATATTAAAGTCTTCAGTCGAAGAACTTCATTTTAGGGGTTGACTTTCTCTGTAAATATCAAACTCCTCATAGACTTATAGACCTGTGTACACTCACAAACGCATTAGTTCCTTAACCTATAAGTCTTCAATACACCAAAATCACTAAGGGGCACTAGATGCACTTACACCAAGAAGCCCGCTCACAAGCTCAGTGCTTCTGCTTCAATGCCCTCACGGCCCAGTTCTGCAAAGCCCTCACAGCAAATTCCTCATACTGCTCCAGCTCCTCCAAAACCCTCAGCTCCTCCGGCAATGTCCTCAGCACCTCTGCATCTCGTCTCGTGTCAAAGGACCACAGGCAAATCTATTGCCTCAGGAGCCTCTGCAAGTTCTTCTGCTCCTCCAAATTCCTCAATAGGCCCTACTTTGCTAAAAGACCAAAGCCACTGCTAGACGAGGCACTAGACCAAGTCCTCACAAGAAGCAGGTTGCTTTTCAAGTACCGTACGATGAAGATGAAGTTGATGATGAGGAACTTGCCGAAATCATCAGAGATAGACAGCGGAGGGCCGCTAGAGCCAAAGGAAGTGAAGTTCCTCTTACTGGATCCAAAGTTGATCCTTGAGTACATTGATCTCTGGCACAAGGACCCCAACGCACCTGTGCCAGACTTGAATCTGACTCCTGGCCAAAGTCACATGCTGAACGCCTTCATTGGCGAAGAAAAATGGAAATTCAAGAAGGCCAGGCAGTTGAAGAAAGCGTAATACAAAAAGGAGCGCTTGCTGAAGAAGAATGTTGTCAAAATGACAATTGATGAACTTGTAGCTCTGCAATCTAAGATCAAGAATCTCAGTGATGAATTTGATCACTACTATGCTGACTAGCTTGGAGCCAAAGTCAGGTTTGTGAAGTTAACTAAAAAATTCACTTCAAAAGCTGAATCTCCTCAGGCTGAAGCATCTGCTCAGTCGACTGAAGAACATGCCAGCACCGCTGACGAAAATCAGGCTGCTGATGAAACTGCTAGTACCAGGGCTGATGAATGTATTCCAGCCACTGATGACATTGCCAGGACAACCACTAGTATTGTGCCTGAAGAACAAGCCAGGCCAGCTAAGACATCAACCGTTGTGCCTGAAGAATCTGAACCAACCAGGTAAACTGAAACAGTTGTGCCTGAGGTAACTGAACCAATTTCCTCTACTCCTCCTGCACCAACACCAAGTCCAGTTCTTCCTTCTGCATCAGAAGCGAAGAAAACCAAAGTTGCGGAGCAAGCAGCAGTGAAGAAGAGGAAAGCATCTACTTCATCTCAGTCTTCAGCACCAAAGAAGATGAAGACATTGACAAGCTCTTTTGAGAATCCCATTGATGTTGTTCCTGTCTCTAGCCATCAAAGGAACTCGTTCCTTTTGGTGAAGATTATGAGATCCCAAGCGGATCGAATGAAGACGTCCCTTCTGCTACTTCTTCAGAGCAGTTAGACGAAGAAATTGAAGCGGATAATATCCCTTCAACCCCAATCATCTCATCGCCTCATAGGCAGGCAGGCGTTGAAGAATTAAGTGAAGAAGATGAAGACGTGGACATTGGGAGCACCACACCGGTGATGAATGATGACTTTCGGGAAAGTCTGCACCCCAACTCTCCTTTGTTCACGCCACTGCAACAAATCCCTCAGTTCCCAGCGCACACTGAAGTTATAATGGGCTCTCAAGAACCTCGCACCACTCCGTCCATTCATGAAGAAATTCCAGCCACTAGTGCTGATGAAAATGTTGCTGAAGAAATGAATACCCAGGCTGCAACTAAAGCTGAAACTGAAATTCCTCAGCCTGTGGTGCCTGAGAATGTGATTCCTGAGGCTATGATGCCTTTGATTGGTACTCCTCAGCCCACTTCATGATGATATTCTTCAGGGGTGTTAGTCCTCACTTTTCGTCCCTTTTGGTCATTTGATGACAAAGGGGGAGAAATTTGGGTTAGTCTTCAAGCGGGTCTGTATATATGGGTGTTTTTTTGCTAAGTAACAACTCTCGTTCTTTTGAAGACTTTGTTGGATCGAGTTGTAAACTTAAACCCGATGGTGGTCTGATACTTCTGCTATGTTCTTCTGCATGATATTTCCTCATATATGTAATGCACGCATGCTGAATTACATCAGTCACCATATTTCATTATGCATTTCAAATTCTTCATATCATATATTAAATGCGTGTATGAATTACAAGATATAGGGGAGATCTCCATGATTCTACTCTTCAAATGTGCATTGTTCAAAAGCAAATTCCTCACTATGCACATCTTCAGGGGGAGTTCTTATATATCTTGCAATCAAATTCCTCAATATCAGTATTTGCACTTCATATGTTTATCCCCGTTGAAAACTTAACCTATATTGTCATCAATCACCAAAAGGGGGAGATTGTAAGTGGATCTAGTGCCCCTTAGTGATTTTGGTGTATTGAAGACTTATATGTTAAGGGACTAATGCGTTTGTAAGTGTACATAGGTCTATAAGTCTATGCAGAGTTTTATATTTACAGAGAAAGTCGACCCGTAAAAATGAATGTCTTCGATGAAGACTTTGAAAGTGAAGAAATTGGTGTGACCGTGAAGACTTGATATTCATACGAGGAACATGAAGCGTGAAGACTTTTGTTTTCGTAGTTTCATTTTCTCTTTGTTGAGTCATAGGAAACACCGTACTATTAAAGGGGGTCGAGAAAAACTAAGGAAAAGTTTCCAAGTGATGCTCATCTCAAAATCCTACACCTACCAATCCCTTCGAGTGAAGCCATTGGAAATCTCATACAGTTTAGTCAATTTCTTCAGTGACAAAGATGAAGTTCTTCTGGTCTCTGAGGAATTTGTTCTGACTGAGGAGTTAGGAGTTTGCCAGTGCGGATTGCCTACAAGTGAGGAACATGATAGCCCTGAGGAATTTGAGCCTCAAATTTCCGACCGTTGTTGTGCTACGCGCCAGCTGTCCCAAAATATCTACCCACCTAACGGTCATATTATTGAAGGGCATTTATGTCTTATCATGTCGGTCTGCTCCCTAGGCTATAAATAGCTGCCCCCTACAACCACTAGCTGGTTGGCTGCTCTGAGAGAAACTGACATTTGTCATTGAGAGAATCCCATCCTCCGAGGACTTTGAGCGAAAATCATCAAGTGAGGAAAACCCAAACCCAAACACCTTCAAACCCAAGTGATTGAGCATCACTGAAGAAATTGTTCCTATGTGGATCCGACGCTTGTTACCTTTGAAGACTGTGCATCTTCCAGACGGTTAGGCGTCATGGTCTAGAGCATCCACGAGGAAATTGTGGATCGCCGAGTGACTGAGTTTGTGAAGGTTTGGAAGTCACCTGAAGAATTACCACGAGTGATTGGGCGAGGTCTGTGTGACCTTAGCTCAAGGGGAATACGGTGAGGACTAAGTGTCCTGGACTGTGTGTTTAAGAATGGGTGTCCGGGACTGTGTGTCCTCAGGTTTGAATACCTAGCCGCCCTAACCAGACGTACAACTGTCACATCAGTTGGACTGGTCTACCAAATCACTGTCTTCACCAAGCCTACTGGTTCTATTTCCTCAACCCTTCCTGTCGTGGTTTTGTCACGGCAGATGTCCTTAGTGTCAGGACTTAGTCGCGAGGCAACGCATCTATGTGGTAGCTTGAGAGGGGTTGAGCGGAATCGAGAGACGCAACACAAGACAAGGATTTAGACAGCTTCGGGCCCCTGGAAACATCATCCGGTAACAACCCTACATGCTGTTTGAGGCTAGGTCTCATTATGATCACGATGGAGTCGCCGGTAAACCGGCTCTTTGTGTCTAGCCCTAGAGATTGTTTCCTCTCGCTCCTCCCCTCTTGGGGTGCCCTGCCCATCCTTATATAAGTTGAAGGGGTGGGTTACATGACTAGTCCTAGTAGGATTAGGATTACTCAATTACAAGTGGAGTCCTAGTCTTGCTTCCTTTGTAAGAAAATATTCCTTACGCTTTCCTCTTAAACCTGCCCACCATAACATGAGCCGACCTTCTGGGCCTTGGGCCTAGTCTTCTATCTGACCCGCTGTTGGGGTCATCCATGAGTCGTCAGGCTCGTGAGTCGTCTGACCAGTGAGCCGCCAGACCCGTGAGTCGCCAGTCCTTCGGCGGGTCATCGGTGAAGCGCCAAGTCCGGCCGGGTCATACTTCCGGCCGGGTCATACCATCAGGGTATATCCCCGACATTAGCCCCCAGTTTAATTTGGATTTATCCATGTTAAACTGATCCTGTAAAACAAACACAAGAACAAATTTGACAGGTTGTGCTCCGGATTAAAAATTCTTGAAAGCCGGCACCTGATCATATCCTTAATTCCTTGTGCTCCAGGTTAAATATTCTCCTGAGCCGGGACCTGATTATACCTAAGTACAATTGTCATTTCCTTCATCTAGAAAATTCGGGTCAACAAGCTAGCTTCATACTCAATTTGCTGATGTTGGTTTCTCACAGAAAAATATTGTGAAGAATAATCCACTTGAGTCGGCTTCCAAGGCGTCGGGTTAAATAATTTTGGTCTTCAAATACTCATCTGATATTCAATAGGCTTGAAGATGTAAAACTTGCCGGTTTATCATTACCAAAAAGTGCCGGATTATAAAACATATAATGCCGGATCATAATTGTTGTTGACACCGGGTTATGTAATTGATCCTCCTGATTTTCTCAAACCTGATAATTTGAAGATTTTTCTCCTTATATCCATATTACTCAGATCCCCAAGTCTTGAGCAGAACAAAGTGATGGTTTAAGACTTGCTCCAATAAATGTTGCAACCTTGAAGAAAACCGGTTTATTCATCTCAATCATATAAACTGAATATTCCACACATGTAGCCCCCAAGTGCCGGATTGTCATGCTTGCAGCAACCTGGGACTTTTAATTGTTGTATGCTCATGAAAACTTCAACTAGTGTAGCCCCCAAGGGCCGGGTCATTATGCAATGATGAGCAGGGACTTTGTAGATATAACCATGTAAATTTGAACAGCAATGTGTAGCCCCCAAGGGCCGGCTTGGTAAGATAATACTGAGCTGGGACTTTGTATATAATTGATAATAACATCATATATTATAGTCTCCACCATGGGGCTTGAACCCACGTCCACAAGGTTAAGAGCTTTGTACTCCACCAACTAAATAGTGGACCGTTCAATATAATGGATTAATGCTTGTGTACCTTAAATTTTTGACACGAGCAATTAGTAGCCCCCAAGGGCCAACTCATTTAGAATGTGATGAGTCGGGTCTTCAATAAGTTGATAAAAAATGACTTTGCATTAGCCCCCAAGTACCATGGTGCATGCTGGCAGTGACATGGGACTTGCATATTTGATATAATCTCAATCTGAATAATGTAGCCTCCAAGTGCCGAGTCGTAAGCCTGCAACGACTCGGGACTATTCCTTCCATTGTAGAATAAATCATATCCATTGATAAAAATAATAGCCGTTGCGCTAAAGCGACTTTGAAAACCTCAATCATAACACTGGTTATTGATAATTACAATAGAAATCCAGCCATGTTGGCTATTCAAGATTTGAATAATATAACTGGTATGAAAACCTCAATCATTCAATATCATCATGAAAATCCAGCCAGTTTTGGCTATTAAAGATTTGAATACCCCATCAGTTGACAAGTAAATCCGGAGTTTAAATACCTGGCGGCTCTTGGCCGATGACGACTTAATGCGCATTCATTGTAAGCTGGAATTTTTGTAAACTGGTGGCCTATAGCCCTTGATAAAATCAATAATTGATAACCCTTTTGAGACACCAATTTCAGTGATGAGCTTGGACTGAAGCATTTATATAAGTCATAGTGCTGCAAATCCTGCACAGAGTTTAAACAACATATGCCCTGGCGACTTAACGTCAAGAGCCAGGGCGGGTAACCACCCAAATGTAGTCTTACCCTGCATACAAGTAAATCACAAGAACCCTTGGTGGTTTACCGCAGCGCGGGTCATAATACCTCGCATATAACCACTGTGATATTGAATTCGTACTGCCGGTTTACATGACCTGTGCAGTAAGGGTGATAACCCAATCTTTAGAAGCCAATGCTTCCACATAGATGATGATTTTCATAAGCTGGTGACTTAATGTCGAAAAGTCAAGCCGGTTTAAGCATAAACCACTCATATATATTTGAGATATGATCCAAAAAGGTCTCAAGTCAAACCCAAAAGTTCTTCGCAAAAAAGACTTAAAAAGTTTAAGGCTTCTGATTCGTATACGATCAAAAAACCATTCCAAAGGAGTTGAGCTAAGATTCGAATACGATCATATAGCCCCCAGTGGCTCTGGCGTTGCCGATCAAGAGGGTACCGACAGCTGTGTTCTCTTTGGTTCGAATACGACCTATGTTTGAACAGGAAGCCCCCAAATGACCTTGAGAGTTGTTTAACGACGCTGATTCGAATACGATCCATGTCGAACCCAAAAGAGGTTAAGCTATGTTTCGGATACGATCAGGAAGCCCCCTAGTGAGCTTGACATTGTGCCGATCAAGAGGGTACCGACAGCTATGTTCTCTTTGGTTCGAATACGACCTATGTTTGAACAGGAAGCCCCCAAGTGACCATATAAGTTTTAGCATTACACCGATCAAGAGGGTACCGACAGCTGTGCTCGATGAGCGAGAAGCCCCCAAGTGACCATAATAAGATAAGCCGTAAGGCAGGATACCTATGTTTGAACCGCGCATCATGACAGCAAGTTCTTTTTGGCAACCTTTAATTTTTCATAGAAACTCGAACTTGCGAGAGATTAATTCTTTTTGAACCGGAACTTTAAACCGGATTTGAGAGCTTCAAAAATTTGTGAGGGACAAATTTACCTTGGGCCAGATTTTGAACCGGATTTGATGCTTTGTGGGAGAAAGATGTTTCTTGAACCGGATTTTAAACCAGAATCCTTATTTTGAGCCGAAAATCTTCTGATGGCTTTTAAATTTTCATCGATCTAGCAGTAATCTCCGGGGTCGGGTTATTTTTCCCTTAAATGACCCGGAGTTCTTGTATTTATTGAAACCGGTCATACCATTGTAGCCCCCGAGTCTCAAGACCACTCGAGGAGTTGGCTTGAAACTCTCCATATTTGACCGTGATATAAACCGGCATAACTTGTATATCATTGGTGTTGATAGCATGATGTGAATCCATAGAAGGTTGAGGTGACTGCGGTGGGTTATAAACGATCCCGTATGAGCCGTGTCAGCAACTCGGCCAATGGTTCCTTCCAACTGGCGATTTGAATTTAACCAAACTGTAGTGGCGGTGACTTGTGCGCCTGCTCATTGAGCCACCCAGTGCAAACGGCGGTTGATAGTATATGATAATTTGCCTCCATTTTGAAAGAAAACCGGGCTACCCAAGCTGTGACTTGCTCATGCAGACAGGTGGGGCCTGGAATGTTGATGTAGACCAGGCCGTGAGAGACGGATGGCAAAGACGAGCGCAACATCAGAGGTGACTCAGATAGATGAGTCGGCCGCGACATTATAAACCGGTGCGAACGGGGAAAATCGGCACCGGTGTCATGAACTAGCGCGGACGGGCGAGTTAATCGCGGGCGTGGTCCCGGCAAATTGATGTAAACCAGGCCACAGGGACGGCAACTTGCTGACGTTCATTCATCAGGTGGCATGACACGGACGAAACGCCAGTGCAGAACGCTGCTAGCACGTGCTCCGTGCCCGTAATAGAACACCTCATTTGTAATGAACAATTGTCCTGCGTCGGAAAATATCACATGCCAAAGTAATTGTTCCTTGAAAAAAAATATGCGCTAATAAAATAGGCTTTAGATGGATATCACCTGATATGTTAGGTCGGAATTATCCACCGCGGAGTTGATGATCACCGTGGTGAAGCTGAAATCAATCATGGACAAGTCGGCCAGACGAGCAGACGGATGATTCGGCCGCGGTGTTGTAAACCGGTGCGGACGAGCAAGTTGTCCTCCGTTTTGTAAATCGGCGCAGGCGCGTGATCCGGCCGCGAGAGCGGACGGGTGAGTCATCCATGGCGTTGTAAGCCGGTGCGGTCGCGAGAAACGGCCACAGCGCTGGAAACGGCCCGGACCCGGGCGAGACAAACGTGGATGCGGACGATGAGTCAGTCACGCGTGCGGATGTAGCGGGAGCAGCGAATTGCACAAATAATGCTAGCATGCACCCTTTATGCAACACCCTTGTAAGGAATAATGGTCCTGCGAAAAATTATCATAGACCAAGTAATTGTTCTTTGATGAAACAATACATACTAAAAGTAGACAGAAAAAATAGCACCTGATATATTTTGTCTGATAAACACGGACACTGATGATGTATAACGCTCGCGTTCTGATGATTTTTCTGATGTACGTGATACTAATGGTCCTCATGTAGTACTCTCGTGAGAAGTACTATTAGTAGTGGACCTTGGATTTGGTTCTCCACGTCAGCTAGTAGCACATTATTAGGCTTGGTTTCATGGATACTGCTGTCATTAGATTCCCATTG
This sequence comes from Aegilops longissima, assembly GCA_021605205.1. NCBI lineage: Eukaryota > Viridiplantae > Streptophyta > Magnoliopsida > Poales > Poaceae > Aegilops > Aegilops longissima. The sequence goes on from CM038678.1 coordinate 269,627,149, forward strand.
TTGATTGTTTGCCACGTAGCGTCGGGCTTGCAGCTTTTGATAGCATGTTGCCGCCCCACGTGGCCTTCCTTGCAATTTCTGTCTGAGCACGTGCGGCTGTATAGCGCAGTTCTTGTTGCTGCCACAACCACATATTCGCAGGTAGCAACAACCTGTTGATGTATGGCTGTAGGCGAAAAATTTTCCTGGGATTTGATCCGGCAGTGGTGGTGAGCTAGCAGCGCGTCGTGGCATGACTGAAGCCAGCCCAAGGCAGAGGTAGACCGCAGCAGCTGGAACAGTGCAAGGAAAGATGGGACAGCAGCTTCGACCATGGTTAAGGCCAGGCGGCGACTCGCAGACGGTCCTTGAAGCAGCCCAGCAGTGGAAGATAGCTCGGTTTGAGAGTGAGTTGGTTGGTTCGGTTGACTGAAATAACGGCAGCTCTCAGCAGACGGGCGGCTTAGATGCAGTGCAGGCCTGCAGTCTAGGAGGCGATCACGGCGGTTTAATACAGCACGGCCTGCGGTTAAAGCGGCTTGACCCTGGAGCCATGGCGATTTGTTCGGAGATGGCTCAGCAGAGGTGTAGCAGCTCGTGGCAGGTCGTCGCCGTGGCTCAGAGGCCACTGCTGTAGAAGTAGTAGCGATGCGGAGGCGGAGCGATGCCAAAGCGGCAGGTCACAACGTCGAGGTGAGCCGGGGAGGTGGAAACCGGCGAAGCAGCTCTCTGTAGAGCCGCCGCGGCGGTCGCGGGGTTGCTTGGGGGAGCGAGGACTCGCAGGGGTGGGCGAGCTTGAGAAGTCCAGCAGGCAGCCGGCGAAGCAAAGCGACAGCGGCGTAGGCGAGTCCGTGTCTGCGACTGCCTCCTGTTTTTTTAACATTGCCTCTTCTTCTTTTTTTATGATGTACGCGAGTACTGGTTGTACTCGGCTTGCCAGATCTGTAGATGAGCGTTGCCAGAAAAACTCTTCCTTTTCGGTCTCTTGAAAGATTGCCGCCTCGTTCTTTTTCCTGGTAGCCTCGGTTTGCTCGTACCAATCAAATGATTTGCTAGCACTCAGCAGTAGTAGCCTTCGACATATCCTTTGGATTTTACTCGGTCCTGACGCCGGAAAGAGTAGCACCATAGTACTAGGAGTCTTTAGCAGATCGATTTTATGAAACCGGCTCGGGTATTGACCCTTGCCTCCTCACGCGTATGTTGACGTAGATTGATCTGACGCGGTGTGCGGCAGCTGGAGCACAATTCCTGTCGGCCTTGGCGACATGCGACTAGCAGCAAAATATTGATCTTCTGTCCGGATTTGACGGATCATGTTTTATCGGCGATACACATAGGAACGCCAAACCCTAAATTCCCTTGAACTCAAAACTCATATTGGACGGTTGCAAACTTCTCGATCCCTAGAAGCGATCCCTTCAAGAACTCAACACCATTGTGCGATAGCCCCACGGTGGGCGCCAACTGTCGTGGTTTTGTCACGGCAGATGTCCTTAGTGTCAGGACTTAGTCGCGAGGCCAACGCATCTATGTGGTAGCTTGAGAGGGGTTGAGCGGAATCGAGAGACACAACACAAGACAAGGATTTAGACAGCTTCGGGCCTCGGAAAACATCATCCGGTAACAACCCTACATGTTGTTTGAGGCTAGGTCTCATTATGATCACGAGGGAGTCGCCGGTAAACCGGCTCTTTGTGTCTAGCCCTAGAGATTGTTTCTTCTCGCTCCTCCCCTCTTGGGGTGCCCTGCCCCTCCTTATATAAGTTGAATGGGCGGGTTACATGACTAGTCCTAGTAGGATTAGGATTACTCATTTACAAGTGGAGTCCTAGTCTTGCTTCCTTTGTAAGGGAATATTCCTTACGCTTTCCTCTTAAACCGGCCCACCATAACATGAGCCGGCCTTCTGGGCCTTGGGCCTAGTCTTCTATCTGACCCGCCGTTGGGGTCATCCATGAGTCGTCGGGCTCGTGAGTCGTCTGACCAGTGAGCCGCCAGACCCATGAGTCGCCAGTCCTTCGGCGGGTCATCGGTGAAGCGCCAAGTCCGGCTGGGTCATACTTCCGGCCGGGTCATACCACGGGGTATATCCCCGACATTAACGAAAAAGCTCATCAGGATGCACTTGACTTGTTGGATGAGGAGCGAGACTTGGCAATAGCCCGCTCCACGATTTACCAGCAAGACCTGCGCCGCTATCACAGTCGCCGGGTTAGAAGCAGAACCTTTCAGGAAGGCGACCTAGTGCTCCGGCTCTTCCAGGATCAGTTGATATGCACAAGCTATCTCCTCCTTGGGAAGGACCATTTGTGGTCAGCAAGAATCTGAAATACGGGTCATACTACCTTATCGATGTTTGAGAGCACGAAGACTCACGTAAGTCGGAGGAGGAGACCCGCCGGCCGTGGAATATCGCCCATCTTCGGCCTTATTATACTTGAGCCACCGGCTCTCAAGATGTATATATTTTTTGATGATGTATATGTTATATGAAGCAATAAAGCAGGACCTCTGTTCTTTTCAATCTAAAAGGTTTACATGTCTTCTTTATCTGGTGGTGGAAACAACCAACTGGGAGCGGATCATATCTGAATCCGGCTTTCCCTTTGGTCCGGCTTATGATCATATCTGAATCTATTCATGGTCACCTGGGGGCTTCCTGTTCAAACATAGGTCGTATTAGAACCAAAGAGAACATAGCTGTCGGTACCCTCTTGATCGGCACAATGCCAAGCTCACTAGGGGGCTTCCTGATCGTATCCGAATCATAGCTTAACCTCTTTTGGGTTTGACGTGGATCGTATTCGAATCAGCATCGTTAAACAACTCTCAAGGTCATTTGGGGGCTTCCTGTTCAAACATAGGTCGTATTCGAACCAAAGAGAACATAGCTGTCGGTACCCTCTTGATCGGCACAATGCCAAGCTCACTAGGGGGCTTCCTGATCGTATCCGAATCATAGCTTAACCTCTTTTGAGTTCGACGTGGATCGTATTCGAATCAGCGTCGTTAAACAACTCTCAAGGTCATTTGGGGGCTTCCTGTTCAAACATAGGTCGTATTCGAACCAAAGAGAACATAGCTGTCGGTACCCTCTTGATCGGCAACGCCAGAGCCACTGGGGGCTATATGATCGTATTCGAATCTTAGCTCAACTCCTTTGGAACGGTTTTCTGATCGTATACGAATCAGAAGCCTTAAACTTTTTAAGTCTTTTTTGCGAACAATTTTTGGGTTTGACTTGAGACCTTTTTTGGATCATATCTCAAATATATATGAGTGGTTTATGCTTAAACCGGCTTGACTTTTCGACATTAAGTCACCAGCTTATGACAATCATCATCTATGTGGAAGCATTGGCTTCTAAAGATTGGGTTATCACCCTTACTACACAGGTCAAGTAAACCGGCAGTAAAAATTCAATATCACAGTGGTTATATGTGAGGTATTATGACCCGCCCTGCGGTAAACCGCCAAGGGTTCTTGTGATTTACTTGTATGCAGGGTAAGACTACATTTGGGTGGATACTCGCCCTGGCTCTTGATGTTAAGTCTCCAGGGCATATGTTGTTTAAACTCTGTGCAGGATTTGCAGCACTGTGACTTATATAAATGCTTCAGTCCAAGCTCATCACTGAAATTGGTGTCTCAAAAGGGTTATCAATTATTGATTTTCTCAAGGGCTATAGGCCACCAGTTTACAAAATTACGGCTTACAATGAATGCGCATTAAGTCGTCATCGGCCAAGAGCCGCCAGGTATTTAAACTCCAGATTTACTTGTCAACCGATGAGGTATTCAAATCTTTAATAGCCAAAACTGGCTGGATTTTCATGATGATATTGAATGATTGAGGTTTTCATACCGGTTATATTATTCAAATCTTGAATAGCCAACATGGCTGGATTTCTATTGTAATTATCAATAACCAGTGTTATGATTGAGGTTTTCAAAGTCGCTTTAAGCATAGCGGCTATTATTTTATCAATGGATATGATTTATTCTACAATGGAAGGAATAGTCCCAGTCGCTGCAGCTTACGACCCGCACTCGGGGCTACATTATTCAGATTGAGATTATATCAAATATGCAAGTCCCATGTCACTACCAGCATGCACCATGGTACTTGGGGGCTAATGCAAAGTCATTTTTTTATCAACTTATTGAAGACCCGACTCATCACATTCTAAATGAGTTAGCCCTTGGGGGCTACCAATTGCTCTTGTCAAAAATTCAACGTACACAAGCATTAATCCATTATTTTGAACGGTCCACTATTCAGTTGGTGGAGTACAAAGCTCTTGACCTTGTGGACGTGGGTTCAAGCCCCATGGTGGAGACTATATTATATGATGTTATTATCAATTATATACAAAGTCCCAGCTCGGTATTATCTTACTAAGCCGGCCCTTGGGGGCTACACATTGCTGTTCAAATTTACATGGTTATATCTACGAAGTCCCTGCTCATCATTGCATAATGACCCGGCCCTTGGGGGCTACACTGGTTGAAGTTTTCATGAGCATAAAGCAATTACAAGTCCCAGGTTGCTGCAAGCATGACAACCCGACACTTGGGGGCTACATGTGTGGAACATTCAATTTATATGATTGAGATGAATAAACCGGATTTCTTCAAGGTTGCAACATTTATTGGAGCAAGTCTTAAACCATCACTTTGTTCTGCTCAAGACTTGGGGGCTACAGGTAATATGGATATAAGGGAGAAAAATCTTCAAATTATTAGTTTTGAGAAAATCAGGAGGATCAATTACATAACCCGGTGTCAAAAACAATTATGACCCGGCATCGTCTATTTTATAATCCGGCAGTTTTTGGTAATGGTAAACCGGCAAGTTTTACATCTTCAAGCCGGTTGAATATCAGATGAGTATTTGAAGACCAAAATTATTTAACCCGGCGCCTTGGAAGCTGACTCAAGTGGATTATTCTTCACAATATTTTTCTATGAGAAACCAACATCAGCAAATTGAGTATGAATCTAGCTTATTGACCCGGATTTTCTAGATGAAGGAAATGACAATTGTACTTAAGGATAATCAGGTCCCGGCTCAGGAGAATATTTAACCCGGAGCACAAGGAATTAAGGATATGATCAGGTGCCGGCTTACAAGAATTTAATCCGGGACACAATCTGTCAAATTTATTCTTGTGTTTGTTTTACAGGATCAGTTTAACATGGATAAATCCAAATTAAACTGGGGGCTAATGTCGGGGAAATACCCAGCGGTATGACCCGCCGAAGTATGACCCGCCGGACTTGGCGCTTCACCGATGACCCGCCAAGGATCGGCGACTCACGGTGCAGCGGCTCACTAGTCAGACGACTCACGAGCCTGACGACTCATGGATGACCCCCAACGGCGGGTCAGATAGAAGACTAGGCCCAAGGCCCAGAAGGCCGGCTCATGTTATGGTGGGCCGGTTTAAGTGGAAAGCGTAAGGAATATTCCCTTACAAAGGAAGCAAGACTAGGACTCCACTTGTAATTGAGTAATCCTAATCCTACTAGGACTAGTCATGTTACCCGCCCCTTTAACTTATATAAGGAGGGCAGGGCACCCCAAGAGGGGAGGAGCGAGAAGAAACAATCTCTAGGGCTAGACACAAAGAGCCGGTTTACCGGCGACTCCCTCGTGATCATAATGAGACCTAGCCTCAAACAGCATGTAGGGTTGTTACCGGATGATGTTTCCCGGGGCCCGAAGCTATCTAAATCCTTATCTTGTGTTGCGTCTTTCGATTCCGCTCAACCCCTCTCAAGCTACCACATAAATGTGTTGGCCTCGCAACTAAGTCCTGACACTAAGGGCATCTGTCGTGACAAAACCACGACACTTCCATTTCCTCATTACTGTGTTGTGTGCTTGTCATATCTGTTTGAAGACTTGGACTGAAGACTTTCTCAATTTCCTCAGTTCAATTTCTTCAGTCTATTTGTCTTCATCATGCTTTATCTTGTGCTTATGCTTTCTGTACTCTGTGTCTGTTTTCATTTCATCATGATGTCCATGTCTATGTTATGTCATGTATGCATCTGAGTACTTATTCCGCTGCAAGTAGTTCTTCGCTCAGGAATTTCCTCACCCTGAAATTCCTCAGTGAAGAATTCATAAAAATCGCCTATTCACCCCCCTCTAGTCGACTTAACGCACTTTCAAGGCAGAAGTCATGTGCACAGAAGAAGAGAACGATTCGATGTGGGGTTAGGGCTGAGTGTAATTAACTACGTATGGAATCATAGGAGACCTTGAACGTGCATGTGCGAGAGGTATACATGAATACGTGGGGTGTGTGTGTGTGTGTGTGTGTGTGTGTGTGTGTGTGTGTGCGCGCATGATTGAGATAAAAGAAAGAATACATAAGTCATAAGAACAACGACATGGGAGAGACGGGTCGGTATGACAATATGCATGCATGTGAGAGTGGAGGGAAGAAGGGCCGATAATTGAGCATGTGTTTTTGTCTTTAAGAGATAGTGGCCTGGGCTGGAGCATGCATCTATGGCGAGCAGAGGGAGCGAGACAAAACGATTGTGCAAAAGAGATCAGCCTATAGATGCATGTATGGAGAGACAAAAATAGTGTGCGTGGTAGGAAGAACAGTGCGTGCGAGAAAGAAAGGTTGACGGAGAAACTACAGATAGATAGAGAGATAGAGATGTTAGCTAGAGGGACATTGGCTAGTTTGTGTGCTAGAGATGACCACCGAGTGGTTCAGAGGGTTAAGTTATGTGTGTGTGAGAGAAAGATAAAAAGAGGGCGCATGACTGCATATAGAGAGAAACATATATAGTATACGTGATAGGAAGCAAGAGTGGGGGCGAGAAATGTTGGGAAACGTATCATGCAATTTCAAATAAAAATCCTACGCTCACACAAGATCTATCTAGGAGATGCATAGCAATGAGATGGGGAGAGTGTGTCTACGTACCCTCGTAGGCCGAAAGCAGAAGCGTTTGACAGTGCGGTTGATGTAGTCGAACTTCTTCTAGCTACGACCGATCAAGCACCGAACGTACGACATCTCTGAGTTCTGCACACGTTCAGCGCGATGACGTCCCTCGCCTTCTTGATCCAGCAAGGTGTTGAGGAAGTAGATGAGTTCTGTCAACACGACGTCGTGGTGACGGTGATGGTGAAGTGATCCGCGTAGTGATTCGCCTAAGCACCGTGAGAAATATGACCGGGGGAGTAAACTGTGGAGGGGGCGCCGCACACGGCTAACAATAGAGTGTTCTAGGCGCCCCTCCCCACATATATATAGGTGGGAGGGAGAGGGGAGAGTCCAAGGGGCGGCCCAAGCGGGGATGAATCCCACTTGGGCTCCTGCCCTGGTTCCCCCCCCCCCCTTCCTTGTATAGGCGCCACGAGAAGGAAGGGGGAGGTGGCGCCCCCACTTTCCTTTCTCCCTTGAGGAGGGGAAGGAAGGAAGAACTTGCCCTCCGCCCTTTCCTTTCCCTAGGGCTGGCCGGCCTGGTGGAGGGGCGCACCAGCCCCTTGTGGGCTGGTCTATCCCTCCCTTGGCCCATTAAGCCCATATCTTTGTCGGGGGTGCCGGGAACCCCTTCCGGTGACCCTATATGTACCCGGTACCCTCCGGAACACTACTGATGTCCGAATACCATCGTCTTATATATCAATCTTTACCTCTCGACCATTTCGAGACTCCTCGTCATGTCTGTGATCTCATCCGGGACACCGAACAACATTTGGTCACCAAAACACATAACTCATATAATACTAAATCGTCATCGAACGTTAAGCGTGCGGACCCTACGTGTTCGAGAACTATGTAGACATGATCGAGACACCCCTCCGGTCAATAACTAATAGCGGAACCTGGATGATCATATTTGCTCTTACATATTCTACAAAGATCTTTATTGATCGAACTGTTATGACAACATCGTTATTCCCTTTGTTCATCGGTATGTTACTTGCCCGAGATTCGATCGTCTGTATCCACATACCTAGTTCAATATAGTTACCTGCAAGTCTCTTTACTCGTTCTGTAATACATCATCTTGTAACTAACTCATTAGTCACTTTTCTTGCAAGGCTTCTTATGATGTGCATTACCGAGAGGGCCCAGAGATACCTCTCCGATAGTCAGAGTGACAAATCATAATCTTGATCTATGCCAACCCAACAAACACCTTCGGAGATACCTGTAGAGCATCTTTATAATCACCCAGTTACGTTGTGACGTTTGATAGCACACACGGTATTCCTCCGGTATCCTGGAGTTGCATAATCTCATAGTCGAAGGAATATGTATTTGACATGAAGAAAGCAATAGCAATAAAACTAAACGATCAATATGCTAAGCTAACGGATGGGTCTCGTCCATCACATCATTCTCCTAATGATGTGATCCCATTCATCAAATGACAACACATGTCTATGGTTAGGAAACTTAACCATCTTTGATTAACGAGCTAGTCTAGTAGAGGCTTACTAGGGACACGGTGTTTTTTCTATGTATCTACACATGTATCAAGTTTCCGGTTAATACAATTCTAGCATGAATAATAAACATTTATCATGATATAAGTAAATATAAAATAACAACTTTATTATTGCCACTAGGGCATATGTACTTCAGTCTCCCACTTGCACTAGAGTCAATAATCTAGTTCACGTCTCCATGTGATTTAACACCAATAGTTCACATCTTTATGTGACCAACACCCAAAGGGTTTACTAGAGTCAATAATCTAGTTCACATCGCTATGTGATTAACAACCAAAGAGTACTAAGGTGTGATCATGTTTTGCTTGTGAGAGAAGTTTAGTCAACGGGTCTGCCACATTCAGATCCGTATGTATTTTGCAAATTTCTATGTCTACAATGCTCTACATGGAGCTACTCTAGCTAATTGCTCCTACATTCAATATGTATCTAGATTGAGACTTAGAGTCATCTAGATCAGTGTCAAAGCTTGCATCGATGTAACTCTTTACGCCAAACTCTTTATCACCTCCATAACTGAGAAACATTTCCTTAGTCCACTTTAAGGTAACTAAGAATAATTTTGACCGCTGTCCAGTGATCTAGTCCTAGATCACTATTGTACCCCCTTGCCAAACTCATGGCAAGGTACACAACAGGTTTGATACACAACATGGCATACTTTATAGAACCTATGGCTGAGGCATAGGGAATGACTTTGAATCTCTCTTTATCTTCTGTCGTGATCGGGTTTTGAGTCTACACTCAACTTCACACCTTACAATACAGGCAAAAACTTCTTCTTTGACTGATCCATTTTGAACTCCTTCAAAATCTTGTCAAGGTATGTACTCATTGAAAGTCTTATCAAGCGTATTGACCTATCTCTATAGATCTTGATGCCCAATATGTAAGAAACTTCATCGAGGTCTTTCATTGAAAAATTCTTATTCAATTATCATTTTATGCTATCTAGAAATTCTGCATCATTTCTAATCAACAATATGTCATCCACATATGATATCAGAAATGCTACAGATCTCCCACTCACTTTCTTGTAAATACAGGCTTTACCATAAGTCTGTATAAAACCATATGCTTTGATCACCTTATCAAAGCGTATATTCCAACTCCGAGATGCTTGCACCAGTCCATAGATGGATCGCTGGAGTTTGCACACTTTGTTAGCACCTTTAGGATCGACAAAACCTTTTGGTTGCATCATATACAACTGTTCTTTAAGAAATCCATTAAGGAATGCAGTTTTGACATCCATTTGCCAAATTTCATAAAATGCGGCAATTGCTAACATGATTCGGACAGACTTAAGCATCGCTACGAGTGAGAAAATTTCATCGTAGTCAACACCTTGAACTTGTCGAAAACCTTTTGTGACAAGTCGAGCTTTGTAGATAGTAACACTACCATCAGTGTCTGTCTTCCTCTTGAAGATCCCTTTATACCAATGGCTTGCCGATCATTGGGCAAGTCCACCAAACTCCACACTTTGTTCTCATACATGGATCCTATCACAGACTTCATGGCCTCAAGCCATCTGTCAAAATCTGGGCTCATCATAGCTTCTTCATAGTCCGTAGGTTCGCCATGGTCTAATAACATGACTTCCAAGACAGGATTACCATACCACTCTGGTGCGGAACATGCTCTGTTCGACCTACGAGGTCCAGTAGTAACTTGATCTGAAGTTTCATGATCATCATCATTAGCTTCCTCTCTAGTTGGTGTAGGCATCACGGGAATAGATTTCACTAATGTGCTGCTTTCCAAATCGAGAGAAGGTACTATTACCTCATCAAGTTCTACTTTCCTCCTACTCACTTCTTTCGAGAGAAACTCCTTCTCTAGAAAGTTTCCATTCTTCGCAAAAAAGATCTTGCTTTCGGATCTGTGGTAGAAGGTGTACCCAATTGTTTCCTTAGAGTATCCTATGAAGACGCACTTCTCCGATTTGGGTTCAAGCTTATCAGGCTGAAGCCTTTTGACATAAGTGTTGCAACCCCAAAATTTCAGAAATGACAACTTAGGTTTCTTGCCAAACCACGGTTCATATGGTGTCATCTCAATGGATTTAGATAGTGCCCTATTTAACGTGAATGCAGCTGTCTCTAATGCATAACCCAAAACGATAGTGGTAAATCGGTAAGAGACATCATAGATCGCACCATATCTAATAAAGTATGATTACGACATTCAGACACACCATTACGCTGTGGTGTTCCAGCTGGTGTGAGTTGTGAAACTATTCCACATTGTTTTAAATGAAGGCCAACCTCGTAACTCAAATAGTCGCCTCCGCGATCACATCGCAGAAACTTTATTTTCTTGTTACGATGATTCTCCACTTCACTCTGAAATTCTTTGAACTTTTGAAATGTTTCAGACTTGTGTTTCATCAAGTAGATATACCCATATTTGCTCAAATCATCTGTGAAGGTCAGAAAATAACGATACCTGTCGCGTGCCTCAACACTCATCGGACCGCATACATCGTTTGTATTATTTCCAACAAGTCATTAGCTCGCTCCATTGTTCCGGAGAACGGAGTTTTAGTCATCTTACCCATGAGGCATGGTTCGCAAGTATCAAATGATTCATAATCAAGTGATTCCAAAAGCCCATCTGCATGGAGTTTCTTCATGCGCTTTACACCAATATGACCTAAACGGCAGTGCCACAAGTATGTTGCACTATCATTATCAACTTTGCATCTTTTGGCATCAATATGTGTATCACTACGATCGAGATTCAATAAACCATTCACCTTGGGTGTATGACCACAGAAGGTTTTATTCATGTAAACAGAACAACAATTATTCTCCTACTTAAATGAATAACTGTATTGCAATAAACATGGTCTAATCATATTCATGCTTAACACAAACACCAAATAACATTTATTTTGGGTTCAACACTAATATCGAAGGTAGAGGGAGTGTGGGATGCTGATCGTATCAACCTTGGAATCACTTCCAACACACATCGTCACCTCGCCCTTAACTAGTCTCTGTTCATTTTGCAACTCCTGTTTTGAGTTACTAATCTTAGCAACTGAACCGGTATCAAATACCCTGGGGTTACTATGAACACTCATAAAGTACACATCAATAACATGTATATCAAATATACCTTTGTTCACTTTGCCATCCTTCTTATCCGCCAAGTATTTGGGGTAGTTCCGCTTCCAGTGACCATTCCTTTTGCGGTAGAAGCACTCAGTTTCAAGCTTAGGTCTAGCTTTGGGCTTCTTCACGGGAGTGGCAACTTGCTTGTCATCTTCTTGAAGTTCCCTTTCTTTTGCTTTGCCCTTTTTCTTGAAACTAGTGGTCTTGTTAACCATCAACATTTGATGCTCTTTCTTGATTTCTACCTTCACCAATTTCAGCATCGTGAAGAGCTTAGGAATCGTTTTCATCATCCCTTGCATATTATAGTTCATCATGAAGTTCTAGTAGCTTGGTGATAGTGACTAGAGAACTATGTCAATCACTACCTTATCTGGAAGATTAACTCCCACTTGATTCAAGCGATTGTAGTACTCAGACATTCTGAGCACATGCTCACTGGCTGAGCTACTCTCCTTCATCTTGTAAGCAAAGTACTTGTCAGAGGTCTCATGCCTCTCGACACGGGCATGAAACACCAATTTCAGCTCATGGAACATCTCATATGCTCTGTTGCATTCAAAACGTTTTTTGAAGTCCCGGTTCTAAGTTGTAAAGCATGGTGCACTAAATTGTCAAGTAGTCATCATATCGAGCTTGCAAAACGTTCATAACGTCTGTATCTACTCCTGCAACAGGTTTGTCACCCAGCGGTGCATCAAGGACATATTTCTTCTATGCAGCAACGAGGATAATCCTCAGATCATGGACCCAGTCCGCATCATTGCTACTATCATCTTTCAACTTTTCTCTAGGAACATATCAAAAATATATAGGAGCTATACCGTGAGCTATTGATCTACAACATAGATATGCAAATACTATCAGGACTAAGTTCATGATAAATTAAGTTCAATTAATCAAATTACTTAAGAACTCCCACTTAGATATTCATCCCTCAAGTCATCTAAACAATACGTGATCCAAATCAACTAAACCATGTCCGATCATCATGTGAGATGGAGTAGCCGTCAATGGTGAACATCTCTATGTTGATCATATCTACTATATGATTCACATTCGACCTTTTGGTCTCCAGTGTTCTGAGGCCATGTCTATACATGCTAGGCTTGTCAAATTTAACCAAAGTATTCTGCATGTGCAAAACTGTCTTGCGCCCGTTGTATGTGAACGTAGAGTCTATCACACCCGATCATCACGTGGTGTCTTAACACGATGAACTGTCGCAACGGTGCATACTCGGGGAGAACACTTATACCTTGAAATTTTTAGTTAAGGGATCATCTTATAATGCCACCATCGTACTTAGCAAAATAAGATGCATAAAAACTAAACATCACATGCAATCAAAATATGTGACATGATATGGCCATCATCATCTTGTGCTTTTGATATCCATGTCCAAAGCATCGTCATGATCTCCATTGTCACCGGCTCGACACCTTGATCTCCATCGTTGTGTCGTGGTCTTCTCGCCAACTATTGCTTCTACAACTATCGCTAACGCATAGTGATAAAGTAAAGCAATTACACGGAGTTTGCCTTTCATACAATAAAGAGGCAACCATAAGGCTCCAACCAGTTGCCAATAACTTTTACAAAACATGATCATCTCATACAATAACGTGTATCACATCATGTCTTTACCATATCACATCACAACATGCCCTTCAAAAACAAGTTAGACGTCCTCTACTTTGTTGTTGCAAGTTTTACCTGGCTGCTACGGGCTTCTAGCAAGAACCGTTCTTACCTACACATCAAAACCACAACGGTGATTTATCAAAATAAGTCATTGGTGGTAAGAAGTATGATGATCACCGCCCACAACTCTTTGTGTTCTACTCATGCATATCATCTACGCATAGACCTGGCTCGGATGCCACTGTTGGGAAACGTAGCATGCAATTTCAAAAAAATTCCTACGCTCACGCAAGATCTATCTAGGAGATGCATAGCAATGTGAGGGGGAGAGTGTGTCTACGTACCCTCGTAGACCGAAAGCGGAAGTGTTTGACAATGTGGTTGATGTAGTCGAACTTCTTCTAGCTCCGACCGATCAAGCACCGAACGTATGGCACCTCCGAGTTCTGCACACGTTCAGCGCGATGACTATTGGAAATATGCCCTAGAGGCAATAATAAAAGGATTATTATTGTATTTCCTTGTTCGTGATAATTGTCTTTTATTCATGCTATAATTGTATTATCCGGAAATCATAATACACGTGTGAATACATAGACCACAATATGTCCCTAGTGAGCCTCTAGTTGACTAGCTCGTTGATCAATAGATAGTCATGGTTTCCTGACTATGGACATTGGATGTCATTGATAACGGGATCACATCATTAGGAGAATGATGTGATGGCCAAGACCCAATCCTAAGCATAGCACAAGATCGTGTAGTTCGTTTTGCTAGAGCTTTTCCAATGTCAAGTATCTCTTCCTTAGACCATGAGATCGTGTAACTCCGGATACCGTAGGAGTGCTTTGGGTGTACCAAGCGTCACAACGTAATCGGGTGACTATAAAGGTGCACTACAGGTATCTCCAAAAGTGTCATTGGGTTGACACGGATCGAGACTGGATTTGTCACTCCGTATTACGGAGAGGTATCACTGGGCCCACTCGGTAGAGCATCATCATAATGAGCTCAAAGTGACCAAGTGTCTGGTCATAGGATCATGCATTACGGTACGAGTAAAGTGACTTGCCGGTAACGAGATTGAACGAGGTATTGGGATACCGACGATCGAATCTCGGGCAAGTAACATACCGTCTGACAAAGGGAATTGTATACGGGGGTTGATTGAATCCTCGACATCGTGGTTCATCCGATGAGATTATCGAGGAGCATGTGGGAGCCAACATGGGTATCCAGATCCCGCTGTTGGTTATTGACCGGAGAGCCATCTCGGTCATGTATGCATGTCTCCCGAACCCGTAGGGTCTACACACTTAAGGTTCGGTGACGCTAGGGTTATTAGGAAGACTTATATGTGATTACCAAATGTTGTTCGGAGTCCCAAATGAGATCCTGGACGCCACGAGGAGTTCCGGAATGGTCCGGAGGTGAAGATTTATATATGGGAAGTTGTCATACGGACACCGGAAAGTTTCGGGGGCATATCGGTATTGTATCGGGGCCACCGAGGGGTTCCGGGTCCACCGGGGGGCCACCCCTCTCGGAGGGTCTCATGGGCCGCAAGGGGCAGGGAACCAGCCTGGAGGGCTGGCGCCTCCCCCTTGGGCCCATGCGCCTAGGGTTGGGGGAACCTAGTGGGGCACCCCTTGCTTGGGGCAAGCCCCTCCTGCCGCCGCCCCCCCCCTCTAGATCTCATCTAGAGGGGCCGCCCCTTCCCTATAAATAGAGGCGAGGGAGGGCTGAACACCTGATCCAAGGCGCAGCCCTCCCTCCCAACACCTCTCCTCCTCCGTTGAGTGCTTGGCGAAGCCACGCCGAGATAGTGCCTCTCCACCATCATCACGCCGTCGTCTGCTGCTGCTGGAGCCTTCTTCCTCAACCTCTCCTTCCCCTTGCTGGATCAAGAAGGAGGAGACGCCGTCCGTTCCGTACATGTGTTGAGCGCGGAGGTGCTGTCCGTTCAGCACTTGGTCATCGGTGATTTGAATCACGGCGAGTACGACTCCATCATCACCGTTCCTTGAGCGCTTCCGCACGCGATCTACAAGTGGTATGTAGATGCAATCTCTCTCCATGACTCGTTGCTTAGATGAACTCATAGATGGATCTTGGTGAAACCGTAGGAAAAATTTTAATTTTCTGCAATGTTCCCCAACAAAGGCATCATGAGCTAGGTCTATCGTAGTTCTCTATTGCCCGAGTAGAACACAATTTTGTTGTGGGCGTAGATCTTGACAACTTGCTTGCCGCTACTAGTCTTTTCTTGCTTCAGCGGTATTGTGGGATGAAGCGGCCGGACCGACCTTACGTGCGCTTACGTGAGACAGGTTCCACCGATCGACATGCACTAGTTGCATAAGGTGGCTAGCGGTGTCTGTCTCTCCTACTTTAGTTGGAGCGGATTAGATGAAAAGGGTCCTTATGAAGGGTAAACAGAAGTTGACAAAATCACGTTGTGGTTATTCGTAGGTAAGAAAACGTTCTTGCTAGAACCCAATTGCAGCCACGTAAAAGATGCAACAACAATTAGAGGACGTCTAACTTGTGTTTTGCAGCAATTGTCATGTGATGTGATATGGCCAGAAGTTGTGATGAATGATGAATAATATATTGTGATGTATGAGATCATGTTCTTGTAATAGGAATCACGACTTGCATGTCGATGAGTATGACAACCGGCAGGAGCCATAGGAGTTGTCTTATTTTTGTATGACCTGCGTGTCATTGAAGAACGCCATGTAAAGTACTTTACTTTATTGCTAAACGCGTTATCCATAGAAGTAGAAGTAGTCATTGGCGTGAAAACTTCATGAAGACACGATGATGGAGATCATGGTGTCATGCCGGTGACGAAGATGATCATGGAGCCCCGAAGATGGAGATCGAAGGAGCTATATGATATTGGCCATATCATGTCACTACTTTATATAATTGCATGTGATGTTTATTATGTTTATGCATCTTGTTTACTTAGAACGACGGTAGTAAATAAGATGATCCCTTAGAATAATTTCAAGAAAGTGTTCCCCCTAACTGTGCACCGTTGCTAAAGTTCATCGTTTCGAAGCACCACGTGATGATCGGGTGTGATAGATCCTTACGTTCACATACAACGGGTGTAAGATAGTTTTACACATGCATAAACACTTAGGGTTAACTTGACGAGCCTAGCATGTACAGACATGGCCTCGGAACACAAGAGACCGAAAGGTCGAACATGAGTCGTATGGAAGATACGATCAACATGGAGATGTTCAACGACGATGACTAGTCCGTCTCACGTGATGATCGAACACGGCCTAGTCGACTCGGATCATGTAACACTTAGATGACTAGAGGGATGTCAAATCTGAGTGGGAGTTCATTAAATAATTTGATTAGATGAACTTAATTATCATGAATATTAGTCTAAAATCTTTGCAAAATGTCTTGTAGATCAAATGGCCAACTCTCATGTCACCATGAACTTCAACGCGTTCCTAGAAAAAAAAAAGGCTGAAAGATGATGGCAGCAACTATTCGGACTGGGTCCGGAACCTGAGGATCATCCTCATAGCAGCCAAGAAACAATATGTCCTAGAAGCTCCGCTAGGTGAAGCACCATCCTGCAGAACCAAGACATTATGAATGCTTGGCAGTCTCGTCTTGATGATTACTCCCTCGTTCAAGTGCGGCATGCTTTACAGCTTAGAACCGGGGCTCCAAAAGCGTTTTGAGCAACACGGAGCATATGAGATGTTCGAGGAGCTGAAAATGGTTTTCCAAGCTCATGCCCGGTCGAGAGATATGAAGTCTCCGACAAGTTCTATAGTTGTAAGATGGAGGAAAACAGTTACATCGGTGAACACATACTCAAAATGTCCAGGTTGCACAACCGCTTTGTCCCACTGGACATTAACCTCCCGGACGAGGCGGTCATTGACAGAATCCTTGATCGCTCCCACCAAGCTACAAGAGCTTCGTGATGAACTACAATATGCAGGGGATGGTGAAGACCATTCTGAAGTATTCTCAATGCTGAAGTCAGCAGAGGTTGAAATCAAGAAAGAACATCAAGTGTTGATGGTTAATAAAACCACTAAGTTCAAGAAGGAAAGGGTAAGAAGAACTTCAAGAAGGACGGCAAGGATGTTGCCGCGCCCGTAAGCAAGTTGCCGGAACAAGTCAAAGAATGGACCCAAGCACGAGACAGAGTGCTTTTATTGCAAAGGAAGGGCCATTGAAGCGGAACTGCCCCAAGTACTTAGCGGACAAGAAGGCCAGCAACACTAAAGGTATATTTGATATACATGTAATTGATGTGTACCTTACCAAGACTCGTAGTAACTCCCGGTATTTGATACCGTGTCGTTGCTCATATTTGTAACTCACAGCAGGAGTTGCGGAATAAGCGGAGATCGGCGAAGGGCGAGGTGACGATGCTTGCGTCGGGAATGGTTCCAAGTCGATGTGATCGCCGTCGACACGCTACCTCTACATTTACCTATGGGATTAGTTTTAAACCTCAATAATTGTTATTTAATGCCAAGTTTGAGCATGAACATTGTATCAGGATCTCGTTTAATACGAGATGGCTACTCATTTAAATCCGAGAATAATGATTGTTCTATTTATATGAGAGATATGTTTTATGGTTATGCTCCGATGGTCAATGGTTTATTCTTAATGAATCTCGAACGTAATATTACACATATTCATAGTGTGAATACCAAAAGATGTAAAGTTGACAACGATAGTCCCACATACTTGTGGCAATCGCGTCTTGGTCACATTGGTGTCAAGCGCATGAAGAAGCTCCATTCGATGGACTTTTAGAGTCTCGATTATGAATCATTTGACACATGCGAACCATGCCTCATGGGCAAAATGACCAAGACTCCGTTCTCGGAACAATGGGCGAGCAACCAACTTATCGGAAATCATACATACCGATGTGTGTGGTCCAATGAGCGTTGAGGCTCATGGAGGATATCGTTATGTTCTCACTCACCGATGACTTGAGTAGATATGGGTATGTCTACTTGATGAAACACAAGTCCGAGACCTTTGAAAAGTTCAAGGAATTTCAGAATGAGGTAGAGAATCAACGTGACCGAAGATAAAATTCTCACGATCGGATCGTGGAGGAGAATATTTAAGTCACGAATTTGGTACACACTTAAGAAAATGTGGAATCGTTTCACAACTCACGCCGCTGGAACACCTCAGCGTAACAGTGTGTCCGAACGTCGAATCGCACTCTATTGGATATGGTGCGATCTATGATGTCTCTTACCGATTTACCGCTATCATTTTGGGGATACGCTCTAGAGATAGCTACATTCACTTTAAATAGGGCACCGTCTAAATCCGTTGAGGCGACACCGTATGAATTATGGTTTGGGAAGAAACCTAAGTCGACGTTTCTAAAAGTTTGGGGATGCGATGCTTATGTCAAGAAACTTCAACCTGAAAAGCTCGAACCCAAGTCTGAAAAATGCGTCTTCATAGGATACCCTAAGGAAACCATTGGGTATACCTTCTACCTTAGATCCGAAGGCAAGATCTTTGTTGCCAAGAACGGATCCTTTCGAAAAAGAGTTTCTCTCGAAAGGAGTAAGTGGGAGGAAAGTAGAACTTCGATGAAGTACTACCTCTTGAACCGGAAAATAGTGCAGCTCGGAAAATGTTCTGTGATGCCTACACCGAATGGAGAGGAAATTAATGATGATGATCAAGGTACTTGGATCAAGTTACTACTTGAACTTCAGAGGTCCACAAGGACACGTTCCACACCAGTGGTATGGCAACCCAGTCCGGAAATCATGTTGTTAGACAACGGTGAACCTTGAACTATGAAGAAGCGATAGCGGGCCCAGATTCAACAAATGGCTTGAAGCCATGCAATCCGAGATAGGATCCATGTATGAAAACAAAGTATGGACTTTGACAGACTTGCCCGATGATCGGCGAGCGATAGAAAACAAATGGATCTTTAAGAAGAAGACGGACGCGGATGGTAATGTTACCATCTATAAAGCTCGACTTGTCGCTAAAGGTTATCGGCAAGTTCAAGGGATTGACTACGATGAGACTTTCTCTCCCGTAGCGAAGCTGAAGTCCGTCTGAATCATGTTAGCAATTGCCGCATACTATGATTATGAGATATGGCAAATGGACGTCAAAACAGCATTCCTTAATGGCTATCTTAAGGAAGAACTGTATATGATGCAGCCGGAAGGTTTTGTCGACCCTAAGAATGCTAACAAGGTATGCAAGCTCCAGCGTAGGGCTGGAAAAAAAGCTCGAAGCTCGCGAGCTAAACGAGTAGCTCGTGACTGGGCTCGAATCAACTCGAACTCGAAGAATAACGAGTCGAGCCGAGCTTTAGTTTAAGATCGTTTATAGACCAAGTTAAACGAGCCAATCTCACGAGTACTCGTGTAACTCGTTAGGCTCGGTACATAGATCAGCCACTCCCAATACAAAAAAGAAGATCAGATCCTTTGAGCACCCTCGTCCCAGCGCACAACACAAGGCCACCCTTTGAAGGCCCAGCCGCCTAGGAGACTCATGTGTTACAAGGAAGTTACAATTACTTAGTGATATATATGTTTAATATATACATAATCATTTTTATCATATTTGAGGGCTTTATGTTCATATCTTTAATGAGCTTAACAAGCTAAACGAGCCAGCTCGCGAGTTATACGAGTCGAGCCAATCTTGGGTTTGAGCTCGTTATAGTATTGAGTCGAGTCGAGCTAGCTCGTTAACGAAACGAGCTCTAGCGTGTCGAGCTAAGTTGGCTCGACTCAGCTCGAATTCCAGCCCTACTCCAGCGATCCATTTATGGGCTGGTGCAAGCATCTCAGAGTTGGAACATTTGCTTTGATGAGATGATCAAAGCGTTTGGGTTTATGGAGACTTATGGAGAAGCCTGCGTTTGCAAGAAAGTGAGTGGGAGCTCTGTAGCATTTCTCATATTATATGTAGATGACATACTTTTGATGGGAAATGATATAGAACTCTTGGACAGCATCAAGGCCTACTTGAATAAAAGTTTTTCAATGAAGGACCTTGGAGAAGCTGCTTATATATTAGGCATCAAGATCTATAGAGATAGATCGAGACGCCTCATAGGTCTTTCACAAAGCACATACCTTGATAAGATATTGAAGAAGTTCAAAATGGATCAGTCCAAGAAAGGGTTCTTGCCTGTATTGCAAGGTGTGAAATTGAGCTCGGCTCAATGTCCCACCACGGCGTAAGATATAGAAGAGATGAGTGTCATCCCTATGCATCAGCCATAGGTTCTATTATGTATGCCATGCTGTGTACCAGACTGATGTAAACCTTGCCGTAAGTTTGGTAGGAAGGTACCAAAGTAATCCCGCAAGGAACACCGGGACAGCGGTCAAGAATATCCTGAAGTACCGAAAAGGACTAAGGACATGTTTCGTTTATGGAGGTGACGAAGAGCTCGTCAGAAGGGTTACGTCGGCGCTAAGCTTCGACACGGATCTGATGACTCTAAGTCACAAACCGGATACGTGTATATGTTGAATGGTGGGGCAGATGGCTGGTGTAGCTGCAAGCAGAGCGTCGTGGCGGGATCTACGTGTAAAGCGGAGTACATGGCAGCTTCGGAGGCAGCGCATGAAGCAATTTGGGTGAAGGAGTTCATCACCGACCTAGGAGTCATACCCAATGCGTCGGGGCCGATCAAACTCTTCTGTGACAACACTTGAGCTATTGCACTTGCCAAGGAGCCCAGGTTTCACAAGAAGACCAGGCACACCAAGCATCGCTTCAACTCCATCCGTGAAAATGTTCAAGATGGAGACATAGAAATTTGCAAAGTGCATACGGATCTGAATGTCGCAGATCCGTTCACTAAACCTCTTCCGTGGACAAAACATGATCAACACCAGAACTCTATGGGTGTTTGATTCATCACAATGTAACTAGATTATTGACTCTAGTGCAAGTGGGAGACTGTTGGAAATATGCCCTAGAGGCAATAATAAAAGGATTATTATTGTATTTCCTTGTTCGTGATAATTGTCTTTTATTCATGCTATAATTGTATTATTCGGAAATCATAATACACGTGTGAATACATAGACCACAATATGTCCCTAGTGAGCCTCTAGTTGACTAGCTCGTTGATCAATAGATAGTCATGGTTTCCTGACTATGGACATTGGATGTCATTGATAACGGGATCACATCATTAGGAGAATGATGTGATGGACAAGACAATCCTAAGCATAGCACAAGATCGTGTAGTTCGTTTTGCTAGAGCTTTTCCAATGTCAAGTATCTCTTCCTTAGACCATGAGATCATGTAACTCCGGATACCGTATGAGTGTTTTGGGTGTACCAAGCGTCACAACGTAATCGGGTGACTATAAAGGTGCACTACGGTATCTCCGAAAGTGTCATTGGGTTGACACGGATCGAGACGGGATTTGTCACTCAGTATTACGGAGAGGTATCACTGGGCCCACTCGGTGAGAGCATCATCATAATGAGCTCAAAGTGACCAAGTGTCCGTCACGGATCATGCATTACTGATGCGAGTAAAGTGACTTGCGGTAACGAGATTGAGCGAGGTATTGGGATACCGACGATCGAATCTCGGGCAAGTAACATACCGTCGACAAAGGGAATTGTATCACGGAGTTGATTGAATCCTCGACATCGTGGTTCATCCGATGAGATCATCGAGGAGCATGTAGGAGCCAACATGGGTATCCAGATCCGCTGTTGGTTATTGACCGGAGAGCCATCTCGGTCATGTCGCATGTCTCCGAACCCGTAGGGTCTACACATAAGGTTCGGTGGCGCTAGGGTTATTAGGAAGACTTATATGTGATTACGAATGTTGTTGAGTCCGGATGAGATCCCGGACGTCACGAGGAGTTCGGAATGGTCCGGAGGTGAAGATTTATATATGGGAAGTTGTCATACGGACACCGGAAAGTTTGAGGGCATATCGGTATTGTACCGGGGCCACGGAGGGGTTCCGGGTCCACCGGAGGAGCCACCCCTCTCGGAGGGCCTCATGGGCCGCAAGGGCAGGGAACCAGCCTGGAGGGCTGGGCGCCCCCCTTGGGCCCATGCGCCTAGGGTTGGGGGAACCTAGTGGGGCGCCCCCTTGCTTGGGGGCAAGCCCCCCTCCCCGCCGCCCCCTCTAGATCTCATCTTGAGGGGCCCCCCCTCCCCTTCCCTATAAATAGAGGCGAGGGAGGCTGAACACTTGATCCAAGGCGCAGCCCTCCCTCCCAACACCTCTACTCCTCCGTTGAGTGCTTGGCGAAGCCTGCCGAGATGTGCCTCTCCACCATCATCACGTCGTCGTCTTGCTGCTGAAGCCTTCTTCCTCAACCTCTCCTTCCCCTTGCTGGATCAAGAAGGAGGAGGCGTCGTCCGTTTAAATGCGTGTGTTGAGCGTGGAGGTGCTGTCCGTTCGGCACTTGGTCATCGGTGATTTGAATCACGGCGAGTACGACTCCATCATCACCGTTCCCTTGAACGCTTCCGCACGCGATCTACAAGTGGTATGTAGATGCAATCTCTCTCCCATGACTCGTTGCTTAGATGAACTCATAGATGGATCTTGGTGAAACCGTAGGAAAAAAATTTAATTTTCTGCAACGTTCCCCAACAATGACGTCCCTTGCCTTCTTGGTCCAGCAAGGTGTCGAGGAAGTAGATGAGTTCCATCAAGACGACAGCGTGGTGACGGTGATGGTGAAGTGATCCGCACAGGGCTTCGCCTAAGCACCGTGAGAATATGACTGGGGGAGTAAACTGTGGAGGGGGCGCCGCACACGGCTAACAATAGATGTTGTGTGTTCTAGGCGCCCCCTCCCCACATATATATAGGTGGGAGGGAGAGGGGTGTAACACCCCGGATACAACTTTCCATATTCGTAACTCCGACTCTTGCCTTTTCCGGAGATGTGTTATTTTATTTTCTCCGTGGTTGGGTTTTTGTCTTTTGTTTTGCAGTTTGTTCATGTCATGCATTTCTTCTCATCGCATCATGTGCATTGCATCGGCATTGTTTTCATAAAACTTGCATTCGTTCGTAGTTGGCACGTCCCTCCCCCCTTGCCTTCGTAGAACGTTTCGAGTCCAACCGGGTTCTCGTTCCCCTTCTGTTGGACCGCCATATCTCTCTGCCAGTCATGGACCCCTCTCCTTGGACCCCTCTTTTCTCTCTTTCTCCGAGACCAACAAAACCCCCTTGCTTCCGTTGACCGTTTCGAGACCAATCGGGGCTTTCGATTCCCACTTGTCTGTCCGTTTGAACCTCTCTACTCTTTGCTCAAGACCCCTCGCGTGCATCCGAAACCTCCCCCGAACCTGACCCGGGCAGTCGTTACCGTTGTGTCCGGATCATCCCCTAACGTCTACAAAACATCTCCGTTTTGTTAATTGGGCTCCCTAGCTATTTTATTCGCGACCGTCCGATTACGATCGGAGGGACCTAACCGCCCTAAACTGTTTTCATCTGTTATAAATATAGGGTCCAACCCTAATTTCTAGGAGAGCTGTCCCATTCATCCCACGCCGCCGCCACTCTTCTTGTCTCTACCTCATCGGGATCCTCCTGATCCAAAATCCCCCATGTTTTCTTCACCGGACCAACCAGCCGCGGCCTCCTCCTTCCTGATCCACCGGCCAACCGCCCTGGTCTCCCTCGCGCCCTCACCTCCCTCTCCCGAGCACCCGTCCGCCCCTTGCCCGCCCGGGCGAGCCGACGCCGTTGAGCGCCAACGCAGCAGCAGCCCCAGGCGAGCCCCCCCCGTCGCACGCCTCTCCTTCCCGTTCTTCCCCTCTACTTCGTCCCCCTCTGCTCTAATCTCTCTCTCTCTCCCGGAGCTCTCATATCTCTCCCTCCGATTTCTTCTAGCAGGAACCGAACGAAGCCCCAGCTCCCGCCGTGGCCCTGCTTTGTACGTCGTCGTCTCTGCCCGATCCGGCGAGGCCCTGCGTCTCCGGCCTTGTCCCCGCCTCCGGGTTGCCTTCGCCCCATCCTCGCCTTGCCGTGGCGCCGCCGCCTGTGTCCTCTGCTTCCCGCTCGCCCGCACATGACCGCATCGGCCTCCCCTGCTCCGTTCGTCGCCGTCTCGGCCAGGTCCGGCGAGCCCCTGCACCCCGGCCTCGTCCCTGGCTCCAGGTCGCCGCGCCGCCCCACCGGAGACCGCCAAGTCCCTCCTCGCCGCCGGCAACCCCAGGATCGGCCTCCTCCCTGCCTTTCTTTCTCCTTTTTCCTCCGTCCTTCTTCCACCTCCCTAATCTCTCTGCTCCCTCTCTGCTGCCATGGACAGGGCTTCGACGCCGCCGTCCTCGTGCTGCATCGCCGTCGCGCCCCGACCCTTGCCTCGCCTTAGTCCTCGCCGGAGAACGCCGTCACGCGCCTCGATCCGCCCGTTTCGCCGGTTCCCGACGACCCCGTCGCCATGACCCCTCTGCCGGCGTCTTGACGTGCTGCTGTTCCTGTTCTTCAGGGACGAGCAGCAGCAGTTCGCCCGCCCCTTCGCCCGCGTTGACCCGTCGCCCTCCTGGGCGGGCTGCCTCACCCAGCGCGCTGCGTGGCCCAGCACCTCTCCAAGGCCCAGTGCGCCCCCCCTGCCTCCTCCTCCTCTCCGACTGGGCCTTGGCCCATGGTGAGAAACCCCCCCAGCGCCTCATTTTTTTCCTTCTGTTGGACCTCTGCCGGATTTGGCCCGTGTACGTTTTTTTTCAGATCCGCGATTTAGCTTTTATTCCTGAGATTACAGATTTACAGAAAAGTCCCTAGAGTTCATGCATTTAATAACTCATCAACCGTGCATCGGATTAAAATGGTTTAAACATGTAAAATGCTCAGAAAATTGTGTAGATTAATAATATGTCATTTTCATCTATGTTTAAATTGTTTCACTTGCTGTTTATTTAAATTTGCTAATATGCCATGTTAAAATGATTTAATTCATAACTAAATAACCGTAACTCGGAATTAAATGTTCTTTATATGTAAATGGGGTGGAAAAATGCCCAGTTTAACATGGTCCACTTAATTTTGCTGTTTAACAACATTAAAATTGTGTATGGGGCAGAACAGTACCGAATCTAAAATATTGCTCATGGGGATTTTCCGGAATTGTTGTTTCTTATTTCCGGCCTCATTTAAACTTGCCTAAATAGTTAGTTTAATTATGCTTCACCACTTGCCATGTTTAAAAACATTTAATTTTGTTGAGTACCTAACCGAGATTAAACTAAATATTTGATGTGGTGTTTTGTCAATATGCAACTCGTTGCATATTGAGCTCCACTTAATTTGTAGTATTGTTTGTTGCACTTTGCCATGCCATGCCTCTTTAAAAACCGGACATGCATCATACTTGATTGTGCATCATGCCATGTTTATGCTTGTGCATTTATCATGTTGTTTGTTTCTTTCCGGTGTTGCTTCTCGGTTCCGGTAATGTTGCGATTGTGAGGATTCGTTCGACTACTTCCGTTCGTTCTTCTTCATGGACTCGTTCTTCTTCCTTGCGGGATTTCAGGCAAGATGACCATACCCTCGAAATCACTTCTATCTTTGCTTGCTAGATGCTCGCTCTTTTGCTATGCCTATGCTACGATGCCTACCACTTGCTATATCATGCCACCCACATTGCCATGTCAAGCCTCTAACCATCCTTTCCTAGCAAACCGTTGTTTGGCTATGTTACCGCTTTGCTCAGCCCCTCTTATAGCGTTGTTAGTTGCAGGTGAAGTTGAAGTTTGTTCCTTGTTGGAACATGGAGATGTTGTTCCTTGTTGGAACATGTTTACTTGTTGGGATATCACAATATATCTTATTTAATTAATGCATCTATATACTTGGTAAAGGGTGGAAGGCTCGGCCTTATGCCTAGTGTTTTGTTCCACTCTTGCCGCCTAGTTTCCGTCATATCGGTGTTATGTTCCCGGATTTTTGCGTCCCAAACGGTCGGGTGATTTATGGGACCCCTTGACAGTTCGCTTTGAATAAGACTTTTCCAAAGCAAGGCCCAACATTGGTTTTACCTTTTGCCTCACCTATTACCTTTTTCCTTGGGAGTCGCGCTCTCAAGGGTCATCTTCATTTAGCCCCCGGGCCAATGCTTGTCTAAGTGTTGGTCCAAACTAGAGTGCTTTGCAGCGCCACCTCAAGGAAACTTGAGGGCTGGTTTTAGTTATCGGACTGCTCATCCGGTCGTGGCTCAGGGGCGAGATCTGTGCGGCTACTACCGTGGTGTCGACACGCCGGAGGTCTTCTGGACTTGTTTTATTGCTGTCGAAATGTCTTGTAGCCGGGATTCCGAGACTGATCGGGCTTCCCGGGGAGAAGGTCTATTCCTTCGTTGATCGCGAGAGCTTATCATGGGCTAAGTTGGGACACCCCTGCAGGGTTTGAACTTTCGAAAGCCGTGCCCGCGGTTATGTGGCAGATGGGAATTTGTTAATATCCGGTTGTAGAAAACCCGAAGTTGATCTTAATTAAAATACACCAACCGTGTGCGTAACCGTGAGTGTCTCTTTTCGGGGTTGATCGAGAGGAGAACACGGTTTCTGGGTTATGTCTGACGTAAGTAGGAGTTCAGGATCACTTCTTGATCATTACTAGTTGACGACCGTTCCTTTGTTTCTCTTCTCGCTCTCTTTTGCGTATGTTAGCCACCATATTATGCTTAGCCGCTGCTGCAACCTCACCACTTTACCCTTTTCCTTTCCCATTTAAGCTTTGCTAGTCTTGATACCCATGGTAATGGGATTGTTGAGTCCTCGTGGCTCACTGATTACTACACCACCATTCAGGTACAGATTCTGCGATGATCATGGCGAGAGCGATGCTTGCTTGCGTTGAGTTCTTCTTGACTTCTTGATCGGGGAATAGGTTCGGTCGGCAGCTGGGCTAGCGAGGTGGATATTGTTTGAGTTTCTGTTTATGTTTCATCCGTAGTCGGATGTTGATCTTGTATATGATGTGTTGTTGTATTCTTGTGGCATTCGTGCCTTATGTATGTATCCCCACTATTATGTAATGTTGATGTAATGATATCCACCTTGCAAAGCGTCTTCAAGATGCGCTTCTATCCTTGGTGGGACCTTCGAGTTCCTTTAGGATAGGGTCGCATCTTGGGCGTGACAAGGGGAGAGGCCAAGGGGCGCTCAAGTGGGGCCGAATCCCACTTGGCTCCTGCCTGGTTCGCCCCCCTCCTTGTATAGGCGCCATGCGAAGGAAGGGGGAGCTGGCACCTCCTCCCCCCCCCCCCTTTCCTTTCTCCCTTGAGGAGGGGAAGGAAGGAGGGACTTGCCCTCCCCCCTTTCCTTTCCCTAGGGCTGGCTGGCCTGGTGGAGGGGCGCAACAGCCCCTTGTAGGCTGGTTTGTCCCTCCCTTAGCCCATTAAGCCCATATCTTTGTCGGGGGTGCCCAGAACCCCTTCCGGTGACCCTATATGTACCCGGTACCCTCCGAAACAATTCCGGTGTCCGAATACCATCATCCTATATATCAATCTTTACCTCTTGACTATTTCGAGACTCCTCATCATGTCTGTGATCTCATCCGGGACTCCGAACAAGATTCGGTCACCAAATCACATAACTCATATAATACTAAATCGTTGTCAAATGTTAAGCGTGCGGACCCTACGGGTTCGAGAACTATGTAGACATGACCGAGACACCTCTCTAGTCACTGACCAATAGCGGAACCTGGATGCTCATATTGGCTCCTACATATTCTATGAAGATCTTTATTGGTCAAACCATTATGACAACATATGTTATTCCCTTTGTCCATCGGTATGTTACTTGCCGGAGACACAATCGTCGGTATCCACATACCGATACGTCTCCAACGTATCTATAATTTTTTTATTGTTCAATGTTGTTTTATTATCAATCTTGGATGTTTTATAATCATTTTATATCATTTCTTGGTACTAACCTATTGACATAGTGCCAAGTGCCAGTTGTTGTTTTTTCCATGTTTTTTACATCGCAGGAAATCAATATCAAATGGAGTCCAAATGCCACGAAACTCCATGATGACTTTTTATGGGCCATAATGAAGGCAATGGGCCCTGGTTGCACCTGGGGGTGCCCCATGGGAGGCACAACCCACCAGGGTGCGCCAGGAGGCCCAGCCGCGCCCTGGTGGGTTGTGCCCACCTCAGGTGCCCCCCAGACCGCCTCTTTGCTCTATAAATACCCCAAAAATCCCAAAACCTTAGAAGTTTCGACGAAATATTCATCCAGCCGCCAAAGAGTCCAGAGCCACTAGATCCAACCTAGACACCATCACGGAAGTGTTCACCACTTCCATTGGTGCCTCTCTGATGATGCGTGAGTAGTTCTTTGTAGACCTTCAGTTCTGTAGTTAGTGCCTAGATGGCTTCCTCTCTCTCTTTTGATTCTCAATACAATGGGCTCTTGGAGATCCATATGGTGTAAGTCTTTTGCGGTGTGTTTGTTGGGATCTGATGAACTTCGAGTTTATGATTAGTTATATCTTTTTATATCCATGAAAGTTATTTGAGTTTCTTTAATATCTTATAGCCTCGTATTTCTTCTCCGATATTTGGGTTTTGTTTGGACAACTTGATCTATTTATCTTGCAATGGGAAGAGGTGCCCGGTAGTGGGTTCGATCTTACGGTGCTTGATCCCAGTGACAGAAAGGGAACCGACACGCATGTATCGTTGCTGCTAAGGATAAAAAGACGAGATCTATATCTACCGCCATATAGATAAATGGATCTTGTCTACATCAAGTCATCGTTCTTATTGCATTACTCCATTTTTCCATTAACTTAATACACTAGATGCATGCTGGATAGCGGTCGATGTGTGGATTAATAGTAGTAGATGCAGGCAGGAGTCGGTCTACTAATCCTGGACGTGATGCCTATGTAATGATCATTGCCTGGATATTGTCATAATTATTTGAAGTTCTATCAATTTGCCAACAGTAATTTGTTTACCCACCGTTTGCTATTTTTCTCGAGAGAAGCCACTAGTGAAACCTACGGCCCCCGGGTCTTCTTTCTCATATATTTGCCTTGCGATCTAATTTTCCTTTGCATTGTTATTCAGATCTATTAATCCATAAATAAAAAACTACCTTGCTGTGTTTTATCTTTATTTATTTTATTTGGCGTTCGATCTATCAATCTACTACAATTTACCTCACGTCTGTTTGCCTATCTTGAGGCGCCGTACCCCGGAAGGGATTGACAACCCCTTTAACTCGTCGGGTTGCGAGGTGTTGTTGTTTGTGTGCAGGTGTTGTTTACGTTGTGTTGCTTGGTTCTCCTACTAGTTCGATACCTTGGTTTCATAACTGAGGGAAATACCTACCGTCACTGTGCTACATCATCCCTCCCTCTCTGGGGAAATACCGACGTAGTTGCAGCAACCATCAAGGAGAATTTCTGGTGTCGTTGCCGGGGAGGATCTTCAACATAACCAGGTTCCTAATTTACAAATCTCATCTCCTTGCAATTTACATTATTTGCCATTTGCCTCTCATTTTCCTCTCCCCCACTTCACAAAAAGTTGCCATTTTATTCGCCTCTCTTTTCCGTTCGTCGTTTCCTTGCCAGATCTGTTTTTGAGTGCGACTTGTTGTGTGGTCATCATGAATCAAGAGAACACCAAGTTATGTGATTCCTCAAAAACCAACAACAATGATTTTATTGGCACTCTGCTTGCTCCTCCCGCCACTAGTGCGGAGATTTGTGATATTAATACTGCTTTGCTGAATCTTGTTATGAAAGATCAATTTTCTGGTACTCCTAATGAGGATGCCGCGTCCCATCTTAATACCTTTGTGGAATTATGCGATATGCAAAAGAAAAAAGATGTGGACAATGATGTGGTCAAGATGAAATTATTTCTGTTTTCTTTGCGTGATTCTGCAAAAAATTGGTTCTCTTCTTTGCCTCGCAATAGTATCGATTCTTAGAATAAGTGAAAAAATGCTTTTATCACTAAGTATTTTCCGCCCGCAAAAATTATTTCCCTTAGAACCCAGATCATGAATTTCAAGCAATTTGAACATGAGCATGTTGCACAATCTTGGGAAAGTATGAAAATGATGCTAAGGAACTGCCCAACTCATTGGTTGAATCTTCGGCTGATCATACAAAAAATTTATGCGGGGTTGAATTTTGTTTCTCCTAATCTTTTAGATTCCGCCGTGTGTGGTACTTTTATGGAAATTACTTTTGGTGAATCCACCAAATTGCTTGATAATATCATGGAAAATTATTCACAATGGCATACCGGAAGAGCTCCTACTAGTAAAAAAGTTAATTCGGTTGAAGAAATTTCTTCTTTGAGTGATAAAGTTGATGCTCTTATGAAATTGGTTGCTAGTAAAAGTGCTCCTATTGATTTTAATGATATGCCTTTTTCTACTTTGATTGAGCAAAATAGTGATGCCATTGATGTGAATTTTATCTCTCGCAATAATTTCAACAACAATGCTTATAGAGGAAATTTTAATCATATGACCTTTCCTAGTAATTCCTCTAATAATTATGGTAATTCCTATGGAAATCAACTTACAATAATTGTAGCAACACCTTTGATCTTGAGAATAATATTAAAGAATTTATCAACACGCAAAAAGTTTGCAACACTTCCATAGAAGAAAAGTTGAATAAGATTGATGATTTGTCTAGGAGTGTTGATAGAATTGCTCATGATGTGGAAAATCTCAAGATGAAATTTTTTTTGCCTAAAGTTGATGAATCAATTAAAGCTCTTTATGTTTCTATGGATGAAAGTAAGAAAAGAACTGCTATGCTTAGAGATAAAAGAGAATTTTTAGAAAAAGCTTTTTCTAGTGATTATTATTGCAAAAGTGATGAAGATCTTAAAATGATTGGTGTTTCTTCTATTGATTCCTTGTTTAGTAAAGTTAATAATGATGAAAAAGGTACTGGAGAAGAGTCAACTTTAGGTAGAAGGTGTCCCAATATTTCAGAGGGTGAAAATCTTGTTGAGAAAATTTATGAAAGTGGGTTTGGAGAGGTCAAAACTTTAGCTAGTGATGCACCCACTATTTTGGATTACAAAGACTTTAATTATGATAGTTTCTCCTTGATTGATTGTATTTATTTGTTGCAATCCATGTTGAATTCACCCCATACTTATGAACAAAATAAAGCTTTTACTAAACATATTGTTGATGCTATGATGAAAGCTTTGGAAGAAAAGTTGGAATTAGAAGTTTCAATTCCTAGAAAATTGCATGATGAGTGGGAACCTACCATCAAAGTCAAGATTAAAAATTATGAGTGTTTTTCCTTGTGTGACTTGGGTGCTAGTGTTTCTACAATTCCGAAATCTTTATGTGATGTGCTTGGTCTTACCAATCTTGAAGAGTGTTCCTTGAATTTGCACTTGGCGGATTCTACTATTAAAAATCCTATGGGAAGCTTATTCTTGCAAATAGGAATTATGTGCCCATAGATTTTATTGTTCTTGATATTGATTGCAATCCATCTTGTCCAATTATTCTTGGTAGACTGTTTTTACGCACTATTGGTGTCGTCATTGATATGAAACAAGGCAATATTAAGTTCCAATTTCCTTTGAGGAAAGTTATGGAACACTTTCCTAGAACAAAAATCAGGCCACCTTATTAATCAATCATGAGAGCATCCTATGGATCTCGAACCAAAGATGACAAAACTTAGATCCTTTCCTTACGGCTAGCTAAGGGCGTAAAACTATAGCGCTTGTTGGGAGGCAACCCAATGAATAAAATTTATTTTTGCTTTTTGCTTTATGTTCTTGTGTGTTTACACAATTAATATATTGGTATGATTGTGTTTTTTTGTTTTAATTAGTGTTTGTGCCAAGTAAAACCTTCAGGATCTTCTTGGGTGATAGTTGTTTGATCTTGCTGAAAAAGACAGAAACTTTGTGCTCACGAAAATAATTTTCATAAATCACAGAAAAGAGCTTTTGCCCTGATTTTTTTTGCAGAAGATTATACAAATTACCCTGGTCGTCCTAATTTGGTAGAATTTTTGGAGTTACAGAAGTATTCGCTAAAGTCATATTACTACAGACTGTTCTGTTTTGACAGATACTGTTTTCTTTGTGTTGTGTGCTTATTTTAATGGCTCTATGGTTTTCTTTGATGAGTTTTTGCCATAAAAAAGTTGGAATACAGTAGATATAATACAAAAATAAAATATGAATTGGTTTGATACAGAACTTATAGTAGTGGTTTGATTTCTTATATTAACGGATCTCACGAAGGTTTTGTTGAGTTTTGTGTGATTGAAGTTTTCAAGTTTTGGGTTATCTTACGATGGATGAAGGAAGGATGTAAGAGCCTAAGATTGGTGATGCCCCGACATCCCAAGCTATTATCCAAGAATGAGCAACCAACTAAGCTAGGGGATGCCCCCGAGTGGCATCCCCGCTTTCTTCCAACAACTATCGGTATTTTACCCGAGGCTATATTTTTATTCGTCAGATGATATGTGTTTAGCTTGGAGCGTCTTGTATGATATGTGTCTTTGCTTGTTTTATTTTGTGTTTTAAGTCATCAATCCTTGCTGGACACACCTATTTGAGAGAGCCAAAATTATATCATTACTTGTTAGAATTGCTCTCTATGCTTCACTTAAATCTTTTATGAGCTAGGACTTGCTCTAGTGCTTCACTTAAATATTTTTTAGCACGGTGTGCTTTGTTATTTTTGAAGAAATGCTCTCTTGCTTCACTTAGATTTATTTGAGAGTTAGTAAAATTTTGAAGAAATTCTCTCTTGCTTCACTTAAATTATTTTGAGAGAAAGAAAATTTGTTATGCTCATGATCTTCACTTATATTTGTTTGAGCTTTTGAAAAGCAACTCATGAAAATTAGTCCCAAAGTGATAGACATCCAAGAAGGATAAAGAAAAGAATGTCATGAAGGTCATTGGACAAAATAAACTTGATTCTTAGTAATAGTTTTGAGATATGATGATGTGATATGTGAGTTATGTTGATGAGTAATTGTGCTCTAGTAAGAATATTGGTGTTAAGGTTTGTGATTCCCTATGCATGCACGAAAGTCAATAATCATGCAATGAAAATTATATCATACTTGTGGTGCATTATTCGGTGTTAATTATGCTTAATGCTTGCTTATGGGATTATTCGTTTCTTGGTTGGTCGCTTCTCAATCTTTTTGCTAGCCTTCACTTTGCACCAAGTATGATCTCTACTTGTGCATCCAAAATCCTTTAAACCAGTTTTGCCACATGAGTCCACTATATCTACCTATATGCGGTATTATTTTGCCATTCTAAGCAAATTTGCATGTGCCATCTCTAATTTTCAAAATGAACTTCTCTTTTGTGTGTTTGTTTAAGCTCATGAGCAGTAGCAGGTGGCTAATATTTTCCATGCTGGATGTGTTATTCTCACGATGAGTGTTATTCACTTGTAATTGAACGAGAGTAAGGCAAAGGTCTTAGGGATGCCCAGTCCCAAAATGCAAAAATGAATTTACTTTATGTTGTCAAATAATAAATTCCTTGGAAAGTGTTGGTATGGAGGGCACCCGTGGATACGGCTAGCCATGGAAAGTGAAATAATGGTGGAAAAAGGAATAAACTTTATTTTCTACCGCCTATGGCATATCTAGCATGGAAAGTGTTCGTAGCTCTACGTTGTTTTCGTTGGTGGGATGGATACACCTCCCAAAATGTTTTTATCTCCGATCTTTTCGCTTTGAGCTCTGGCACCTCTATAAATCCCTACTTCCCTCTGCGAAGGGCCTTTCTTTTACTTTATGCAATTTTTATTTTGAATTTGAGTCTCCATCTTCTCTTATAAAAGCACCAACTAGGAGGCAATATGATCGTGCTCAAGTATTGGGTGTAGTTAATACTCGAGTGTGTTTCATGAATGGATCAATGTTTGAGCATGATGGGCTAGGGATAACTTATTTTAGCGTTGATATATTGAAAGACATGGTTTCTTGTTGATATGCTTGAGTATCTAAATTATTATGTCAAAACTAGACTATTGCTTTGAATCACATAAAAGTCCAAATGTTCATGCTATAAAGAAAAGAATATGATATGACTTGATGAATGATACGTCTCCAACGTATCTATAATTATTGATTGCTCCATGCTACTTTATCTACTGTTTTAGGCTTTATTGGGCTTTATTTTCCACTTTTATATTATTTTGGGACTAACCTATTAACCGGAGGCCCAGCCCGTAATTGCTGTTTTTTGCCTATTTCAGTATTTGAAGAAAAGGAATATCAAACGGAGTCCAAACGGAATGAAACCTTCGGGAGCGTGATTTTATTGCGAGCGTGATCCAGAGAACTTGGAGTGCAAGTCAAGAAGCAACGGAGCCTCCACGAGATAGGAGGCGCCCTCCCCTATAGGGTGCGCCCCTATCTCGTGGGCCCCTGACGACCACCGACGTACTTCTTCTTCCTATATATACCTCGCACCCGAAAACATCCAGGGCACCACGAACACAATTTCCACCGCCAGTAACCTTCACGTATCCGCGAGATCCCATCTTGGAGCCTTCACGCACTTTCTGGGAGGAATCAAGCACGGGGCCTCTACATCAACATCCTTGCCCCTCCGATGAGTTGTGAGTAGTTTACCACAGACCTACGGGTCCATAGTTATTAGCTAGATGGCTTCTTCTCTCTTTTTGGATCTCAATACAATGTTCTCCCCCTATCTTGTGGAGATCTATTTGATGTAATCTCTTTTTGCGGTGTGTTTGTCGAGATCTGATGAATTGTGGGTTTATGATTAAGTTTATTTATGAATAATATTTGAATCTTCTCTGAATTCTTTTATGTATGATTGAGTTATCTTTGCAAGTCTCTTCGAATTATCGGTTTAGTTTTGCCTACTAGATTGATCTTTCTTGCCATGGGAGAAGTGCTTAGCTTTGGGTTCAATCTTGCGGTGTCCTTACCCAAAGGATGTAAAGGGTTGCAAGGCACGTGTTGTGTTGTTGCCATCGAGGATAACAAGATGGGGTTTATATCATATTGCATGAGTTTATCCCTCTACATCATGTCATCTTGCTTAAAGCGTTACTCTGTTCTTATGAACTTAATACTCTAGATGCATCTTTGGATAGCGGTCGATGTGTGGAGTAATAGTAGTAGATGCAGGCAGAGTCGGTCTACTTGTTATGGACGTGATGCCTATATACATGATCATGCCTAGATAATCTCATAACTATGCGCTTTTCTATCAATTGCTCGACAATAATTTGTTCACCCACCATAATACTTATGCTATCTCGAGAGAAGCCTCTAGTGAAACCTATGGCCCCCGGGTCTATATCTTATCATATTTGCTTTCAATCTACTTTTATTTGCATCTTTACTTTTTGCATCTATACCAAAAATACCAAAAAATATTATTTACTATCTTTATTAGATCTCACTTTTGCAAGTGGCCGTGAAGGGATTGACAACCCCTTTATTGCGTTGGTTGCGAGTTCTCAGTTTGTTTGTGTAGGTGCGTGGGACTTTTGAGGAGCCTCCTACTGGATTGACACCTTGGTTCTCAAAACTGAGGGAAATACTTACGCTACACTTTGCTGCATCACCCTCTCCTCTTCGAGGAAAACCAACACAAGCTCAAGATGTAGCAATGAACATTACTCCACATCAAAAAATCTGTTTTTATCACTTACCTACTCGAGGACGAGTAGGAGTTAAGCTTGGGGATGCTGATACTTCTCCAACGTATCTATAAATTTTTATAGTCATTTTATATCATTTTTTGGTACTAACCTATTGACATAGTGCCAAGTGCCAGTTGTTGTTTTTTTTTTTCATGTTTTTTACATCGCAAGAAATCAATATCAAACGGAGTCCAAATGCCACGAAACTCCACAATGATTTTGTATGGGCCAGAAGGAAGGCAATGGGCCCTGGTTGCACCTGGGGGGTGCCCCGAGGGGGGACAACCCACCAGGGCACGCTAGGAGGCCCAGGCGTGCCCTGGTGGGTTGTGCCCACCTCGGGTGCCTCTCGGACCGCCTCTTTGGTCTAGAATACCCCAAAAATCCCAGAACCCTAGAAGCATCGACAAAATATACATCCAGCCGTCGCATAGTCCAGAACCACCAGATCCAATCCAGACACCATCACGGAGGGGTTCACCACTTCCATTGGTGCCTCTCCGATGATGCGTAAGTAGTTCTTTGTAGACCTTCGGGTCTGTAGTTAGTAGCTAGATGGCTTCCTCTCTCTCTTTTGATTCTCAATACAATGGTCTCTTGGAGATAAATATGATGCAAGTCTTTTTGCGGTGTGTTTGTTGGGATCTGATGAACTTCGAGTTTATGATCAGTTATATCTTTTTATATCCATGAAAGTTATTTGAGTTTCTTTGATCTCTTATATGCATGATCTCTTATAGCCTCATATTTCTTCTCCGATTGGGTTTTGTTTGGCCAACTTGATCTATTTATCTTGCAATGGGAAGAGGTGCCCGGTAGTGGGTTCGGTCTTACGGTGCTTGATCCCAGTGACAGAAAGGGAACCGACACGTATGTATCATTGCTACTAAGGATAAAAATACGAGATCTATATCTACTGCCATATAGATAAACGGATCATTTCTAAATCATGTCATCGTTCTTATTGCATTACTCCGTTTTTCCATGAACTTAATACACTAGATTCATGCTGGATAGTGGTCGATGTGTGGAGTAATAGTAGAGGATGCAGGCAGGAGTCGGTCTACTAATCTTGGACGTGATGCCTATGTAATGATCATTGTCTGGATATCGTCACAATTATTTGAAGTTCTACCAATTGCCCAATAGTAATTTTTTACCCACCGTTTGCTATTTTTCTCGAGAGAAGCCACTACTGAAACCTACGGCCCACGGGTCTACTTTCTCATATATTTGCCTTGCGATCTACACTTCCTTTGCGTTTTTATTCAGATATATTAATCCAAAAATACAAAAATACCATGCTGCATTTTATATTTATTTATTTTATTTGTCGTTCGATCTATCAATCTACTACAATTTACTTCACGTCTGTTTGCCTATCTTGAGGCGTCGTACCCCGGAAGGGATTGACAACCCCTTTAACTCGTCGGGTTGCGAGGTGTTGTTGTTTGTGTGCAAGTGTTGTTTATGTTATGTTGCTTGGTTCTCCTACTGGTTCGATACCTTGGTTTCATAACTGAGGGAAATACCTACCGTCGCTATGCTACATCATCCCTCCCTCTCCGGGGAAATACCGACGTAGTTGCAGCAACCATCACATACCTAGTTCAATCTCATTACCGGCAAGTCTCTTTACTCGTTCCGTAATACATCATCTTGTAACTAACTCATTAGTCACTTTGCTTTCAAGGCTTCTTATGATGTGCATTACCGAGAGGGCCCAGAGATACCTCTCCGATACTCGGAATGACAAATTCTAATCTCGATCTATGACAACCCAACAAACACCTTCGGAGATACATGTAGAGCATATTTGTAATCACCCAGTTACCTTGTGACATTTGATAGCACATAAGGTATTCCTCCGGTATCCGGGAGTTGCATAATCTCATAGTCGAAGGAGTATGTCTTTGACATGAAGAAAGTAATAGCAATAAAACTGAACGATCAATATGCTAAGCTAACAAATGGGTCTTGTCCATCACATCATTCTCCTAATGATGTGATCCCATTGATTAAATGACAACACATGTCTATGGTTAGGAAACTTAACCATCTTTGATTAACGAGCTAGTCTACTAGAGGCATACTAGGGACACGGTGTTTTGTCTATGTATCCACACATGTATCAAGTTTCCAGTTAATACAATTCTAGCATGAATAGTAAACATTTATCATGATATAAGTAAATATAAAATAAAAAATTTATTATTGCCTCTAGGGCATATTTCCTTCAAGAAAGAAAGTTGATGCAGAAACAGATAAATAGAAAGATAAAGACGCTAGCTAGAGGGAGATCGGCTAGCTAGTGTGTGTGTTAGAGATAACAGTCGAGTGGATCAGAAGGCTAAGTTATGTGTGTGGGTGTGAGAGAGATAGAGAGAGGGTGCATGTGAGTCACATACAAAAAAATATCAGAGAGAAATGAGATCCCGAGAGACGGAGATTTGTGTTTGCGAGAGAGAAAGATATTTCACAAGGAAAGTGATGGCTAGATAGAAATATCAGGGAACATGAGATATCTCTAGGGAGAGAGTGTGTGTGTGTGCGACATACAAGGGAATGGTTGAGAGATATGAGACCTGGGAGACAGAGTTTGTGTTTGTGCGTGAGAAAGAGATATTTAAGAGGAAGAGTCGTAGCTTCTCATACATAAGGAGCGTAAGACATCTCTGTGTGAGAGGGGGTGTGCGAGTGGCACACAGGGGAATAGTAGAGAGAAATGAGACCCCGGGAGACGAAGTTTGTGTTTGTGTGAGAGAAAGAGATTTCACAAGGAGAACCATAGTTAGAGACACATAGCAGGGAGCGAGATATACTTAGAGAGAGATAGAGTGAAGGTCGAGGGAGAGAGTACCGTCAGTGTGTCACGAAGATAAAAGATCATTGTCGACATACAAGTAGCACGAGTGATAGCTATATGAGACGAATATCTGGATTAAAGGGGATTCAAATATTTAAATTAGAGATCACGACATTGATAATATCATAACGAAATTTGGTCTATCAAACATGCATATTCATTTGAATTTGGGGACACGTGTAATGTTATATAGTTTATAAATATTAGTGATCCATAGATTCTTTAATTAGAGACAATGCATGGTTTATATGCAATTAATGTCTAAACGGGATTACACTATATGGTGCGTGTGTGAAACACATTATACGTGTTTGAGAGTAAAACTTGGAGACAGTTAGCGAGGAATGCATACATTGGATTTCAACATAAAGTGGTTTCAAATATTTGAAAATCCAAATTAAGATGGATCCAGCCTTATGATCTGAGATCATGCCATTTGTAAACCATATTTATGTATAAAAAATGAAGTATATAGATTTTGAAAGTATATATAAAAAATGATGTATATAGATTTGTATTCTAATACAAAATGGATCCTGCCCAGAAAAAAATACAAACTGGATTCGAATTGAGTTCGCACGGTAAACGTGCACTCTTTCTCTGCAAAAATTTGAATGAAGCAGGGGAAGTCGCAATAACGCCAGAAACCAAAATCTGGGAGATGGAAATTACTGCCTATCCCTGACACGCAAAGCCTATCGACTCGATTTCTATAGGTTCCGATAGGGGTAGGCTTGTAATTTCACTCAAACATGACATAACCGCCTCCGCCTCTCACCTCCCCGGGTTCATATACGGTGGGCGCCAAAACACAGTTTCTCCTTGGCAAAATCGCCCCTGACCTCCCTCCCCGATTCATGCATGGTGGGCGCCAAAACAAACTCTCGTCGGCCGAAATCTCCGTCGGCCAATATTTGGTGTATGTGAGATTACCGTCCTATCCCCAACTGACTAATATTGCTGTGACGCAGGAATTTTAAACGGGGGCTAAGTTTGTAAATTTCCTCGCATTTGAGACAAGCGCGTCCTGAAGACATGGTTCCACCTTCCTCTCTCCCTCCATTTCCCCATGCGTACTCCGTGGGCGCCAAAACACCATCTCCACCGCAGTCTCCTCCGTCCGCCAACCCATCCACCGCCGTCCTCCTCCACCATGCCAGAGTTGATACCCCGACATCATCGTCCATTACAAGAGATCGACCTCTCTCATCCATGGCTTCGGACCCGGATCCTTGCACCGCATCCTCTCGCTTCATCCGCACCATCGTCCTCCTTGCCGAGGACGCTCGTACGACCGTCTCGTCCACTGCGTCGGGATATTTCTCTCACTGCCACCGTCTGCCCTCCTAGATCTGCTTCCACGCCGCCGACAGCCATCGCAACCACAGCACCCTCAACGCCTCAGCAGATGCTTACACGGCGCCACACCAGAGGTGGTACTCTTTCGTATCTGCTCAAGTTATTTATCTTAGCAAGAAAATAGATCGCCACTGCTTTACTGTGATTTCTTGTCCATCACTTAGAATCTTACTTGTTAGTTGAAACCAAACATTGGTTGCGAAGTTGCCTTTGTCCGGTTTGCACCTTCAGATCTGCCATGGCACGCGCACCACTATACTCGCAATGCTTATGGTTTTTCCCTTTTATATTCCACATTATCTTAAATGACAGTCAACTGAATTTCAAATTGGGGAGAGTCCATTTTTGGGAGTTCGCCGGAGGGAAGGAAGGGGCTCGCTAGAGGGCTGCCCCATTATCTATCTTAGGGTTTCGGGTGGGGAAAGTGGTTGTGGGGGGCTGTCATCGGGCTATGGTGGGGCCTTGCCGGAGGCAAAACTCGACGCGGGTGGGGGTGGGGTTAGCTAGAGGGATGGCCAGGGGCGGCGGAAGACCAGAGATGGTGGGCAGTTCAGGGGAGGGCGGGGGCCGGTGGTTCGGCCGGCGACCCGTGCAGTGGTCTTTAGGGGAAGAATAAGAGGCCAGGAAGAAGAATGGTTAGGAGAGTAGGATCTTCATCCAACCGCTTGAAATGGTCGACTGATCCAAATGACGAAAGTCAGGCGACTTGCATGTAGACATTCCCATATATTCAGTACCATTATCGTAGGTGCTTCGAGACGTACGTGCTCCTCAACCCATCAAGCTAAACAACATGCCACTCATAATTCCAAACTTAGTTGCTCAAATACGAATCTGATATGATGCTGACATGTACTAAAACAGAGAATGTTTAATTGGTCAGCTAATGTTCCTACTTTACTTTTGAAAAGCACATGCGCCACATATCGAGGGACAACAGGGAGTTGTGTTCTTTATGCGCTCTGGTTCATCATGTCTGGCCCACCAACATTTTATTATCCAAAATTTGCTTGCTCTTCTTTAGCATGCTCCTCTTCTGTTCTTGTTTTGTAAGTACTCTCTCTATACCTAAATATAAGTCTTTGTACAGATTCCTCCATGGACTATATACGGAGCAAAATGAGTGAATCTAAACTCTAAAATGTATCTATATACATCTGTATGTGATCCATGGTAGAATCTCTACAAAGATTTGTATTTAGGAACAGAGGGAGTATAATAGTTGTACAGTATTGTGTCGTCAATTGTAGAGAGCTGGTATCCGAAGCCTTTCTAGCCGTACCGGCAATACTATCACATATATTCCAGCAAGTTCCACTTTCCTGATTTTACTCTTGATGCTTAGGGTTTTCCCATTATATCTACACTACGATCTGCTTAGGTGCTTTGTGTCCTACTAGCAGTTGTCAACCCTTTAAAGTTAAATAACACACCAATCATACGTCCTAAGGTTCTTCAAATACAAATGTGATATGATACTGACATTAGCTAAAAGACACACATTTAATTCGTTAGCTAATGCTCCCACTTGAGTTTCCAAATGCATGTGGCTACATATAGAGAGACATCATGGAATGGCATTTCTTTGAGCGCTCTAATTCATCATG
Organism: Aegilops longissima; assembly: GCA_021605205.1. Taxonomy (NCBI): domain Eukaryota; kingdom Viridiplantae; phylum Streptophyta; class Magnoliopsida; order Poales; family Poaceae; genus Aegilops; species Aegilops longissima. Next base: position 269,668,930 of record CM038678.1, read on the forward strand.
GGTGGGCAACCAACATTGTATAGAAAGAAGGGGAATCTCAATAATATGCTTCCCCTTCTATTCTTTAACATGTTCCTCTTCTGTTCTTCTTTAGTAAGTACAGTATGTTCCTTGTCGGGAAGGGGAGCAGGGACATCTACAGTCGACAGCTCTATTGGGCTGGTTCTACTACATGATTTCGCACTTCGAGTTGGTCTGTCATAATATCCCGGAAATGGTGGGAGCCACGTGGTCTTTGATAGACTAGACTGATAGTAACAGCTATGCACCTTCAGATAAATAGAGGTGGCTCTATAGGTGATCGATAGGCTGCATATTAGTTGTCGGTGTACAAAAGTAGGGGCCTTTTCTGTACCCCTTTACTTGTGCACGGGCAGTCGTAGCCACGCCTGCGGTCGGGCTTGGCAGGGCAGAGAAAGGGAAGGTACAAGGCTGCCGAGGCAGCACTCAAGCCAGAAGCATGAAGAGCAAAGGGGCAAAGTGGATTCCCCCAGCAAGACCCTTGCCGGGGCGGCCTACACAGCCTCGGCAAGAGCCTTCCCGGGGCGAATTGCCCAACACCAGCAAGGCCGCCACCCTTGAGCCTGAGAGTCATGACACCATCGACAAACATCAAGATCAAGGCTCAGGGGCGTTCTGCGTCATGGCATGCAGATCTTTGTGAAGACCAAAGGCCTGCAAATCTAGATGAGAACCAGAAGACGAAGACCCCCGTCGAGATCCTTGTCTTGAACGGACGAAGGTCCCCGGCAAGATCCTTGCCGGGACGGCCATGAGACCCCCGGAAAGATCCTTGCCAGGGACGCCCACAAAACCCCGGCAAGACCCTTGCCGACCCCGGCAAGACCCTTGCCATGGACATCTGCGGGGCCACAACCAGGCCCACACCTACCAAGATTTCGCTTTCCCACGGCCTTTCCGACGTGGCAACCAGCCTGCCAAACTAGGCACACACCTACGTGGCAGCAAGCAACCTCTAGGCCAACCAGTCAAGCACCTGCGTGGTGGCATGTAGATCTTCATGAAGACCTACCACTGCACCAGTGCAGCGGCCAGCGTGGCGCTGCATGCCTCGTGAGCTTGGACACGCGTCGAAGCAAGGCGAGGCGGCGACGGACGGGACGAGCTTTGTTGCCGTCCCCGATAAAGCAAGAGGACATGTAGGTGGCGCATTAAATGCATTTGTCCCACGATGTCAGTGATAGACTTGTACATTGTAGATGCTTTCCACCTCCTGTGTGCCACTATGGCGACCCCTTTGACATATAAAAGGAGGTCGAGGCGTACTGAGGAAGGATTCAGACTTTTCGGACTAGGCATGCACCGCAGCTAGTTTAAGAGCTCAAGAACACTAAATACACACAAAGCATGACTAGGGTTTTACGCATCGTTTGCGGTCCGAACCTGGGTAAAAACCCCCATGTTGATCTTCTAGACCCGCTCTTTGCACAACTCCACGCCCCGCCAACCGTAGAAGGGACTCCTCGAGGGATCCCATAGGTGTCGTTCCTGAGCCCCAACATATTTGGCGCGCCAGGTAGGGAGCGCAAGCTGTGAGAGTCTGGTTTTGAAGTTAACGCATTGACTCCCTCATCGGGATGGCTCGAAAGAAGAAGGCGACGTCGATCAGCCACACTCTGGTGCCGTCCGCAGCCGCAACAACCATCCGAGTGGCGACGAAAAAGCTAAGTCACGCAAAACCTTGAGCAATTTCTTTTTTTATATAAGGTTATTCTCCTCGAAAGATCTTGCCCCGTGTAAGGAAAACCTGCACGCAATGGAACCCTTCCGCTATTGGCAATGCCCTTGTTCTGTTTCTAGTCCGCTCAATAGTTCAAGCGGCCGCACTCAGAACGGCAAGGTGGCTTGCCTGGCAGCAAGCGCCCCCCGGCAGGCTGCTAAGGATCCGTTCCTCAAAGCGCCATAGCACGGGTTTACGTGCCGGCAAGCCTATTTAACTAAGCGTAGGGTGCGTACATATAAAGAAAGATCAAATAAGAAGATAGCATGCACTATTTCAGAATACTGCAAAGTATATTACATCAATAGTTGTTGCGGTTCTAACTTAAGATAAAATTGTCTTGGTCATGAACTCGCAGCGGCGATGAGAAACGGGGTGCCTAGTCCCGGCGCTGGCCCTCCACCCTCTTGACTCCGTCGACGCAGCTGATGATGGGCTCGATACGCTCTTCGAGTGCCGTGAGGTCCGCATCCTCCGGCGAGCTCTCCAACGCGTTAGCAAAGTCGACGGTGCGGTTCCAAAACGTAACCTTGGTGAGCACCTTGGTCAGGGCGCCCCGGCAGAGCCTCCAGGCCTCGTTGGCCAGATAAGCTGCTCGATTGGAGCGGAGCTCCTCCAGGGCGTCGAGGATGCGCTCGAAGAACAAGGTCAGCCTAGAGTTGGGGCTTACATTCATCTCCTAGGAAAACCTGATGTTCGGCATGCCCATGAAGGCTAGCTGGGTGGTGAACTTCCCCGCAACAATGACGAGGTGGCCGATCTAGAGGTTTTCCACGTAGTCCTTGTGGGCGACGGCGTCATCGCTCTGCAGCTGCCTCTCGTCCTCCAGGGCCTTGTTCAGGGTCTCCTCACGGGCCTTGGCCTCCGAAAGCGTCCCCTCCAAGCCATCCAGTTTCAGCTTCAGATCGTTGATGGAGGCGTTGGCCTCGGAGAGCAGCTTGGCCTTGTCGGAGATGGCGACCTGCGAATCCACCAAAGTGCGGTTGGCCATGTCCCTCTCCTTCGTCAGCTCCAAGATTTCCTTTTTCAGCCCATCCTTCTCCAGTTCCAGCTTCTCCACCTTGCCGGCGTGGTCCAGGGCCAGAGCATCAAGTGTGTCCTTGTGCTTCTGCTCCAACTCCTGGGTCCGCTGCGCGATGGTCTTCCCAATTTCCTCATCCTTGCCGCGGAGCGTAGCGGCAAGCGCCTGCTCACGAGCAACGAGGTCTTCCTCACAGGTGTCCAGCGAGCTGCTGCTTGCCGCCGGGCAGCTTTGTCCTTGGTGGCCTGTTCCTTCGCCGCCTCCTGGGCCTTCTCGATATCGGCCTGCTTCAGGATGAGCTCTCGCTTGCGCTCATCCAGCTCACCCTGGGCAGTCCTCAGTTCCTCCCAAGCCTCGCCAAAGCAGACCTGCATCTGAGTGACGCGCTCCTCAAAATTCGCCTCCGCCTTGTCCACCGCCGCCATCCTGGATTTCACTTTGTCTTGGCGGGAACAGTGGAGCGCCTGGAGCTTCTGGAAGTTGGCGCTCATGGCTCGGAGAAGCTGCTCCTCTTGGGAACCGCCGCCGCCGGCGCTCGGTTCGTCAACAACCTGGAGCCCGACACTGGTAAGCGCCTCGTCATCAAACACCTCCCCTTTGACTGGCACTCTGATGCTCGACGTCCCTGGGAGGCGGACGAACAGGTCGTCGCCCACTCTCGGGTACTTGCCCGGGGCGGGAGCTGCAAGGGAGGAAGGTTGGTCGTTGGCCACCTCCTCCTCGGTGGGCTCCTTGGCGGCCTCCTCAGCAGCGGCCTCGCCGGACTCCCCGGCTGGCCCCTTCCCGGCCTCCCCAGCAGCCTCGCTGGTCTCCCTGGCAAGCCCCTTGGCGGCCTCCTCGGCGGCTTCCCCAGCCGTGATCTTGGCAGCCTCGGCTTCTGCATCCTTGGCGACCTCCTCGATGACGGTGTCGATATCTTCCTGGTCCGTCATGGGAGAGTCTGGAAACCAAAAAGGAGAATGAAACGAGCCCAAAATCAAGGTTCAAAACAAAGAAAAAAACAGGGACGGGAGGCAGTCCGCTTACCCATGCCAAGCTGAGAAGAAGTGGTTCCCTCCCCGCCAATGTTCGTGGCCGAGACGGAGCCGCCAGCACCCAAGCCCGCCTCCTCTTCCTCCGTATGTGTGGGCTCGGCGGTAGATGCCCTTGCCGGGGACGCCCCTCCGGGCGGTGTGGTCGATGGGGGCGGCATGTCGGGGGCGGTCCTCATCGGCTCCTCCTGTTGCCGCTCTCCTCCTGCAAACCCGGCAAGGTCAGCACCAAGGATTCATGCCCCAACGCCCATTGATGAGGACTAAGTAATGAACTCACACTGGGGGCTGAAGTGGGGACTACGTCGAGGGCTGTTGTCTGGGCTGATCTCCACCAGCACCGGTGTGCACGGGGTGCTCGTCGTGGGCTTGTCGCCCGTCAAAGCCTTGGCCCTCTTCGCCGCCCTCTAGGCCAGCGTCTCCGTGTTGCTGCAAAGATAAGATCATGTCAGGGAAGATGGCACAGGCTGAGGGTCAGAAATGATGAAGGGCGAGGTGCTTACTCGTCCTCCTCCTCTGGCCTCCTCTTCTTCTTCGGGCTGAAGGACCCGAGGTCGAAATCGGCCTCCGAGGTGCCATCCGAAGGAGGAGAAGGGGATGGTGTCCTGCACCGCTTGGACGAGGAAGAGGCGGCGGCCACTACCTTCTTCGCTGCCGCGACCCTCGTCTAGCGCACAGGCTGTGCCTGGGCCTGTTGCCGCTACGTGGTCCTGCCAGGCCGGTCCGGCTCGCCAGAGCTAGCCCGCCGCAGGACGCATTTCCTCCCCGGGGCTGAGGAGTCATCCGCCTCGGTCTCCCCTTCGGCCGACTCCTCGGCCGCTTCCTCAACAAGGGGGACCCCGGCGCCGGCGCCGTTGGCTTCCCTGACAGACCCCGCCCACTCGGCGAGCTCTTTCTCTTCTCTGGCCATGTCGGCCTCGTCCTCCATCGCGCCAACGCTGCCGTCCTCCTTAGCAAGTGCCGCCTCCCCCGCCCTAGCGGCAATGTACACTAGCTCTTCCTTAGTGGTGTCGCGGACGAGCAGTGGCTCGTGACGAACGTAACTCTCCGACAGGTTGTCGAAGAATGCATGCACCCGCTCTGCTTCCTGCTCGCCCTAGGTTGGATCGAGGCCATGCGCGTTGAAGTCCGGCATCATGGCGATGATGGCGGTCTGGGAAGAGTTGTTGCTCAACGGGACCACTCCCACTGGCAACCCAGACAGAGACCCGTCGGCCTTGACGGCCTTGCCGGTCCTCTCAACCCCGTCAGCCTCGTCAACCTTGAGCTGAAAAAGCCTCTCGCAAAGATGAGCATGCTGAAGCACCGTGAAATTGTGTTTCAGGACGGGGCGGAGCCTCATGACGTTGGCCGCATTCCTGAAGTCCCAGGCCGGCCTCCCCCTTTTGTGCAATGGGGCAATCCCACGACGGATGAAGTCAGCCCCAATCATCTCAAGGGTGAGCCCGACCGAAGTGAGGCGATGAATCCTGGTGGTGGCGACCATGAGCTTCTTGTCATCGGCGTCAAGCTCGCCCTAGTCCTTGCTGCGGACCGGTGGCATCCGACGGACCCGGTAGAACTCCTGCGGATCTGCCTCCTCGATCCAGCACCACCGGCCCAGCCACTCGTCCCACCTCTCCTTCTGGGCACCCTCCGGGTACGTGCCCCTGCTCTGGGTCCTCGGGATCCAAGTAATACAGCCAGAGATGGCGCCCCTTGGCTGGATGCGAGGGGTGAAATAATGGCGGAAGAGCATCGTGCTGGGATGCACTCCAGCAAAGCCCTCGAAAAAATGGGCAAAGAAGGCCATGCATGCCATAGAATTCGGCATGAAATCCAGAAGATGGAAGCCGTAGGTGTGCATGATGTCGTTGAAGAAATCTGAGAAAGGGGTGCAGAGCCCGCAGGAGAAATAATCGACAAAGAAGGGATGCTGGTCTTGGACCGACGTCACCGAAGGAGGCAAGGACGATGCCCGTGGTAGGGTGCCCCGACGTCTCCCTTCCCCACAGGGGCCTGAACTTGTCCCTGAGGGTGAGCGCATCGACCGTCGAGGTGAAGAGGGCGCGCTGTGTCCGACTCCACCAACTCGCTCTCTGGCGCCTCCTTCCCTCCGTCGTCTTTGGCCGCACCCTCGCCCTTGCTTGTCTTGGGTGCCATGGCGACTGGGAGGGGGTGAAGGATCAAGGTTAATGGGGGCGCGGCGGCTGCGAGCAGAGGCGAGAGCTTTGATTTGCACTTGAGGAAGAAGAAGGGAACAACGGTTCCAAGATTGGAAAGGGCACAGAGGGTAAATGAGCAGCGCCCTTGCGGTTTCCTCTTTTTTATGGGGAAGGCGCGGGCTGCCTCTTTACTATTCACCGCGAGGTGACGCAAGCACGCTGCGGCCACTCCACGCACGACCCCCACGTCACGCACTCAATGCAGATCATGGGGAAGCGCAACTGGCGAGGGAGTTACCACAGTTAAAACTCTGCCACGCATGCCTGCGCACCGTTCTGGGCCTGTCCCAACAACGCCTTGCGTTTGTGTGTGGCCCAGACCCGGGGGCTCCTGTCGGTGTACAAAAGTAGGGGCCTTTTCTATACCCCTTTACTTGTGCACGGGCAGTTGTAGCCACGCTTGCGGCTGGGCTTGGCAGGGCAGAGGAAGGGAAGGTAGAAGGCTGCCGAGGCAGCACTCAAGCCAGAAGCATGAAGAGCAAAGGGGCAAGGTAGATTCCCCCGGCAAGACCCTTGCCGGGGTGGCCTACACATCCCCGGCAAAAGCCTTCTCGGGGCGACTTGCCCAACAACAGCAAGGCCGCCACCCTTGAGCCTGAGAGTCATGACACCGTCGACAAACATCAAGACAAAGGCTCAGGGGCACCTGCGTGGTGGCATGCAAATCTTTGTGAAGACCAAAGGCCTGCAAATCTAGATGGGAACCAGAAGACGAAGACCCCCGGCGAGATCCTTGCCGGGGACGGACGAAGGCCCCCGGCAAGATCCTTGCCGGGACGGCCACGAGACCCCCGGCAAGATCCTTGCCAGGGACGCCTACAAGAGCCCGGCAAGACCCTTGCCGACCCCGGCAAGACCCTTGCCGGGGACATCTGTGGGGCCACAACCAGGCACGCACCTACCAAAGTTTCGCTGTGCCACGGCCTTTCCGACGTGGCAACCAGCCTGCCAAACTAGGCACGCACCTATGTGGCAGCAAGCAACCTCTAGGCCAACCAGTCAAGCACCTGCGTGGTGGCATGCAGATCTTCATGAAGACCCTGCCACCGCACCAGCGCAGCAGCCAACCAGCCAGCATGGCGCTGCATGCCTCATCATCTTGGACACGCATCGAAGCAAGGCGAGGCGGCGACGGATGGGACGAGCTTCGTTGCCGTCCCCGATAAAGCAAGAGGACACGTAGGTGGCGCATTAAATGTGTTTGTCCCATGATGTCAGGGGTAGACTTGTACACTGTAGATACTTTCCACCTCTTGTGTGCCACTATGTCGACCCCTTTGACATATAAAAGGAGGCCCGAGGTGTACTGAGGAAGGATTCAGACTTTTCGGACTACGCATGCACCGCAGCTAGTTCAAGAGCTAAAGAACACTAAATACACACAAAGAAAGACTAGGGTTTTATGCATCATTTGCGGCCCGAACACAGGTAAAATCCCCCGTGTTGATCTTCTAGACCCGCTCTTTGCACAGCTCCACGCCCCACCAATCGTAGAAGGGACTCCCCGAGGGATCCCATAGGTGTCGTTCCTGAGCCCCGACATTAGTAGCGGCAAAACCCTGTATTTTCCAGCTAGTTCTGCTTTCCCGATTTATTTATGGTGGTTATGGTGCACCCCTATTATCTACACTAAGATCTGCCTAGTTGTTGTGCGCTCTTGTTATGAAACTTTCTATACGGTATATTATGAACGTATCATTGGCCAACTATCCTTACATCTGGAGCTCCCAACAGGGAGCCTATTTTTTGTGTGGTTGTGCCAGATTATATTAATCTACTCAACATATTATAGCACACATGGGCTCTCTCATCAGAATCCAGTGATAGCACACAAGGGTTTACAGGGAGCCCCTATTATATTACAATATCCTGTGCATTACAAAGATAATCTCACTACTATTTATGTTTTCATGCTTTTCAGATATTGTACGTAATCACAATGAATATAAGAATGCACGCATCAGAAGAATATTGGGAAACTATTCAATGGGTAACAAACTTGGCATCAAGGGATTGAGGTCCATTGTGGATGCAATGAAACCCACATGCTCCCGACCTATAGATTCGTATTTAGAATATGATCCTAATGACTATTCTGAGCTCAAGGAGTCAAAGGCAGATGGCCTATCCTATTCACCAATAAGGTTCCTATTCTAATTTGGCAAGGTTTTATTGGTTGCACATATCTTGCATCAGGTGTCTTGCATTTCTTTTTCTTCGTTGCACCACCATCTGCTTAGTTTACTCATGATATATGTGAAGATGCCATGCCCATCCATTATCAACACCTATTCCATTTGTCGCCATACCATGATTTTCCATTCAAATGATGTTCTTGTGTTTCAGACATCCGAAAGGAAGAGGGTGATTGCAGAACCTGAAGGAGTACAAGCAAAGTCATTGAGAAAGGTGGTGCTACTGGAGAAATCACATAGCACCCCACGTATATTGGCGATAGAACCAGCGCAGCAAAACCTAGCATATCGCAACTATGTTGGTCGCTGCTTTGCTCCTGTGAGTACCTATTGTCCTATCGATGTCCTTACATTCATACCTGTAGCTGCTTTGCTCCTGTGAGTACCTATTGTCCTATCGTTGTCCTTACATTCATACCTGGTGGATTATGTGACATCATTGTGCATTATAGCTTGCTTATCCACTATTCGCTCCAAATTATCAGATCTATACTAATGCTTACATTAATGTAGAATAAACCCAATGCTTATGAAGAAATTTTGTTCTGCATTGTTCTTGTAAGTATCTGATGTCCTTCATCACTGTACTTATATTGTCAGCTAGTTCTTCATGTACACTTTGCATCTTATTTTCCCTTGCCCTCCATTTTCTACACATCAGATCTACATTTACTCTTGCCAAAATATTGAATGAAACCAATGTTACTGAAGAAGCTTAGCTCCGCATTGCTCTTGTCAGTGCCTTTTGCCTGTATGCTGTATTTACATTTGTACTCTGCATCTTAGGTGTTCCTGTATTTTCACATCTATATTTACTCTTAACAAAATGTAGAATAAAGGCAATGCTCTTGAAGAAGAGTGTGCAGTAAACTTCTTGAATTGCCCCCCCCCCCCATCAATATGGACAAGGGCTTTATAGAGCCGGTCTTCACTATTAATGTAAGTTTGTCCTCCTCGATCCTTCAAACTTTGTTGTGTATATTTGGATAGTTATGAGTGCAAATGCTATTTATTTTTGTCGTCTGCATCAAATTACTTGTTCAAAGCTTATAACGAAGAAGTACATAAACATAAGTTTGTCCTTCTCAATTTCAGTCTTTAGTTGTACAACCTAGTTCCTTATTCATACCATGTAAATTAAACTAAACATAGCAAGTTATCTTATTTAGCACTATGTGTATGCTTGTGTTCTTGATCTATAATCCAGTGGCGTGAGGAAACTACCAACTCCAGCACAATGTCCTATCCTTCTATCTCTCAACTATGAACAATGCCATATTATACTAATGTTATTTAAATCATGTCTCTTTATTTACCAAGCTGAAATGGTATAAATTGACAGTACACTCACCACTCATGCTTATATGTTGTTTAGAACTACATGTGTGCTTGTGTTCTTGATCTGTAATCCAGTGGTCTGTTGAAGCTGGCCGCTCCTGCACAATGCCATTTCATGTCGTCTTAACTATGAACGATGCTTATTATGTTAATACTATTTTAAACTGTGTCTCTTTATTTATGATAAAGAAATGAGATGAATTGACAGCGTTGATTCTTAGACGTGCAAAACCTGTTGTCTACCTACTTGTTTCTCTTTCAGGGTGACAGCACCGATGCTAGGAAGAACTGCCACAATGATAGTGAGATAAACCCATTGTTTGTCCCTCTAACATATATTCCAGAGAAGAAGGAAACACATCTTGAGGGTAGGGATACAACCACAAAGTCATGTCTTGATGTAGTGTCGAACTTACTCAGTGACACAAGCTCGATGAAGTCGCCGCCTGAATCTGTTCGACTTCTTCAGTCTAAAATTCAAGCAGAAAGACATGCTTCCGCTCAAATCCGACTGGAACTCCAATCTCTATGCAAGATTAACCATAAGTACAAGACATCTATTGATGCTATGCAGCTTAAGTTGGTGGATATAAGCGTCAGATAAGCGCAGTCTCATCAGGTTGCTAAGCTGCTTGCGCTGCAGTTCCTGGGCTGGGCTAACCTTTCTTGAACTATGTTGAAGTGTTGTCGGTTCTGTCTATTATTTTGTCGACCTGTTTACTTCCGCTGGTGGCGACCTGCCCAGTTTATGGAATCTACTATCTGGTTGCCCTTTATTATCACTGGTGGTGAACTTTGATGCCCAGGGGATATAATATGCTGTAATTTCTTTGTTGTATAGTCTAGGTTTAATCTTCGTCACGATGCTGTAATTTATTTGTTGTTTATGCTATCGTTGCTCTGAGAAAAGGTCATAATCTTAGATCGGTGTGCAATGATCCAATAGGTTAGGTTTATAAAATAATAATTTATGTACTAAAACTGGTCGGTCGCCAATCGCTAGTACGGGCCGAACCGTGGGCCTACAATCATCTTGGGCCATTAGTTAGGTCTAGTCTTAATCTGGCCCACTGTTAATTTTTGGCCTTTAAAAGGACGAGTAAACTGCTTGCCTTAATTGAGCCGGAAAATTATATAGGCTTTTAATAGGTTGAAATCTAGATTGAGCCTTAATTGTGGCGAACAAATCACGGGCCAACAGCGTGCTGTAATATACATCGGCCCATTATTATCTCATTCGTGTGACGGGCCATTAACAGGATGAAATGTTTTAGGGCCTTGGCTGACCCAATTACATGACGGGCGGGAAGCACGCTAGTGTATAACGGGCCAAAATTAGGCCCAACACTCTCAAGGGCCTTTAACGGGGCGATAGGTAGTTTGGGCTAGAATGTATTCATGAAGACTACGGGCCATTAAGAGGCCAAAAGTAACTACGGACCAGAATTTGGCCCGAGTGCAACTCGGGCCTTTAAATGGCCGAAAGTGAAACCGGGCCGAAAAAGGCCCATATGTAGACAGGGCCGCTGACAGGCTGAAACTAATATCGGGTCGAACTGTTAAATGGGCCATTAAGAGGCCGAAGAGCAAATCAGGCCCCCAATGGGCCCGATGGCATAGTAGCTGTTAAAGGGTTGTTCTGTTATGGGGCCGTAATTTGGCCCAAGAAAGGAAAGGAAAGTTAACGGGCCGGATCAGTTATGGACCGTAATTTCTCCCAAACTATTACAGGTTGTTAACGGAGCGAATATGATATGGGTCATAAACTGGCCCAGAATATTGCAGTCATTTAACGGCCCATATGTGATGTGGGCCATAATTTGGTCCAGAAAATGTTAAGATGTTAACGGGCCGACCCATTAGAGACGAAATCTTGTGGGCCAGTTCCTGGGCCGGCTTTTAAACCTATATGGGCCTCTATTGGGTCGTCCCACGTGTCAACATTTCATTGGCGATTCTTGTCCAATGGACGGTTGACATCTGTCCCAACGCTGAGCCAACACGTGGATTGTCGGCGAATGAGAATTTTACACGTAGAAAATCGCCATTGGTCTGAGCTGTTAACGGGTTAGCAAATCCAAACCGAAACCCCATAGCTTAACGGCGACCCGTTATGGTGGATGCCACATGGCGGTTACCCTTGATGAAAGCACTTCTATGACGCGCGATTTATCATCATGGAAGTGGACACTTCTGTGATGATAATTTTGGTAATGTCGTGGAACACTTCTACGACAGCACAGGTATGACTATCTTGATTCTGTCATAAAAGCGTCATGGATGTACATGCATGACAGAAAACTTGACCTACTGTGACAAAAACGTATCATCACGGAAGTGTATTTTTTGTAGTGTTGGTCATGCATTTATACCATGCTCTAGGAGCTTGTTTAAGACCATAAAGAGCTTTGTGAAGTTTGTAAACATGATTAGGTTTCTTGGGATTGACACGAGAGGTTGTTTAACATACACTTCCTCCTCAATTTCTCCATTAAGAAAAGCACTTTTAATGTCTATTTGGTATAAAGTGATGTCATGGTGATTGGCATAAGCAAGTAAGATGCGTATGGACTCAAGTCTAGCAATGAAGGCATATGTCTCACCATAGTCCATACCTTCGACTTGAGTGTAGCCTTGAGAGACGAGACGGGCCTTGTTGCGTACGACTTGTGCATCTTCATCTTGCTTATTCTGAAACACACATTTGGTTCGAATGACATTGCGCTTGTCGTCGGGCTTTTCAGCCAATGCCCACACTTGATTCCTCTCGATGTTGTGTAGCTCTTTAGGCATAGCGTTCACCCAATCCGGATCCTCAAGAGCTTCTTCAACCTTCATAGGTTCAATACTAGAAATGAATGAGTAGTGTTCACAGAAGTTAGCTAAACAAGTTTTAGAGCGAGTAATTCTCCCAGTTTGAATATCATCGAATATTTGTTCGACGGGATGGTCTCTTGTGACTCTTGCTCTAACTCGTGAGAGCTTTTGTTTGGGTGGGGTGGAACATCCTCTTCATTGTCTTTTTCTTCTTCTTGTCCTCCTTCATTGTTGTTGGCATTGTCGTTCTCTTGTGGAGGTGAAGAGAGAGTTCGATGTGGTTCATCTAGTTGCACTTCCTCGTTTCCTCCGTCCTGATGTGTTCCACTTGTGGATGCCTCCAAATCAACTTGTGGTTCACCTTGATGTGAAGTTGAGGCTTCCACTTGGACAGATGAAGTACTCCCCTTCACCTTTGTTGGGCGAATCTTGCCAATGGACAAATCTTGTATTGCTTCCAAAGGATCTTTGTCTCCTACATCAATTGGCAATTGCTCTACTTGCGAGCCGTTAGATTCGTCAAACTTCACATCTACCGTCTCTTCAACCTTCCCGGTGAAATTGTTGTAGACACGGTAAGTGTGAGAGTTTGATCCATAACCGAGTAGGAAACCTTCATGAGATTTAGGAGCAAATTATGAGCAATGATGCTTATAAAGAATGTAACACTTTGAGCCAAATACCTGAAAGTATCCAACTTGGGGTTTGATACCGGTGAGAAGCTCGTATGTCGTCTTGCCGAGAAGCTTGTGAAGATATAATCGATTCATAGTATGACAAGCTGTCTCAACCGCTTCCGCCCAAAAGTGTCTTGGCATCTTGTATTCGTCAAGCATCGTTCTTGCCATCTCAATAAGTGTCCGGTTCTTCCTCTCAACAACTCCATTTTATTGAGGCGTGTACATAGCCGAGAACTCATGCGAAATCCCTTCTTCATCAAGAAAGCTATCCACATTGGTGTTCTTGAACTCCGTTCCATTATCGCTTCGCAACTTCTTGATCTTCACTTCAAATTGGTTTTGGGCCTTCCTAGCAAAGTTCTTGAATATCTTTTGGACTTGCGACTTATCATCAAGAAAGAACACCCACGTAAATCTTGAAAAGTCATCAACAATGACCAACCCGAATGAGTTACCACCGAGACTCTTGTAGGCGTTGGGACCGAAAAGATCCATATGAAGTAGCTCAAGCGGTCTTCTCATGGTCATGATGTTCTTCACGGGATGACTTCCTGCAACCTGTTTTCCTGCTTGACAAGCACTGCAAATTCTATCCTTGTCAAATATGACATCTTTGTCACCAAGGATATGATCACCTTTAATAATCTTATCAAGATTTCGCATGCCCACATGACCTAGTCTTCTATGCCATAACCAACATTTAGAAGATTTAGCAATTAAGCAAGTACGAGGTTGAGCTCTCTTAGTGAAATCAACAATGTATAGATCACCTCTACGAATACCAGTAAAGATCATATTATGATTATCTCTACGAAACACTTGGCAATATACTTCAGTAAATAGAACATTGAAACCAAAGTCAGGTAGTCTAGATACGGAAAGTAGATTATAACCAAGAGACTCTACGAGCATAATGTTTTGGATTGAGCTATCATGGGAGATGGCCACCTTACCAAGGCCAACTACCTTACCCTTGGAGTTGTCACCAAAAGTGACATACTTGTGGGGACCATCGTTCTAAGCAAGCTCACGAAACATGTCCTCATCTCCGATCATATGATCAGTACATCCACTATCAAGAACCCATTCCTGTCCTCCGACCATGTAACCATGAAGGTTAGCCATAAGACCAAAGTGTCTCATCGACTCATCGAGATCAAAGTCACTATCATCATCCTCATCATAATATCCATGTTCAACATCATCATGTGAATGATCATCACCTAGAGAGAGTGATTCATTAGATTTATGACCATGACAATGTGCATGTTTATGAATTCTAATAACTTGTGAGATGATGCTACTAATGACTCCAACATATCCTTTGGCAGGCATAAGATCACAGAGCTCAAATAGACAATCATCAAATTTAGGATCACTAGGATCCATATTTTTAAAAGCAATGGACTTTTGAAGAATCTCATCTAGATTTTCCAAGGAATAGTTTGGAAAGTGCTCCTCAAGATATCTCCATATAGTATAAGCACATTCAAATGTAGGCAAGCATACAAGCAAATTTCTAGGCAATCCTCTCATGATAAGATCAATGGTTCTAAGATTGTGGGTCATGTCAAGATACTCATCGGGGGTAGGAAGCAAAGGATCAATATGGGGCACATAAGGGCTAGTAATATACTTGTTCAAATTATATTTATTGAAAATCTTAAGCATCTCATTCTTCCAAGAACTATAGAACTCTCTGTCAAGCATAGGCACACTACATCTAATACTCCTGATCATAGACTCATCCATCTTCCTCCAATATCGATTAAGCCAATGATGACGGGAAAATGGCGGGCATGAGACACGTGTCCACGTCATTGATACAGAGTTAATAAATTTAAGCACATAAACGCATAAATAAAATAGAGATCAAACATTGCAGATACATTATTTACAGAACTCTTACATTTACATAAAAAATCATGTTAATTACATCTCTGCATAGAAAACCCCTGATTAAGAATTCCAACTGTCGTATTACATAGAATTGCAACACATGACTACTACAAAACGATAAAGAAAAACCGCTCCTCCTCGCTATCGTTGACGCTGGTGTGCTCGGGGGAGCATTCTCGATCTTCTTCAAGTTATCATGTGTCTTGTTCATTTATATGTTACTCTTATACCACTATGATCAGTATGTAGAGTATGAGTGCAATGCATGCTCTTGCTTTAGATGCCTAATTTGTATAGTCGACTTAGCCAACATATACTAGTATGACCATGCGGCTATTTTAAGTATTTTTCAGGTCATTTCATTTTAACAAGTGATGGGTCGACTAGTAGAGCATCTGCCTAATACATGTATGGTGCAAATGACCATGCATATGATGATGGGGCCCATGATTTAGTTCATGTTGGCCTCTGCACATTAAAGTTTAATATAAGGGAGGTCATAATATCGGAGCTGTCCCATATATTATCTTGTTTAATTTTGTTTGTTATATTTGATGACAACATCTACTAAGCGAACTAGTCTGTTTTGGTTAGGACTAAAGCAAGCTAGATGCAATATCCTTTATTTTGTTATGGGTCCCGTGCGCATACATCACTTAGGAGTGTATGCACGTTGCATAGAGCATGTATACTCTGACTTTGATATTTCATGAAACCATCATATGACATGTAGGGTTATATTTAATTTAACTTAACCTACACACATTCATTTTATTTTATGGGCGTGTTATATTTTAGTGCAGATTGAGACAACTAGCATTTCTATTATCTCATATTTACACGTTAGATTTCACTTAGCGCATTATATGTGCATGGGATTTAGAGTGGGCTCATTTCATCATTTATATGATAAATGTAAATAACATTTATACCTTCTTGTTTGTATTACTACTATATGTATATCAAGGCAGGTGAAAACGTAGCAGCAGATGAGCTGAAGCACGTCCTGGAAAAACTTATCAAGATTTAAGTAATTACTCCCTCTATAAACAAATATAGTGATCTAAACACTCTTATAAAAGTTTACAGAGGGAGTACATCATACAAAACGCCACCGCATCATTTGTACTTCTGTCCTCCCACACTGTCAGCCATCGTAAACTGTAAGAGAACATATACACCTGGATTCTCAAAATCAGCAAAAACCGTAGCTACAAAAAAAAGCAAATCAAACTCAAGATGCGGCTTGGGCTGCACCAAGTTTCTTAGCACCCTTCTGCAGATTCTTTTTTGGATCTTTCTTTTCAGAACTTTCCTCCTCTTGCTTCTTCATCACTGGTTTGAACTGTTCCAAAACAAAGGATAAGGTCACTAGAGAACTGGGCTAAAGCACATTCAGCAGCCACGAATGACGATACAAGTGCTAGGCAGACCAAATACAGACATGTGAAAGCTGAATGAGATAGGAGCATTGCTTCTACAAAGAACAAAGGAGAAGAGCATGGACCAGAGTCAAAGGCAAGGGACGCAAAACTATTGACAGTGCAACAAATCCATCAGCTTACAAGTCTACAACCTTAATTCTCGCAGATGTCACGCCTGCACCACCAGTAACCGCAGCAATGACCGTGGCAAAGACGGACATTCGGAGATGCCAGTTTAGGATGATGAAGGGGTCCGGCCTACGATGGAGGACCCATGTCCAGAGAGAGAAGGAGCTGGAGTAACCCGCAAGATGTTGAGTTGGTGAACCAGGTGCATGGACAAATGAGGTCCACTTAAAGCATGAGTGTCGCGTTAAAAGGCCAAGTGCCAATCTCTGTAAAACATGTCGTTGAAACGAGACCTCTGAACTTCCCATCTCTCTTTCCCTGAACATTTCACCCCCTTCTCCAATTCCTTACCCTCCTGCCGCCAATTTACCCCCATTCTTCCCCTCCACCGGCAGTAGAGCTGGCGCCTCGACCATCGAGGGGGGTGACACCTACATGCCGGAGTAGTCAGCATACGGTTCCCGACGATGGTACTTCGGTCACAGATGAGGACTCCTTGGCCAAGGCTATGCGGCGTAAAGCAACGCAGAACCTCGACAACCAAGGTATTACGTCGCCACCCAAATCCTTTTTAGCTTTTTCCAATACTAGTATCGTTTCTAAGTTGAATAATGTGGGTGTTAGTCTGGGAAAGGATGAGAAGGATATTTCTATTTCGACAAACGCCTTGAAACATTTGGAATATGATCGATTAAAAGTTGTTCCACATATTTCTAGCAAGTCTTTTGCCTCCTCTACTGATGACGAGGAGCTGCATGCCACATCAGAATTTTTTTTTTGGAAAAGGAGGCTCACCCCCGGCCTCTGCATCTGAAAGATGCATATGGTCAGCTACTCTCTCATTTAGTAGGAGCGGTTTAGGATGTGGGTCTAGATGAACCCGGGTTTAGTTCTTTGATTGAGCTTACAGCCTCCGGACGTAAATCAAAGACCGCAAGTTTGAAAAAAGTTATTAAGTCCCATAAGAAGGCAAAATTTTCTAAATCTCCTATTGTTTCCCCATGAATGGAATGTTTTTTAATAGCAGAGGTCTTCGTGACTTGGCTAAACATTTATTCATTGCGGAGTGTAATAGGGATTACAATTTAGATTTTTTTTTTGCCTATCTCTGAAACGGGGAGACGTGACTTCTCCGTAAGTCTGCTTAACCGTCTTTCTGGCGGGATAGAATACACTTGGGTTTCACGACCGCCTAGAGGTCGTTCTGGGGGCATCTTACTTGGCGTAAACACGCGGACAATGGATGTTTTATTACCTAAGGTTAATGAGGCTGAAAAGATACAACAATATAGTCCTATTTGCCTCCTTAATGTTAGTTCTAAAATATTCACGAAGGTTGCGACTATTAGGCTGAATTCGGTTGCTGGACATGTGGTTCGTCCTTCACAGACAGCTTTTATGCAAGGTAGACACATCCTAGACGGAGTTGTTATCCTTCATGAAACTGTCCATGGATTACATCGGAAAGAGTTAAATGGGGTCGTACTTAAAATAGACTTTGAAAAAGCTTATGACTAAGTCAAATGGCCCTTCAACAGACTCTCAGAATGAAAGGAATTTTTTCTACAGCGTGGCGTGCAATGATCCATAGCTTCGTTTCAGGAGGCAGTGTTGCCATTAAGGTCAATGATGACCTTGGCCTCTATTTTCAAATGAAGAAGGGATTGCGACAAGGTGACTCGCTATCGCCCATGCTATTCAACAGTGCCGGATATGCTAGCAGTCATGATTGACCAGGATTCCGATACCAATTCCAATCTGGGTGCCAAGGCTGATGGACAAATTGATGGGGTAGTGAATCATCTAGTTGATGGTGGCCTCTCTATACTTCAGTATGCCGATGATACGATTCTCTTCATGGATCATGACCTCGAGAAAGCGAGAAATCTGAAATTAATTTTATCAGCATTCGAGCAACTCTTAGGTCTTAAGATCAATTTTCATAAAAGTGAATTATTTTGCTTTGGCGAGGCCCAAGACGAGGCTCACCTGTATGCCGACCTGTTCGGATGCGGGTTGGGCCAGTTTCCGATCACATATTTGGGGATACCGATACATTATCGGAGACTCACAGATGTTGAATGGAAACACGTCGAGGAGAGGCTGCAAAAAAAGACTTAGCAGTTGGAAAGGTGAGCTGCTGGCTCTAGGAGGAAGATTGGTCCTAATAAATCCAGTACTAAGTAATATAGTACTATATATGATTTCCTTCTTCCAGTTGCCGAAAGGAGTTTTACATAGATTTTATTATTTCCAATGAAGATTCTTTTGGCAAGGAGATAGCGAGAAAAAGAAATATCGACTAGCTAAATGGAGTGTGGTTTGCCGTCCCAAAGACCAAGGCTGGTTGGGCATTCATGACCTTTTGGTTAAGAATAGGTCCCTACTCGGTAAATGATTGTTTAAATTATTGACGGAAGATGGTGTATGGCAAACCCTCCTTAGACAGAAATATGTGGGCTCCAAGGCGGTATCCTAAGTATACTAAGCCTGGGGACTCTCACTTTTGGGCGGGTCTAATGGCTGCGAAGAAATATTTCTTCTGCCATGGATCTTTCTCGATTAAGGATGGCTCGAAAATTAGATTCTAGGAGGATAAGTGGCTAGGAAATGCCACTCTCCGGGAACAATATCCGGCTCTATACAATATTGTGCGTCACAAGGGTGATACTATCGCCACGGTAATGGAATCATTTCCGCCAAATGTGACATTCAGAAGGGATTTATTTGGACCCAGACTACAATCGTGGAACATCCTGCTCCAGCGGTTGTCCACGATGCAATTGTCACATGGGTCAAATGCATTCCGATGGAACCTACATGGAATGGACAGTTCTCAGTGGAGTCTATGTATAGAGCGTTAATACAGTCTGATGTGCCAGTTGATAATAACAAGAAGATCTGGAAGATGAAGATACCGCTTAAGAATAAAATCTTCACATGGTATCTTTGTTGCGGAGTCATTCTTACTAAAGATAACCTTATTAAGAGGAATTGGCATGAAAGTCCGCAATGTGTCTTGTCACCATCATGAGACAATAAAACATTTATTCTTCCAATGCAAATTGGCTTGTTCTATATGGCCAGTCATCCAAATAGCTTCTGGCTTGTATCCTCCTTATAGTGTTGCTAATGTATTTGGCAACTGGCTACATGGGATTGATCACAGGTTTAGAACCCTTCTCAGGGTGGGAGCGCTTGACGTTATTTGGGCACTTTGGCTGTGTAGAAATGATAAGGTTTTTAACGACAAAAGTACATCTCTTATGTAGGTTATCTACAGATGTACCGGAACTTCGTTTATGGTCCTCTCTACAACGTGTGGAGAATCGAGACCTGTTTATGGAGGTGTGTACACGATTGGAGGCTACGGCGAGGGATACTTTTACCCAACATAGGTGGCAGCATGATCTTAGGATTGGTCCCCCTCCGCTTTAGGCATTAT
Source organism: Aegilops longissima (assembly GCA_021605205.1). Lineage (NCBI taxonomy): Eukaryota > Viridiplantae > Streptophyta > Magnoliopsida > Poales > Poaceae > Aegilops > Aegilops longissima. The sequence continues at coordinate 269,688,854 of CM038678.1, forward strand.
ACAGATACTGCATGTTTTCCTTATATTTCGCCTTTTTTTTTTATTTGAATGAGAGGACATTGTTTGGCTGTGTGCATCTTAGCTATGCAGAGGCCGGGTGTAATGCTTAAATCTTTTAAGTAATAAAGCGCCCCTTTTCGAAAAATTTACCCCAATTCTCTCTTGTGATCATCCCTACTACTAGTGGGATATCAAAATTTGGTATCACAGACAACATACAGATTGTTGCACTCCAGCTAAAATCCTCCAAGACTGGATCGTAAAATTCCACTGTGAAGGGTGTTGTATCACTTTGGTGAGGATCCCCCCTAGGTTGGAACCGATCCAGAGAAGGAGGCCCAGCCGCGCCTTCCAGGTCAAGCAAACTATCGGCATATACGAATTTTGTTTTGAGAGGATAGATGCGGTAGCAGAAGCTGGATGAGATTATCACCCCGCTTCAACGCGCTGGCCATGACATGTACATAGTCCCCGCGCACTTCCGGGTCAGCATAGCCACACTCTACCTGGATGGTCATGCCGCTCTCTGGTTCCAAGTGTACAAGTGGAAATAGCGTCTCATCTCTCGGGACACATTCATGGTGGCAGTGATCATGGAATTCCAGCAAGGTGAGTTCAACGGCCAGATGACCCGACTGCTGCAATAGAAGCAAACTGGCTCGGTGATAGTCGAGGGGGGTGAATTTCACCATGTTCTCTTGCTGCGTCCATCGTATTTGGGCCGTATTTACCCATATGAACAGGCGCAAGGGGCCCATGTTGGATCCACCGACTTCCGCAACCGTACCACCCTAGCTAGTTTCCCTGAAAGAAGCCACACTACTGCCATAAACGGAGGAGTCCGTGACTGATTGAAGGAGACCAAGACGGCAGGCGAGCGGCAACTAACCAAGACCACTACAAATAGGCGTCATGGCATAAGGGGCAACCACGACACTGACACCAACAGGCGAAGCGCTCGCCGCTACCACAGAGTTAGCAAGTAAAAATACTTTGAGAAAAGAGAAGAATTATTGCTTTAGGTGTGGTTTTGTGGGACACTTTGTGGTCCATTGCACGGCCGAGCTTTGTGATAATTGTTTGAAGCCTGGGCATGAATCTGATGATTGTCCGCTTCTGACTATGCCTAAGCCTGTGGTTACGATCTATGGTGTCTGCAATAATAGGCTTATGTTTTTCGAATCTCCATGCTCCAACTTGAGAAAAATGCAAGGACAGGTATAGTGCGTGTCTCTGGAGGTTCGTTGTCGGATGATCAGGTGGTGCAGCAACTTCGGAGACTTGTACCGGGAGATATTCGATGGACACCTATTTTGTTAGAAGAGAATGTGTTTAAGGTGGACTTCCCGAAGAAGGAAGATTTGACAAGGCTGATGGTGTTTGGTATTTTCAAAGTGCCCGACAGCCCTTTATTCGCTGCAGTTTGAGGAGTGGCCTAGTCATGAGCCAAATGGAATCCCTCTGCATGAGATATGGGTGTGGTTCTATGGGGCTCCTTCCAAGCCTCTTAATGATTTTATGAAGGTTTTGAGCATTGTTCCATGATAGGTAAAACTGAAAAGGTGGACATGCATGGGGTTGCTAGACTTTTGGTAGGTGCGGTCAGTATTGGCGATGTTCCACAATATGTAGAGTGGTACTATAAGAGTAAAGGGTATGAGTCACGCTTGACATTGAAGGTCGTCCTTTTCCAGCTGAGGAGCACTTGGATGATGATATTGATGATCCTAAGGATGGAGCTGGGCATGGGTCTGAACAAATGTGCACCAAATGAGGAAAGTGCTGAAGGTGAACGGTCTGGAGGTAATGGTAAGGGCGGGGCTCCGGGGACTACTCTATGTTCTGGGTTGCCGGCAACGCCTGTGGTTAATAAGACCATCTCCTTTGCTTCTCCGACTACGAGTATTCGATTTGGGTCGTTTGCGGCGGCCTTGGCTCCTAGTCGGCTCTAGAGCGATCATGTGGATGGCGACAACTGGGCGGAGCAGGAGGCTCCATCATTGACGCCCCCACTCTCGCTGTACACACTACCAGGGTGATACTAAGTTTCACGCAGGAAGGGGCGCACTCCGCTGGCTGGGCCAAATCTGCAGGGACCGGGTCCTATGTGTCAGGTGGATGTGGTGCCGACGACTTACACAATCATACCACCCCTGGTCTCCTTGAAGGAAGCCACACGACTACCATAAACGGAGGAGTCCGCGACGAATCAAAGGAAACCAAGACGTAAAGCAAGAGGCAATAAACCAAGACTATTACAAATAGGCGTCCACCCGATGAGGAGATCTTCAACTGCCAAGATCTCTGGAAACACTAGTTCCAGCCAATTAGCACAATCAGTAGATCCGATCTAGACATCGAAAAGTTGACTTCCAACTCGCCAAGCACATCTTGTACACCATCAATGTAATCCTTCAAGCAGGAGTAGGCTTGCTGCTCGCATAGCAGGGACCAGAACCTAGGTAAATCAATGCCCATGTCCATTTGGTAACTTGAGGTGACATCCCACTGTCATACAAACTGAGTACGACTTCTTCACTTTTGTGAGGTACATTGCGAAAAACACCTCAACTTGACTATCACTTGCAGATTGAGAAATGTATGTATCATCCTATGTCCTTGCATTCTTCTCAACATGTGTTTGTTTGTGAATCAGTTTGTTTTCAGCCAAAGGGATGGCATCCGCGGCGAGGTGCACCTCTAGGTGCCGACCAGCTTGACGTGTGCGGTGTCGCTCACGCGCATCCAGCAGTGTTGTTGATCTACCATGAGTTTGAGGGGCTGTGTTAGAGTAGTTTATACAGTCATGTATAGCCGTTATATAAGGAGCATTCTACATAACCCACACCTTCACGTGTGTATATATTGTGATGCGGAGCATCCTATGGTCATCCCCGTGAACCTACCATCGTCTCACCAAGTGCCAAGAGGACCCATGACACGAGCACAAGCTAGAGCTCTCGACACCGAGGTGACTTCTTTCCTTAGTGATATCACATATGATCCTCTCGAGACATGGCTACTACCTAAGTCCGGAATGCTGTGCATGATTAGGTACCAAGAAGACCCTCTCGAAGATGCACGTGAAGACGGACAAGGCCCCAAGTTCACGGATGAAGAGGAACGCCGAAAGGAGAAGAAGGCAGCTCCAGGGCCCGAACATCCGGCCGCTGGAGACAACCACTACAGCAACAATCCAGCAGCCGAAGCTACAGGACCCGGACATCCAGCCCCAGCCCCGGACATCCGGCCCCGCACCAGCCTGGACATCCGGCCCCTGCCCGAAAATCCGCGCTGTCACGTAACATACCGGTTGAACCACTTCGCCCGAACATCCGCCAAAGGCCCGACATCCGTTCTTGAGGCCGGACATCCGCCCGACGCCGGACATCCGCCCCGTCTGTCACAAGACAATGAGGGCCGAGGCCCATGTACCCTTCGCCCACCTAGACTATATATACTCCTCCTCCCTCTTTCTAGGGTTAGCGTTGTGATAGCTCATTTGTGAGATAGAGCATCGCTCATCCATACGGATCTACTCCTTGAGAGAGACCGCGGCCCCTCTGCGGAGAAGATCCCCCTTGGATTCAAGACCCCCTCTTGGGTGGCCCCATCAAGACCTCCTCTCGAAGAAGAACCGATTACGTATCGTCTCTTGTTGGATTTGGACCGTGTGATCTCTATGTGTACTCGGATCTAGCATATGTGTGACCTAATCTTGTTGGTTTGAGTGATTCTCTCGTGTTTTCCCACGTGTTTCCCCTCGTGTTCTTCGTTGGGATCCGCTCCTTTCGTGAAAGATTGGCCATCTAGGGTTCCACCCTACATCATCTTGGATCAGAGCCAGCTTGTCTCATGATATCATCTTGGTATCATGAGCCATGTTTATCACGATTTCAGAGCCCCCTCTCTTTGTTTTCTAGCCTTGTTTTGTTGATTTTGTCCCTATTTCAAAAATTCCCCACAAAAATAGCCCCCAAATTTTTTTTGTGATTTGTTGGTGTGATGAAGTTTTGTTGGATTTGATCCGCGGATTTCGTGTGTTGCAGGTAGATCTAGCTTTTCCCCATCTTTTCCCCAATTTCCATCCACAAAATCTTCCGAATTTTGCCCCAGATTTGACCTCTCCACGCAGAGTTCTTCGACTTCGTCCACGGATCCATAGCCCGGACATCCGGCCCGACAGCCCGGGCATCCGAGCCCCGCCCCAGACATCCGGCCCCTGACAGCAGCACTCTCCACCATTCAGTCCGTACTCTCCACCATTCCAATCCATACGATGCTCGCCATGAGTTTACCACCAAAGACATTAGCTGCCTTGGGAAAGATCTGCCCGAGGATTCCTATGGGTGGGCACGGCAGAGGCCAGAGGGGAATCTTGCTCAGTTGCTTGGGAGATTGTTTATCGGCCCAAGTGGGTTGGCGGACTAGGCATTATGAACATGCGGTGGATGAATGTTGCCTTGCAGGCGAAGTGGCTATGCTTCAAAAGACCGATGCTTCCATACCTTGGGCGGGATTCAACTTCTCGGTACCGGAGGACTATAGGTCATTATTTGGAGCAGCGACGAGGGCTATCATTGGCAATGGTCGCAAGGTACTCTTCTGGGAGGATAGATGGTTGGATGGTTTCCGGATCGAGGAACTCGCGCCGCTGCTTTATGCGAAGGTGTGTCCGAGGGTCAGAGCCTCACGCACGATGGTGGAGGCCCTAACTGATAGTGCGTGGGCTAGAGATGTGGGGCCGCGACTCACTGTGATGGAGCTGGCGCAGTTCCCGGAGGTTTGGCCCGAGTCGCGGTGGTTCAGCTACAACCACTACAGGAGGATCAATGGAGATGATCTTGGACAGGAGACGGTATGTTCTCGGCCAAATCCGCATACACGGCGAAATTTGCAGCCCTGGAGGTGGCACCCACCACGGACTTCACTTGGACATCGCGAGCACCGCTACGCTGCAGGTTCTTCGCGTGGCTGGCACTCAAGAACAGATGTACGTCTGACAGGTTAGCGCGTAGAGGCCTACCCCATCAAAACGCATGCCCGTTCTGCGATCAGCATGACGAGACAATTGATCACTTGCTGGTCACCTGTGTCTTTGCGAGAGAAATTTGGGACAAGGTGAGTGCGGCTATGGGCCATACGGATGGTGCTCCGACAGCGGAGGTCTCACTTCGGGTTGGTGTTTGAGGGCTGGGGCTCATGGTCGCCTCGGCAAGGCGGAGCGGGCTATTCACCTTCTATGCCTTTGGGAACTCCGGAAGCATCGGAATGCGATCGTCTTCGATGGGGCGACACCGAGCATTAGGTCTGTACTTAGGCGCATTGCATCCGAGAGCAAGGTTTGGCATCTTGCAGGGCTTGTAGGTGGGGAGTTAGATGGCTTCCTAGCGGCGGTTTCGCGGTGGGCATGTGGCGAGTAATCCACTCCATTGTCTTCGATGTAGGTGGAGTGGACTGGGTGTTGCCTGCGTGTAGGCACGCCTTGTAAACATATCACGGGGTCTTTCCCATTTCTTCTATATCATATGATACGCACACTCGTGCGTATTCAGAAAAAAAATACTAAAAGGTAACAAAAACGATAAAATAATGTAGTATCCATATCCCTTTAATAAGGGAAATAAAGGAAGGATGAGTTGGACATTAGGGGTGGACAAACCTGATATACAGAATAAATAACATTTCTCCGGATTTGAGCCATCATATCCAAGAAAAGATTATATCCCTCAAGTTTATATTCGATAAGGGGGTCTCGTTGAGCATAGCCCCTTAACCCAACAGCTTGTTGCACAAACTTTAAAGCTTGCAAGTGTTCTTTCCAGAGCTTATCAATATTGCTTAGGATTAGGAATCGCTCGGCTTCCTTCATCAAACCTGGAGCTTGCTTCTCCACAATTTCCTGCCATATAAACAGATAAGTTAGGAAACATGCAAATGTGGAATTACAGCTTGTTTTTGCCAAAGTTCCTGATATAATTAGGCCAAAACTACTTTGAAGATATTGTTTTATCATGTGTCATTTGAAGAAAGCACCTTTGATCTCTGAATTTAAGTCTGAACTGAGAAAGCTATTGCTTAATTTTTCTGTTGAGATTGGGTTGGCCACATTATAATACCCCCTCCATTCCATAACGTAGTGCGTATAGATTTTTTGAAGAGTCAAACTTTGTAAACTTTGACTGAGTTTATAGAGAAAACTATTTATATCTATAATATCAATTATATAAAATATGAAACCACATTATAATACTCCCTCCGCTCAGTCTTGCTACCGGGCCACCTTCCAGGGAGCGACGGTATGCCACTCCTGGAAGCTCATATGGAGGAGCTGGGCGCCGCCAAAAGTGAAATTCTTCAATTGGCTGGCATGTCAAGATCGCTGCTGGACCGCGGAGCGGCTCGCACGCCGTGGCCTGCAGCACCACCCGCGGTGCCTTCTGTGCGACCAGGAACCGGAGACGATCGGGCACTTGATGCTCACGTGCCCTTTCAATAGGCAAACATGGCATGAGGTCCTTTCTTGGCTGCGCTTATCGGCGCCGGCGCCCGACTCGCTCATGGACTGGTGGCTGCGCGCGAGGGAATCCACACTGCCAGCATAGTGGCTGAAATCCGTGGCGCTTTTGGTGCCGTGGATGATCTGGAAGCATAGGAACGCGTGCGTTTTTTACCATATGAGCCCATCGCTCAATGAGCTTGTCGACAGGATCAAGGACGAGGCCCGATGTTGGGCAAAGGCCGGGGCTCGAGGGCTCAGGGTCGTTTTGCCATCATCCTGGGATGTCCACTGATCTCTTGGCGGCTGTGTAACTCTGCCTCCTAGGAGGATGTACATTCTCTTTCTTTCCAACGCAATGAAACGCAAAAGCCATTTGTGTTTTCTCGAGAAAAAAAAAGAAACTACATCTTATGATGAATCTAATGATATAGGTTTGACATTCAAGATGTAAATGTTTTTCTCTATAAATTGGTTCAAAGTTTGTGATGTTTGACTCTTCAAAAAATCTATATGCACTACATTATGGAACGGAGGGAGTAGTAAAATATATTCATATGTATTTGCAAGGTGAAACTTCCATTCTTGTTTTCAATGGTTAAACATCTGTTGCATTGATCTAACTATTTTATAATTTTCAGTGTGTATCATGCAAGAAAACTCTACCCATGAGACCAGAAAGAGCAACTAACAGCTTTTTGGAAATATGCTTCACGCCCTCGGGTTCGAAGGTACTCTTGTAAATCCTCGTAGCTTGAGCATTTACTCTCCAACAGTTCGGGTGTCAAGTCATTTAATAGGTAACAATACCTAGAAAAAAAATAGAAACATTATGAAGGAGATAATAAATCACTTAGTAGATCGCCTGAAATATACATAATATCAGAAAACTCACTGTTGAACTTTAGCTATCAGCTTGCCAAGATCCCAACTTTCCCTTGGGGTACCAGGACCTATGTTTGCCTTCAAATAGGATGAAAAACTAGCATCATTTTTCGAGAAAACGCAAAGGGTTTGTGCTTCATTGGATCAAAAAGATGGGGAGAGTACAGTCCTCCTAGGAGGCTAGTGTTACAAGCATTGAAAACTAGCATCATTTCAGGGTAACTAGTTGCTAACTTTCAATTGCAGTTGTAAACTTTGGCATTAAATAATTAGGAGAAATTACCAAAATAAATCTGTTATGAAAATGGTGGTACCTACTAACTAACCTCTAATATGTCGTCCATTGTTAATTCAGCATACTCCACAATAAGTGACTCCAGGCTACCAGATGCTAGGGCACGTCTTCTTTCTGCATATACCCTATCCCGCTGGCTATTTAATACCTCATCATACTCGAATAGCTGCTTCCTGATATCAAAAAAGTAGTTCTCAACTTTCCGTTGAGCTTCATCTAGGGCCCTTGTTAGCATCTTTGATTCAATAGGAAGATCTTCAACTCTGAAAGCTTGCATCAGACCCTACATGACACAGTTCGCAATGTTTTCAATTTGAATGTACACTATTTTTAACTCTCATGGAATGCTGAAACAGTAGTCTGTAAAAGCCACATGTGCTGAATGGTGTGGTTTGAGACTCAAAGTGTACCAGATAAACTCTTGCGGTATAAACATTTCATATTTGGGATGCACATTGAAAGAATGCCCTGTCTTTTCTGTTCCTAGACAAACAGAATGATGTGGAGCATCCTACGGTCATCCCCATGGACATTTCATCATCACCTCGAACACCAAATGGACCAATGACGAGAGCCCATGCACGTGAAATCGAAACCGAGGTTACCTCTTTTCTCTTCGAGCTCCCTTTGATTTCATATGAGAAATGGCTTCTACCTCAAACGAAAACTTTGTGCATGACTAGGTATCGAGGTGAAGTTCATGAAGAGGCAACAGCCTCAAGAAGGAGGAGGAGAAGGAAGAGCTCCAAGACACGAAGCACCGGAGGCTCTCTGGACACCCCGGGTGCCCGCACCATCCACCCCCGGGTGCCCGCACCGGCTGGCCCCGTGGGGCGCGGCCCCCTGACTACCCCGGGTGCCCAGGCCTTCACTCCCCCGGGTGCCCGGACCTCACCCCCGGGTGCCCGGCCTCCTCCTCGCTGATGACCCCGGGTGCCCGGCCTCTTTACCCCGGGTGCCCGGACATGTCCGGCTGTGCCTGCGTGCACTTAGGGCGAAATGACCCTTGTAACCCCGTCCCCCCCCCCCCCCCCCAATTCGCCCCTAGCCTGTAAGTACTCCATATCTAGCTCATTTCTAGGGTTAGCAAAGTATATGATAGACACTAGAGAGCTTTGCTCCTTGTATCCCCTCCTCTTGGAGAGCAAGACCCCTCTCTGGGAAGAATCCTTGTGGATTATCAAGGCCTCCTCTTGGAGAAGATCAACATCAAGACCTCGTCTCCTTGGAGTGGGAAGAACTCTACCATAGTGCTATTTTCCTTGAATTGTTCTTGTATGCTTCTGGATCTCATGTATGCTACTCTAGTGGATGTGTGATTTGGGTATGTTTGAGTGATTTTCCCCCTTGTGTTCTTGTGTGTTCATCCTTTTCCCCCCTCCAAGTGTGAAAAGATCTTCCCTAGGGTTTCACCCTACAACACAGAACCTCTCCCCTCCTAATTCACTAATCTGTAGGAAGGTACTGGACTTTCAGATTTAACAAATTATAAAAAGACATGCCTAAAGTAGATGGTATTGATTGAGCAATTCTTGCTTGCAAGTTCCAGTTTGGATACTGCCCCTACATAAAGCTTGTAACTGGTAGTAAAACATCGAATTTATTACTGCTGCGGGTACTATTTAAAACAGGTTTGGAACTTCGGACTAAAAGCTTAGATGTGTGTAGCAGAAGAATTTTGCAAGGTTTTCATTTTTTGGCTAAGGGCATCTTATTGCAAGCAGAAGCGATTGCTTTGAACTGCACATGGACCCATATCTTCCATAATATTCTGATAGTCTAATCTGAACTTTTTATGACTCTTAGTAGTTGCGAGAGGTAGGTGAACTACATTATGAAGGCATGAGGTGCTTTGTTTAGCAGCGAACGGATTCCAATTCGTTGCATACCACCTTCATGAACGAGGAATATACAGATTATGGAATAATCGAAACTTCAAGTTGACCAAATATTCTATTAATCAGAAGCTTTAAGTGGAGTCAAGTAAGTTGTACAGTACAACAGAAAAGATGGGAAATGCTAAATGACAGGGCTTTGAATGCAACAATGTACTTTGTGCAGCCTTTGATATTGCTACCACGTTACCCTAAGGGAATAATATAAAATAAAGGAAGGAAATAAAATATACCTGTATCCGGTCACCTCCGAAGATTCGGAAGATGTTATCCTCAAGACTAAGAAAGAAGCGAGAGCTCCCAGGATCCCCTTGCCTGCCACTTCGGCCACGAAGCTACACCAGATAAAAGCAAACCAATCAAAGGTAATGATGGATCTATAAAAAGATACAATGGTGGTATGATACACAACCAAGTCTGAAGGGATCATACCCCTGTTTGCAGTGTTTCGGTGTTTTCAACATATAATAGGTAGATCTGTTCTTTGCGAAGTTAACCCCATTGTGACCCCAAATGATATTTTTTTCTGTTCTACTAGCTAAATCTAATGGTTCATACTAGAGTCAAGCCTGTCATCCCATGTTGACCATCTAATCACCCATTTGATGGCCTAAAGAGTATTGAATTATCTTAATTAACTCGTTATTACAATTATTACTTCCTCCCCAATCCTCTAATGTATGGATTGTATATTCAAGCAAGAAAATAGCTGGCCTGCTACTTGCTCAATTACCAATTGTTTTAATACTATTCATTCTGAAAAAATATCCCTAATAAGGACAATTCATGTTGATATAGGATAATGCGCATTACTTGTCAAAACTCTTTGATTACGTTTTTTTCTGAAACTCAACATCTTGTGAAACATGTGTTATGATGCTTCACATCTTTGAAATAAAAGACTAATCCCAAGAAACACTAGATTGCTCCATCTGCACATGACAAGATAATATTGCAATCTGTGCACAGATGGAGACTCCAACATTTGTTGCACCCAAAACTTGGCACAGACGGAGACTCCAAAATCATGACGAGAAGCCAAAAATCATAGAACTCCATCCATTCCCTAAAATTATCATGATTGTGAAGACTCCAAAATCATGACAGGCCGCAAAAGATCATAGTACTCCCATCTCATCTGATTTTTGTAAGACTACATGGCCGATTTTCGGCATGCATTTTTTTGCGGGAAACCAATTTTTGCGTATTGATGACAATAGCTTGAATGGGTACTCCCTCCATTTCTGATTTGCGTAAGGCTACAAGGTCAATTTTCAGCTTTTCTTTGCGGGAAGCCGACTTTTCTATATATTCATTCTGCAGGAGGCCAACTTTTGCATACTAATGAAAATACCTTGAACAGTACTCACTCCATTTCAGAATGGATGTTCTTTTAGAGTTGGGCTCAAGAATTAAGGGTTTGAGTAAAATGTCCATGTTGCCCCATCTCTTTATCCTCTGAAGGCAGTAAAGTTCTGACTGTTTTTGAGTACGAGATTTTTTATGGCTAAAGTAGAAATGGATGTTCCATGCAAGTGCATTAAATTTTTTGGAAGAGTTCAAACAGTCACAGCAGGCAGGGGAACTAAAAAAATAGGGAAGTGCAAGCTGGCATATGAGTATCTAGATATATTTTGTCATGGCACTGATGAGGTAAAATAGGAATAAATAACTAAAACTGCATTGGGAGTGTAGAATGACAAGTATTCTGAAAAAAACTGGAGAGGCTGAAAAGGCATCTATTCTGAAACTGAGGGAATGCCTGATTGTCAATTCTGCGGGACTCATGTCGTTCAGTTCCTACTACATGAAGCCCACCTGTCGCAATGACCTGAATAAATGACGATGATGCCATAATCAGTTCATCACTATGGTCTTCAATAGCAAAGATAAACCAATAAAATATCCTTTCTATGTGCAAACCTTCTTCTTTTCTTCCTCTGTGTAAATCTTAAATTCATCTGCTATCTTCATGAATGCGGTTCTCAGAGTTGCAATTACTTCATCACGTGTCGGTCCCTGACATGTAAAAATACATAGGTGAGTCTGGATTCCTATGCCTGTGGAGAGGGGGGGTCTTAACAGAATATCCAGAGATCAGAATAGCAGTTTCTGATGGTGATATACAAGGCTCAAACTGTGCAATTGTGTGGGCGGTCCCAAATGATTAGTGGTAGGTACACAAGTTCTAAGAACAAAAACTAAGAAAAAATAGACAAAAAAACCTACCTGGCTTTCAGGTAGTGTGTGAGAAAAAAATTGAGTCATATCAAAAAAATATTAACCAAGGCAAGATTTAATCCACCATGAGGGTATTTTGAAGTATTCAAGTCATTTTGATGACAATAAATTGGTTGATTATCTGAATCTCGATTCCCCGGCAAGAATTCCAGTAAACCTGTGGGGAACAACTGGCTACTGACTTAGGAATCAAACTGCTTTGTTACAACAATACTAATACTAATAACCGCAAGACACTCAAGATAGAATTACAAAAAATCACATTTTTGGACAAGAAAATACATTATAAATTTGAATGAACTGCTTCGGTACTGCTATGTATCAACCAACTAATAATATAATGCCAGGTTTTCAAGCCATACGTACAGATCACAGATCGTTTTGTACTTATTCTTAGAATAATTTTGGGCGCACATCGATCCGTCGAGGACAAGCAATCACACAAGCACGAGCATGACACCGAGATTTGTTAACGAGGTTCACCAACATGGCTACATCCCCAAGGCATGACTACGCGTGCTCCTCCCCATGTACCAAACCACATGATACAGTCGATGATAAGCCTCTGCTGAAGCCGTCAGACAGCGCTCTGAACACTGCACCACAGCCGGTCTAGCCACCCCTGCCGGAGCGTCCCTCTCGTAATCTCTGTCTAGCCTACCAGCTTATGTCTAGTCTATTTGGCTACCCCGCGGTGCCTTTATATAATAGGCCCGGGTTACACGCGTTCGACTCAAACACCTAACCCTCCACTGATTACAAGTCCAACTGTAGCACAACTCGTACACGTAATATTTGACACATGCCCACATCAGATCCGAGGTGGAGCCAACCCCATGCGCTGACCAGGTCGCGACCCCGTCCGGGCGCGCTGGGACGGACCGCGCGGGGCTCGAGCTCCGCGCCATTTCTCCCGCCGCGCATCGGCGACCCCACCCGTGGAAAGACCTCTGCCGCCCACCCCAGACCAGTGGGACCCGCAGACACCCATGCAGAATCCCATGGCCCCTGTCACTCCCGGGCCCGCTGCGGCCCCCCTCGCCAACCCCGAGTAGACACGTCAGAGCGTGCATCGGTCTGGGCCTGACCGCTTTGCTTCCCCACCCATTATCATGTGCCGATCGCACCGACATGCATCCGCCGCTCGCTCATCGACGCTGGGGGATTTTCTAGCAGCTGCCACCAAGGAGCTCAATGCTGCCCTGCCGGCGCCCAGGAAGAGGCCCCGCCGCCCTCTCAACTTCACCCTCCCCCCCCCCCCACCCGCCGTGGCCGCTTAGCTTCCACTGCGCCCACGACCGCTGCCCCTCCTACTGCTGCAAGACGCGCGCAAGTGCAGGTCCTCCGCACGCTTGGAATCGTCGGGACTAACCAGAAGATCTCGGCCGCAGAGATGAAGGCATACGACGATCTGTTCGCGGCGCCCATCCCGCTGCCCGTGCTTTCGGCCATCGCCGCGCTGGTCGATGCGACATCCCAGCTTGCCTTGCGGGGCAGCCGACTATCCAGGCGCACGTCGACCAGGTGTGCGCGTTAGTCCCTCCAAGACGCCGACACCCATCGATCCAATCTTTATGGATCACGGCTTCAAGATCGTGGTATCGAATGTGCGTGGTCTCAACACACGCGCGCGGCGCCACGCCATTCGCATGCTGCTTGACACAACCGGCGCCTTCATTGTATGCTTGCAAGAAACGAAAATTGAGTTGCTCTGCTCGTCCATCGTACTTGACACACTTGGCTCGGAGTTTGACAATTACACATACCTCCTGGCCCAGGGCACGCGCAGCGGCATACTCCTTGCATGGAAAAGTAGGATGTGTCCATCTCGGACCCCCTGTTCACCACGAACGCGATCTCTGCCTGCGTCACCAAGGCCGCCGGCACGCCATGGTGGATCACGGTAGTATACGGGCCCAAGGATGATGCGGCCAAGGTCGCCTTCCTGGAGGAGCTGCGCGAGATTAGAGCGGGTTGTCCCGGACCGTGGATGCTTTGCGGTGACTTCAACCTCATCCTCCGCTCCGAGGACAAGAACACGGACAACCTCAATAAGCGCATGATGGGCAAATTCCGCCGCCTAGTCAATGATCTCGCGCTCAAGGAGGTATATCTCAATGGGCAACGTTACACGTGGTCGAACGAACAATCGCCGCCGACCCTGGTGCACCACGATCGAGTGTTGTGCACCTCGGACTGGGAGGACGGGCACGGCGAATGCCACCTAACGTTCCTAGTGTCCGTCGTGTCATATCACTCCCCCTTGTTGCCGGACTACGCCCCCACACCTGTGTTGCACCGCAGGTTCCACTTCGAGGACCATTGGTTGCGCTAGAGAGCTCAATGTGTGTTTTGACAAAGCCTAGGAGGACCGCATCCTCACGCCCCAGGAGGACTGGCTGCTCAAACAGTTGAAAGTCTCGTACCGCGAGCTCGCGTCCCTGGAACGAACGATCGCTAGACAGCGCGCCCGCATTGCCAACCTCAAAGACGGCGATGCCAACACTGCCTTCTTCCACCGGCAATGCTCCTTTCTACGGCAGAAAAACCGTGTCTTCCGCCTCTCCGCGGACGGCACGGTACTCACAGATCACGATGAGATGGCCGAGGCTGCATTCCGGCACTATGACGCACTACTTGGCACGGCGGTCGAACGCGACCACACAGTGGACCTGTCGCAACTCATCAAGGGGAGCGATCTCTCCGACCTCAACGCGCCCTTCTGCCTGGCGGAGATCTGGGAAGCCGTGAAGCGCCTACCTGTGCACAAGGCACCAGGGCCCGAACGTTGGCGCAAGGTCAGAACGGTGGTTGAAGGCCTCAACGGCAACGCATAGGCCCGTGACATCCAGGGTGTCCTCGACATCCATGGAGATTGGCCAGTATCTGCAACTTTGGCAACTCGCGCAGCATGCCACGCTCAACGATGCCCCTAACCAGCTGATATGGAAGTGGTCCGCGAGCGGCATCTACTCGGTGCAGTCTTGCTACGCGGCACACCTTTCAAGGATCAATGCACTCCTGCTCCTGGAAGCTGATTTGGAAGACTTGGGCTCCCCCTCGGGTCAAGTTCTTCCATTGGCTTGCCAATCTGGATCGTTGCTGGACTGCCGTTTAGTCATCTCGAGTTTGATATTGTTGATATTGTTGACTGCATGTTTGAACTTCAAGGAATTCTTGGTTGCCCTTTAGTCATCTCGAGTCAAATTCGCATTTGTCTCATCTTTTTTTCTTAATAGTCTCTATATGTCCCATAGCTATAGTACTCCGCCTCCTTTTGCATTTGTCATCTGCACTTTGTCATGTGCACTGAACACCACATAATATACGGCCATGTACTCTCCAAGCTTTTGACATTCAGACTTTCCGACACTTTCGCATATTCTCCATGGTCAACATTCATCCATCTGACACGTCATACTCGATAGCTCCAGTCACCAACCCAAACCTGGTACTCGCCAACACTGCTTCAGCATCCTCTCTACACTTCGTCGGACCACAAGTCTGACCACCAGTGCTATGATCTATCATTGTGTCCCATGCTTACCGCACGCCTCGCCGCTATCACCGTCCGAGCCTTTGTTGTCCCTGACGAATATACTAGGTCGTGAACCCACACCACCTCAATCCTCACTGCAGAGAACAACCGATCATCACCGACCGATGCCAAGTTTCACGTATCCCTCGAACCACTAGATCCCAGCCAGAACAACATGCCCCTCGCTTTTCCTGCTGAAATAATTTTGACTTACGCCGTAACATCTGTCAGCATCGAGTGAAGTGTCCCATTAGACCCCAGCTCCGCCTTCAACATGACTCCATGGTGGTTGTACATGCCAGCCCCGCCCGTCGACTTCAAGCTCTCATGTGTACACCGTCTTGAATCAACCCCGCACCATCGCCATGATGAAGCGCACAAGCCCTTCGACATGCGCCGCGTGATGCCATGCCCAAAAGTCGGCCATCATCAACATCACGCTCCTATGTCGTCGTCAATGAGACCACCGCCGTCTTCCATACCGACCGACATACTTGTCGATCCGCCAGGCCAAACGCCTTATATGTCTGTCCCCAGCCGAACTGGCCCGCCTGCAACCATGCTCCACACCTCGCACCATATCAACCCAGCACATCACGGTGCATTGGTAGACGCTCCCGTAAAACATGATCCTCATGACACACTCCAGACTCCTCAAGCCTTCACCGTGACCATCACACAAATGTGTACCAGCAAAGAAAACTAAAGCAAAGTCCCTTGTAGCCTTCCCACGTGAACAAAAAAAAGGACATCAACAAAGCTAGCTAGCCAAACTCCTTATTCACCACACGTATGCCGATTTCTTTCTTGATGGCATCATGGCCTGAACTCTCTGACTCAGATCCGAAACTTACCATCATGATCAATCTGATAACTTGATCCGACGACTTGCGGTTGCCGATCCCGACTACTCTTCATCTTCTAGATCAAGACAATGACCTCCTTGAAACCTTGATCTGATACCACTTGTTAGAATAATTCGAGGCGCACATTGATCCGTCAAGGACAAGCAATCACACAAGCACGAGCACGACACCGAGATTTGTTAACGAGATTCACCAACATGGATACATCCCCAAGGCATGACTATGGGCGCTCCTACCCATGTACAAAATCACATGATACAGTCGATGATAAGCCAGCTGAGGCCATCAGACAGCGCTCTGACCACCACGCACGGCCAGTCTGGCCACCCCTGCCACGGGGGCCGGACCGTCCCTCTCGTGATATCTGTCTTTCCTAGCAGCTTATGTCTAGTCTATTTGGCTACCCCGCAGTCCCCTTATATAATATGCCCAGGTTACACATGTTCGGCTCAAACACCTAACGCTCCGCTAATTATAAGTCCAACTGTACCACAACTTGTACACACAATATTCGACACCTATTTTAACACTTATACTTCAGATTTCAACTAAAAATACATGTGGAATAATCATTTGGTGATAGATACTTAAGTAACCCAAATATCTCTTAAAAGAGCATACAAAAATTTGTGATAACTTCAAAAGGCCTACCTTCTCACATGAGTAGGAGAGACGCTCTTCAGCTTCTAGCTCAGGTAATGACTTTTCTCCCCATTCTTTGACAGCCACTTCAACTGCATCTTTGATACATGATAGTGTATCTTCTGAAAGTTCACAAGGGAACAAGCTTTCATTTGTCTGGAAGAGGGGATAGTGCAATAAGCCATTGGGAACTGAACTTCATCACATATTAAATCATAACGCAACAATCTAAAGAATAATTCACAGAATCTTGAAGGCCACTAGTCATCACTTTTTTTTGATAAGGAAGCTTTTATTGAACTCAGATCATTACATCAAGATGATACAATTGCTAAGATCACTCCCGGCCTCTGCATAACTAGTCATCATATGCATATTAAAATAACTACTGAACATATAGTTCATTATTTACCTTCCATGTCTTTCTTGGTGGAAGCTGCTTTTTGGACACAATGACACCATCAACCGGATTGACAATTCTGCAACATGATTTCAGAATCAAAAGAAGATATAAGCAATGTTGAGCACCTGTAGAGGGAAATAATCAGATGCAGTGTCTCTGATACATGGGAATTCTGCTGACAAGGATTTTAAATACCTTGGCATAAGCACCTCACGCAACTTCAGCCTGGCCATGAATTCCGCATTGCCTCCAAGGATAATATCAGTGCCACGTCCTGCCATATTGGTGGCAATTGTCACTGCACCAAGGCGTCCACTCTGAGCTACAATCTCTGCCTCCCTCTCCACATTCTCTGGTTTAGCATTAAGGACCTTCAACAGAAAGTTCAAAATAAGAAAACTTCAGATTGCTTTAGAGATCTTGGGAAATATAACAGGCGCAAACTAGAGGGTGAGGAGACGTAAACTGGAGTACATTTAATAAACTTACAAAGTCTGTACAACAACAACAACAACAATAACAACAACAACAACAACAACAACAACAACAACAACAAAGTCTTTTAGCTTTTAGTCCCAAACAAGTTGGGGTAGGCTAGAGTTGAAACCCATAAGATCTCGAAAACCAAGTCATGGTTCTGGCATGTGGCTAGCTAACTTCCATGCACCCCTGTCCATGGCTAGTTCCTTGCTGATATTCCAATCCTTCATATATCTCTTAACGGACTCCTCCCATGTCAAGTTTGGTCTACCCCAACCTCTCTTGACATTATAAGCACGCTTTATCTGTCCGCTGCGCACTGGCGCTTCTGGGGGCCTCCGTTGTTTATGCCCAAACCATCTCAGACGATGTTGGACAAGCTTCTCTTCAATTGGTGCTGCCTCAACTCTATCACGTACATCATCATTCCGGACCTGATACTAAATAAACTTACAAAGTCTATTTAACAGAAAGTTGCTAACAAACTAAATTTTAAAAGAAAAAAGAACTAGTTAACTATGTGGAGTGCGAGAAGGCAGAAAGCCAAAAACTTTATTTTGTACTATTATGCAGTTTCCATTAACGTGACAGTGACGATGTTGTGCTAAACAGGGAAGGCAGGACTAGGTACCGTTTGTGAAGCTAACAAGCATACCTCGTGAGGAATCCCTGCTTCACGTAGTTGTTCAGACAAAGTTTCACTTTGCTCAACACTAGTTGTACCAACAAGCACAGGACGGCAAGCTTTATTCATTCTTGATATCTCCACAACAGCAGCACGCCATTTTCCACTTGTTGCTCTGAAAACAACATCTGAATCGTCCTGCAAAGGAAGAAGCATAGTCGAACATTCTCAGAAAGGGGGGACTTGGAAAATTGAATCGAGAGACCTACAATTACTAAAAATTAAATGTGCACAATGAAACAGGATGGCAATCACCTTCCTTATCATAGGCTTATTCGTTGGAACAACTGTAACTTTTAGTTTGTATATGCTCTCGAACTCCTGTCTTTCTGTAGCTGCAGTTCCAGTCATGCCACAGAGTTTCGGAAACTGTCATAAAACGTATCAGTTTCCTGCCAAATAACCCAGTGAACATCTCCAAAAGTAAACAGAAGAGAGTGATCAATCTAGCACAGTGAGCCATACATTCTTCGTCACATTTACAGTTTACCACTATCAACGGAAATGCTCAACAATGGGCTTTTTAGATGAATGCTCAACAATGGTTAGCGGCTGTTAAAGCTCAATCAGCGTTGAAGATGATATAGCCAGTCAATGATTATTGGCTTATTGGCACTTACCATTTCGCAGAGGTCAATAACATTTAAGGATTAGAACGAAAGGATCGGCACTTGCCTGAAGAAAGAAGTTCTGGTAACTTATAGATGCGAGGGTTATGGTTTCATTCTGTATCTGCACACCTTCTTTTGCCTCAATTGCTTGGTGGAGTCCATCACTCCATCTTCTGCCCTGCCAAAATAAAACAATATACCTTAAACAAAGAAACTAATCTACAAACTCTTTATGTTTATATCATCACCCATGGCTTAGATTTTACAATTACACTAGATTTTGCCCCTATCTTTGAGATACAATAATTGTTTCAAAATAAAGAGATTTGCCAAACCATCAAATTAACCTGATATAATAATAATCATAAGTCAGTCATCACTTGAGGCTTGTGTCTTTTGCCCTCTCATTTATCTTCAGACATTGCGTGGATGAATATTTGTAAGCCGTAGTGAAGGACGAGGAGATCAAGCATAGATAGCGAGAATACTTCGACAAGCTGTTCAATGGGGAGAATGAGAGATCTACCATTGAGCTGGACGACTCCTTTGATGATATGAACAGACGTTTTGTGCAACAAATCCAGGAGACTGGAGTCAGGGAGGCTTTAGAAAGGATGAAAGAAGGCAAGACGATGGCCTCTGATTGTATCCCATTGAGGTGTGGAGAAGCCTTGAAGACATAGCGATAGTATGGCTAACTAAGCTTTTCAACCTCATTTTTTATCAAACAAGATGACCGAAGAATGGAGGCAGAGTATATTAGTACCAATCTTCAAGAACAAGGGGGGTGTTAAGTTGTTCTCTAATTACCATGGAATTAAGCTGATGAGCCAACAATTAAGCTACCGGAAGTCATTGAGCACCGCTTAAGAAAAATGACAAGTGTGACCAAGAATCAGTTTAGTTTCATGCCTGGGAGGTCGACCATGGAAGCTATTTTCTTTGTACGACAACTTATGGAGAGAGAAATGGAGCAAAAGAAGGACCTTTTGTAGCTACCACCCTTCAGCCTGATACCCATGAGAGATGGAAATCAGATCCATACTACCCTGTTGTTCCTTCAGTGGCTGGTCTAGTTGCTCCCCCTGACGTGCAACACCATTACCATGCTTCCTTGAATACACCTTCAGGTGCTCCTCTTGCTCTGTTGTCCACCTCAGCACACTACCAATCGGAGCAGATGCAACATCATCTTGTCCACCTCAGCACACTACCAATCGGAGCTGATGCAACATCATCACCTCGCTTCCATGAATAGACCTTTAGGTGCTCCTCTTGCTCTGTTGTCCACCTCGGCACACCTCTAGGCACGCTACCAATTTGAGTCGGTGCACAAACCTGCACATCGCCGGTGTAGGTCAATGCTTGTGTCAAAGGAGTCACATGAGCTAATGTGCTATTACTCTCCCCCTCTTGACCAATTTCACCAACCTGAGATGGGTCAAGGCCTTCAAACATGACACCGAGATCAGTTTTTTCACCCTAGAAAGGTTCCGATTCGCGAAATGTAACATCCATGCTCACAAATGTTCTCTCAGATAGACTCCAACATTTGTACCCTCTTTGTCCTGAAGAATACCCAATAAAGATGCACTTGACTGCCGGAGGATCCAATTTATTGACTGATGGCCTATGATCACGATCAAAACAAGTGCAACCAAACACCTTGGGAGGAACTGGAAATTTATTTCTGTGAAAACCAACTCACACGGTGATTTCATACCTGTCACCTAGGATGGCATGCAATTGATCAAGAAGGTGGCCGTCATGACAACTTCACTCTAAAGGAACTTGGGCACATCCATGGTGAACATGCCCGGGCCATCTCGTGGCGATTTTTCCTTTCAGACACTCGATTTTGAGGTGTGTCCACATCTTCCTTTCAGACACTCGATTTTGAGGTGTGTCCACAAAAGATGTTTGATGCAGGATGCCCTTGTCAGAAATGAAGGCACCAATGGCCTTGTTAACATACTCAGTGCCATTGTCTGATTTGAGTGCTTGAATTGTCACATTAAATTGAGTCTGAACAAGTGCATAAAAAGTTTTTGAACACTGGAACACCTCATCTTTATGTCTCGGAAATCAATGAATGTAACGGAGTACTGCATACCACTGGTAGATAACACTAGACATGTCCATACATCAGAATGGATTAACACAGAAGAAGATATGCTCATGATCTCCTTACTCACATATAAGCTTCTGGTATGTTTAGTAAACTCACACGCATCACAGTTCAGCTTGCTCTTGTCCACACCACTCATTACATCAACAAACACTTGATACATTTTGTCAAAAGACATATGCCCCATACTACAGTGATGGATTAAGGCACTAGTCTCCTTATCATCAGCAACTGCAGCTAGCATGTGCATTCCCTCCCGGTCTGTCTTGCTGCGGTCCATGTACCACAGCCCCCTACGCCTCTCTGCAGTCCCAAGACTCTTGCCCATTGATCTCTCCTGGATCGAGCACACAACCTTGTCCATAATTATTCAACAATCAATTTGGTCAATCAAAGCACTCAAGGATACTAAGTTGACGGAAAAAGTTGGCACATGCGACACTGAGGATAATTCAATACACGGTGTGCAGCTGACTGTCCCAACTGTTGTGATGGGCTAGGTTGTGCCACTGCCGTGTAAATAGTTTTCTAATGTGTGGGACTGTGGAATATAGGATGCAAACTCATTAAAGTCTCCAGAAACATGTTGTGAGCTCCAGAGTCAAGCACCCATGCATAATTTACTTTATGGGATGCTATTGATGCGTGTTCAAAACTAGCCATGGACAGGGGTGCGTGGAAGTTAGCTATCCACGTGCCAGAACCATAAATTGGTTTCGAGATCTTATGGGTATCAGCTCTAGCTGACCCCAACTTGTTTGGGACTAAAGGCTTTGTTGTTGTTTTTGCTATTGATGTGTGTTCAATCTTACCTTCATTTGTATCGACAAAGTTGACATAACTAGTAGCAGTCTCCTGTCCTCGCTGCTTCACCTCGGCTGAGGTAGCTACATTTGCCTTGAGAGCATTCCAATAACCACCATGCCCAGTCTGACCACCACTCCCATTCCGACCACCTCTGTTGCTGCTGCCACCACTATACCCTCTGCCTCTTATGGGTGGTTCTATGCAAATCCGACTGATATGCCCTGGTTGACCACACTTGTAACAATCCCTAGAACCTCGTTGGTCGGCCACTCTGTAAGCAGATTCATTTCCATCTCCTCTAGATTGCAGGTGTACCTCTCTTCCTGGGACATCGCAACAATGTCCTCATCTAGAGACACAAGCGCTGTATGTGTGCCTGCTCTCAAAGCCTTGATTGAGACCTTTTAGAAACTGCATCACATGCCTGCGCTCAACCCAATACCTGGCAATCTCCATGGATTATGCATGGGGAAGCTAAAGGGGATCACACTTATCCAGATCGGCCCAAAGGTGTTGCAGCTTATTCACGTACACCACCATGTTGTTCGTCACAGCATGGATCTTGTCTTCGATTTGAGACATGAGCATCAGAGTTCCCCTACATGAGTACCGTTTGGACAGCAGGGTCCACACATCAAAAGCACTCGAGAATGCCTGAACAGACGCTGCAATAGCAGGAATCAGAGAATTGAGCATACAAGCCAGTATCATGGAGTCAGTGACACTCCACTTTTTCCATTCTGACCTCTCCTTGCCAACCGGTTCTTCAACCGTTCCAAGGACATATCCCATCACACCCTTTGTCTTCAAGACCAACAAGGCCCGCCTGGTCGGCCCGCCTCGACCAGCTCAGGTAGCTGCTCACGCCATTCAACTTGACATCATTGCGCATGAGCTCAAGCAAATCTGTGTGGGACACAACAATGGCGCCACCTGCAGGAGGTGACCCCTCGGCAGCTTTCATAATCATGAGCGACCCAAGTTTCTCTATAGCAGCAGTAAATTCAGTCCCCATGACTGCCTCCGCCTCCTCTTCTCCTGGATGTACCATCTACAGTGTTACGTCCTTCCTCTGCAATCAACAGCCACACCACAACCAGGATCACTCACTTCAGCTACTCACTTGGCTGTGAGACCTCTCCTACGTGCGCCAGCACCAAGCTAGCCAGCAGCGCCACCACCAACTCCAACCAGCACCAGCAGCTCTCAGCAGAATAAGCAGTACAGCACGCAGCAGCACCTGTGCTTCCTCTGCCAAGCAGCACCAACTCACCCAGCAGTACCACAGCACCCATTTCGTATTCCTCTGCCAAGCCCTGAGAGCTCAGCAGTCAGCAGCAGCGCCTCCCGCGCGCACCACGTCCCTCTAACCAAGCCATCGAGAACCAGCACCGGAAGCAGCAGCAGGCAATGAGAACCGGCAAGGGGGCGTGGAGATCCTCGTGACCCTGACCAAGCCCCGCCGTCGTTGTGCACCAGACCTCGTCGCTGACCCCTGCAGTTGCCCCGCAGCCCCACCGCATCGCGAGCTGCACGCCCGCAACCGCCCAGATCCGCGGTTGTCTTCCCGCCGGACCCCGCCGCCTCGCCAGCGATTACGCCACCGTCGCCGCCTCCTCCAATACTCTGCCCTCTGATACCATGTAAGCCGTAGAGGAGGGGCTCCTAACCTGCTTGATAGGTTGTGGCGGCACTTGTCTCCAGACAGGGACGAGCTCGTCCTTCTTTACCCATCGTGGGGAGTAACTTAGACCAGTAACATGCATATGTTACTAGTCTATGTTACTACCTCTATAGTAGGGAGTAACATATGTGTGGTGTCATGCAACTCTTCATTTATTAGGTTGTAGACTCATCTTGTCTTGGTATGTGTGATGTTACTCCCACTATGAGGCTGGTCACAATGGGCAAGAACATAAACTAGTAACTTACACACTTCCCTAGACTATGTTACTACCTCCATAGTGGGTAGGAACATCTATGTAGTGTCATGCAATGATGTATTTATTAGGTTATAGACTCATTGTTTCTTGGAGTGTGTGATGTTCCGGTAACTTAGCTAGTTACCACAAGCACCTCTCTCTTCATTAAATATGTGCCACATAAGCAAAGTTGTATTGGAATGTGTGATGTTACTCCTAAGTTCCACCCCACTGTGACCAGCCTGACTAGCCTGAGTAACTAGCTATGTTACTACATAACTCTCTTTCATCATTAATTACTTGCCACGTCATCTATTTTGTCTAGATAGGTGTGATGTTACCACCTATGTTACTCCCACTTATGGGTAATCTTAGGTCAGTCACGATATAGGCCTGGGCCACATGGGCCAACAGGGATGGGCCACACTGGCCAACAGGAATGACAACAGAAGATGTTCTTAGTCAGGGTGCAAATGCATAGAGAAATGCTGACAACAGAAGATTTTCTGGTAGCACAATTGCACAGGGATTCACAATATCAAGGATATAACAAATAACCAAAAGTATACATCCATTAGCTATCGAAGAGTTGCTCCAGACATCAGCTGGGTATGATTTGACATAGCAAATGCACTAACAAGGAGACATCGGAAAGAATCAATTTTGGGGATGGATATGATAAATGGAACTTCAACTTACAAAACAGAAATCCCACTCCTAACATTTTTCCTACTCCCCGCCTGTCCCACTTTAGGATGATTCACAGATCTTTGGAGAAGTGTATGCGACGTAGATCCATTATATACACATAAAGTTAGCCACTCATATACAGTGTTGGCTTCCTCCCCCTGAACCGCTCCCGCAACGCGCCCCGCGCGCGTCACGGGGGCCCTCGATCCGCCGCTGGAAAACTCCTTCCCCTCCAGCCTCTCCTCACCATCGCCGCCGCCGGAGGGCGTCCGCCGGGTGAAGCCCGTGCGACGCGGGCGACGGCGGGGCCTTTACTTCCCTCCCCTGTTCGAGGCTGTGGCGGCGCGGGTCAGCCGCTCATGGGGGTGTGAGCTCGGCGGGGCTCTCGGCGGCGGGGACGTCGGGCTTCGACGGCTGTTAGGCTGGGAGTGGAGGTGCGCCGCTGCGTCGTTGGTGGCGGGGTGTTGGTCGGGCTCCCCCCGATTTGGATCTCAATTTGCGGCGGGCGGCTTGGTTGGTGTTGGCGATGGTGGTCCCGCCCGTCGGTGGGCGTGTCTTGTGGGGGCTGGTCGCGGCTGTGCATCGGCGCCATCCCCCCTTGACCTTGTGGCTCGCCGTGACAGACCCTGCTCGGCCCCATCTGGGTCAAGTCGGGGGCTTTCGGCCGCGGGCTTGGCGGCGCGGTGACTAGTCCGAGTCCCGGCGGCGGGGTTAGCTGGTGGTGCCGCGGAGGCTGCGCGGGCCTGTGCCGCGGCTTTGGTGCAAGCGGCGGCCATGGTGGCTGGTTGCGCGGGTGCGTGCCCGGCGGCTCCGATGCTTGGAGCTCGCCGGTCAGCGCGGGTTGGGCAGTGGCCCGGGGTGGCTGCTGCTCCGGCCATGGGTGGCTCCACGGCGGCTTGGCAAGTCGGCTACGGCGGCGGCTGGCATGTCCCGACGTCGGCTCGTCCGTAGGCCGCTTGTGTCGGCCTTCGATCTATCTCCTCGTCGTCCGGGTGCTATTTCCGTTGAAGTGATGGTCCTCTCCCAGTTGTGGCCCATCGCTAGTCTCGCGCTAGGGCAGAAGGACCGAGCTCGTCTCGCGCCCGGCAGGCAGGACCGTGCCCGTCTTGCGCCCGGCAGCAGGACCGCGCCCGTCTCGCGCCCGACAGCAGGAGTGTGCTCGTCTCGCGCCCGATGTGGCAGGACGAGTCGATGGAGGCTAGTTTGCCACGGGGTCCGCCCGTCTTTTCGGTTGGGGTAGCGGCGGGTATCGAGTGAGGTGGTGTCGAGGTCTTGGATGCCGGGGCGGCGGCCCTGGTGGTGGTAGCGTGGTGCTCATGGGCAGAGCCTGTCGCTCGGTGCTGCCCGGCGGCCATGGCCATGTGGGCGGCGTGGTAGCCGGGGTGTGGCGTTCAGTGGCGTTGAGTGTTGGCCGGGGTGAAAACCTGCTCTATCTTTAGACGGACCGGCGGCGCCGTTGCTCGTTCCCTTCTTGAAGGCGTCGTCGCGGCTCTCATTGCCTGTCGTGTGGATCCAGGGGAAACTCTGATCCTCGGATCGGACGGTGGCAGCACTCCGGTGTCGTAACCTTCCTGAAGGCATCGTCTTGGAGCTCACTATTCGTCGTATGTGGCTTCATTTCTTCGCGGTGGCGTGGTCACTGTTGGAGTCCCCGGTTGCTCTTGTAGTGCTAAGGGTCGTGTTGCTGCGCTCAGCGCCTATGTATCCTGCCTTGGGTGTGTGCGTGTGTTGTGGTGGCATGCGTTTGTACTGGGTTGTTGTCGGTCATTGCTTTATATATAAAGCGGGGCGAAAGCCTTTTCGGTAAAGTTAGCCACTGACTTAATTTTGGGCTATACAAAAATTGCCTTACAGCACCGAGAATAATAATGCAATACTTACTTTTTTTGAGAAAAAATAATGCAATACTTACTGCCATAACGCGACCTGTGAACTCATCCACAATAAGCACCTCCTTGCTACGAACAATATAATTCACATCTCTAAGGAAGAGCTCCTTGGCTTTGATTGCATTTAAAACATATGAAGCCCATTGTTCACGAGGATCATATAAATCATCTATGTCCAGTATTTCTTCAGCGTCAGCGTAGCCTTGTTCTGTTAGTAAAACATTTCTCTGCTTTTCATCAACCTGAAAAATAATATTTATAAGAGAACGAATTGGATTGTAGCTCACAAACTAGTAAACAGGAGTATGAATACAAGAACAGATTTATGGCTAGGTCAAAGAGAAGATCTATCAGCAATGTACTCGTATATTTTAAAAATGTACTATTCTGAAGTGAACAGCAATAGAATACTTCTTACAGAATGTGCAAAAAACAATTACCCTTCTTTTCATTAAGAGGAGAAGCACGATTGTTACAAGAGTTAAGAGCCAAGGCAACAAGTGCCACCCATAACAACACACAACGGTAAGTGAATATTAGTACCGGTATTCAAACAACACAGGTGAAAGATGGGGACAGAATACAAGTTTCTTTCAAGGCAAGCTACATGATTTCATGTGCTGCGTGTGCCACATGCGTCAGGTTGTGCCGCATAAGCCGCTTGTTGTGTTTTTTCGTTTTTTGGGCTTGTTGAGTTGTGCCCTCAGCAGAACCCCCCTTTGGACCTGTGTGTGCTACCATGTGAGTTTGTGCGTGTGTGTGCGGCGTGAACCTTGTTGTTTTGTTGGACCTTGTGGCTCTGGTGGTTGCTTTATTATATATAAAGCGGGGCAAAAGACTTTTTCGGTAGAAGGAATAAAGTTGTGAGGCTGAAGCGTGATGACGGGGTGCTTACAGAATGTTAAGGAGTATTAAGGAGTACTGGTGTAGGTGTCCATACGTATTCGTATTAGTCTAGATTTCATTCCTTGTATCCCAAGTCTCTTGTACTATATATTTGCCCCTTGGCCTATGCAAACAGATAAGTTGCTCCTCTCACATGGTATCATGAGCCCAGGTTTAGGGGGGTCCGGCACCACAGCCCGTCCATCTCTCTTCCGATCGATTTCTTGGTTTCCCACCTCCCTCAATCGATTTTTCCGGTCTCCCATCTCAGTTAATCGATCTCCTCTCCAGCACAAAACACCAACTTTGCTGTATGTCCAGATTCGTTCACTCAATTGATCATGCCAGGATACAGCAAGAATTCGGGATGGGAGAGAGGACACAGGTGGAAGAGGAAGAGGGGTTGGTGAGATTCAGAGAAAGGAGATGAAAAGTTCAGATACAACTCATTTCACACCCCACACGCTAAGCCAACGGTCTCTACTTATCCTACATGCGCACACACACGCTTACAGGTGGCCCCACGGTTCACCGCGTTCGGCTCACAAAGCCTTCTTCCTTACACGCTTACAGGTCTGCTCTGCCTTCTGGTGAACAGCTGGGGCCTCATGGCACCACCTTGTGCTTTTCGTCCCCATACACCTCTCCGCAAAATGGGAAGGCTGAATGTGCCATACGATTGACAAATGAAGTCGTTCGAACCCTCCTTCAAGCCTCCATGCCCTCTACCTATTGGGTTGAGGCACAGAGTCTCGCCACCCATGTTCTTAACATTCGTTCAACTAAAACCCAAGCTGCCCTTACCACTCCGCACGAAGCCCTTTTTCATCGAGCACCCACATATGAACACTTGAGCATTTTGGGGTGTCTGTGTTAACCCAATCTCACCGCCACCATGCCTAACAAATTAGCTCCGCGCTCCACGGCTTGCGTTTTCTGAGGATACCCAAACGATCACAAAGGATATCGTTGCCTAGATCTCTTCATGGATAGTGTCCACATATCTCGACATGTAATTTTTGATGAAAATGTCTTCCCATTTGCTAACCCAATCCCCCGCTCAGCCCACCGTAGCAGATCTTTTCCTTGATCTGCCTCCCGACCCACCTCTAGGCCATTCCGCCACCTTCCCCGGTTTTCCTGCCATGGCACATGAAATCCCTAGTGCCCAGCACTCTAGCCAGATTGATTATGTCCTTACTAGGACAACGAATATGCATACCCATTTGGATTGTAAGGTGATACCCTGGGAAGTGTGTGGAGGACTGGAGGCATAGCATAAGCTTGCGGTGGCTAATTTCTACTTCGCACTTGTGTTATGCGGGACAAAGGTGCCAAAATCACAAGAACAAAATGGTGGAAGCTCAAAGGGGAAGTGCAGTGGTCCTTCTAAGGAAAGAGCGGGAAAACCTTGCTTAACAGATGTTAGCCACAGGATCAAATCAAAAGGTGGATTAAGTGGTGGCAAGCATCTGTCATTTCTGTGACAAGAAGGTCCCATAAAAGCTGAAAGGTAAGTTCTCTAGGGCGACAATCAAAATTGTGATGCTATATGAAGCAGAACGTCGTTGGCACACTAAAAGACAACACATCTGACAAATGAGCATTACAGATTGTGCATGCTATGGTGTGTGTGGCCATACAAGGACAAAAAATAGGAATGAGGTAATACATGATAGGGTAGGGTGGCACCAAATTAAGAGAAGTGTGTCCAACAGTGAGTAAGGTGGTTTGGACATATCCTACAAGGGCCTCCAGAAGCACCAGTTAATAGTGGGATTCTAAAGGGTAGCAAAAATACTAAGAGGGGCAGGGGCGACCAAAGTTGACATGGTGGGAGGCGGTAAAGAGGTATTTGAAGGATTGGAATGTACCTGGAGATTGGGCTCATGATAGGACTGCATGGAGATCAGCAATCCATGTGCCAGAACCTTAATTTACTCTTTTATTCTTCGTTTACTTTTTTCTATATTTCGCTTTTTTGGTTTCCGTATGTTTCTGTTGGGTTCCATATCTAGCATACCCCAACTTGCCTGGGACAAAAGGCTGCTGTTGTTTTTGTTGTTGTTCTTGTTGTATTTTACATTGTTCAGTTAAAATGATCTGTTGGCTGTTGCATGATCTATCTAGAACAGAAAATTCATTCTGAGATTCTACAGGGATAAGACATATGCAGTAACAAAAGAGTAAGAATTGATTGTGCTCACAGTATAATGAATATCTTGTTCAAAAGCTTCAGCTATTTTTGCTGCTTTGTAATACCGGTCACTTGGCTTTTCAGCCAGGCCTGATATTATAAGAGGTGTCCGTGCTTCATCAATAAGGATTGAATCAACTTCATCTATCACACAGTAATTAAAGTTCCTCAAGACAAGCTCATCTACAGTCTGCAAATAAAGATTCGGTTAAGTGCAGAAGCTGTGAACATGAGAGAACAGGAAGAAATGAAATAGTGGTCCTTAAAACTTAAGAGTAAAATGCACCCGAGGTCCTAAAAGTATTCCGGGTGTGTCAGCTCAGTCCTATAAGTATGAAAATGCACATTTAAGTCCCAAAAAGGATAGGTGATTCATCGCAGGTCCTACTCAGGTCTGACCTGCCCGCGTGGAGCGTTGAAATGCAATGTAGGTAATATTTTGCACAATCACACAATAGTCTATTGTAATTCCATGGTCCCGTGCTAATGTTGTGCGCTATGTCACAGTCACCTACTTCTTGTGGATGGTGCACATGCTCGCGTGGACGTTGAGATAGGAGAACTTGTTATGGATGTGACCTTTTTTCGTGTTCTTTATCCCCCGTTTCAGGTGATTGGCAGGCTCTGATGGGCGGTGATGCTGCGCAGGATAGTACTTGACCATGGCCCGGGCTTCACATGCGGTGGAGAGGTCAGGCTCTGCAGCGGTGGCATGATGTCCGGTGTGCAGCGGCTGTTCATCGGGCTCACAACTGGTATGCACGCTCGCTGGACGAGAGTCAGAGCAGAGCCCAATGTCGCTGCTCGATCCCAAGGCGCTCATGCTCAGTCGCCGCGCTTGCTGAGGACCTACGAAGCAGGACCAGGCCAGGGATCGGCCTCGTGGTGGACGTCGCCCTGGCTGCCGACAACGACGACGGCAAGAGCTGTCGTACCTGGCTGTCCAACTCACCACCTCGGTACCTCCGTTTTCATCCGCCGCACAAGAGTGAAGGCCAATTGAATTCCACCCCCACGCGTCCCGGATGAGACCATGAAGATGGTGTCATGAACATCAGTGGGCTCCTCGACCTGTCGCTGCTTGAGAGGTACCGGGTAACGTGTGTGTGACGGTGTACGTGGCGCTCGCCGCCAGCAACCACATGGGACGGCTGCTTGCAAAGACGCATCCCCTGTCAGGAAGAGCAAGCCAGAGGCGGGCGACGAGTATGAGCGGTCCTACGTCTACTTCCATTGTTATGGCACTGGTGCCACTCTACCTGCTTTCGCATCAGGAGCACGTTCTAAAACCAGGTCGGTTCCTAGCGATGCTGCAGCGCAGTATTAAACTGTTCACAGGGATGAGCTTGCCAGACCTTGCCCGCGTTCATGGACACAATCATACTGGAGCAATATGGGGACGATTGTGTGCAGACCAAGCGATGAGAGCGCCGTCATAGAACTGGGAACGACTAGAGAGCAACGGGTGGTGTCGGGAATTACAGAATTAGAATTGAGTTCATTAAGGCGATTTTTGCAACAAAAAAATGCCTACATGGCATATATTAAGTTTCATGCACTAGGGAACGCAACCAAAAATCTGAACTGATGGAAAGGGCTAGGCTTCTCACGGGTTACATGGTATAGACACCCCCTCTCACGTGTGACGCGGGAAGTTGGCATGTGAGTAGACTCAGAGGTATGGCTCAAGAGGCCTATACCTGGACACAGAGGGGGCAACAACAATTTTTGGATAAATCGCGAAAGCCAGGACTTGAACTCAAGACCTTAGGCTCCGTTACCATGTTAAGCTTCATGCACTAGCCAACGCAACCAAAAATCTGAACCAATGGAAAGGGCTAGGCAATCCACATATACACTAGCATGTTAAGCTTCATGCACTAGCCAAGGCAACCAAAAGTCCAAACTAATGGAAAGGGCTAGGCCATCCACATATACATTTCATCACCCTTCTCACGTATGATGTGGGAAGTAACACATGAATAGACTCGGAGTATGCTCAAGAGACCTATACGTGGACACAAAAGGCGTTACAACAATTTTTGGACAAATTGTGGAAATCGGGACTTGAACTCAAGTCCTTAGGCCCTGATACCATGTTAAGCTTCATGCACTAGCCAATGCAACCAAAAGTCCGAGAACTGATGGAAAGGGCTACGCAATCCACATATACACTTCAACACCCCCTCAAATGGGACGCGGGAAGTCAACATGTGATATGGCTCAAGAGGCCCATACGTGGACACGGAGGGGGAACAACATTTTTTGGATAAATTGCGAAAGCCAAGACTTGAACTCAAGACCTTAGGCTCTGATACCATGTTAAGCTTCATGCACTACGCAACCAAAAGTCTGAACTGATGAAAAGGGCTAGGCAATCCACATATACATTTCAACAACATATTTGATAACGGGCCATGAGGGTAGGTTAGACTTGGGTAGGACCAATGGTGAACCAGTTATCCACTTTTAGTGCTCAAATGTGCATTTTCGTAGTTATACGGCCTAGTTGACACAGGAAATACTGTAAGGACCTCTGGTGCATTTTACCCAAACTTAAAAGGCAAGCATGCGATCAAACATTGATAAACATTGTCCACAAAGGAAGAGGCCTACCATCGCAAGGTTATCTCTTAGATAATCAAATCCAAGCTCACAATTTGTGACATAAGTAATATCGCACAAGTAATTTTCCCTCCGTTGCTCCGGTGTCATGTTCTCTGCCAAAACAAAGACCAACTGTTCAACAAGCATCAATAACAAATAAAGAAAATCAATAAATGATGCCAGAAAAAGAGAAAATCCAAAAATAAGTGCTTGATGGGCACATGGCTGTTGCATAGCAGCAGTGACAGGCTAACGGACTCAGAGTAATACTACAATCAGCTAAACATCCATCTTGTTTGGCATGCGTTTTCTGGAACAGACAAGTAAAAATCGATCTCAATTGCGTTTTCTGGACCAGACATGTACAATTATTGGGTACTTTTGCTCTTTTCTCACACATATCAGTACTTCCACGAGCAACTCATTTCATTCACAGGAGTTCAGTTGGTACGTTAGTACCTTAATTATGTTTGGCGTTTTAAGGTGGATACTGAACAAAGTGTGCAATTTGGAGATGGCACAAACAACAATAATGAACAACGTGGAGTGATCACATACGTTGAATTAGTCCAACCTGCAGTCCCAGAAAGCGGGGAACTTGACCAACCCACTCACAGTCACGTCTGGCAAGATAATCATTTACTGTGACAACATGGACTCCTTTACCACTTAATGCATTTAAGTACGCTGGCAGGATAGCCACGAGTGTCTTCCCCTCTCCAGTCTTCATTTCTGCAATCTCCCCCTTATGCAGAACCATCCCACCAATCAACTGTACATCAAAGGGGCGAAGACCAAGAACTCTATTGGAAGCCTCCCTCACAACAGCAAATGCTTCCTGCAATAGCCAAGAAACCATCAAAATATTTCCACCTTGAAATATCTTTTTCAGCAGTTGACATGTCGGCATGTTGAATATATCATAGAACAAAGTACTTTGCAGTTTTCAGACAAACACTGTAGTAGGCTAGTAGCTACTGAGGAAAATAGTTGGTGGCTAATATGTAAGTCCTAAAATAAAAGTAACTTCTCCCACATCTCCAAATGTGAGCTTATCAGTTCAGTTATTAACTTATATTTTTATCAATTACAACTTTTTCAGTCCAACAATGCTAAAAAAAACATTCGGTTCATTTTGAAATTGTATACATTTTGAAGTTATTTACCTTTTTCTTTTAACATAAATTGAAAATGTTTTTGAGTTATCACATTTTTAATAATGAAGTGGCAAAGTAGTTATATAGTTCCCGAGTTCTTCAATTTTTAAAATGAGGTTCTACTATTTGTATGTTATGAAATCAAATAACATCTATCCTTGTTACATGTTATTCCCTATCAGTGTATAGAACACTAGAGATACGGGGATCCCCGGATATGCGGCAATATGTGTATCCCCGAGTATCAGTGCAGCCTAGTAAAGCCCAACCCTCTCGGGTTGGGTCGGCAATCTTGGTACTGTGTAGGGCATTGTGAGGGCCGAGCGAAAGCTCTGCGCTTCGGCGCTGGCGACGATGACGGCTACGGGCGTCACTTCCCTCCAGGGGGCGTTGTTGTGGGTCTCCTCATGTTGCCTAGGCTCCGGGGTGAAAACCTTTGTCCGTCCTTCGGACTCAACGACGGTGGCGCGTGGTGTCATCACCCTCTTGGGGGCGTCGTTGCGGAACCCCGGCCCATTTCGGTTGCAGCTTGTCAGCGGCTTCGAGCTTGCCTTTTTCCTGACATGTGGCACCCAATACTATGGCGTGGGGTGGTCCCGATGGTCTCCTATCTTTTAGACGTGTCCCTATGATTATCGTTCTCGGTCCTTGCGATCTCCTGGCAGGAGCGGTGCTCCTCGGCCCGGAGCAAGGGGGGAGGACTCTACGGTGAGTCGGACCCTTCCGGAGATGCTCGGTGTGTTCCGTGCTACAGGGTCCGGTGGTTTTCTCGTGGCGACGCGGTTTCACTCTTGTTCAATAGTTTTGGGTGTCTTGTTAGGTGTGGCGTCTCCTGTTTTCTTGTGCGGCTTCGGGTTAAGGGCACTTGTGCCACTCGCTCGGATGCTGTTGTATTTTTCTTTTGGCCTGCTTTGTTGAGGGTTTCCTCACCACTTTGTATCAGTTCGGCCGTTTGTGCCTTTATTTATAAAGGGGGGCGAAAGCCTATTTCGAGGAAAGCCCAACCCTAGACAGGTCCCAGTCCTCAATCGACCAGGGCAGCTCGATCCAGTCCCGACTCCCGCGATCCCATGCACGAGTGCGCCACCGCTGCCCGTCGCTGAATCTCCCGGTGGCAAGCAAGGTAATTTTCCCGACAGTTCTCCTCAATGTTCAAGTGCTTGCTGTCTGCTGACTTGCTGCCACCTGCCACTGCCGTTACTGGCTTGCTGCTACCTCACATGCTGTTGTTGTATACCTGCTGCTGTTGAGTGCCTTGCTGCTGTTGTTGGCTTGTTGCATATGCTAGATATTTCTGTCGAGTAATTGAGTTGCTGCTGAACTGCTATTGTTGCTTCCTTGCTTGCTACCTTACTAGCTAGGGAATGGCATCTGCAAGCAGTGGCATGGGGCAGGCAGCCACTCTTCTTTTGGTGGAGCTGTAAACAACGTCAGTGCTGATAGTGAAGAAGTTGAGGCTAGGGCTGGTTGCTCACAATCCCAAATATCCTCTGTGGGCTCGTGCGACAAGAATATTACCAGTTGCAGACTCTACTTTCTAGGTTATTTCTATGTTCATTTGTTGCTAAGTTATTTCTATGTTCTTGTTGCTGTTTAGGTTATTTCTATGTCCGTTTGTTGCACCTTACGTTCAACTTCCTTGACCTTGTCATGGCATATCAAATTATGGCATAATCTGATATTTACAAAATCACTCTAGGATGCTGTCCCCACTATCAACACCAGAAGCTTCCATCCATCTATACATATAAACATACGTTTATCAGCTTCTAAACTACTCCGTCTGTCTCATCCGTTCGAGCGACAATTAATATGGGACAAAGTACTATGCAGCCATGATATTTGTGTTCATATTTAGAAATGTTATTTATTCTATACTGCCTTGCAAGCTGATTTGACAAAGAAAAATACTGTATGGAACTTCATGATCAAAGTCTTGAGTTGCAGAAAATACTAAAATAACCAATGATGTCAGAACAAATGAATAATCAAATATGCAACTTAACATTGGATTCTAACTTTTACCTGTATTACATATATGTTGAATAATCATTTTACAACTATTGAGAAACATTTGTAAATATGCCTACAGGATATTTTACAAATGTTTTTCTGTGTAGCACATCACATAACTTCAGATTGTACTTCACACAATTTTTCACTATTATTGGCTAGTTGTATTTAAACACATCATTTGTTGTGCCTGTACATTGCATTCCATATTATATTTTAGAGATATGTACCATCAACATTTATACCAAACTAACTCACGACAATGTACAGGAATGACACTGGTAATATTATATTGTAGTTACTTCCAAGCTAAGCAATGTCTAATGGTAAGACCTCCTCCAATGCAAGGTGCTTAGATGAGGTGCTAAGTGCATTAAGTACCTTAGCAACTCGACTCCCCAATGCATAGGTGCTTAACTTGTTGCTGAGCACACTTTATTTAATGAATTAACACCTAAAGCCGTTCATCCATTGGTCAAGTTGTTTCATTTAAGTGGTTTTCCTAGGTTCAGGCGTTTGGCATTGGTTCTTTCTGGGGTCACCAAAGTGCTCTCTCTCCTCCTTAATTGTTGCGCCATGTCAATTTTTTGCTTATGTGGCATGCTTAGCACCTGTCCACCATGGAGCACTGGGAAGGGCCTAAGCCTTTCAAGCTAAGCAATGTCTTCTTGTTTTTTGGGTGACACGGCCTTCAGTGAGGAATTGTTGTACAACGTTCCTGAACTACCTTCGCAGCTTGATATGTTTAGATGTTAAATCTAACCTAGTTCTTGGCGCCCACATAAGTGGACTGAAAAAGCAATCACCAAAGTCACAATTTATAACTATAGGTTTTTTAATTTTTTGCAGAGAATTTACAACTAGAGTTGTGGTAACCATAAGTTGACAGTGTAAACTAACTAATACTACCTCTATCTTGATATAAGACGTTTTTGCAGTTCAAATATTAAGGTACAGGGGTAGTAGTTGCTTTATTTGATTAACCATTGTCAGGACGCAATTTAATTACAAACTCTCTATCCATTCCCTCTGCCTCGAATCTGAACTGAACAGAAATCTGGAGTAGTTAAGAGATTGTAAGTGATTCTGGATGTTGTCCAATACGTACGGGGAGGAGGGAGCCGAGGGATTCCCCGGCGCGCGCGCGCTCTTGCAGAGCGGAGGTGCGGGCGCGGAGGTCAGCGTCCGAGAGCGCGGAGACCTCGGGCTCCAGCCTGTTGACGAGCGCGACAGTGTCGTTGTAGCTCCTCTTCGCTGCCTCACCGTCGTCGCCGCCGCCGCCGCCGAACATGCCGCCCAGCAATCCCCCCAGCCCCGCGCGCGCTGCCTCGCCGCCTCGCCGCCTCTGCACCCCGCGACAGCGCCGGCGGAAAAACTGGACGTGGCCGACGCCACTGCTGATACTACAGGGAGGAGACGGGTGGGGAAAGTGGAGGGATGTGGCGCAGGTGGCGGTGGACGAAGGTGCCGTCACCATCGCGCCGCAAGCTCGCTGCTGGCTTCAGCTCCTCAGCTTCACTTGTGGTCTAGTGCAGTATGGCATGCACGGCGCCGCGTGCTCTCGGCGATAGGCAGTTGTGGCCGTGGATGATGGAACGAGGTCGGTGAAAGAACGAGGATAAGGAGTGGGACAAAGCCCATCTCTTTTTTTTTATACTAGTTGACCCGTTGCGCCAAATGATATAGAGACCCACTAAAATCATATTATCGATGAAAATAGTTTCATATTTAATATTGATAATAGAAACCTCATGTGTTAAGTCATGCTATATTGAAAACATATTTATCAGGTTAAGAAATCTGAGTTTGAAAAAAATCATGTTTCTATAACATGCATAGACCAACTAAGAAAGTATTTTTTAAAGGGACTGTGCTAACGACCAGTCGTCTGGTCTTTAGCGACAGATCCGCACGATCACCTTCCTCTCGCAACCTGCACGTTCGGTTCCATCGATTTTTCTTCTTCTTTCGAAAACCGTATACGTGAATAGTAAATTTCTAGTGGTTTTTTTGGTTTTTTGGCTACACAATATGAAAAGAAAATAAAAGTGGTAGACTATTCATTAGACTTTGAGGCCAATAACCAACTAAGCCACCTTTAGTTGTTGTCTATTGTATATAAACAAGGTTATTTGAACCTTTATTTTTCTGCCATACAAGCAATAATAGTTTTTTTTCGCTTGGTAAGTTTGGCACGACCAACGTGATAACTATGACTTGTAAAGAGTTATCAAAATGTGTTGTATGTAAGTTATCGGGTGTCTGATGCGTAAATTACCGTGCTATTTGCACTAGTTTATCAGGGCATATTTCTAGAACTTTTCGCCCACGGTGAAAAATTATCAATGCGTTTATATGTAAGCTATCAGGTTAATTGCACGTAAGTTATCATCTTATTTACATAGAAATTATCGGGTGGTATATTTTAACAAGTTTTTCACCTCGGATGGTAAAAAAGTGGTATTTTATTTGAACTTGTGAGGAGCCAAGTAGTGGGTGAGTTGGCTAGTGTGTTAAGATCTCAATATTGAAGTATTGTGTTCAATTCTTAGCTTCAGCATGAATTGTTAGGCTATAAAACTACAATATGGAAACTATTAGCATCAAGATTTGTTTCCACATCTTTTTCTCCCATTAATTATCAGGCATGTGATGTGTGGGTTATCAAGCTATTCGCACAAAAAATAACTGAAGGTATTGATCAGCGTGCCTCCCTCCACCCAGTCGCCAAATTTACCAAGATCTAGGTACATAAGTCATCAGGTCAGCGATGTGTGAGTTACCGTGATATTCACATAAAAGTTATCGGGGGTATATTTCATCACCTCTATTCGTCAAAGTTATCATGATCGGGTTGCATAAGTTATCAGATCTCCGATGTATGGGTTACCATGCTATTCACACCAAAAGATGCGGGGGATATTTCTTCAACACCCATCCCTACGCCAAAGTTATGAGGACTGAGTTATATAAGTTATCAGGTTGTGATATGAGAGTTATCCTGATATTCACACAAAAGTGACCGGAGAGTATCCCACCTGGGCGGCAAAATTACCACGGTGTCATCAACCGTAGATGAGTTGGTAAAAATAGTCTACTTAAGTGCGGAAAACATTGGACATTGCATTAACTGTTGTGCAAACGTAGAAGAGGAGACAAGTTAATAAGCTATTGTTGTGTTTCTTTGGACTGTGGTTTTCTTTACGTTAGATTAGTAGATCTAGAAAATAGTACCTTACCTCAACATAAACAGAAGGACTCGATCTAGTTCTGGTAAAGGATGGGTGTGGTGTAGCATGAGGTTGTAGGTTCAAATCCCCACATCCTTATTTTTTTAGCACTTTAAAAGTCATTGAAAAAACAGAATCAGAGGAGGTGCTGGCGCGTTGCCAAACATTGTCACATCTCGAAAAAAACGGATCCAACCGATCGCCCGAGAAAATCACGCACCATCGAGAGCTGTATGTGGAGAAAAAACAGCAGATCCGCAAATCGCGAAGTCTACCGCTTCGGACGCGCACGAGCGCACAATTTTGAGATGGACGGCATCCGAGTCGTGCGGATATCTCGCTAACTGCCAGTCGGCAGGAAATTAGCTTTTCCGTTTTTAAAGTTAAAAATATCGTTATCATCATGAGAAATCTGAGTTTGAAAAAAAAACATGTTTGTATAATATTTAGACTTGTTTGTGTGGCCCATCTGGAGTCGGGCTTGCATCTCCTTTCCTATTATTAAGGATTTCTCTGCATACATGATTACACAAATGGACCGTTACACCAAACAACACAATGTCTATTTCAAACACGAATTGTTTTGAAAATTAAATTAAGTTTTAGCACGGAGGAATAGTCCAGACTTGAAACAGCGGATGCAACCATTTTACAAATTCAAACTCTTTAGCAACCATTTATGATTATGATGTCTAATGGAACAAGGTGTCAATTTAGACTAAAGAGTTATTTGAAATGTGTTTCATCCGTTCTTTACAAAAGTGCTAGATACAATTTCACTGCACATAAGAATTTTAGAGTTATTTGAAATGTGTTTCATTCATTCTTTACAAAATGCTAGATACAATTCCACCGCACATAAGAATTTTCAAGCTCGTTTAAAAAGGTATTTGCATGCATACAAACCATAACTAAACAAACGTGAATGTAAATATATATGACCGAGTCATACTTCCTAATACAAAAGCAAGTAGATAGGCCTGTTTTAGATATTGTGGTAAATTACACTTCATTATTACACGCAAAATGTTTTTGCTTCAGAGCAGAACACTGATATCTTTATCTTCATATCCTTACACTTCATTATTATATGAGCTGCGATTATTTTGTCAGGGACTCATGGCTGTATATAACTTTCACAAGCAACATCCCATATGTGACAACCTACCTTCGACCACAAAGCTATATAATCTATATAATGGTGAAAAATGGAGCTTTCGATAACCTGCATACCTATTTTTCCTAAAGCAAAGCTACGAATGAAGTACACAGTATTTTAACTGGAAAAGTAGGAAAATTAAATCATATACTCTGAAACATATTGCAGAAAGAGAAGTGTGAAACACACTTCTTTGAAATTTGAACATAAGCGGACATATATTTTTGTTGAGCCTGCTATATATCTATGGGGAAGCATGGATAAGAAAAGATAGAAATTTAGAAAATGTATGCAAATTCACATATATTTTTCTAAAATCCCATGGAAATGTGTTGGTCCACTTGGTCTATCAGGTTGGTGTATTTCAAAAAAGCAAGTCAGGCAGCTAATAGTTTCGATAAAACCTCTATAGATAGTAGAAAACAACTTCCAATGATTCTACTGTATATAATAAAAAGTTCGCCAGGAAATGAGACGAGCCAACAAAATACACTAAGTTACAGAAGAAGCACCTGAAATACAATAGTGGCAGTTAGTTTGGCAAGAAACCTGCATATATTTGAGTGAAATTCACATCCTCTAGGCCATCGTTCTCACGCATTTTTTCCTAATAAGTAGAAAGCATATACAAAGTATGAAAAGGGGATACAGATTACACAACAAATAGTAGTTTCAGAGCTTTAGAAGGCCGTCCAGTTTTGCATAGTATGCTTTCACCTATGGAGAACTGGACGCTGTACTACTAATTTCAGAGTCAAGACATATTTCAATCTCTAAAAGAAACCTGACACGAATCATCTGCTACTCTAGAAATTTGATTTATCACGGCTAACCAACATGGAACGATCATCTGACTTTCCGGCTATACTAACGTGTAAATATTTGGCAGATATAGACTATAGTGTCAACCATACAGTATTATTTGCAAAAGCAAGGAAGGTTGTTGTAGCTAGATAAATGACTCGTTTCAAGTTGACTGCCAAATTTTTATTACAAAGTGGATGCCTACTAATAGCGCATCTCGGGGAATCAAAGTGAGATCGAAAGGCCTGGAGAAATGCAAAACGGCAAGATAAAATTCAGACATTGGCATAGAGAGAAACTGATAGAAAAACGTGCACCATCGATCACTCACCAACGTCAGCAGCTGGACAATAGCTGAGCTGCCGTAGATGGTTACCAAGTAATGAACAGAAGGAAAATCACTACAAAATAACCATGAGAGCACCAAACTATCTGCAAACATGAAGGCCCTTTCTTGGATTAGACAGGACGAGTACGCCATGATGATCCAAAGAACAAAAATATGGATTTAAATTTATAGAGCAATGCTAGGAAGATATTGTCTTGAAGAACGGAAAGTAAGAAAACAATAAAGCAAGCAACGAACCTGCAAAAATATCCTCCAAATTTTGCGTGAAAATCCATCGAATATATCTTTGATCGCATATTTGTCTCTGTCGAGGTACTCTACAGGAAGGTTCTCCAAAAAACAGAGTAAACTTGATTTTCCTTTTTGAGAGTTTGATAGCAAACCTGCAATGCATCAAAAAGGGATTAGAATTGATAAGAAAATAAACCTCTGCTATTTTATAGTCGAAGAACATGCTTCAATCAACAAAAATACAAAAACATTGAAATTTGACGGTGTAAGGAACCTGCAGTGATATATTGAGCCATAAACTACTTTGCAATTATATATTGAACCATAAACCTGAAGCTCTACTTTGATGACAATAAATTTATAACTGGGAAAGTAGGAAAATGAAATCATATACTCTAAAACATATTGCTCATGGTACATGGTGGATTTATCATAATTGATATTTGGCTGGAAGTGGATAAGTTCTCTAGTTATTCTGAAGCTCATTTTCAGTAGTCAGATAAATCGACTTGGTTTCCCAGCTTAGACGTTTCAGACATGTCTCACAATATGATGTGACCATGGGTTCAATCCCATATTCAATTATGTACGAAGAGAGGCCCCATTTGGGTACAATCTTGGAAAGCTATTTGGAAAAGAGAGGCCCCATTTGGGTACAATATTGGAAAGCTATTTGGAAAAGAGAGGCCCCATTTGGCACATACTGATACATTTAGATCAAACCCCATGTGTAGTGGGCGCAGCAGTGGTTGCAAACAAAGAGCCTTACCTGAATGTGAAACGATGCTTAGCATTCTGCCTCACCAATTGATCTGCAAAGGATCTTCACAAAAGAGAACATATTAGAGAGAGAGAGAGTATTAGGCAAATGTATATAGCAAAGCATCTACAGTAATGTCATCACACTGCCAGTTTCAATTCACGCAAAACAATTGACAATTTAGTCAACAAATAGCTTCAAGTTCTCATGATCATAGTTGATCTCATAATCTAGTCCACCATGTTGATGCTCTGAATATCAATTAAAAAAGTTCATTTGAAAGGGTTGTTTTAGACTACATAACTTGAAATGGTGTAGCAATTAAGTACTACAGCAGACCGAATAGTAACAGGCCAATTATAAACAATGCAGTGCAATGCCCTTTTCCTTATGATGGTGTTCCTTAGTGTAACCTACAAACCAAATCGAGCATGAAAACAACCATGTTACCTATTTTTGTGCTACATATAGACTGAAACCAAGTAAGATAATGTAACCTGACAAGAAGTACAGTATCATTGATAACAGAATAGAAATTGAGAACTGGCCATTCCAAAAAAAACAACATTGCTAGTGCTGCAAAAATGGATAATCCAACGTCAAATAGTGATGCATTCGTCAATCAAATCCCTGGGAATTTTCCTGCAGATAGCATAACACAAAAACAAATCTCAAAACATTGTACAACTCAGTAGAAATCCAAAAACTGCACTGGACAATGCCAACAAAAAAGTCACACCCCAGCGACAATCTTTTTAGAAGAACAGGGAGGCTGAGGGAGTCCTGGATTAGGGGGTCTCCGGACAGCCGGATTATATCCTTTAGCCGGACTGTTGGACTATGAAGATACAAGATTGAAGGCTTCGTCCCGTGTCCGGATGGGACTCTCCTTGGCGTGGAAGGCAAGTTTGGCAATACGAATGTGTAGATCTCCTCCCTTGTAACCGACTCTGTTTAACCCTAGCCCCCTCCGGTGTCTATATAAACCGAAGGGTTTAGTCCGTTGGACAACAACAATCATACCATAGGCTAGCTTCTAGGGTTTAACCTCTATGATCTCGTGGTAGATCAACTCTTGTAATGCTCATATCATCAAGATCAATCAAGCAGGAAGTAGGGTATTACCTCCATCGAGAGGGCCCGAACTTGGGTAAACATCGTGTCCCCCGCCTCCTGTTACCATCCGCCTTATACGCACAGTTCGGAACCCCCTACCCGAGATCGTGCCTGCC
The DNA here is from genome assembly GCA_021605205.1 of Aegilops longissima. Lineage (NCBI taxonomy): Eukaryota > Viridiplantae > Streptophyta > Magnoliopsida > Poales > Poaceae > Aegilops > Aegilops longissima. Next base: position 269,731,954 of record CM038678.1, read on the forward strand.
GCCAGTAATGGTTGTCAGCTTCCTCGGTGACGTCGGGCGAAGAGACCGCTATACACCTCTTTTGGGCGATCGCTCCTCGAGCTCCACGGAAGCGTGGCGGGCTTAGGCTGCGGCGCCTGGAGTGAGGATGGGATGGGGATCTGTGGGAAAGGGGGCGTTTGGCGGCGTCATCTAAGAAACTCAGGCGGCTGGGTATGGAGATCGGTGGGTAAGCTGCACGGGCAAACCGGCAGATGTTGACAATGGAGGCCTTGCGGTGGCGGCGGCGGCGGGGGGGACCTTGCTAGGGTTTCGGCGAGCGAGGGTGTGTGTGTGTGTGTGTGTGTGTGGCACGCCCGAGGGGTTTTGTGTGTGTGTGTGTGTGTGTGGGGGCGGGGTGTTTGAGGAAATGACGCGGGTACTGAAAATTTTACTACGCAGGAGTCAAACACGGGAGTGAAATGCCGGGCTATTGAAAATTTTGATGATAGTGCATCGCACACGGTCCGGAGATAACAACCGTGTGTTATGAAAAAGGAAAACCCTCGAGGCAGGCAGATATTTTCGATGTAGGCGGGATTGGGAACAAGAAACATCACACACGGTCTGGAGATAACAACCGTGTGTTATGAAACAGAAAAACCCTCGAAGCGGGCAGATATTTTTGAGAGGGAGCCTTGTGGAGCCCAATGTACTGTGCGGATGTGTGTGTGAGAGGTGCACTGGCATGGCACACGGTTAGTTTGAGTGAACCGTGTCTGTTGCGTCATCCGACTTTTCTAATGTTCATAAATTTGGCGAAAAATGATGTGGGAGAGGGTCAGAACACGAACACACTTGCATGTGGACCAAATTTATGTATCAAAAGGGTGGTTTGATTTTCGTAATACCAAATGCAACTTCGATGTGGCACCTCTCTCACAAAGCGCACGCTATTGCTTGCTCCCACCCTCTCGTGTCGGCACAAAGGGAATCCTAAGCTATGAATGCATGCCCCCTCCCCCTCAACCAAGGTTCACCTAGCAAAGTGCGAAGTAGCTAGCAGCCCTCCTCCTCCCTCGTGTCGGCACGAAGGGAATCCTAAGCTATATATGAATGCATGCCCCCTCCCCCTCAACCGAGGTTCACCTAGCAAAGTGCGAAGTAGCTAGCAGCCCCCTCCCTCGTGTCGACACGAAGGGAATCCTAGCTAAGCTATGAATGCATGCCCTCCCCCAACCGAGGTTCACCCTAGCAAAGTGTGAAGTAGCTAGCAGCCACCCCTCCTCGTGGTCGGCACGAAGGGAATCCTAAGCTATGAATGCACATGCCCCCCAAAACCGAGGTTCACCTAGCAAAGTGCTTGAGTAGCTAGCAGCCCCCCTCGTGTTGGCACGAAGGGAATCCTAAGCTATGAGCATGCCCCTCCCCCCAACCGAGGTTCACCCGGCAAAGTGTGAAGTAGCTAGCAGCCCCCCCCCCTCGTGTCGCAACGAAGGGAATCCTAATTAATATGAATGCATGCCCCCAACCGAGGTTCACCTAGCAAAGTGCGATGTAGCAACCCCCCCCACACACACACACACTTTCGGCGGGCCAGAGAGGCATATATCTCACCAAGATGGATCGTAAAACGGACCAAGAATAATCCACCTTGGTTGTACAACCTCTCTCTTGTTGTTGGTCAAAGTGATGTCCGTCCATGCGACCCCGGAGATGGGCTAGCTCGCCAATAATCCCGCAAGTAGCTAGTCCCCGAAGACAACCACTGCATGCGTGTGGCCCAAACATATATATGGAGAGGTGTGTTTTTGAGTAACAATGAACAACTTTGATGTGGCACCGTGATTTCAAACTAGAAATTCCCACACTGAGTGAGGGTTAGGTTGACGATGCATATGTATGTTACACCACACTTCAAGCCAACGACGGGGATTCATATATGCATGCATGCGTGCATAGTATATGCGCTCAAACTTAATTAGGTCTGAATCTCACCATGACCTATACTAGGATAACACTAACAAATGAAGAATCTGCCATGGTAACCTATCTTGTTATTGGTCAAGGTGATCATGGATGTCCATGCGGGCCCACGAATATATAGGCTTATCGCCGATAACCACGCGAGGGAGTGTATCGTTCGAAGGCAACCACTACATGCATATGTATGGAGGTGATGCATGCATGCATGTTTGAATACACAACATTGATCTGGCGCATGTGTCAAAAATCGTACACTAGCTCCCCACACAGAGCGAGATCGGTTCATGATGGTGTCATTGTACTAGCCACTTCGACTCGATGGGAGGGATTCATGCGTACACATGCATATGTGTGTGCTCAAAATGTATCATGCATGTCAGTCCAGAGCAAAAATATTAATCCCCTCCTAAGTCAAATTAACCTCTCTTGTTGTTAGGCACAAAGAAGTGATGGACCAATCGGGCCAATAGATGGAAAGCATCGATATCGCTAATAACCGCTTAAGTGGGTGCGAGAGGACAACCACCACCGCTTTGCATGTGGGCCAAACATATATATGTTGAATACCCAAAATGCACAACTTTGATGTGCCACATTCCTCAGAAACCGTAAACCATGCACCCACAGAGAGCGAGGTTCATATCAAGCATACTACATATGATGGTCCCCTTCCCCCTCTTCACCGCATACTATATGCTCATGCCGTAATATATGTACAACCCAAAAGAATCGTCATCGATGGCGAAATTAATTAACCTCTCCCGAGGTAGGTCAAGGTGATGCATGCATGCATGCATCAACAATGGCCTCATGGGCCCACAGATGGAAGCGCCACACGTGAGTGTCCTAGCTTGGATATATATGCATGTGGACCAAAAAGGTGTTGTGTGATGTTTGAATAACCAATTTCACAATTTTGATGTGGCACGTGCCTCGGTAACCAAAAAGTCCCGACACTGAGTGAGGTGTACTTGTTCACGGACGCATACGTATAGTATATATGCTAGTCCCCTCCCACCTCTTCGACGCGTACTATATACCACCATAACCAAACAAAAAAGATTATACCTTGTTGGTCAAATTAACCTCACTGCCGGCTGTTCGTCAAAGTGATGGACGACGACCTCACGGGCCCACAGAAAGCGTCACACGCGAGTATCGAGTGTCGTGTAGGACAACCATCGACTGCACGTGGCCAAAACATTTATGTATGAAAAGGGTTGTGTAATGTTTTAAATAACAATTTCACGACTGATGTGGCACCAGCCTGCCTAACAAAACGGCCAACCCACACGGTGGCTCACAACTCGTAGTGTACTGCGAGCCACCCGCCACCCCCAGGCGCACACACCCACACACACACCGCAAATCCACCGCAACTACAATGCATGTTAAATTAATTATCTCGCGGTAAACATACATGTTACCAAAGGAGGGACGTTTTAATTTTAAAAAATTCATAGAGATCATTAAGATGTTTTAGTACATTGATTGACTTTCTATGGGTATAATATGCAAAAATCAAATTTGAGCTACATGCACACGTGACAGTGCACCTAAATGGATTGCAAAAACACATGTGTCTCACTAGGTGCATGTTTACTCCCCGTGCAACAAATTTCAAACATTGAGAATCTTGATTTTTAAATTCTAGTACATCCAAAACTTATTTGAAGTTCATGAAACTTATCGTGTTGTCATATGGACACCAATACAAAGTGGCATTGTACTTTTTTTGTCAAATTTGAGACCAGTTTTGATGTAATCTTTATCTAATTACAGACCGGAGATTATTAATAACTGGGAACCAATATCCCAAACGGATTATTTACTCGAACCATGAGCGTTAGACCAACAATGGATACGTGCCATACTTCGCTTAAGCAATAAAGCGGCATCATTAATCATCCAAATAGAAAAACAATATACGTGCCGCCGCGCGACCCATGTGGCGTGCGAGTAGGCGTGAGTTGACGGGACGCATGCGAGCAGTTCATCGCGCAGGCAGACGGGGAGGCGTGCGTGCAGGTGTGTGAATTGACGGAGGCATGCTCGCTGCGCAGTGTCATCGGGAGGTGTGCGAGTAGCTGTGTGAAACTTTGGTAGGCATGCCAGCAGTCCGGTGCGCAGGCTCACCGGGAGGCGAGCCATCAGTTTGACCGCCGCCCGCCTCTCTCCCACTACTCCCACTACTCCATATTAATGGTGCGCCCGAGTGGCCGCACCCCCATCCTCACTACGCACACACAATCCTCTCTCTCCGCTTGCAACCTCGACGCCGCTCTCAGTTATCAAAGCCATCAGTGTATGAGGATGCCACCCAAGCGCCCCATTGGAGGGAGTGGCGACGCCTGGGCTGCTAAAGCACCGGAGCACGGCGTGGAGATGGAAATAGAGGTTGTCGTCACCGCTGGCGAGTTATCATTGCACCCTGACGTCGTCGACGGCGTCGAGCTTCCATAGCCGGAGGCGGAGTTCCACACCGACTCCGACGACCACTCCGGCGATGACTCCGACGAAGACGGACAGCTGATTAGTCATCTATACCCATTTATGTGTCAACTAGATCATAGGGTTTCTCTGGTTACTCCTGCCTCCCCCTTTTTGGAATAGAAATCATGTGGTTATGTTCTCCCAATCTATGAAATCTGAGTAAGTTTCGTTAGATCCATGTAGTGTATTGATTGTTTGAATGGTACAGGCGATAGGTGATTAGTTATTTCATCTGTGCAAATGATTTCTGCTAGTAATACGACTAGGGTTAGTGTTCGTGCTAATAATTCCTAGCCAGGACTTGACAATTGATTTTGAATGACCTACATATGTTTGTGCCGTTATTTTCTTCAAGATTCCTCTGTACATAGACGACTGTGCTTAAAAATCGAACCATAATCTCTGAATATGTATAAATAAATAGCCATAAGTTCCTAATCCTACTTCACGGCATGTAATCAGTGATTTGATGCCAAATTTGTTTTACTATATGTATAGGTGTTGTCTGACGATGTGGACAACGAGGATGAAGATGCCCAGAAGAGGTACAAGAGGCGAATACGAGGGAGCTTTATGCGGGAATGCATAACAGGCGTATTAGGACCTGGAACGACGGCTATGTATACCCATTTTGCAACCACAAGTTTCATGACGCGTATCTAAGTGTTCTTGCGCATGCAAAGAGGACGGGCCGTTGGCTCCTTCAAGCAGAAGTATTCTCGCAGGGTGGCGCACGTCGCGTACGCCGAGTACCTGGAGAAGCTTCAGGATCGTGCCGGCCGCATGTGGGATGAGATGTGGGATGGATCAAACTATGTACGATTAAGTATGCTTAATGACGGTTGAACTATGTACTTATGGTTGAACTATGCTTATGTACGTGTATGCTTATTATCTATGTCTGAGTATGTTAAATATTTTTCCAAATTTTGGTAAAAATTACAACGAGGGACCAATAAACCAGGACAGAGGTGGTACGTCAATCACACACGGTTCCCAAAAATGGAACCATGTGCAATGACTATCATTTTGCCTGCTGCGTCAATCACACACGGTTCACTCTAGCAAACTGTCGCCCCCAAAATTCTTTGTGGGACAGAAAACCCTCACCACCCAATTCAAAAAAGAAAAAAGAAAGCCATCACCATCCCCACGTCACAAAAACCCTCACCCCGCCCACCACCCACCTCGGCCCCTCCGGTACGTTCCCCATTCACACCCGCACAAGCTCCTCCGTGTCTATGCCATGGCACCGCCTATCGCGGCGGTAAACACTTAGATCGACGCCTGCTGCCGCCGCCAGGCTGCCGGCAAAGTCCACCATATTTCGCCACTTCCGCTTGTCGCCGCCTATCGCCATCCCTGTTCAAGAATTCATCCGATTAACAAGTTAACTTGCCGATCAACCCCTACTCGTAGGGTCGCCGAGTAGCCGATAAACCAATAAATCGTCCGGTTAATTGATTAAATGGCCGATTAACTTGCCGATTAGCATATTAATCCCCTACTCGCAAGCCAACCGAGCAGCTACCAGTTAACGATTTCCTCAACAATGATCGCCATCGACTTTCTCGACGCGGCTCGCGGTCGTCCCAGCTTCACTCGGTTGGGGAATCTGCCGTACTGAGGGTTCTCTCTCATGGACGACAAGGTAACTAATTTAACGAGATATTATCTCATCTCTTATCCCAGTTCATCTGCCTCCTTTAATCACCCGGCGGAAATCGCCGTGAATTCATTTTTATTCAAGCTGATTTGAGGGTTTTCTTTCATTCATATAATGTACAGTGCGCCGATACTTTAGGACTTGGCGACCGCCGCCAGAGATTCCATCTCATCGCACCAGATAACTTGAGGACACGCGCGGTATGTTCAATCTCACCCTAAATCGGTTGGCATGGCCTACTTTCCTGAACATATTCTAAATATTGCTACATTTGGATAAAAGGTGCCACATGCATCATATACGTCAAAGGGGATTTTTTTCCTCTCTTCTTTCTATATTAGGGAAATTAATGATGTATTGTTCTTTCGATTACTATCATATTTCCATGACATCATGTTTACCCTATCTGTTTAATTATAGACTTTTGTCCTTCGATTTGAATCGATGTATAGTTATTTCAATTTGGGCCCATATTTGCGAGCGTTTGCAGCTGATGAGCTGAATTTCATTTCTAATATAAGTTTGAACCTTGTAATATTTGAATTTGAGCCATATAACTCTGGAATTTGAACCTTGTAACATTTCGAGCTTTTGTGGTACAATGTTGAAATGGCATCGTATGAGACTCGTATATTGCTAGCACTACTTTGACCTTAATACACAATGGTATTATATTTTATTTACCATTTTTGAATCAATTTACCTCGTCGACCTCACACCACACGATCTGTATAGCTAACTCGACTGTGATCTTCGGCATTATTGCACACAGTTGGTTTCTTCCACCGTGTGCATTGTAGAGCGCAGAATTAATTATCGCACTCGAGTGTCCGCGCCTAGGGTGCAGTGTTGTCAAGCGTGCACTAGATTCTGGAATCCTCCGCTATGAACGCCGTGACAAGACGTGACGATTACAGGCCGGCCGGCCCCCATTTATTATTACAGCGGCCATTTAACCTACCCTTGTGTCTCTTCAACCTTTCGATCGCACCCCACCATTGGAAGAAGCACACCCACCACGGGAAATTCTTAGAGGGTATCCTGCGCGGCTCCAATGGCACTCCGAGCGGCTGCCGACGACGAGCAGCAGTTCACCATGCGTGCCATGGTGGACACCCACAGAAGGTTCATGGACCTCTTGGTGGTGTACACCAACAACCCGGTCTGGGCGGAGCACTCCATCCACATCATGGAGTTGTTGCTTGCCGAGGAGAAGTACAAGGTGGTCGGGTTCAACCTCGAGTACACCCGCGCTCGTGCCGGGTCTCGTCCCAAGGTTGTCGTTGCCCAGATGTGCGTGCGCCACCACGTCCTCGTCTACCACTACTACCTAGCCACAAGGCCTTGCAAGCGTTTCGCCAGGTTTGTCAACATCCCCCACTACATGTTCGCTACAGTGGACATCAGCAACGATGTAAAGGCGCTCGAGAGTTCAGGCATCGCTTGCCAGAATCTTGTCAACATCCAGGGCCAATACAAGATCTGGGGCAGCAAGGAGCATGAGAAGGACTCACTGGTTCACCTCGCCGAGGCCATCATCGACCCCTACTACAGAGACATGAAGGATTCGTGCAAAAAGGACAAGCGTGCCTGGCACTCGGCCTAGATGGAGAAACTCGACAAAGCTCACGTCGTGTATGCGGCCAAGGAGGCGTACACGAGCTACGACATGTACCGGTGGATCGTTGACATGAGGAAGTCCCTCCTTCCCCAAAACGTCCAGGATCCAAATAGAAGCGTAGCAATGGCAAGCGTCGTCGCAACAATAAGTAGATGATTAGATCCTCGTTTCTCCTACTTTAGTATGCATGTAATTGCTTACTTTGGTGTGTGCAAATGTTATGTCTGTAGTCACTTGTGTAATTGTATGCTTAGTTTGGTTATGCAATGTTGTCTTTTTAAGTATATATGTTGATGCTCTGTAGACAGAACATAGATGGTGTGCGAACAAAGAAAATCACATCGCACATAGACTAAATAATGGAACATGTCGGTGATGTTTTCATCAATCACTCACAATTGTATACCAGCAATCATTTGCTCACAACACACACGTCTTATTAGCAGCAACTGTCCGTGTTCTTATCGGTCTTCAGACACATTTCTGATTACAGACATGTTTGTCGCGTATCACACACATCTTGTTAAGTTGAACCGTTTTTGTTGTCATGTCTCAACGCAAACAGTTCATCCGAGTGAACCACATGCCGTATATCGCACACACCTTTGATCTGGCTGACCATTTCTTTTGTGTTGCCTAATCACAAACAGTTCATCAGAGTGAACCGTATGATGTGTATCGCACAGGCCTCCATCTGGTTGCCTGTTTCTTTTGTTCCTACTCATCGCAAACAGTTCGTTGAACTGAACCGTATGCCCTTCATCACACATGCAACTAAAACCTGAACCGTGTTTGATGCATCCGTCATCGCAAACGTTTTACACATTTCTGCGGTTTTCATACAACACCGTTTGCGATTATGGCATCGCACACAGTTTCTCGAAGGGTCTCTGATCGTAGTGTCGCGTTAGCAGCATCCTGCAGTAGTGATAGTGCCAAGTGCCAGTTGCTGTTTTTCCATGTTTTTACATTGTAGGAAGTCAATATCAAACGGAGTCCAAATGCCACGAAACTTCACGGAGAATTTTTATGGGCCAGAAGGAACACAACGGGCCCTGGTTGCACCTGGGGGGAGTCCCGAGGAGGGGACAACCCACCAGGGCGCGCCCTGGTGGGTTGTGCCCACCTCGGGCCCTGGTGGGTTGTGCCCACCTCGGGTGCCCCCCAGACCACCTCTTTGCTCTATAAATACCCCAATATTCCAGAAACCTTAAGAGCATTGATGAAATATTCATCCAGCCGCCGCAGAGTCCAGAACCACCAGATCCAATCTAGACACCATCTCGGATGGGGTTCACCGCCTCCATTGGTGCCTCTCCGATGATGCATGAGTAGTTCTTTGTAGACCTTCGGGTCCATAGTTAGTAGCTAGCTGGCTTCCTCTCTCTCGCTGAATTCTCAATACAATGGTGTCTTGGAGATCCATATGATGTAACTCTTTTTGCGGTGTGTTTGTTGGGTTCTGATGAACTTCGAGTTTATGATCAGTTTATCTTTTTATATCCATGAAAGTTATTTGAGTTTCTTTGATCTCTTATATGCATGATATCTTATAGCCTCATATTTCTTCTCCGATATTTGGGTTTTGTTTGGCTAACTTGATCTATTTATCTTGCAATGGGAAGAGGTGCTCGGTAGTGGGTTCGATCTTACGGTGCTTGATCCCAGTGACAGAAAGGGAAACGACATGTATGTATCATTGCTACTAAGGATAAAAAGATGGGACCTATATCTACGCAATAGATAAACGGATCTTGTCTACATCATGTCATCGTTCTTATTGCATTACAACCGTTTTTTCATAAACTTAATACACTAGATGCATGCTGGATAGCGGTCGATGTGTGGAGTAATAGTAGTAGATGCAGACAGAAGTCGGTCTACTAATCTTGGACGTGATGCCTATGTAATGATCATTGCCTGGATATCATCATAATTATTTGAAGTTCTATCAATTTCCCAACAATAATTTGTTTACTGCTACCTCTTGAGCACTGCGTTGGTTTTTCCTTGAAGAGGAAAGGGTGATGCAGTAAAGTAGCGTAAGTATTTCCCTCAGTTTTTGAGAACCAAGGTATCAATCCAAAGAGGAGACCACGCTCAAGTCCCACTCACCTACACAAACAAATAAGAACCTTGCAACCAACGCGATAAAGGGGTTGTCAATCCCTTCACGGCCACTTGCAAAAGTGAGATATGATAGAAATGATAAGATAATATTTTTGGTATTTTAAAAAGACACATCCGTGACATTTTGGGCCGAACGAATTTTTTTTTCTGGCATACTTATGACACTTCTATGACGATAATTGTGACAAAACCCGATATCATCATAGATGTGGTGGGGTCCTACTTCTATGAGAAAAAATCATGACAGAAAATGGGCTTTTCATCCTGGGCGGGCCAGAGACGCAGCTGCATGACATTCTTTGGGCCGTCCATGACGGAAAAAACCGTGGTAGAAGCGAGGGCGAGGAAAATATCGGGTTGTTCCTGTTACGGTGGGTGGTCGGCCCAAGCGATGCACGCTTTCTCGTGACACGCACGCTGCGTGGAGTGCGGCGTTGGGCTCTAATCAACCCGGCGATTGCCTTTGCAAGCTACGCGTTATCGAACCCGAGCGATCGATCGATGGTCGTTAATCGAACCCGATCGAGCGATTCTTCGCTATCGCCGCTAATCAAGCCGATCGATGCCGCCTCGAGGAACAAAGGCGTTGCTTTGGGGTTTGATGAACAGTTCGGTGGGGTGAATGAACAGACCCGTGGTGTTGCCTCTAGATGAACAGACCCTATCGATTGAGCGGTTGGGGTTGGATGAACAGGACCGCGTGGAGGGCTGGATGAATGTGACCACCCCGTGGAGGGCTGGATGAACAATGAGACGGTGGAGGGTTGATGAACAGAGTCCCGTGGAGGGGTGGTTGAACAGAGCCCGTGGAGAGGGTGGTTGAACAAAGAGCGGTGGAGTAGCGCGGTGGAGGCTGGATGAACAGCGCCTGTGGATGAACAATGCAAGTGGAGGCCGGAGGAGGTCGACGGTGGATGAACAATGAGTCTGTGGAGGCTAGAGGGGTCGATGGTGGAGATGAACAGATCTCGTGGAGTCCTGCTTTTGCGGTATGCCACACCCTCCCGGCGAACAGACCCCGCTTTCAATCGTGGCACTCCAACACAAGTCTGCTTCTCTGCTTTGCGGTACGCCACACCCCCGATCAATAGGACCCACGTTTCACCGTAGGAGGTCCGCTTCCTCCGCTTTTGCGATCGCCGCACCCTCCCGATGAACAGATCCTCCCGTTTGCGTGGCGGTCAAACACAAGGCAGTTTCTTCCGTTCTGTGGTACTCCAGGCCTTGTTTCCATCGGCTGTTCCGTCCAAGCCCTCCTGATGAACACGACGACACATTCTGTTCCGACCCAGGCAGTTGGCTCCCCATGAACACGACGACACAATTTCTCCGTTCCGACCCAGCCATGTACACGAGCCCTGGCCGTACGTATGCGCGAGTAGGCATTCGAGACCCTGCCCGTATGTATGTACGTGGCCGTATTTTCTTTCTTGCACATTGGCTGTTGTATGTACGTGTACATGCTACGTGCGCACCTCTACTACGACACGTGTGCGCCTCTATATCGACCAGTATGTACGTACACGTTCGCGACCAGAATGACAACGCTACGTACGCTTCGACTAGGTGCGTCCCGACTGTCAGGCGCTTCCTTGCCTGCGAAGATGTAGCTGGTGGGTCCCAGCAGTCAGGGGGGCGAATCATTTTTTTTGCCCAGACGCACTTCCTTGCGTGCGAAGATGTAGCTGGTGGGTCCCAGCAGTCAGGGGAAACGTTTTTTTTATGAAATACGGTGGCCCTTCCGGTAGGTCCCCGCTGTCAGGTGGAGGAATAGTTATTTTGCGTGTAATAATTATTTTGCGGCCGTGGACCAGGCCGCGCCGAGAGCACTAGGGCGGTGGACGACAGCGAGGCCTAGGAAGGGAACGACACGGAGGCAGGGAAGACTCGGCAGTTGTTTCCCATGCGGAGGGGAGTACGACTGTACGAGGGTTTACTGGTTCATCTGCCATCGCCAGAGAATAACAGCAGGTGTGAGTGAGTAGAGGGATGGCTAGGCCAGCGATGGGAGTACGGTGGGGCGGTGAGGCCTGCGTGGCAACACAGCCGGCCGCGGGGAGGAGAGAGCAGGCAGTCCCGTCGGCGCTTGTTTGAGCGGCTGGAGTAGGAAGAGCAGAGATTGAAGAAGCACGACGGCCGTTGGATGGACATCCAACAGTCACTCCTTGTGCGTCAACCTTTTTTTAGGAAAGCTTCAAATCTATGGAAAACATCATGCGACCCATCTGCCATTATTTCTAATAATTTACAGCCCATTTGCTAATTCTTGAGGTTTTTTTGGAGCCCATATTCTTTTCGTTAGCATTACAGCCCATATTGTGGCCACGGTTAAAAAAATATACGAAATTTTGCATATTTCGGTGCGGTCCGAACTGTTTTTAATCCCAAAATTTCGAGTCACATTCAAACTGATTTTAAAAATAAATGTATATCAATATAAAATCCAACAAATTGTCCACACATAAAAATCAATGCAATTTAAAATCTCGAAATGAAAAAAAGAAATTTGAAACTAATTGCCGGTTTGATGTGTTTTAAAATGTACAACCCATTTCCCATTACTGATAGGCCATTTTCTTGGCCAGCCGAATGAAGCTCTCCTCGTCTTGAAAGATTTGCAGCCCAACAGGCTTGGCAAATCACAAAAAAACTGGGTTGCGGCCGTGGACCCAGCTGTCAGTGAAGGAAATATGCCCTAGAGGCAATAATAATGTTATTATTTATTTCCTCATATCATGATAAATGTTTATTATTCATGCTAGAATTGTATTAACCGAAAACATGATACATGTGTGAATACATAGACAAACATATAGTCACTAGTATGCCTCTACTTGACTAGCTCATTAATCAAAGATGGTTATGTTTCCTAACCATAGACATGTGTTGTTATTTGATTAATGGGATCACATCATTAGGAGAATGATGTGATTGACATGACCCATTCCGTTAGCCTAGCACTTGATCGCTTAGTATATTGTTATTGCTTTCTTCATGACCTATACATGTTCCTCGTAACTATGAGATTATGCAACTCCTGCTTACCGGAGGAACACTTTGGTGCTACCAAACGTCACAACGAATCGGGTGATTATAAAGGAGTACTACAGGTGTCTCCAAAGGTACATGTTGGGTTGGCGATTTCGAGATTAGGTTTTGTCACTCCGATTGCTCGGAGAGGTATCTCTTAGCCCTCTCGGTAATGCACATCACTATAAGCCTTGCAAGCAATGTAGCTAATGAGTTAGTTACGGAATGATGCATTACGTAACGAGTAAATAGACTTGCCAAGAACGAGATTGAACTAGGTATTGATACCGACGATCAAATCTCGCAAGTAACATACCGATGACAAAGGGAACAACGATGTTGTTATGCGGTTTGACCGATAAAGATCTTCAGAGAATATGTAGGAACCAATATGAGCATCCGTGTTCCGCTATTGGTTATTGACCGAGAATAGTTCTAAGTCATGTCTACATAGTTCTCGAACCCGTAGGGTCCGCACGCTTAACGCTACGATGATGCTTTATTATGAGTTTATAAGTTTTGATGTACCAAGATTGTTCGAGTCCCGGATGTGATCACGGACGTGACGAGGAGTCTCAAATGGTCGAGACATAAAGATTGATATATTGGAAGCCTATATTTGATATCGAAATGGTTCCGTGAAATCGATTTTACCGAACACCGGGGTTACTGAACCTCCCGGGGATAATGGGCCTTAGTGGGCCATGAGGGAGAAGAGGAGGGCCGCCCAGGGGGCAGGCCACGCCCCTCCCCCTAGTCCGAATAGGACAAGGAAGGGGCGCCTCTTTCCTCTTTCCCTCCCCCCTTCCTTCTCCAACAAGGCAAGAGGGGAGTCCTACTCCTGGGAGTAGGACTCTCCAGCGCACTCCCTGGGGGCCAGCCGCACCTCCCCTCCCTCCTTTATATACGGGGCAGGGGGCACCCCATGACACACAAGTTGATCTACGGATCGCTTCTTAGCCGTGTGGTGCCCCTCCACCATATTCCACCTCGGTCATATCATCGCGAGTTTAGGCGAAGCCTCGCGCCGTAGAGCATCATCATCGCCACCACGCCGTCAGGTCGACGGAACTCATCCCCGACACTTTGCCGGATCGAAGTCCGGGATCGCCATCGAGCTGAACATGTGCTGAACTCGGAGGTGCCGACGCTCGGTACTTGGATCGGTCGGATCGTGAAGACGCACGACTACATCAACCGCGTTGTCATAACGCTCGCTTACGGTCACGAGGGTACGTGGACAATACTCTCCCTCTCGCTGCTATGCCATCACCATGATCTTGCGTGTGCGAGGAAATTTTTGAAATTACTACTTTCCCCAACAAAGGTATCCGAGCCTGGTTTTATGCGAGATGTCATATGCACGAGTAGAACACAAGTGAGTTGTGGGCGATATAAGTCATACCGCTTACCAAAGATGTCATACTTTGGTTCAGCGGTATTGTGAGATGAAGCGCCCGGACCGACATTACGCCAGACGCTTACGCGAGACTGGTTTCACCGCTATGCAGCACTCGCGCTTAAAGGTGACCGGCGGGTGTCTGCTCTCTCACTTTAGTTGAACTGAGTATGGCTACGCCCGTCCTTGCGAGGTTAAAACAGCACCAACTTGACAAACTATCGCTGTGGTTTTGATGCGAGGTAAGAATGGTTCTTGCTCAGCCCGTAGCAGCCACGTAAAATTTGCAACAAAAAGTAGAGGACGCCTAACTTGTTTTTGCAGGCATGTTGTGATGTGATATGGTCAAGACGTGATGCTATATTTTATTGTATGAGATGATCATGTTTTGTAACCGGTTATCGGCAATCGGCAGGAGCCATATGGTTGTCGCTTATTGTATGAAATGCAACGCTCGTAATGCTTTACTTTATCACTAAGCGGTAGCGATAGTCGAGAAGCATAAGATTGGCGAGACGACAACGATGCTACGATGGAGATCAAGGTGTCGCGCCGGTGACGATGGTGATCATGACGGTGCTTCGAGATGGAGATCACAAGCACAAGATGATGATGGCCATATCATATCACTTATATTGATTGCATGTGATGTTTATCCTTTATGCATCTTATCTTGCTTTGATTGACGGTAGCATTTTAAGATGATCTCTCACTAAAATTATCAAGAAGTGTTCTCCCGAGTATCCACCGCTATGAAAGTTCTTCGTGCCGAGACACCACGTGATGATCGGGTGTGATAGGCTCTACGCTCAAATACAACGGTGCAAAACAGTTGCACGCGAATACTCAAAGTTAAACTTGACGAGCCTAGGATATAACAGATATGGCCTCGAACACGGAGACCGAAGGTCGAGCGTGAATCATATAGTAGATATGATCAACATATTGATGTTCACCGTTGAAACTACTCCATCTCACGTGACGATCGGACATGGTGTTGTTAATATGGATCACGAATCACTTAGAAGATTAGAGGATGTCTATCTAAGTGGGAGTTCTTAAGTAATATGATTAATTGAACTTAAATTTATCATGAACTTAGTACCGATAGTATTTTGCTTGTCTATGTTTATCGTAGATAGATGGCTCGCGTTGTTGTTCCGCTGAATTTTAATGCGTTCCTTGAGAAAGCAAAGTTGAAAGATGATGGTAGCAATTACACGGATCGGGTCCAGAACCCGAGGATTATCCTCATTGCTGCACGTAAGAATTACGCCCCGAAGCACCGCTGGGTGCCAGTGCCGCTGATGATGCAACCGACGACGTTAAGAACGTCTCGCGAGCAAAGCCGATGACTACTCGATAGTTCAGTGTGCCATGCTTTACGGCTTAGAACCGGCCTTCAACGACGTTTTGAACGCTATGGAGCATATGAGATGTTCCAGAGTTGAAGTTAATATTTCAAGCAAATGCCCGGATTGAGAGATATGAAGTCTCCAATAAGTTCTATAGCTGCAAGATGGAGGAGAATAGTTCGTCAAGGAGCACATACTCAAAATGTCTGGGTATAATAATCACTTGATTCAACCGGGAGTTAATCTTCCGATGATAGTGTCATTGATGTAATTCTTCAATCATCGCCACCAAGCTACAAGAGCTTCGATGAACTATAATATGCAAGGGATGGACAAGTCTATTCCCGAGCTCTTCGCAATGCTAAAAGCCGCGAAGTAGAAATCAAAAGGAGCATCAAGTGTTGATGGTTAACAAGACCACCGTTTCAAGAAAAGGGCAAAGGGAAGAAGAAGGAACTTCAAGAAGAACAACAAACAAGTTGTTGCTCAAGAGAAGAAACCCAAGTCCGGACCTAAGCCCGAGATCGAGTGCTTCTACCGCAAGCGATCGACATCGAAGCGGAACTGCCCAAAGTATTTGGCGGATAAGAAGGATGGCAAAGTAAACAAAGGTATATGTGATATACATGTTATTCATGTGTACCTTACTAATACTCGCAGAGTACCGGTATTTGATACGGGTTCTGCTAATATTTGCAACTCAAACAGAACTACGGATTGCGAAGATTGGCTAAGGACGAGGTGACGATGCGCGTGGGAAATGGTTCCAAAGTCGATGTGATCGCGGTCGGCACGCTACCTCTACATCTACCATCGGGATTAGTTTTAGACCTAAGTAATTGTTATTTGGTGCCGCTTTAAGCATGAACATTATATCTGGATCTTGTTTGATGCGAGACGGTTATTCATTTAAGTCGAGAATAATGGTTGTTCTATTTATATGAATAATATCTTTTATGGTCATGCACCCTTGAAGAGTGGTCTATTTTATTGAATCTCGATAGTAGTAATACACATATTCATAGTGTTGAAACCAAAAGATGCAGAGTTGATAATGATAGTGCAACTTATTTGTGGCACCGCCGCTTAGGTCATATCGGTATAAAGCGCATGAAGAAACTCCATATTGATGGACTTTTGAATCACTTGATTATGAGTCACTTGGTACTTATGAACCGTGTCTCATGGGCAAGATGACTAAAACGCCGCTTCTCCTAACTATGGAGCGAGCAACTGATTTGTTGGAAATCATACATACCGATGTTTGTGGTCCAATGAATGTTGAGGCTCATGGCGGGTATCGTTATTTTCTCACCTTCATAGATGATTTGAGCAGATATGGGTATATCTACTTAATGAAAAACAAATCTGAAACATTTGAAAAGTTCAAAGAATTTCAGAGTGAAGTGGAAAATCATCGTGACAAGAAAATACAATTTCTACGATCTGATCGTGGAGGAGAATATTTGAGTTACGAGTTTGGTTTACATTTGAAACAATGCGAATAGTTTCAAGAACTCACGCCACCCGAACACCACAACGAAATGGTGTGTCCGAACATCGTAATCGTATTTTACTAGATATGGTGCGATCTATGATGTCTCTTACTGATTTACCGCTATCGCTTTGGGGTTATGCTTTAGAGACGGCCGCATTCACGCTAAATAGGGCACCATCAAAACTGCTGAGACAACGCCTCATGAACTGTGGTTTGGCAAGAAACCAAAGTTGTCTTTTCTTAAACTTTGGGGCTGCGATGCTTATGTGAAGAAACTTCAACCGATAAGCTCGAACCCAAATCGGAGAAATGTGTCTTCATAGGATACCCAAAGGAGGCTGTTGGGTAACCTTCTATCACAGATCCAAGGCAAGATTTTCGCTGTTAAATTCGGATCCTTTCTAGAAAAGAGTTTCTCTCGAAAGAAGTGAGTCGAGGAAAGTAGAACTTGATGAGATAATCAGATTCGCTCCCTTATTGAAAGTAGTTCATCACAAGAACCGGTTCCTGTGACAACTACACCAATTAGTGAGGAAGCTAATGATATTGATCATGAAACTTAAGATCAAGTCTCAATCGAACTTCGAGGTCAACCAGAGTAAGATCCGCACTGAGTGGTACGGTAATCCTATTCGGAAGTCATGTTACTTGACCATGGCGAACCTACGAACTATGAGGAAGCGATGATGAGCCCAGATTCGCAAAATGGCTAGAAGCCATGAAATCTGAGATGTGATCCATGTATGAGAACAAAGTATGGACTTTGGTTGACTTGCCCAATGATCGGCAAGCCATTGAGAATAAATGGATCTTTAAGAAGAAGACCGACGCGATGGTAATATAACTGTCTATAAAGCTCGACTTGTTGCGAAAGGTTTTCGACAAGTTCAAGGGGTTGACTACGATGAGACTTTCTCACCAGTAGCGATGCTTAAGTCTGTCTCAATCTTGTTAGCAATTGCTGCATTATATGATTATGAAATTTGGCAAATGGATGTCAAAACTGCATTCTTGAATGGATTTCTAGAAGAAGAGTTGTATATGATGCAACCGAAGGTTTTGTTGATCCAAAAGGGCTAACAAAGTGTGCAAGCTCCAATGATCAATTTATGGTCCGTGCAAGCCTCTCGAGTTAGAATAAACGCTTTGATAGTGTGATCAAAGATATGGTTTTATATGCACTTTTGGAGAAGCCTCGATTTACAAGAAAGTGAGTGGGAGCTCAGTAGCATTTCGATATTATATGTGGACGATATATTATTGATTGGAAATGATATAGAATTTCTGGATAGCATAAAAGGATACTTGAATAAAAGTTTTTCAATGAAAGACCTCGTGAAGCTGCTTACATATTGGGCATCAAGATCTATAGAGATAGATCAAGACGCTTGATTGACTTTCACAAAGCACATACCTTGATAAAGTTTTGAAAAGGTTCAAATGGATCGTGCAAAGAAAGGATTCTTACTCAGACATAAGGTATGAAATTGAGTCAAACTCAATGCCCACCACAATGAAGATAGAGAGAAAATGAAAGATGTTCCTATGCTTCAGCCATAGGCTCTATCATGTATGCAATGTCGTGTACCGACCTGACGATGCTTAGCAATAAGCTTGGCAGAAGGTACCAAAGTAATCCAGAATGGATCATCGGACAGCGGTCAAGAACATCCCGAAATACCGAAAAGGACTAAGGATATGTTTCTCGATATGGAGGTGACAAAGAGCTAGTCGTAAATGGTTACGCCGATGTAAGCTTTGACACCGATCCGGACGATTCTAAATCGCAAACCGGATACGTGTTTTTATTAAACGGTGGAGCTGTTAGTTGGTGCGTTCTAAACAAAGCGCCGTGGCGGGATCTACATGTGAAGCGGAGTACATAGCTGCTTCGAAGCAGCAAATGAAGGAGTCTCGATGAAAGAGTTCATTTCCGATCTAGGTGTCATACCTAGTGCATCGGGACCAATGAAGATCTTCGTGACAATATCGTGCAATTGCCTTGGCAAAGGAATCCAGATTTCACAAGAGGACCAAGCACATCAAGAGACGCTTCAATTCCATCCGGACCAAGTTCGTGGGAGACATAGAGATTTGCAAGATACATACGGATCTGAATGTTGCGCACCGCTGACTAAGCCTCTTCCACGAGCAAAACATGATCAGCACCAAGACTCCATAGGTGTTAGAATCATTACTGTAATCTAGATTATTGACTCTAGTGCAAGTGGGAGATCAAGGAAATATGCCCTAGAGGCAATAATAAAGTTATTATTTATTTCCTCAATATCATGATAAATGTTTATTATGCATGCTAGAATTGTATTAACCGGAAACATGATACATGTGTGAATACATAGACAAACATATAGTCACTAGTATGCCTCTACTTGACTAGCTCATTAATCAAAGACGGTTATGTTTCCTAACCATAGACATGTGTTGTTATTTGATTAATGGGATTACATCATTAGGAGAATGATGTGATTGACATGACCCATTCCGTTAGCCTAGCACTTGATCGCTTAGTATATTGCTATTGCTTTCTTCATGACCTATACATGTTCCTCGTAACTATGAGATTATGCAACTCCTGCTAACGGAGGAACACTTTGGTGCTACCAAACGTCACAACGAATCGGGTGATTATAAAGGAGTACTACAGTGTGTCTCCAAAGGTACATGTTGGGTTGGCGATTTTGAGATTAGGTTTTGTCACTCCGATTGCTCGGAGAGGTATCTCTGGCCCTCTCGGTAATGCACATCACTATAAGCCTTGCAAGCAATGTAGCTAATGAGTTAGTTACGGAATGATGCATTACGTAACGAGTAAAGAGACTTGCCAAGAACTAGATTGAACTAGGTATTGATACCGATGATCAAATCTCGGGCAAGTAACATACCGATGACAAAGGAACAACGATGTTGTTATGCGGTTTGACCGATAAAGATCTTCATAGAATATGTAGGAACCAATATGAGCATCGAGGTTCCGCTATTGGTTATTGACCGAGAATAGTTCTAAGTCATGTCTACATAGTTCTCGAACCCGTAGGGTCCGCACGCTTAACGCTACGATGACAGCTTTTATTATGAGTTTATAAGTTTTGATGTACCAAGATTGTTCGAGTCCCGATGTGATCACGGACATGACGAGGAGTCTCAAATGGTCGAGACATAAAGATTGATATATTGGAAGCCTATATTTGATATCGGAATGGTTCCGTGAAATCGGATTTTACTGAACACCGGGTTACCGAACCTCCCGGGGATAATGGGCCTTAGTGGGCCATGAGGGAGAAGAGGAGGGCCGGCCAGGCAGGTCACGCCCCCCCCCCCTAGTCCGAATAGGACAAGGAAGGGGGGGCGCCTTTTCCTCTTTCCCTCCCCCTTCCTTCTCCAACAAGGCAGAGGGGGAGTCCTACTCCTGGGAGTAGGACTCTCCAGCGCACCCCTTGGGGGCGGCCGCACCTCCCCTCCTCCTTTATATACGGGCGAGGGGGCACCCCATGACACACAAGTTGATCTACGGATCGCTCTTAGCTGCAGGCGGTGCCCCTCCACCATATTCCACCTCGGTCATATCGTCATGAGTTTAGGCGGCCCCGCACCGTAGAGCATCATCATCGCCACCACGCCGTCAGGTCGACGGAACTCATCCCCGACACTTTGCTGGATCGGAGTCCGGGATCGCCATCGAGCTGAACGTGTGCTGAACTCGGAGGTGCCGACGCTCGGTACTTGGATCGATCGGATCGTGAAGACGACGACTACATCAACCGCGTTGTCATAACGCTCCGCCACGGTCTCACGAGGGTACGTGGACAATACTCTCCCCTCTCGTTGCTATGCCATCACCATGATCTTGCGTGTGCGTAGGAATTCTTTTGAAATTACTACGTTCCCCAACAGTCAGCCTCTCCACGTACTGTACTCTTCCGATGGAAGTCGGTTGTTGACCACATTGACCACGCCGCGCCGAGAGCACCAAGGTGGTGGACAATGACAAGGCCTAGGAAGGGGACGACGCGAAGCCGGGGAAGACCCGACAGTGGATGCCCACGCGAAGAGGAGTACGAGGGTTCACTGGTTCGGCTGCGGTGTGAGGCTCCCGTCGCCGCAGAATAACAAGGGGTGTCGGTGAGTAGAGGGATGCCCTGGCCAGCGGTGGGAGTAGTAGGGGGCGGTGAGGCCTCCGCGGCATCACAACCGGCCACGGTAGGCAGGAGCACGCGGCACGACCGGCGCTGGTTTGGGCGGCTAGAGCAAGAAGACCAGAGGTTGAAGAAGCACTACTGCCGTTGGATGAACATCGTACGGTAATTGGAGCTAGAATCGTTCATATTGACTAAGTTGACAAAGCCCTCCATCCCCGTCAACTTGGTAGGCCCACAGGTCAGCCTCTCTCTATGCTGGGTTCCAGCTGGCAGGGGGAGTATCCTTTTTTTGTGCGTAATAAGGAGGCACTTCCTTGCATGCGAAGATAGCTGGTGGGTCCGACCTATCATCAGGGGGCACGTTTTTTTTTTGCAAAATACAGAGGCCCTTCCAGTGGGTCCCAGTTGTCAGGTGGAGGAATCAAAGACTTGAAAGGTGTACGTAAGCTAGTGTACCAAGAAGAGAGACGCTATTGAGTTTTAGAAAAAGAGAGACGTACATCATGAGCTGGTTCAATCCAAACCTAGACTATGACTATATATGGTGCTATGCTACTCGCAAGTAATGAAACCGACATATCCAACGCTCGCTTCTCCTCTTCTCTACTTACTCTTCCTAGCATCGAAGCTCGCCGCAACAACCATGTCCGCCGGTTGCTCGTCCACCGCTCTTCAAAGCAGTAAAACCAAATATGCGCCAAGTCGCCACCTGTACCATCGTGTGTGGGTCTCATCACACCCCCACCGGCACGCGCACCGCAGCCGGTTGCTCATCGCAACCCGTTGCCGTTGGTGTGGTGCCACTGTTGCAAATCACGCAGAGTCACCCGTCACGTGTCAACCACAATCCTCAACCCTGGCCGAGTCTTCTACAAATGCCCGAATCATGGGGTAATAATATGTTTAAGTGTTGTTCTGCTGCTTTCAGTTGCTGATTTTTTTAATAGTTTGGTTGATGATCTTCCAATTTGAGTCGTGCAGAAAAGGGAAGATTCGTGTGATTTGTATTTCTGGGACGTTGCTGATGTGGGGGAGTGCAACTACGTTGATTATTTGGTTAGCCGAGGAATCCCAATACCAGCAGGTTGGGGTGTTGGAAAAGTAATCAAGGAACGGCAGAAGAGGAAGATGCAAAGCGTAGGTTAAAGATGCGCCTCCTCGATCATGGCTAAGCAACAATGCCGAACGGCCTTGACAAAGAATGAGGAGATGAAAGAGCTTGTGAAGATAATGGGCAAAATTGATGTGCTCAGAGGATGGTTGTCTCTTTATTTGCAAAGTGTATGTAGCACTCGTGATGTATTCAATGGGCTATGACGTGAGCACTTTGTTGAAACTAGTAATGTATGAAACCCGTAGCAGTGTCAAGCGTAGTGTTGTGAACATCTAATGATTTCTATTAACGAAAATCAGGGGGTATCCCCTTTTGCTCATAAATAAATAAATAGCAGAGGCCCTTTTGGTAATAAATAAATAAATTAGCAGAGGCCCTGTCGAGTCAGCTTTGTTCTCATTCAAAGACGTCGAGCAAATTGTAGTCCAACAGCAAACTATGTCATCAAATTCAAGTTTCACAGCCAAATATGAGTACAACTAAACAACAATGTCATCATGTTTTAGTCGTCATACAATCACCAAACACAAATCAGCATACATAACAAGTGATGTTCTCACAGAAAATACTAAACAACATGTTCATCGGGTTTCAGTTGTCATAGCAAACACAATTTCACATAGTAGATAAAAACGCCTTCCGACAGCAAATCGACAAAAGCAATGTAATCATCATCCGCAGCAGCAGCGCCAACATCTTCGCCATGTGTATCATCAATCGTAATTCCCCATGGTGTCATCTTCTTCTTCGTCCTCAACGCCCTCGAACATTGGCTTCTTCTTGATCAACTCTTGTATGTCCACATCACGATAGGCAATCTTTTCGCGGCGGCCATTGACGTGATGGTTCTCAAAGATATTAGGAACATCTGTTATCTTGTACATCAGAGCAAGTAAGCATCATCTTGTTGTGCAACTTCATTAAACGAATTCCTCTGCTCAAACCTTTGCAATACTCTCCAGCCATCGCTACGTGCAAATGTGTCTTCCAAGAAAAATATCTGTGTTGCTTGATTTGCCAAAATAAAAGGCTCGTTGGTCTGGTACGCCACCTTGACATTGATGGATTTGAAATAATCATCATCTCTGGGTTTTGCGATCTTGGAAAATAGGTTATACCGACGATAGAACAACAGAACCACACACCGATGATCCTCGAAACTGGAGATATACTACAACTGAACAATGTCTGTTATGTTAGCATACATTTCAGTTGTCTCTTTGACATACGTATCCGTGCTCATGATGGCACTGTTTTGTGTCTTCCTGCCTTCGTCTCGTGCAACAGTGTTGTAGCGCACATCTCCAACAACGCAAAATTCATAATGTCTTACCCGAGTATCAGGACCCATTGCTAGTGAGTAAAGGGCATCATTAACTGCCTGCCCATCCTCCCGCATGTTCTTAACCTATGGTTAGAAAATAGACAAGCTGATCATCTTATGTACTCAATATATTAAAAAAACTGACAGTGTAGTTGAAAAGCTTACATGACTCTTGAACCATTTCACAAATCCTGCCATAACCAGTTTGTCAATGTTTCTTGGATTTTGCAATAGTAACTCCTTTTTGTAGATGTTGCACAACATAGTGATCGCGTCAAACATCTAAATATATAAGAATGTGCTGCAAGTTTAGTAGATTATGATGTATAAGTTGTAGTACTTAGCACTTACTTGATATAAGGTAGTATCTCAGGACAGTTTTTCAACACATACCAAACCATTTTGTCCAAATCTTTAGGTTTGTCCTCTTGTCGACTCTTCCATGTAACTCGAACAGAATAATCGAAAACATTGAGCCCGGGATTGTCTTCATCCACCTCTTTGCTAAGCTGATCACTGTCCAATGTAACGGATCTTGCTAAGTATTGCGTATGACAGCGGATTCCTGTCACAGCGAACACATGCATCGTAACCATGTGTTGTTCGCCCTGACATAGTGCCCAAAGCCGGATAATCATGGATGCACCAAATTATAACAGCACGTAGAAAGAAATCAACTAGTGGGCTGCTATATAGGTCTCGAGTGAGAACACCCCTCCATAGCTTTTGAAGTTCCTCCACAAGAGGCTCCATGGACAAATCAAAATCCTTTCCAGGACTTTTGGGACCTGGGATGAGCAAGGACATCATGTAGTTTGATTCTTTGGTGCAGACATTTGGAGGCATGTTGTAAGGGATATAAGCAAGCCGCCACATGCTATATGTGGCGCCCGTGGCAAAATGGGTTAAATCCATCCGGCTAAGCCAAGTCTAATGTTTCTCGGGTCATCAAGAAACTTTTCGTGTTTCGATTGAAGCTTTTCCACTCACTACCATGTGATGGATGGCTCATTACATTCGATCTCTCAGACTCTGGTTCCTAGAATGCCACAAGACATCCTCTCTTGTTTCAAAGATCATGAAACAACCTCTACAATCTTGGTGTAATTGGAAAATGTCTCGAGAACATTATGAGGAATCCTCTTCACAAAGATCGCCATCTTTCCATCTTGATGATTTGCATTTCGGCATTCACTTAAGTTGGCATAATCCTTCCTAATGTAACACAATTATTCTTACAAACATGGATCATATCATGTCCAATTCCAACTGCACGAAGGAAATTCTTCATTTTATCAGAGGCGTGTGGCAGCTCGACGATCTCGGGAAAGCTTTGCGGAAAGCAGCCAACATCGCATCGAATGATTTTTGGTCATCCGCCGATGTCTTCACCAAGAAAGGTGACCATAGCTGAGAATACTGACAGCTTATTTCCTGGTGTGACAGCCACGTTGCATTGTTCCAACATGCGGGCCCACCATTTTTCTTCTGCAGGTGAAAGTTCACGGAATGCACGAGCATCTCGTAGCATTGTTTCAATGTTGGTCAAACTCATTGGCTCCGCCACCTCCTCCTCCTCCTCCTCTTCCACCTGAGCATCAGGTAGATCAAGATGGTGATCTGCTGCTTACACGTAGTCAATAACATTGACGTTCACAGCTTCACCATGATGAACCCACCTAGTATATGTGACCGACATCCCATACAAGTGTAGATGATTTTGCACAGTTGATCGGGTCTTGTAACTGAATTCATACAACTGCTACCTCGGTAGAGAACATCTGATTTCGACCACCGTACTCAGCTCGAGATAAAGTTCATGAAGTTTTCAACCCCTCGACATATGCAGCGAAGAATCTTTGAGCGAAGTTATCCAAGTCATGTCCATCTCGTTAGACATACAAATTAGTTCTTCTACTAGATATTACAGAAAAACATATATGCTTTTTATGAAGTCCGTAAGGAAATACCTAGGTCGATGTCTAAAGCTATGGCAAGATATTTGGACGAAAGCAGATCTAAGTAACGAAATATATGTAAAGCTAATTCAGCAAACAGATTTGAGTGCTAAATTATGGCAGGTTGTTTCAAAGAATCAATGAGGCCGACCTCACAACCACCGAACTATCAAGGCCATCGCAGCAACAAAGATCGAGTATAAAACGGTGTAGAGCTATTTCACCTAACAGATTGGCTACTAGACCATGGCAATCCACGCCACAATAAATATATGGCAGGATATTTTAGCAACTAATCGGCCTTGGCATGCCATCTCAGCTAAGCGATTGAGTGCGAGCAGGCAAGGAAGCTTCTTAGCGAGCATATTGATCAGTAAACTACTTCAAAGAAGCAGTGAGATTAACAGCGTCTATCGGCTAACATTCAGCGCTACACCGACATGGACAGGGCCTCGCCTAGAATGCGCATGATCGGGAGAAGTCGACCGCCGTGCGTCTCCACACGAACGTCGCCAGCGGTGGCGGCGCTGACCACCGTGCGCCTCCACAAGAACATCGCCAGCGGTGGCGGCGCGGCTAGAGGACGGCAGTCTACAAGAGCGTACTTTGGGAGCGAAAGGATCGCCGTGCGTCCCCTCGACGAACCGCGTATTCTACGAAGATCTTTATCGGTCAGACCGCATAACAACATACGTTGTTCCCTTTGTCATCGGTATGTTACTTGCCCGAGATTCCATCGTTGGTATCTCATACCTAGTTCAATCTCGTTACCGTCAAGTCTCTTTACTCGTTCCGTAATACATCATCCCGCAACTAACTCATTAGTTGCAATGCTTGCAAGGCTTATAGTGATGTGCATAACTGAGTGGGCCCAGAGATACGTCTCCGACAATCGGAGTGACAAATCCTAATCTCGAAATACGCCAACTTGGCAAGTACCTTTGAAGACACCTGTAGAGCACCTTTATAATCATCCAGTTACGTTTTGACATTTGGTAGCACATAAACTGTTCCTCCGGTAAACGGGAGTTGCATAATCTCATAGTCATAGGAACATGTATAAGTCATGAAGAAAGCAATAGCAGAATACTAAACGATCGAGTGCTAAGCTAACGGAATGGGTCAAGTCAATCACAGCATTCTCCTAATGATGTGATCCCGTTAATCAAATGACAACTCATGTCAATGGCTAGGAAACATAACCATCTTTGATCAATGAGCTAGTCAAGTAGAGGCATACTAGTGACACTGCTTGTCTATGTATTCACACAAGTATTATGTTTCCTGTTAATACAATTCTAGCATGAATAATAAACATTTATCATGATATAAGGAAATAAATAATAACTTTATTATTGCCTCTAGGGCATATTTCCTTCAGTCTCCCACTTACACTAGAGTCAATAATCTAGATTACACAGTAATGATTCTAACACCCATGGAGCCTTGGTGCTGATCATGTTTTGCTCGTAGAAGAGGCTTCGTCAACGGGTCTGCAACATTAAGATTTGTATGTATCTGGCAAATTTCTATGTCAATTGCACCAGTATTGTCACAAAAGATTTTCATTGGACCCGATGCACTAGGTATGACACCTAGATCGGATATGAACTTCTTCATCCAGACTCCTTCATTTGCTGCTTCCGAAGCAGCTATGTACTCCGCTTCACACGTAGATCCCGCCACAACGCTTTGTTTAGAACTGCACCAACTGACAGCTCCACCATTCAATGTGAACATGTATCCGGTTTGCGACTTAGAATCGTCCGGATCAGTGTCAAAGCTTGCATCAACGTAACCATTTACGATGAGCTCTTTGTCACCTCCAAAGACGAGAAACATATCCTTAGTCCTTTTCAGGTATTTCAGATGTTCTTGACCGTTGTCCAAAGATCCACTCTGGATTACTTTGGTACCTACCGCTAAACTTATAGCAAGGCACACATCAAGTCTGGTACATAGCATTGCATACATGATAGAGCCTATGGCTGAAGCATAGGGAACATCTTTCATCTTCTCTCTATCTTCTGCAGTGGTCGGGCATGGAGTCTTACTCAACTTCACACCTTGTAACACAGGCAAGAACCCTTTCTTTGCTTGATCCATTTTCGAACTTCTTCAAAACTTTGTCAAGGTATGTGCTTTGTGAAAGTCCAATTAAGCGTCCTGATCTATCTCTATAGATTTTGATGCCCAATATGTAAGCAGCTTCACCGAGGTCCTTCATTGAAAAACTCTTATTCAAGTATCCCTTTATGCTATCCAGAAATTCTATATCATTTCCAATCAGCAATATGTCATCCACATATAATATCAGAAATGCTACAGAGCTCCCACTCACTTTCTTGTAAATACAGGCTTCTCCAAAAGCTGTATAAAACCAAATGCTTTGATCACACTATCGAAGCGCTTATTCCAACTCCGAGAGGCTTGCACCAGTCCATAAATGGATCATTGGAGCTTGCACACTTTGTTAGATCCCTTTGATCGACAAAACCTTCCTGTTGCATCATATACAACTCTTCTTCCAGAAATCCATTCAGGAATGCAGTTTTGACATCCATCTGCCAAATTTCATAATCATAAAATGCAGCAATTACTAACAGGATTCGGACAGACTTAAGCATCGCTACGGGTGAGAAAGTCTCATCGTAGTCAATCCCTTGAACTTGTCGAAAACCTTTCGCAACAAGTCGAGCTTTGTAGACAGTAACATTACCGTCAGCGTCAGTCTTCTTCTTGAAGATCCATTTATTCTCAATGGCTTGCCGGTCATCGGGCAAGTCAAGCAAAGTCCACACTTTGTTTTCATACATGGATCCCATCTCAGATTTCATGGCCTCAAGCCATTTTGCGGAATCTGGGCTCACCATCGCTTCTTCATAGTTTGTAGGTTCGTCATGGTCTAGTAACATAACCTCCAGAACAGGATTTCCGTACCACGGTTGTGCGGATATTACTCTGGTTGACCTAGAGGTTCAGTAACAACTTGATCTGAAGTTTAATGATCATCATCATTAACTTCCTCACTAATTGGTGTAGGTGTCACAGGAACCGGTTTCTGTGATGAACTACTTTCCAATAAGGGAGCAGGTACAGTTACCTCATCAAGTTCTACTTTCCTCCCACTCACTTCTTTCGAGAGAAACTCCTCTAGAAAGATTCCAAATTTAGCAACAAAAGTCTTGCCTTCGGATCTGTGATAGAAGGTGTACCCAACAGTCTCTTTTGGGTATCCTATGAAGACACATTTCTCCGATTTGGGTTCGAGCTTATCAGGTTGAAGGTTTTTCACATAAGCATCGCAACCCCAAACTTTATGAAACGACAACTTTGGTTTCTTGCCAAACAATAGTTCATAAGGAGTCGTCTCAACGGATTTAGATGGTGCCCTATTTAACGTGAATGCAGCCGTCTCTAGAGCATAACCCCAAAATGATAGCGTTAAATCAATAAGAGACATCATAGATAGCACCGTATATAGTAAAGTATGATTACGACGTTCGGACACACCATTACGCTGTGGTGTTCCGGGTGGCGTGAGTTGCGAAACTATTCCGCATTGTTTCAAATGAAGACCAAACTCGTAACTCAAATATTCTCCTCCACGATCAGATCACAGAAACTTTATTTTCTTATTACGATGATTTTCAACTTCACTCTGAAATTCTTTAACTTTTCAAATGTTTCAGACTTATGTTTCATTAAGTAGATATACCCATATCTGCTCAAATCATCTGTGAAGGTGAGAAAATAACGATACCCGCCGCGAGCCTCAACATTCATCGGACCACATACATTTGTATGTATGATTTCCAATAAATCTGTTGCTCGCTCCATAGTTCCGAAGAACAACGTTTTAGTCATCTTGCCCATGAGGCACGTTTCGCAAGTACCAAGTGATTCATAATCAAGTGGTTCCAAAAGTCCATCAGCATGGAGTTTCTTCATGCGCTTTACACCGATATGACCTAAACGACAGTGCCACAAATAAGTTGCACTATCATTATCAACTCTGCATCTTTTGGCTTCAATACAATGAATATGTGTATCACTACTATCGAGATTGAACAAAAATAGACCACTCTTCAAGGGTGCATGACCATAAAAGATATTACTCATATAAATAGAACAACCATTATTCTCTGATTTAAATGAATAACCGTCTCGCATTAAACAAGATCCAGATATGATGTTCATGCTCAACTCTGGCACCAAATAACAATTATTCAGGTCTAAAACTAATCCGGAAGGTAGATGTAGAGGTAGCGTGCCGACCATGATCACATCAACTTTGGAACCATTTCCCACGCGCATCGTCACCTCGTCCTTAGCTAATCTTCGCTTAATCCGTAGTCCCTGCTTCGAGTTGCAAATATTGGCAATGTAACCAGATCAAATACCCAAAAGCTATCTGCGAGCATTAGTAAGGTACACATCAATAACATGTATGTCACATATACCTTTGTTCACCTTGCCATCCTTCTTATCCGCCAATACTTGGGGCAGTTCCGCTTCTAGTGACCATCCGCTTGCGGAGAAGCACTCGGCCTCGTGCTTAGGTCCGGACTTGGGTTTCTTCTCCTAAGCAGAACTTGTTTGCTGTTCTTCTTGAAGTTCCTTCTTCTTCCCTTTGCCCTTTTCTTGATATCGGTGGTCTTATTGACCATCAACACTTGATGCTCCTTCTTGATTTCTACCTCCATGACCTTTTAGCATTGTGAAGAGCTCGGAATCGCCTTATCCATCCCTTACATGTTATAGTTCATCACGAAGCTCTTGTAGCTTGGTGGCGTGATTGAAGAATTCTTTCAATGACGCTATCATCCGTAAGATTAACTCCCGCTGAATCAAGTGATTGTTATACCCGCACATTCCGAGTATATGCTCACCGATGTAACTATTCTCCTCCATCTTGCAGTTGTAGAACTTATTGGAGACTTCATATCTCTCAATCCGGGCATTTGCTTGAAATATTAACTTCAACTCTTGGAACATCTCATATGCTCCATGACGTTCAAAACGTCGTTGAAGTCCCGGTTCTAAGCCGTAAAGCATGGCACACTGAACTATCGAGTAGTCATCAGCTTTGCTCTGCCACACGTTCATAACATCTGGTGTTGCTCCTGCAGCAGGTTTGGCACCTAGCGGTGCTTCCAGGACGTATTTCTTCTGTGCAGCAATGTGGATAATCCTCAAGTTACGAACCCAGTCTGTGTAATTGCTACCATCATCTTTCAACTTTGCTTTCTCAAGGAACGCATTAAAATTCAACAGAACAACAACACGGGCCATCTATCTACAACAACATAGACAAGAAAGATACTATCATGTACTAAGTTCATGATAAATTTAAGTTCAATTAATCATATTACCTAAGAACTCCCACTTAGATAGACATCCATCTAATCCTCTAAGTGATCACGTGATCCAAATCAACTAAACCATGTCCGATCATCACGTGAGATGGAGTAGTTTCAATGGTGAACATCACTATGTTGATCATATCTACTATATGATTCACGCTGACCTTTCGGTCTCAAAGGTTTCGAGGCCATATCTGTTATATGCTAGGCTCGCCAAGTTTAACTCGAGTATTCCGCGTGTGCAACTGTTTTGCACCCGCTGTATTTGAACGTAGAGCCTATCACACCGATCATCATGTGGTGTCTCAGCACGAAGAACTTTCGCAACGGTGCATACTCAGGGAGAACACTTATACCTTGATAATTTAGTGAGAGATCATCTTATAATGCTACCGTCACTCAAAACAAGATAAGATGCATAAAAGATAAACATCACATGCAATCAATATAAGTGATATGGTATGGCCTTCATCATCTCGTGCTTGTGATCTCCATCTTCAAAGCACCGTCATGATCACCATCGTCACCGGCGCGACACCTTGATCTCCATCGTAGCATCGCTGTCGTCTCGCCAACTTATGCTTCTACGACTATCGCTACCGCTTAGTGATAAAGTAAAGCATTACAGGGCGATTGCATTGCATACAATAAAGCGATAACCATATGGCTCCTGCCAGTTGCCGATAACTCGGTTACAAAACATGATCATCTCATACAATAAAATTTAGCATCATGCCTTGACCATATCACATCACAACATGCCCTACAAAAACAAGTTAGACGTCCTCTACCTTGTTGTTGCAAGTTTTACGTGGATGCTACGGGTTGAGCAAGAACCGTTCTTACCTACGCATCAAAACCACAACGATAGTTTGTCAAGTTAGTGTTGTTTTAACCTTCTCAAGGACCGGGCATAGCCACACTCGGTTCAACTAAAGTTGGAGAAACTGACACCCGCTAGTCACCTGTGTGCATAGCACGGTGATAAAACCAGTCTCGCGTAAGCGTACGCGTAATGTCGGTCCGGGCCGCTTCATCCAACAATACCGCCGAACCAAAGTATGACATGCTGGTAAGCAGTATGACTTATATCACCCACAACTCACTTGTGTTATACTCGTGCATATAACATCACGCATAAAACCAGGCTCGGATGCCACTGTTGGGGAACGTAGTAATTTCAAAAAAAATCCTACGCACACGCAAGATCATGGTGATGCATAGCAATGTGAGGGGAGAGTGTTGTCTACGTACCCTCGTAGACCGTAAGCGGGAGCGTTATATCAACGCGGTTGATGTAGTCATACGTCTTCACGATCCGACCGATCCAAGTACCGAAAGCACGGCACCTCCGAGTTCTGCACACGTTCGGCTCGGTGACGTCCTCGCCTTCTCGATCCAGCAAGAGGGGTGAAGTAGTAGATGAGTTTCGGCAGCACGACGGCGTGGTGACGGTGTTGGTGAAGAACAATCTTTGCAGGGCTTCGCCTAAGCACTACGAAAACTATGACGGAGGATAAACTAGAGGAGACGGGGTTGCCGGCACACGGCTTGGTGTTTCTTGATGTGTCTTGGGTGCTAGCCCTACCCCTCTATTTATATGTTGAGCCTTGGGGTCGAAACTTGGAGTAAAAGCCTCCACAAAGTCGGTTTCACCCGAAAGGCGAGAGTCCTTCTCGGACTCCAGGCCAGACGCCAGGTTCCTTGGCGTCGACCTGCACGCCAGGACCTCAAGGCGTCGCCCCGGACTCCACAAAACTTCCTTTGCGCTTCCAAAACCTCGTGGGCTTTCCTTTGGCCCAGATAAATTGTTCTTGTGCCCAAACATTTCGGAAACATCCTAACCCCTTCCGATGGATTTCGAACCTTTCGAGATCAAACACTACTATCCACATATCAATCTTTACTTCCGGACCATTCCGGAGTTCCTCGTCATATCCGTGATCTCATCCAAAACTCCGAACAACATTCGGTCACCAACATACATAACTCATAGTACTATATCATCAACGAACGTTAAGCATGCGAACCCTACGGGTTCGAGAACTATGTAGACATGACCGAGACACCTCTCTGGTCAATAACCAATAGCGGGACCTGGATGCCCATATTGGCTCCTACATATTCTACGAAGTTCTTTATCGGTCAGACCGCATAACAACATACGTTTTTCCCTTTGTCATCGGTATGTTACTTGCCCAAGATTCCATCGTCGGTATCTCAATACCTAGTTCAATCTCGTTACCGGAAAGTCTCTTTACTCGTTTCGTAATACATCATCCCGCAACTAACTCATTAGTTGCAATGCTTGCAAGGCTTATAGTGATGTGCATAACCGAGTGGGCCCAGAGATACCTCTCCGACAATCGGAGTGACAAATCCTAATCTCGAAATACGCCAACCCAGCATGTACCTTTGGAGACACCTATAGAGCACCTTTATAATCACCCAGTTACGTTGTGACGTTTGGTAGCACACAAAGTGTTCCTCCGGTAAACGGGAGTTGCATAATCTCATAGTCATAGGAACATGTATAAGTCATGAAGAAAGCCATAGTAGAATACTAAACGATCGAAAAGCTAAGCTAACGGAATGGGTCAAGTCAATCACAAAGATTCTCCTAATTATGTGATCCAGTTAATCAAATGACAACTCATGTCAATGGCTAGGAAACATAACCATCTTTGATCAACGAGCTAGTCAAGTAGAGGCATACTAGTGACACTCTGTTTGTCTATGTATTCACACAAGTATTATGTTTCCGGTTAATACAGTTCTAGCATGAATAATAAATATTTATCATGATATAAGGAAATAAATAATAACTTTATTATTGCCTCTAGGGCATATTTCCTTCACCCACCACCATGAAAATCAGGGGATGAGAGAGAGAGGCAATTTACATTAACCCTTTCGTAGGTTCCCGTAGATGTAGAAATATGTGAAATGCGTGAATGTTCATTTGCAGATAAGGCATTCCCTCATTGATCCTTTTGTCCCACAAGATCTTGATCTTCCGTGCAACGCATGGGCATCTTTCTAGTACTCCTACAATATACTATATTATTGTGAAAGTTCATATACACCGGCCGAGATTAATGCAAACACGGAAGATTTTCATTACATTTTGAACTTTTATAGGACAGAAAAATAAAAGAAACCCGACCATAAACCTATTCTACGGCGGCGACCCACGTCCTCCATCTGCGATCTCCATGTACGGGGGCGGGGTTCAAGCCCCGTGAAGTGAAGGTGCGGTCTCCGGCGAGGAAAAGTAGAACAGGGAGACGGACCGCCGGTTGGCACACCATGCACCGCCGCCTCCATGCCCTACTCATCTCGGAGGAGTCCCGACCTCGGCGGTGCCGGACGTTGACGGCGACAAGTAGGACGCGTGGCTGACGGTGCTCCCATCGTCGGCCGCCAGCGTAACTATCGCCAGCGGGCGACTTGAGCGAGGGCGGCGACCTCGAGCTTCATCCCCGAAGACAAGCTCTCCCGCAGAGCGTTCGCGCTTGCGGTCATGGCGGATATGGTGCCAGGTAGGAGGACGATGCGCTATGGTGTGGAGGTTAGCTGGGTGTTGCCGCTTTAAGTAGCGCATTCCGGTGAGGCCAAGCGTCCTGGTGCGTCATTAAGTCGCCGGAGTTGGTTCCTTGGGCACTGAGCCTCTTAACGACGGCATACGGACGGATGGCACGAATGCGGGCATCTGGCGCCGGCTGGGAACGCACCGCGCGACGGCGCGAGGGACGAGGGTTTTTGGTGTGCCAGGGTAGTCTGTTGTGGTCATGGCAACGTTGGAGATGCCCTTTGCTCACATGCGATCGACGCATGTCATTGAAAAAGAAAGACGACCCGGCATGGTCTTAGGTCCTGAGGATGCAGTTGGCCGCGCTACACAATTCCGCGGACGCGTCCCGGCGCCCCGTGCATCCTCGACGAGCCGGGTGTTGGGGTGTGTTTGGATTGTGGCCAAAGTGCACCTTACCAAAATTTTGTTCATGACCCAAAGATTGGTCTTTGTTTGGATGGTTGCCATTTTTTGGCATGCCAATGAACTCTAGCCAACTCTAGTTCATTTTTCTTGCCGATGTCGGCCAAATCATGGGCTACCAAAACCTCAACCAAAATTTTGGCTACCCAATACTTTGATGGGGAAACCTTGGGCACAAACCAAACATACTGTTGGTCGTGCCACAACACTAACGCCACCCTCGGCACACTGAAACCGACCGTGCCTAGCGACGATGAGCGTTTCGCTCACTGCGGTCGCCGTGTCTAGAGGCGGTGCTGGAGCCACGCCATGTTGTTGGCCCCCACGACCCACATGAACGGTTCCCGGTAGCGAGGAGGTCGTGGGCCAGCTACTCCATTGGACTAGTTGCGCTACGTCGTCCCGACAGGGTGTCCCACATGTCGGTTTCCCTGTTTTCCCGGCCATATTCGAGCATCAGTGCTCCGTGTTGCACATTAGGCCTTTCACTATGTAGGCCAAGCGAGACAACTTATTGTTTATTTGAGCCGTTCAAGTATAATCATGTGGTGTTTGCTTATTTCTCATTCCTCTCCAACCCTCTTCTCCATCGATCATGTCGCCCTCCGGTCGAGTCCATCCTCCCGCATGCCTCATTTGAACATTCCGTCGAGTACCATTCGCATGTGGGCCTAGACCATGCTTGTATTTCCAATGTTTATTTGTAATTTGTCCGACATGCATACAAACAAACGGTTCGTTTAAAGTTTCACTTTGCCTCCACTATGTGTCGCTTCGCGTCTTAGTTTTGACATCCCATTTGGTTCATGCCCCAACACATGTTGACGAGATCGATTGATGTTCAGAGATCAATTGCGTGTCGTGCAAGGAGATAAAGGTTTGATCTGTTTCTATGATAGAAATGACCCTCCGGGGGGGATCAGAGGGAGTATATTGTACGTTCATAAGCGAAATGAACGTATTGTACCCACCCTAGTCCTCTTTCAATCGATCTCCGGACCCCGAGATGAAATCGAGAGAGAACGAGTGGGGGCATGTGTGATACCTAAGGCGGATTCAAAATTTTGAACCGGTGATCATAGCATCCGCAAATCATATATAAAGGGTATTCAATGTTCGTTTCGTTTTTGAACGTACAATATACTCCCTCCTATCCTTTATAGTTTACATATAAGCTTTATGTGTAGTCAAAGTATCTCTACTTTGATAAAAAAAAGTATCAACATTCAACAATGCCCAATCAATATTGTTAGATTCGTATGTACTCCTAGATTTGTACGAGATGGTTTCCAATTTGTTTTCAACCACGTGAATGTGCTTGTTCTCGCGCATGCTCTTCCTACTAGGATTTCGCCACGATAGCCAGTCAAATAGTAACTTTTTTAAGCTCCTGTCTAATAGTACTAGTGAGTATCGACAACATCTGTATTAGAGTATGCAAGGTTTATAGTTGTACTCCTCCTTCCATTTATATAGGGCCTATGTGGAGGAGAGAGATGTGACAAAGTAAGGGGAGTGAGCTCTCATGCAAGAGCCTAGCTATATATGCATTCCTAGTTAAATACGTATAATAAATATGAAGAAAGAGATGGAGAGGAGATGGAAAAAAGTACTAATACAATAGCCAACCTTATACTTTTTTTATGGAAATAGCCAACCTTATAGCCCACACTCTTGTATGAGTGCATATAATAGATGATGGCTATAGATGACATGGCAAGAACTTATAGCCATTGACTGGCTATATTATTAACCATGCTCTAATGCGTTTTTCAAAACCGCATTTGACTACTGACAAGATTAATAGTACATGAGATGTATAATGTGAAAATTATATCATTGGAAGCTCCTTTCACATACGTATCCCTGCCTTACCCTCCCTTTCGGTCACTTACTGGTAGACCCCATGCTTGCTAGGCCCCGCATGTCAGTTACTCAATGGGTTTGGCCACATCAGGGGATCCTCATCCATAGTATACTTCCTCTGTTTTTATTTACTCCGCATAAAATGACACGGGCGGGGGAGGGGGAGGGACGTCGGTTTGCTCTCAATTGCGGTCCCACAAGCGAGCGAAAATGCAAGACGAAGCGCGTTCCATTTGATGAGCGACGTGGAGGGTCCAGCGTGCCGGGCTGCAACATGAACGCGACAAGAGCGATGTATAGTCAAAACCGATTGAGCGGTCGTCACCGGAACCACTATTCATACTAGAACCTTTGCTGCTCGGCCTACGCCAGCCACTGCCCTAAAACCACACCTAATCTCTAGCCCCTTCCCCCACCTTTTGATCCCCTAGCCCGCATCAAGCGTCCCCTAGTTCGCCGGAAAGCCATGGTGCGCCGCAAGATCACGTCCTACAAGATGCTGACGCCGGAGCGCCGCGCAAAAATCGCGGTGGCGGTCGATGCCAGAGACCTCCGTTCCCAAGCTCGCTTTGTGGCGGGCCAATCCCCGAGTTCTCTGGAGCCAAGCTACAAGGAGGAGGATGCCGATCCAATGTTCATGGCGGCGCAGAAGGCCCCCGATGGGTATGAGACGATGGACGTCGACTTCGTGCCGGCGTCCGAGTCCCCCATGGTGCAAAGCGGACCAGCGGTTCAACTCGGGCGATACTAAAGGAGGACCGGAGGCGAGGCTCAACTCGACACGGAGCGCCACAGATGCCGCTGCCATCGAGGCTCTCCTGCAGGCGGAACCAGATGTCGTGGATGTGAACCGGGCAGCGGAGACTCAACTTGAGGCGGAGCGCGCGGATGCCACTGCCATCGAGGCCCTCTAGTAGGCGGAACCGGACGTCCTGGACTTGAACCGGGCGGCAGAGGCTCAACTCGACGCGGAGCGCGCGGATGCCGCTCTATTCGAGGCCCTCCTGCAGGCGGAACCAGACGTCCTGGACTTCAACCGGGCGGCGGAGGGTCGACTCGACGCGGAGCGCGCGGATGCCACTGCCATCGAGGCCCTCCTGCAGGCGGAACCGGACGTCCTCGACTTGAACCGAGCGGTGCTCTCGTCTGTGCAGAGTGCCCACACGCTCCGTGTGAACGAGTAGCTAGAGGCCGAGGACAACCACGGTGCGGAGACACACGTTGGCAGCTACGGCTAGTTCCCGCCTGCAGCCAAAGACAACGAGGCTGTCTCGGTCGGAGAGCAGTGATAGTTTTTCTTTATGTTGTTGTTTTTATGGATCTTTTGTTGTGTAAAAACATATATTGTTATGCAAGTCGCCTGACTTGGGTCAGTCTACCATTTCAGGCGGTTGGATGAATATCCTATGTCTCCTAACCCTTCTTCCTCACCCCTTCTTCTTCCCCAACAGACCACCGCACGGGCCGGACGGATACTCCCCAACATGCGGTTGGATAAACATAATCTATGAACGAAAATTATGTGTCAGTGTAGGATGGCTGAGTTTGGTTTGTTCACATGCGACAACACGTGTCGCTGAGGGTGCGTTCCTTGGTTGGGTTTGCGGCGTGCAGGAGCGATCGTGCATGTGAGGGTGCGGTGCGACCACAAGTGCAGGAGCGACCGTGTGAGGGTGCGGTGCGATCACGACAACCGTGCACAAGTGTACCTCCTTTTCATTTTGAAAACTTTAGGCAAGGTTGGCAAAATGTGTGGCGAAGTATGGCAATGCAAGGCCTAGACCCAAACAGATAAGTACGTAGTACTACGTCTCGAGTACTAGTGTTAAAAAGAAAGGCGGGTTTTCCTTCAAGGGATTAATCGATACAAATCCTCGTTTCACGTGTCAATTAATTCGTATTTTTTTCTCCAAAGCCCAAAGAGCTAACCATCTCACTCCTCATCGCTTGATTAATGCAGCGCCATGCAAACTGTAGGACCTTGAGAAGAGGTGTCTAGAGGGGGGGTGATTAGACACTAAGTACCAAAGTTGCAGTTTTTAACTTCTTTAGGTTTAAGTGGAGTTTAGGCACAAGTTTAACATTCATAATACATAACAAACAAGCATGCAAAGAGTATATAGGCAGCGGAAATTAAAGCATGCAACTTGCAAGAATGTAAAGGGAAGGGTTTGGAGGATTCAAACGCAATTGGAGACACAGATGTTTTTGTCGTGGTTCCGATAGGTGGTGCTATCGTATATCCACGTTGATGGAGACTTCAACCCACGAAGGGTAACGGTTGCGCGAGTCCACGGAGGGCTCCACCCACGAAGGGTCCACGAAGAAGCAACCTTGTCTATCCCACCATGGCCGTCGCCCACGAAGGACTTGCCTCACTAGCGGTAGATCTTCATGAAGTAGGCGATCTCCTTGCCCTTACAAACTCCTTGGTTCAACTCCACAATCTTGTCAGAGGCTCCCAAGTGACACCTAGCCAATCTAGGAGACACCACTCTCCAAGAAGTAACAAATGGTGTGTTGATGATGAACTCCTTGCTCTTGTGCTTCAAATGATAGTCACCCCAACACTCAACTCACTCTCATGGGATTTGGATCTAGTGGAAAGAAGATTTGAGTGGAAAGCAACTTGGGGAAGGCTAGAGATCAAGATTCATATGGCAGGAATGGAATATCTTGGCCTCAACACATGAGTAGGTGGTTCTCTCTCAGAACTGGTAAGTTGGAAGTGTAGGTTTGTTCTGATGGCTCTCTCCACAAATGAAGAGGAGGTGGAGGGTATATATACCTCCACACAAAATCTAACTGCTACACACAATTTACCAAACTCGGTGGGACCGAATCAACAAACTCGGTCGGACCGATTCAAGAAACCTAGTGACCGTTAGTGATTTCGATGGGACCGACATGCAACTCGGTAGGACCAATATGGTTAGGGTTAGGCATAACATAATCTTGGGAGACTGACACACAAACTCGGTGAGACCGATTTTGGTAATTAGCTAACAAGAGAGTTGGTCAGGTAAACTCGGTGGGACCGATTCACTCTTTTCGGTGAGACCGAAATGTTACGAAAGGGAAACAGAGAGTTTACATTGCAATCTCGGTGGGACCGATCGCTCACTTCGGTTAGACCGAAACGTTACGAAGGGAAACAGAGAGATTACAATCCCATCTCGGTGAGACCGAGATCCCTATTGGTGAGACCGATTTGCCTAGGGTTTGTGGCAGTGGCTTTGACATCTGAACTCGGTGGCGCCGGATAGAAAGAATTGGTGGGGCCGAGTTTGATTTTAGGTTTAGGTCATATGTGTGGAAGTGGGAAAGTGGTTGAGGGTTTTGGAGCATATCACTAAGCACTGTGGAGCAAGAAACTCATTAAGCAACACCTCATCCCTCCTTGATAGTATTGGCTTTTCCTATAGACTCAATGTGATCTTGGATCACTAAAGTGTAAAATGAAGAGTCTTGAGCTTGAAGCTTGAGCCAATCCTTTGTCCTTAGCATCTTGAAGGAGTTCCCACATCCTTTATCCATGCCACTCCATTGTTGAACTTATCTGAAATATACTAGATAAAAGTGTTAGTCCAACAAGAGATATGTTGACATTAATTACCAAAACCACCTAGGGAGCACTTGTGCTTTCACAAATCAATCTTCTCACTTCCGCATGCATGCAGGGGATATTAATGTCCTTGGTTGCTAGTATGAGGCAAACCCCATCAATTTTTCCTCGATTAGTGTTAGTGGCCTTTTGCAAATTTTAATTTTGATATACTGGCCTTGTGTACAAAAAAATGGAGGTAGTAACTATATTTGACTTCCTTCCCCATTGCGGTGACGTCGATGATATCTCGAACGCCAGGATTCGCCAAGTCGCTCGACAGAGAACACCATTGAGGGAGACCATGGTAAGTCATTCACAAGTGCACCCGCAAGCCAAGACAACCGCCTTATTTGCATCCGTGAAGTCCGTATACCTCTTGAGCATCGCGTTGGTTTTCCTTGAAGAGGAAAGGGTGATGCAAGAAAGTAGCGTAAGTATTTCCCTCGGTTTTTGAGAACCAAGGTATCAATCCAGTAGGAGACCACGCTCGAGTCCCACGCACCTACACAAACAAATAAGAACCTCGCAACCGATAAAAGGGTTGTCAATCCCTTCACGGTCACTTACGAGAGTGAGATCTGATAGATATGATAAGATAATATTTTTGGTATTTTTATGATAAAGAGTAAATAAAGATGCAAAGTAAAATAAACGGCAATAGAAATATCTAAGTATTGGAAGATTAATATGATGGAAAATAGACCCGGGGGCCAAAGGTTTCACTAGTGGCTTCTCTCAAGAGCATAAATATTACGGTGGGTGAACAAATTACTGTCGAGCAATTGATAGAATTGAGCATAGTCATGAGAATATCTAGGTATGATCATGTATATAGGCATCACATCCGCGACAAGTAGACCGAAACGATTCTGCGTCTACTACTATTACTCTACACATCGACCGCTATCCAGCATGCATCTAGAGTATTAAGTTCATAAGAACAGAGTAATGCTTTAAGTAAGATGACATGATGTAGAGGGATAAACTCATGCAATATGATATAAACCCCATCTTGTTATCCTCGATGGCAACAATACAATACGTGCCTTGCTGCCCTCGCACATCGGGAAAGGACACCGCAAGATTGAACCCAAAGCTAAGCACTTCTCCCATTGCAAGAAAGATCAATCTAGTAGGCCAAACCAAACTGATAATTCGAAGGGACTTGCAAAGATAACCAATCATACATAAAAGAATTCAAAGGAGATTCAAATGTTGTTCATAGATAAACTTGATCATAAACCCACAATTCATCGGATCTCGACAAACACACCGCAAAAGAAGATTACATCGAATAGATCTCCACGAGAATCATGGAGAAAATTGTATTGAGACCCAAAGAGAGAGAAGAAGCCATCTAGCCAATAACTATGGACCCGAAGGTCTGAGGTAAACTACCCACACATCATCGGAGAGGCTATGGTGTTGATGTAGAAGCCCTCCGTGATCAATGCCCCCTCCGGTGGAGCGCCTGAAAAGGCCCCAAGATGGGATCTCACGGGTACAGAAGGTTGCGGCGGTGGAATTAGGTTTTCGTGGATGCCTTTGATGGTTTGGGGGTACGTAGGTATATATAGGAGGAAGAAGTACGTCAGTGGAGCAACGTGGGCCCCACGAGGGTGGAGGGCGTGCCCAGGGGGTAGGCGCGCCCCCTGCCTCGTGCTCTCCTGGTTGATTTCTTGACGTAGACTCCAAGTCCTCTGGATCACGTTTGTTCCGAAAATCACGTTCCCGAAGGTTTCATTCCATTTGGACTCCGTTTGATATTCTTTTTCTGCGAAACTCTGAAATAGGCAAAAAACAAGAATTTGGGTTGGGCCTCCGGTTAATAGGTTAGTCCCAAAAATAATATAAAAGTGTATAATAAAGCCCATTAAACATCCAAAACAGAATATAATATAGCATGGAACAATAAAAAATTATAGATACGTTGGCAAGCATCCCCAAGCTTAATTCCTGCTCGTCCTCGAGTAGGTAAATGATAAAAACAGAATTTTTGATGTGGAATGCTACTTGGCATAATTTGAATATAATTCTTCTTATTGTGGCACGAATGTTCATATTCGATATGATTCAAGATAAAAGTTTGATGTTGACATAAAAACAATAATACTTCAAGCATGCTAACCAAGCAATTATGTCTTATCAAAATAACATAGCCAAAGCAAGTTATCCCTACAAAATCATATAGTCCGCTATGCTCCATCTTCCCACACAAAATATTCATATCATGTACAACCCGGTTTTAGCCAAGCAATTGGTTCATACTTTTTAACGCGCTTCAGCCTTTTCAACTTTTACGCAATACATGAGCGCAAGCCATGGATATAGCACTATGGTGGAATAAGGTATAATGATAGGGGTTATGTGGGAAGACAAAAAAGGAGAAAGTCTCACATCAACGAGGCTAATCAACGGGCTATGGAGATGCCCATCAATTGATGTCAATGCAAGGAGTAGGGATTGCCATGCAACGGATGCACTAGAGCTATAAGTGTAT
Source organism: Aegilops longissima (assembly GCA_021605205.1). Lineage (NCBI taxonomy): Eukaryota > Viridiplantae > Streptophyta > Magnoliopsida > Poales > Poaceae > Aegilops > Aegilops longissima. The sequence goes on from CM038678.1 coordinate 269,774,979, forward strand.
GAAAGCTCAAACAAAAGAAACTAAGTGGGTGTGCATCCAACTTGCTTGCTCACGAAGACCTCGGTCATTTGAGGAAGCCCATCATTGGAATATACAAGGCAAGTTCTATAATGAAATTCCCCACTAGTATATGAAGGTGACAAAATGAGAGACTCTCTATCATGAAGATCACGGTGCTACTTTGAAGCACAAGCGTGGTAAAAGGATAGTAACATTGTCCCTTCTCTCTTTTTCTCTCATTTTTTTTCTTTTGGGCCCTTTCCTTTTTTTCATGGCCTCTTTTTTTAGTCCGGAGTCTCATCCCGACTTGTGGGGGAATCATAGTCTCCATCATCCTTTCCTCACTTGGGACAATGCTCTAATAATGATGATCATCACACTTTTATTTACTTACAACTCATTAATTACAACTCGATACTTAGAACAAGATATGACTCTATGTGAATGCCTCCGGCGGTGTACCGGGATATGCAATGAATCAAGAGCGACATGTATGAAAGAATTATGAAGGGTGGCTTTGCCACAAATATGATGTCAACTACATGATTATGCAAAGCAATATGACAATGATGGAGCGTGTCATGATAACGAAACGGTGGAAAGTTGCATGGAAATATATCTCGGAATGGCTATGGAAATGCCATAATAGGTAGGTATGGTGGCTGTTTTGAGGAAGGTATAAGGAGGTTTATGTGTGATAGAGCGATCATATCACGGGGTTTGATGCACCGCTAAGTTTGCACCAACTCTCAAGGTGAGAAAGGGAAATGCACGGTACCGAAGAGGCTAGAAAATTGCGGAAAGGTAAGTGTGCGTATAATCCATGGACTCACATTAGTCATAAAGAACTCATATACTTATTGCAAAAATTTATTAGCCCTCTAAGCAAAAGACTACTACGCATGCTCCTAGGGGAAGGGTTGGTAGGAGTTAACCATCGCGCGATCCCGACCGCCACACAAAGGATGACAATCAATAAGTACCTCATGATCCGACTTCTTTACATAACGGTTCACCATACGTGCATGCTACGGGAATCACAAACTCCAACACAAGTATTTCTCAATTTCACAATTACTCAACTAGCACAACTATGATATTACCACCTTTATATCTCAAAACAATTATCAAGCATCAAATTTCTCATGATATTATAATTAAAGCAAATTACCATGCTGTTTTAAGACTCTCAAAATATATAAGTGAAGCATGAGAGAACAATAGTTTCTATAAAACAAATCCATCGTCGTGCTATAAAAGATATAACTGAAGCACTAGAGCAAAAACTATATAGCTCAAAAAATATAAGTGAAGCACCTAGAGTATTCTAATAAATTCCGATTTATGTGTGTCTCTCTCAAAAGGTGTGTACAGCAAATATGATTGTGGTTAAATAAAAAGCAAATACTCAAATCATACAAGACGCTCCAAACAAAACACATATCATGTGGTGAATAAAAATATAGCTCCAAGTAAAGTTACCGATGGAAGTAGACGAAAGAGGGGATGCCTTCCGGGGCATCCCCAAGCTTTTGCTTTTTGGTGTCCTTAGATTATATTGGGGTTCCATGGGCATCCCCAAGCTTAGGCTCTTTCCACTCCTTGTTCCACAATCCATCAAATCTTTTACCCAAAACTTGAAAACTTCAGAACACAAAACTTAGCAGAAAATCTCGTGAGCTCCGTTAGTGAAATAAAACAAAACACCACTTCAAGGTACTGTATTGAACTCATTCTTTATTTATATTGGTGTTAAACCTACTGTATTCCAACTTCTCTATGGTTTATAAACTCTTTTACTAGCCATAGATTCATCAAAATAAGCAAACAACACACGAAAAACCGAATCTGTCAAAAACAGAACAGTCTGCAGTAATCTGTAACTAACGCAAACTTCTGGAACTCAGAAACATCTACCAAAATAGGAAGACCTAGAAAATTTGTTTACTGATCTACTGCAATTGGAATCAGTATTTTATCAAGTTCTGGTGATTTTTAACAATTGTTTTCCTGAACAGAAAGTTTCTGGAATTTTCAGCAAGATCAAATAACTATCATCCAAGAAGATCCTATAGGTTTAACTTGGTACAAACACTAATTAAAACATAAAAACAAATCTAACCAGAGGCTAGATCAAATATATATTCCTAAACAGAAGCAAAAAGCAAAAAAACTAGAACAAAATTGGGTTGCCTCCCAACAAGCGCTATCGTTTAACGCCCTAGCTAGGCATAAAAGCAAGGATAGATCTACGTATTGCCATCTTTGGTAGGCAATCCATAAGTGGCTCTCATAATAGATTCATAAGGTAATTTTATTTTATTTCTAGGGAAGTGTTCCATGCCTTTCCTTAATGGAATTGGAATATAATATTCCCTTCCTTCATATCAATAATTGCACCAATCGTTCTAAGAAAAGGTCTACCAAGAATAATAGGACATGAAGGATTGCAATCTATGTCAAGAACGATGAAATCTACGGGCACATAGTTCCTATTTTCAACAATAAGAACATCATTAATTCTCCCCATGGGTTTCTTAATGGTGGAATCCGCAAGGTGCAAGTTCAAAGAACAATCATCAAATTCACGGAATCCTAGCAAATCACACAAAGTTTTTGGGATCGTGGAAACACTAGCACCCAAATCACACAAAGCATAGCATTCATGTTCTTTAATTTTAATTTTAATAGTAGGTTCCCACTCATCATAAAGTTTTCTAGGGATAGAAACTTCGAACTCAAGTTTTTCTTCATGAGATTGCATTAAAGCATCAACGATATGTTTAGTAAAAGCTTTATTTTGGCTATAAGCACGAGGAGAATTTAGCACGGATTGCAACAAGGAAATACAATCTATCAAAGAGCAATTATCATAATTAAATTCCTTGAAATCCAAAATAGTGGGTTCATTAATATCTAAAGTTTTGATCTCTTCAATCCCACTTTTACCAATTTTTGCATCAAGATCTAAAAACTCTGAATTTTTGGGACGCCTTCTAGGTAAAGGTGACTCATATCCAGCCCCATCATTATAAAGATTCATATTTCAAAACAAAGATTTAATAGGAGACACATCAATAACTTTTAGATCTTCGTCTTTATTCTCACAAACACTAGAAGAACACACTTTCGCAAAGCAATCTTTCTTAGCACGCATCCTAGCGGTTCTTTCTTTGCACTCATCAATGGAAATTCTCATGGCTTTGAGAGACTCATTGATATCATGCTTAGGCGGAATAGATCTAAGTTTCAAAGAATCAACATCAAGAGAAATTCTATCAACGTTCCTAGCCAATTCATCAACCTTGAGTAATTTTTCTTCAAGCAAAGCATTGAAATTCTTTTGTGAATTCATAAACTCCTTAACACTAGTCTCAAATTCAGAGGGCATCTTATTTAAATTTCCAGAAGAGTTGTTGTAGGAATTACCATAATTATTAGAGGAGTTACTAGGATACGGCCTAGGATTAAAGTTTCCTTAATACGCGTTGTTACCAAAATTATTCGGACCAACAAAATTCACATCCATAGATTCATTATTATTCTCAATCAAAGTAGACAATGGCATATCATTAGGATCAGAAGAAACACTTTTAGTAGCAAATAATTTCATAAGTTCATCCATCTTTCCACTCAAAACATTAACTTCTTCTATCGCATGCACTTTTTTATTAGTAGATCTTTCAGTGTGCCATTGAGAATAATTAACCATAATATTATCTAGGAGTTTAGTAGCTTCTCCTTAAGTGATTTCCATAAAAGTGCCTCCCGCGGCCGAATCTAAAAGATTTCTAGAAGCAAAATTCAATCCGGCATAAAAAATTTGTATAATCATCCAAAGATTCAGACCATGTGTAGGGCAATTACGTATCATTAATTTCATCCTCTCCCAAGCTTGTGCAAAATATTCATGATCAAGTTGCTTAAAATTCATGATATCGTTTCTAAGGGAGATGATTTTAGCGGGAGGAAAATACTTAGAGATAAAAGCATCTTTGCACTTATTCCATGAATCAATACTATTTTTAGGCAAAGATGAAAACCAAGCTTTAGCGCGATCTCTAAGCAAAAAAGGAAATAACTTCAATTTAACAATATCATTGTCCACATCTTTCTTCTTTTGCATATCACACAAATCAACGAAGCTATTTAGATGGGTAGCGGCATCTTCACTAGGAAGGTCGGCGAATTGATCTTTCATGACAAGATTCAACAAGGCAGCATTAATTTCGCAAGATTTAGCATCGGTAAGAGAAGCAATCGGAGTGCTAAGAAAATCATTGTTGTTGGTAATGGCAAAGTCACACAATTTAGTATTATCTTGAGCCATCGTGACAAGCAAGCAATCCAACACACGAGCAAACAAGAAGCAAGAGAAAAAGAGGCGAACGAAAAAGAGAGGGCAAATAAAACGGCAAGGGTGAAGTGGGGGAGAGGAAAACGAGAGGCAAATGGGAAATAATGTAATGCGAGGGATAAGGGTTTGTGATGGGCAGTTGGTATGTCTTGACTTGTGCGTAGACTCCCCGGCAACGGCACCAGAAATTCTTCTTGCTACCTCTTGAGCACTGCGTTGGTTTTCCCTTGAAGAGGAAAGGGTGATGCAGTAAAGTAGCATAAGTATTTCCCTCAGTTTTTGAGAACCAAGGTATCAATCCAGTAGGAGACCAAGCTCGAGTCCCATGCACCTACACAAAAAAATAAGAACCTCGCAACCAACGCGATAAAGGGGTTGTCAATCCCTTCACGGTCACTTACGAGAGTGAGATCTGATAGATATGATAAGATAATATTTTTGGTATTTTTATGATAAAGAGTAAATAAAGATGCAAAGTAAAATAAACGGTAATAGAAATAGCTAAGTATTGGAAGATTAATATGATGGAAAATAGACCCGGGGGCCATAGGTTTCACTAGTGGCTTCTCTCAAGAGCATAAGTATTACGGTGGGTGAACAAATTACTATCGAGCAATTGATAGATTTGAGCATAGTTATGAGAATATCTAGGTATGATCATGTATATAGGCATCACGTCCACGACAAGTAGACCGAAACGATTCTGCATCTACTACTATTACACCACACATCGACCGCTATCCAGCATGCATCTAGAGTATTAAGTTCATAAGAACAGAGTAATGCTTTAAGTAAGATGACATGATGTAGAGGGATAAACTGTAGCGACCTGACCCAAAATCGGTCAAATCTACGTATGCATACCATCCCAAGATCATGCTTTGGTACTCACAAGACATCGATAAAGTAATCAAAGTTCAATCACACCTGAATATCATTAAACGATTCTCATATAGAGTCTTTATTACAAGGAATAAATTCGCTCAAGGCCAACTCATGAGAAATAAACTACTAATGCTGCGAAGCGTCGAAGATAAGCGAGTCCATCCGACTCAAAGGGCAATCGCCAAGCGCGAGTGTAGCCTCACTCCCGATCGGAATATATCTCGCAACATAATACGTTGCAGCCATGTAGGTCAGCTTTTGGAATAAGTCGGCAAGTCATGAAGAATAACAATAATAAAGTTACTAACACTATATGCATTTTTGGTCAGGAGCTCTAAGTTTCATCATTTTGCGAAAAGCAAATTTTATCCTACTACAAAGGATTTGCTTGCAAATTACTACAATTGTTGGTAGTTATTGAGATGGTTCCGCCAACCAATATCTCGCTCCCAAATTATTAAGTCATAAACCCTCAAATTAATCATTAGTTTAAGTGTTGAGATATCCGAATACTTCCAAGTTCCAGAGGCTCAAATGTCCGTGAATCGGGACACGGCTAATCGATTAGATCTTTAACTCTGCAGAGGGTTGCGACTTTCCGCAAGAATCATTCCTCCTTTAAAGTCTTCGCACTTCATGGTGTTTGAAGACGGACTAATGAAACAGGTCTTCCAAAGAGTTCTTCCGCCATTGCGGTACTCCATCCAATCCTACCGTTCGTCTACTTCTCGTAGTACCGCCCAGCCAGCGTCACTACTAGGGTCAACCCAGCCAGAGCCCATAATGGCTTGCGGCCGACATGTAAGCTTCCGTCATGGGGCATCCATCCTTCTCTTCGTGGCTGGGTGAAGCTTTCCGCAGGATGTCATGGCGCTTCTCCATGCATCCCGCCACCACTGGTGCTCCAGGTGCCCATCAACCGCCCTCCACCCAAAGAGTGATTTTCCAAGTCCATCTTGATCATTGTAGTTCATGGGGTTGTCATCATCATTGACTCTCACATCTTGCTTATGAATATCACTCATACCCAAAACCCGCTCACGAGCATAGCAAAGTAACTACTACGTCCCCGGTCATGGTAACAAGGGATTGGTTCATCCTACCACATGATACTACTCAAGTTTAATGACTTCAAGATTTCACTACTGCATGCATGGTGGGGTGGTGACAACTACTAATGCGCAAAAACATAGGTATAGAAATAACATGATCAAAACTTGCCTTGCCGATGATCCTCGAAGCTAAAGAGTCGTAGTAGCAAGCTTAGACTCAAACTCTACCGAGACAAACAATAGCACAATAAGCACAAAGCAATAGGATCACACAACATAACAAAAGTAACATAACACAACAAAACAACCAAAACCAAATCCAAAAGGAAAACTCAAAGAAACCAATTCAAGTTTTTCCCTACTCCAAACAATAACTAAAATAGTTTTTATATAACAAAATTCCTTAATATAACCTAATCATGGTTTTAAGTTAACTTAACAGAAAAGGTTTCACTAAGCAACAAGGAGCAAAAAGAAATAATTAAAAAAGCTATTATAAAACTCATTTTAGGCCTAATCCAATTTCTATTAAGAAAATAATTTAAAACTTTTATTAATTATAAATAAAAGTTCATCTAATGGAGTGATGAAACTAACTTAGAATAACTAATCACAAGTTAAAAATAAATTAATTTACTAATTAATTTAATAGAAAAAAAGCACCTACCTAATTAATTAGAATTAATAGGATTCTGCTTAAAACTAATTATTTATTAATCCTAAAATACCCAAGTTAATTTCTAGGGTTTGGCAATGTCAAAATAAAGTGGTGACACAAAGAATCATGCAAAAATAATTTTTCTAACTAAAGTTATAGCAGATTTACTATTCTGACCAAAACTAAAATAAAGCAATTTATTTATTTTTAACATAGCTAAATATATATTCTACAGAAACTACCTAAAATTTGCAATCCAACAAAAAAGAATCATCTAAAAATATTAAACAGAATAAAAGATATAAATTTTTGAAAATGTAAACTATTCGCTAAAACAGAAAATCAAAATAAAAGAAAAAGGCCTAATGGGCCTATATCAGGCTCTCAATAGTTAGATAGCCTAACGGGCTCTAGGGTTAACTAAAACGAACCGACCTAAAAAATAAACCTAAACTAAAAATAAGCCGATTGGACCGGCGGTTTTTTCTAATAAAACCTACCCCTTGAGGTTCTAATCCTAGCCCTTGATCTAGGATCGGACGGGAGGGCGATGCTGGGCTTACTGGACTCCGACGGACGGCGCGGCGGGCGAGAGTACGTCAGGCGTCCGGGCGTCATGAGCTTGATGAAGTCGTCGGGAGCTGCGACGAGGTCGGGAGGGTTCGGTGGTGTTGGGGTGGTCGGGAGGACTAGGGTGGCGACGGCAGCGACTTTGGCGGCGGCGAGCTCTGGACTCCGGTGAGCTCACGAGAGAGAGGAGAGGGGTCCGCGAGGCTAGGGGGATGGGGTGCGGAGGGCTTGGCTTTTATAGCCTGGGGTCGGCTCTTGCTTGGGTCGATCAGGCGATCGGGGATCCGGATCCTTCGGATCCGGTCGATCTCCCATGAGGTCGTGGCGTGGGCGAGGGGGAAGAAGAGGGCGGGCCCATGGTCAGTGAGAGAGAGGGGCGAGATCGAGCGGGTGGCCGAGGCCAACGGGTTTCAAGAGCGGCGAGGGGTGAGGCGAGCTGGGCTGGCTCGGTCGGGTGGCCTAGTGGGCCTACTTGGGCCAGCGCTTGAAGTCTGAGGGGGCTTGGCACTGGCTGGGCCTGGGTGGCCTAGCCGGCGCCCGAGGGGGGGTTCTTTATTTTTTAAATAAAACAAAAACAAAAACAAAACCATATCTATAATTATTTTATATAGGGTATATATATACCAAAATGATCAGGGGAATATTCCCTTTCATTTGAACATTTTTCCAAAGGCAAAATCCAAACTTTATAAAAATCTATTTTCTTCAAATTCAAATAGAATTCAAATTTGAATCCAAATCTTTTGGCAATGTTTTCCTCTGATATTTTGGAGTGTCATGTTTGCTCCTCTCATACTTTTGATCAAGTACTTATCGGCTTAGTTTTTGAAATGTTTCCCACATGCCAAAGTTTGAAATTCAAATTCAAAACTCAAAATTCTCTCAAACTTCAAATGGCATTCAAATTCAAACAGGATGCATAGGATGCTTAGCTATAATTGTAAAACATTCCAAATAGGAAATTTGGGATGTTACAAACCTACCATTTTAAGATGAATCTCGCCCTCGAGATTCGGGTTGGCTAGCAAATAGGTGCGGGTGGTCTCAAGAAGATCTTCTTCGCGTTCCCAGTGGCTTCTTCCTCGGTGTGGTGACTCCACAAGACCTTGCAAAATTTGATGACCTTGCTCACTGGTGACTCGCTTGCAGTCTCGAGAATTCGGACGGGTTTCTCCTTGTAAGTCGATCACCGTCAAGCTGTATGGCCTCTAGGGACCTTTGTGTCTCTCAATGAACATCGGCCATGTCGGCATGGCACTTCTTCAATCGAGAAACATGGAAGACATCATGAACTCCGGACAATCCTTCCGCAATTCCAACTTGTATGCAACTTCTCCACGACGCTCGAGGATTTTGTAGGGCCAATGAATCGGGTGCTAACTTTCCTTGACTCCAAACCTCTTGATTCCACGAAGTGAGACACACGAAGATATGCTCGGTCTCCCACTTCGTAAGTCACCTCCTTGCGTTCTTGTCGGCATAACTCTTCCGTCTCGATTGTGCTATCTTGAGCCTGTCTCAATCAGCTTGACTTTCTCTTGAATCCTTGATAAGGTCGGAACCGAAAAGTGATCGATCTCCAACACTATCCCACAAGAATGGTGTTCTCGCACCTCCTTCCGTATAGAGCTTGAAGGGGCCATCTTCAAACCGGATTGATAATCGTTGTTGTATGAGAACTATCATCCCAGCTAGACCCATAGTCTAGCACACAAGCTCTCAACATGTCCTCCGTAATCTGATTGACTCTCTCGGTCTCGTCCATCCATGCTGCGGATGAAAAGTCATCTCAATTCCAGCCTCGTACCCAAAGTTTCATGCAATCGCTTCCAAAACTTTGAGGTAAACTCGTTCCTCTATCGACACGATTTTCCTCGGAACTCCATGCGGATATCGATCCTGGTCATGTATATCTTGGCCAACTTGGCACTGGTATAGGTAGTCTTCACGGAATGAAGTGAGCTACCTTAGTCAAACGATCAACCACTACCCAGATAGAATCATAACCCGAACGGGTCCCGGTAATCCTGTGATGAAATCCATACCAAGTTTCTCCCATTTCCAATCGGGAATCGGCAAAGGTTGAAGTAACCTGCTGGCTTCGATGTTCGCCTTTACGTTGGCAAACATCGCATATCGCTACGTGCTCGGCAATATCCTTCTTCATACCGCCCACCGAAACTTTGCTTCAAATCCAGGTACATCTTGGTGTTGCCGGGATGAATCGAGTACGGTGAATCATGAGCCTCCTGAAGAATTAGCTTCCTGAGCTCAGGATCATTGGGCACATAAATACGATCCTCGAACCATATAGTCCCGTGTTCATCCTTACGAAATCCTTTAGCTTTTCCTTCCTCCATCTTTTGCTTAATCTCATCAATTTCCTTGTCCGACTTCTGGGCTTCACGAATCCTTTCGGTCAAAGTGGACTGAACTTCCAGAGTTGCAACAAATCCTTTCGGAACTATCTCCAGTCGGAGATCTCTGAGGTCATCGACTAACTCCTGGGGTAATCCTCCTGCTGTAAGAGTATTCACATAACTCTTACGGCTCAAAGCATCTGCTACAACATTAGCTTTACCGGGGTGGTAATGCAATCTCATGTCATAATCCTTTATCAACTCTAGCCATCTCCTCTGCCTGAGGTTCAATTCCTTCTGCGTGAAGATATATTTCAAACTCTTGTGATCTGTGTAGACATCACAACGATTTCCAATAAGGAAATGTCTCCAGGTCTTGAGTGCATGCACTACAGCTGCTAACTCCAAATCATGCGTGGCATAATTTATCTCATGAGGCCGTAGCTGTCTGGAGGCATAAGCTACAACCTTACCTTCCTGCATCAATACTCCTCCGAGTCCTTGACGAGAAGCGTCACAATAAACCTGGTATTCCTTGTGTATGTCCGGCAAAATCAACACTGGGGCGGTGATGTAACGCCCTCGATGCGGCTATATCTCCCGCGTGTCGAAGCACGACTTAGAGGCATAACCGCATTGAAAGCAATGTCGCAAGTGAGGTAATCTTCACACAACCCATGTAATACATAAGGGAAAGAGATACATAGTTGGCTTACAATCGCCACTTCACACAATACATGAGTAAAGCATTACATCATACAAATACAATCAAGGTCCGACTACGGAACCAAAATAAAAGAAGACTACCCCAAATGCTACAGATCCCCGATCGTCCCAACTGGGCTCCACTCTTGATCAAGCTGAAACGAAACAACACAAAGAACAAGATCTTCATCGAGCTCCTCCTTGAGCTCGGATGCATCACCGCACGGTTTCATCGGCACCGCAAACTGGTTTTGAAGTATCTGTGAGTCACGGGACTCAGCAATCTCACACCATGAGATCAAGACTATTTAAGCTTAAAGGTAGGACAGGGTAGTGAGGTGGAGCTGCAGCAGCGACTAGCATATATGGTGGCTACATACGCAAATGAGAGCGAGAAGAGAAGGCAAAGGCACGGTCGAACAACTATGATCAAGATGTGATCCTCAAACTACTTACGCCAAACATAACTCCAACACAGTGTTCACTTCCGGACTCCGAGAAGAGACCATCACAGTTACACACGCTGTTGATGTATTTTAATTAAGATCAACTTCGGGTTTTCTACAACCGACATTAACAAATTCCCATCGCCACATAACCGCGGGCACGGCTTTGAAAGTTCAAACCTGCGGGGTGTCCCAACTTAGCCCATGAAGCTCTCACGATCAACGAAGGATATTCCTTCTCCCGGGAAGACCCGATCAGTCTCGGAATCCGGCTACAAGACATTTCGACAAAGAATAAAACAAGACCAGCAAAGCGCCTTGGATGTGCCGACAAATCTGATAGGAGCTGCACATATCTCGGTCTCGTGGCACACCGGATGAGCAGACGTCGGGTTGGCATAAACCCTGGTTGCCAGGGCGCGCCGGACATCGCTTCGGTTTGGACCAGCACTCGAAGGAGAACTGGCCCGGGGCTAAAATAAAGATGACCCTCGGGCTCCGGATACCCAAGGAAAAAGGGCATAGGTGAGGCAAATGGTAAAACCAATGTTGGGCCTTCTTTGGAAAAGTCTTATTCAAAGCGAACTGTCAAGGGGTCCCATAAATCACCCGACCGCGTTAGGGACGCAAAATCCGGGAACATAACACCGGTATGACGGAAACTAGGCGGCAAGAGTGGAACAAAACACTGCATAAGGCCGAGCCTTCCACCCTTTACCAAGTATATAGATCGTTAATAATATAAGATATATTGTGATATCCCAACAAGTAAACATGTTCCAACAAGGAACAACATCTCCATGTTCCAACAAGGAACAAACTTCATCTTCACCTGCAACTAACAACGCTATAAGAGGGGCTGAGCAAAGCGGTAACATAGCCAAACAACGGTTTGCTAGGAAGGGTGAAAAAGGTTAGAGGTTTGACATGGCAATGTGGGTGGCATGATATAGCAAGTGGTAGGCATCGTAGCATAGGCATAGCAAAAGAGCGAGCATCTAGCAAGCAAAGATAGAAGTGATTTCGAGGGTATGGTCATCTTGCCTGAAATCCCGCAAGGAAGAAGAACGAATCCATGAAGAAGACAAACGGACGTAGTCGAACGAATCCTCACAACTCCGGAACGGAACCGAAGCTAACGAGAGAAGCAACCCGGAAAGAAGCAAACATCATAGTAAACAACCATCACATAACCATGTCATGATGCACAATCAAGTATGATGCATGTCCGGTTTAATGAGGCATGGCATGGCAATATGCACAAACAACACTACAAGTTAAGTGGAGCTCAATATGCAACGAGTTGCATATTGACGGAACACCACATCACTTATTTAGTTCTCTCTCGGTTAGGTACTCAACAATATTAAAGGTTGTTAACATGGCAAGAGGTGAAGCATAATGAAACTACCTATCTAGGCAAGTTTAAATGAGGCCGGAAACAACGAACAACAATTCCGGAAAATCCCCATATGCAAAATTATGGATTCGGTACTGATCTGACCTAAAGCATATTTTAGAGTTGTTAAACATGCAAAGTAATGCTACCATGTTAATCTATGCATTTTTCTACCCCATTTACATATATAATTTATTTAAATCCGAGCTACGGTTATTTAGTTATGAAATAAATCATTTTAGCATGACATTTAAGCAAATTAAAGCAAACAACAATTTTAAACATTTAAATGTTGTTATCATGATGCGGATGAAATGTGCCCGTTTATGCAATTTTTATGAAAATGTTAACAAGAGCATGTTAAGAAGCATTGTGTCACCGTGGTGGAAGAAAGGGGTGCCACGGCAACGAATCCGAAAATGGTGCCACGGCAACATATCGGTTCCGACAGCTCATCGAGATGTCGGTGCAAAAGAAAGTGGGCGGAAGCGAGTTGAGCAAGATGGTGGGGTGTTCCCGGTTACCGGGTTCCCACGATACGATGGCATGGCAAAAGAGGGGCATCGCAAGGACAAACGGGCATGGTGCAAACATATCGTGCATCTCATACATGCAAGGGCATCTCATCGCAGTCGTCTCGGGTTATACCTTCGGATCGATCAAACGGGACGGTTCGCGTTTCGTAGAGGGAAGTAGGGGTTCACGTTCGTCGAGGGAAGTAGAGGAAGTAGTCGTTCTCGCGATGTAGTGGAAGTAGTCGTACACGGCGACGGTAGAGGAAGTAGTGTTTCACGATTCGTTTTCTAAGAGGTACTTGACGGGTCCGAATCCCTTCGGGGTTGTCGTGGTACTTGCGGTCTCGCGATGGTAGTCGTACACGGCGTAGGGGAAGTAGACGTTCATGTGCGATGGTAGTGGTACATCTCGTCATCGTGGTACTTGGCGAATCTGCGTAGTCGTACACGTTCAAGAAGAAACTTATGCGGCGTCGTGGAACTTGGCGCATCCAAAGGGTACTTGACGAATCCGAGGTCTCCTACCGTAGTGGTACTTGCTGTTACATGTAGTCGAACTTGGCGATCCGTGTACTTGGCGTTCGGTGTGGTAGTCGCTCAAGCCCGATAAAGTGGTACTTGGCGGTCTTAAAAAAAACCGGTAGTCGCGGCGGGGTACTTGACGATCCACGGAAGGGTCTTGGCGTCCTTGGCGGATGAAGACCGCGATCGCGAGGTGGAGGCAGGACCAGATGGCGAGGCGGCAAGCTTGGCGCGGCGTCGGGGCGCCGGAGTTGGCCGAGCTTCGGGACGACAGCAGCGCGCGCCCATGGCGTCGGGCAGGCTTCCCGAGGCAGGGGCGCCGAGTTGAAGATGCTAGGCGGCGGAGAGGAGTATCGGGCGCAGGGAGCGGCGAGGGTCACCACCTCCGGCAGGGCCGCGGCGGGAGGAGACACGGGAGGCGGGGCGAGGCGAGGACGACGACGAGCATCGAGGCCACGGGCGCAGGTGCTCGAGGAGCTCCTCTCCTCAGGCGCTTGGGCGACGGGGATCTGGCGAGGAGGAGGCGCGGTCGCGGCCTGGTGCTGCAGAGGGAGGCGCGCGGGAGGCTGCGAGGGGGGGCCGAGGGGAGAAGGCGGGGATCGGGAAGGACGAGGGGATCGGGCGCGAGAGGGGAGAGGTGGGGCGCAGAGGAGGGAGATGGGATCGGGGGATCGAGAGGGAGATGGGGAGATCGGGCGCAGAGGGAGAGAAGGGGATCGAGCGCAGGTACGAGGGGATCCTCCCCTGTGGCGGCGCTGGAGAGAGAGGGACCGAGGGAGAGATGAGATGCGCTGGGGGCTGGGCTAGGGTTAGAGGCGGCTGGGCCTTGGGAGGCTAGGCCTGGCCCAGTGGAGAAGAAGTGGCCAGAAGGCCTTGCTGGGCTCTCTCTCTCTTATATATTTAGCAGAAAATAAATAAAGAGAGACAAAAAGAACGAGAGGGTTAGGGAAAGAATTTGGGAACGAGGACAATTTTCCCGGGCTCACAAAAATGTGAGGAATTTAACAAAAATGGCCCGAGGGTTTTTGGTGGAACTCCGGAAAATGATAGAATAATAATGGCAAGGTATTGAGGTCAACTCGGAGTAGAAAAGGCATGGGATTTAATATGCAAGTGGGTTATGGTTAATTCCAAATAAATGGAATAATTTTTATTATAGCTCCCTAATATTGGGAGGATATGTTATAAAGAGAAGTCACCATGTGAATCCCTCGGTTTAAATGGATCAAAAATCCATACAATTTATTTAGTTGAGTTTTAAAATTAATGATATGATGGCATGATGACAAGATGCAATGCAAAACAAAACAAACCTCACGACAAAACTCGAAACCACGAAGGCAATCAAGCTCCGGTCTTGGGGTGTCACAGACCAACCGCTTTCTTCAATTCTGAAAACTGGCTTCACATTCCTCGGTCCAAACATACTTGGCTTCCTTCTTCAACAGCTCACCATGGGCTTGGCAATCTTCGAGAAGTTCTCAATGAACCTCCGATAATATCCTGCGAGTCCGAGAAAACTGCGGATCTCCTTGATCGAGGTGGGTGATCGCCAATCGGTGATGATTCAACCTTGGCGGGATCAACTGCTATTCCTTCTCCTGAAATAACATGTCCGAGGAATCCAACTTCCTTCACCAAAATTCACATTTGCTGAACTTGGCATACTGGTGATGTTCTCGAAGTTTCTCGAAACTAGACGCAAATGCTCCTTATGCTCTTCCTCGCTCTTGGAGAATATCAATATATCATCGATGAACACCACGACAAACTTGTCCAGATATTCCATGAACACCTTGTTCATCAAATTCATGAAGTATGCAGGAGCATTAGTCAATCCAAATGACATGACGGTATACTCATATAAACCATACCGTAGTGAATGCTGTTTTGGGTATATCCTTTTCACGAATCTTCAATCGATGATACCACGATCAAGATCGATCTTAGAGAATACCTTGGCTCCAACAAGCTGATCAAACAAGTCATTGATCATCGGCGGAGGGTACTTGTTCTTGATGGTTACTTCGCTCAATGCACGATAATCCACAACCATCCTCAAGCTCCCATCCTTCTTCTCTACCAAAAGAACTGGGCTCCCCAAGGTGATGAGCTTGGACGAATATATCCTTTCTCCAATAACTCATTTATTTGATCCTTGATCTCTTTCAACTCATTCGGTGGCATCCGATAAGGTCTCTTGGATATTGGGGCTGTGCCGCAATAACTCGATCGAAACTCAATGTCCCCGTCCGTGGCATTCTGTAATTCCTCCTAAACACATCGGAAATTCTTGCACTACCGCACTTCCTCCCGAACAACTCCCGTGAGGGAATGCACCGATTCTTCATCTGGCTGCGCTTTGGCTACATACTTGATCCTCTTACGCTCCGGGGTGGTGAGCAGAATAGACTTCTTGAACACAATCGATGTTCCCTTCATACTTTGACAACTAATCCATGCCTAGGATTACATCCAAGGTCCGGGTTTCCAACACTATGATTTCCACGGAAATTTGTGGTTCCCGATGTTGAGGGTTGCGGGACAGCTTAAACCTGCCATCATTTCTCCTCCTGCGAATCGACGCCAAGGGGCTTCTAAGGGTTCTAGTCGAAACCGCACTTTTCCACAACTACCCTTGATATGAATGAATCGTTGCACCGTAATCAAAGAGAACCAAACTGAACGTGAATTCAATAAAACTTACCAACCACGATGTTCCGGTTGATCATAGACGCCCTCCACGCCGATGTGGTTCACCCGAGCACGAGGGAATGGATTTGGCTTCTTCACCGAGCCTCCATTGCCATTTCCATTCCTCTGCTTGGCCTCCGGGCAGTCGGGTGGCGTAGTGCCTGCCTCTTCCGCACTTGAAGCAGTGATGTGGCTCAGATCCTTCTGAGCCGGGCGAAACGGTGCTGATTTCCATTACCATTGCCATTGCCATTGCCTTGGCCGACTTGTTGTCCTGGCTGCGGTTGTTCCCATTTCCTCCATGGTTATGAACTCCATGGTTATGATGGGTGTGCCCTCCCTGTATGCGGTGCATAGCGGGCTTCGCCGAGCTCCCGAGTTGTGCTTCCCTGGCTGTACTTCCGCTTGCGCTTTCTATCTGCTGCTGCTTGCCTTCCGAATGGTGGCCTTGTCTACCAGCTCTGGTAGTTGTTGAAGGTAGCCACAATAAGCTGCATGCTCGGTTCATCATTGAGTCCCTCAAGGAACTTCTCCCGCTTGGCGGCATCTGTGGCCACATCATCGGGGGCATAGCGAGCGAGCTTGCTTGATTCATCCACGCATCGCGCCACAAGACGATTCCCTGGCGCAAGTTGCGGAACTCACGCTTCTTCGCACTCATGGATCCAGTGAGACATGAGCGGTCTGCGAAGGCTGCTGAATTGATCCCATGTGATGCCACCCATGGGAAAAGTGGCGTGTAGTTCTCCCACCAAGAGGCTGCAGTCCATCCAGTTGATGCGCTGACAAAGCGCACCTTCTCAAAGATCGGTGCATCCAACGGTGACTAGCTCTCTTCCGATCTTGCGGAGCCAATCATCAGCCACAATCGGCTCAGTGCTACTAGAGAACACTGGCGGATTCAACCTCAGAAATCGAGTCAAGTTGTCCACAGTGGGTGGTGGCGGTGGCGGTGGATTGTTGGCGGTGTTGTTCTGATTCTGAATAAGGAGCTGCATCAGTGCATTCTGCTGTTGGAGCAGCTGGGTGAGCTCCGGAGGGAAACCAGTGTCACGTCTCGGAGGCATATGGTGTTTTGGAGGGGATGAGAAAATTAGAAAATAGAACAATGGTCTATGAGAAATAACACTACCCATATGAATGCACAATCATAACACACCAATCATTTATTCATTCCACTCAAACATGGTTCAAACTCGATTACAAAAGCTCATGACTAATCGAAGGAAAACATCGCCTAACTCGATCGATTTAAAAAGTAAAAGATAACATGGTGGTCGACTAAAAGTCTTCATCGCTGGCGCCTCCTCTTGGGGTTTCCTTGATGGTACTCCTTCAAATCTCGATCATTGCTCACGAGGGTGCTTCATCTCCACTCGGGTAAGGTCCTCTCCCAAGTCCATCTTTTCCTCAATCGCGCAAGCTTCATCTTCGGTCGTCGACTATCTCCATGAAGTCCGTGATTTCTTCCTCATGGCCAAGGAAGTCTGCGCTGCCTTCTCCTCCGCCTAGTTCGCGAACAAAAGCTTCCGGTGTGTCTTCAAGTTACTGGCGAGTCCGAATCTCCCGCTTCTGAGAAGACACTCCAAGTCCCGGATGTATGAGAGAGTGGAATCGCCCTCAATGGTACGGATGATATCTCCATTCCTTGCCCGCGAGAAACCATGGCGAGGTCTCGAGTGATCGAGCTCGCCTGTACTCCTCTCGGAGATGTCTAAGTGCTCGGTAGATCGCCACGCCCCTTCCGATGATCCAGTTGAACTCGGTGAACTCAAAGTTGATAGGCTCCGTGTGTCCTCCAAAGGTTCTCCACAGGATATGCACTTCAATCTCAGAGCGGGTGTCCGTCGGAAGTGCATTAGTGGGTTTCCGGTGATCGAGGGTAGAGCTATCTTCACCGCTTCACCATCTGGACCAGCTTTCTTCGAAGGGCATCGCCTCATCGGGCCGCGAACTCCGTAGCAAACTGGGTTGAACTCGACGCCATCTAGAATGTTGCAAAGGGAGAAGAGTCGAATTGAACAGGAAGAATTATAGAATGAAAAGGGGTTCAAAGTAAATGGTCTCGCTATGGCTTTCCGATCCTAGGGGTTACGATCCTCACGGTCAGCGTGTGCTCGATACCATCTCAGAGCGACCGACCCAAAATCGGTCAAATCTACGTATGCATATTCATCCCAAGATCATCTTTGGTACTCACGAGACATCGATAAAGTAATCAAAGTTCAATCACACCTGAATATCATTAAACGATTCTCATATAGAGTCTTTATTACAAGGGAATAAATTCGCTCAAGGCCAACTCATGAGAAATAAACTACTAATGCTGCGGAGCGTCGAAGATAAGCGAGTCCATCCGACTCAAAGGGCAATCGCCAAGCGCTGAGTGTAGCCTCACTCTGATCGGAATATATCTACGCAACATAATACGTTGCAGCCATGTAGGTCAGCTTTTGGAATAAGTCGGCAAGTCATGAAGAATAACAATAATAAAGTTACTAACACTATATGCATTTTTGGTGTGGAGCTCTAAGTTTCATCATTTTGCGAAAAGCAAATTTTATCCTACTACAAAGGATTTGCTTGCAAATTACTACAATTGTTGGTAGTTATTGAGATGGTTCCGCCAACCAATATCTCGCTCCCAAATTATTAAGTCATAAACCCTCAAATTAATCATTAGTTTAAGTGTTGAGATATCCGAATACTTCCAAGTTCCAGAGGCTCAAATGTCCGTGAATCGGGACACGGCTAATCGATTAGATCTTTAACTCTGCAGAGGGTTGCGACTTTCCCGCAAGAATCATTCCCTCCTTTAAAGTCTTCGCACTTCATGGTGTTTGAAGACGGACGAATGAAACAGGTCTTCCAAAGAGTTCTTCCGCCACCGCCGGTACCCATCCAATCCTACCGTTCGTCTACTTCTCGTAGTACCGCCCACCAGCGTCACTACTAGGGTCAACCCAGCCAGAGCCCATAATGGCTTGCGGCTGCATGTAAGCTTCCGGTCATGGGGCATCCATCCTTCTCTTCGTGGCTGGGTGAAGCTTTCCGCAGATGTCATGGCGCTTCTCCATGCATCCCGCCACCACTGGTGCTCCAGGTGCCCAGCAACCGCCTCCACCCAAAGAGTGATTTTCCAAGTCCATCTTGATCATTGTAGTTCATGGGGTTGTCATCATCATTGACTCTCACATCTTGCTTATGAATATCACTCATACCCAAAACCCGCTCTGAGCATAGCAAAGTAACTACTACGTCCCGGTCATGGTAACAAGGATTGGTTCATCCTACCACATGATACTACTCAAGTTTAATGACTTCAAGATTTCACTCTGCATGCATGGTGGGGTGGTGACAACTACTAATGCACAAAAACATAGGTATAGAAATAACATGATCAAAACTTGCCTTGCTGATGATCCTCGTAAGCTAAAGAGTCGAGTAGCAAGCTTCAGACTCAGGAAACTCTACCGAGACAAACAATAGCACAATAAGCACAAAGCAATAGGATCACACAACATAACAAAAGTAACATAACACAACAAAACAACCAAAACCAAATCCAAAAGGAAAACTCAAAGAAACCAATTCAAGTTTTTCCTACTCCAAACAATAACTAAAATAGTTTTTATATAACAAAATTCCTTAATATAACCTAATCATGGTTTTAAGTTAACTTAACAGAAAAGGTTTCACTAAGCAACAAGGAGCAAAAAGAAATAATTAAAAAAGCTATTATAAAACTCATTTTAGGCCTAATCCAATTTCTATTAAGAAAATAATTTAAAACTTTTATTAATTATAAATAAAAGTTCATCTAATGGAGTGACAGAAACTAACTTAGAATAACTAATCACAAGTTAAAAATAAATTAATTTAATAGAAAAACAGCACCTAACTAATTAATTAGAATTATTAGGATTCTGCTTAAAACTAATTATTTATTAATCCTAAAATACCCAAGTTAATTTCTAGGGTTTGGCAATGTCAAAATAAAGTGGTGACAAAAAGAATCATGCAAAAATAATTTTTCTAACTAAAGTTATAGCAGATTTACTATTCTGACCAAAACTAAAATAAAGCAATTTTAATTATTTTAACATAGCTAAATATATATTCTACAGAAACTACATAAAATTTGCAATCCAATAAAAAAGAATCATCTAAAAATATTAAACAGAATAAAAGATATAAATTTTTGAAAATGAAACTATTAAATAAAACAGAAAATCAAAATAAAAGAAAAAGGCCTAATGGGCCTATCTCAGGCCTCCTATGCGTTAGATAGCCTAACGGGCTCTAGGTTAACTAAAACGAACCGCCTAAAAAATAAACCTAAACTAAAAATAAGCCGATTGGACCGGCGGTTTTTCTAAATAAAACCTACCCCTTGAGGTTCTAATCTAGCCCTTGATCTAGGATCGGACGGGGAGGCGCGATGCTTGGGGCTTACTGGACTCCGACTGACGGGCGGCCAGCGCGAGAGTCGTCAGGCGTCCCAAGCGTCAGCGAGCTTCATGAGTCGTCGAGAGCTGCAGACGAGGTCGGGAGGTTCGGTGGTGTTGGGGTGGTCGGGAGGACTAGGGTGGCGGCACGGGCGACTTTGGCGGCGATGGCGAGCTCGAGACTCCGGTGAGCTCGGGAGAGAGAGGAGAGGGGTCCCATGAGGCTAGGGGGCGAATGGGGTGCGGAGGGCTTGGCTTTATAGCACTGGGGTCGGCTCTTGCTTGAGGGTCGATCAGGCGATCGGGGATCCGGATCCTTGGGATCCGGTCGATCTCCCATGAGGTCGTGGCGTGGCGAGGGGAAGAAGAGGGCGGGGCCAGCGGGTCACGAGAGAGAGAGAGGCGAGATCGAGCGGGTGGCCGAGGCCGACGGGTTTCAGGCGGCGAGGGGTGAGGCGAGCTGGGCTGGCTCGGTCGGCCGGGCCTTAGTGGGCCGGCTGGCTTGGGC
Organism: Aegilops longissima; assembly: GCA_021605205.1. NCBI lineage: Eukaryota > Viridiplantae > Streptophyta > Magnoliopsida > Poales > Poaceae > Aegilops > Aegilops longissima. Next base: position 269,796,098 of record CM038678.1, read on the forward strand.
CAAAGCTGGAGCGGAGGGTCTTGGCACTGGCTGGGCCTGGGTGGCCTAAATGGCGCCCGAGGGGGGTTTCTTTATTTTTAAATAAAACAAAACAAAAATAAAACCATATCTATAATTATTTTATATAGGGTATATATATACCAAAATGATCAGGGGAATATTCCCTTTCATTTGAACATTTTTCCAAAGGCAAAATCCAAACTTTATAAAAATCTATTTTCTTCAAATTCAAATAGAATTCAAATTTGAATCCAAATCTTTTGGCAATGTTTTCCTCTGATATTTTGGAGTGTCATGTTTGCTCCTCTCATACTTTTGATCAAGTACTTATCAGGCTTAGTTTTTGAAATGTTTCCCACATGCCAAAGTTTGAAATTCAAATTCAAAACTCAAAATTCTCTGAAACTTCAAATGGCATTCAAATTCAAACAGGATGCATAGGATGCTTAGCTATAATTGTAAAACATTCCAAATAGGAAATTTGGGATGTTACATAAACTCATGCAATCTTATATAAACCCCATCTTGTTATCCTCGATGGCAACAATACAATACGTGCCTTGCTGCCCCTGCTGTCACTGGGAAAGGATACCGCAAGATTGAACCCAAAGCTAAGCACTTCTCCTATTGCAAGAAAGATCAATCTAGTAGGCCAAACCAAACTGATAATTCGAAGAGACTTGCAAAGATAACCAATCATACATAAAAGAATTCAGAGGAGATTCAAATACTGTTCATAGATAAACTTGATCATAAACCCACAATTCATCGGATATCGACAAACACATCGCAAAAGAAGATTACATCGAATAGATCTCCACGAGAATCATGGAGAACTTTGTATTGAGATCCAAAGAGAGAGAAGAAGCCATCTAGCTAATAACTATGGACCCGAAGGTGTGAGGTAAACTACTCACACATCATCGGAGAGGCTATGGTGTTGATGTAGAAGCCCTCCGTGATCAATGCCCCCTCCGGTGGAGCGCCGGAAAAGGCCCCAAGATGGGATCTCATGGGTACAGAAGGTTGCGGCAGTGGAATTAGGTTTTCGTGGATGCCTCTGATGGTTTGGGGGTACGTAGGTATATATAGGAGGAAGAAGTACGTCGGTGGAGCAACGTGGGCCCCACGAGGCCGGAGGGCGCGCCCAGGGGGTAGGCGCGCCCCGTGCCTTGTGCTCTCCTGATTGATTTCTTGACGTAGACTCCAAGTCCTCTGGATTACGTTTGTTCCGAAAATCACGTTCCCGAAGGTTTCATTTCGTTTGGACTCTGTTTGATATTCTTTTTCTGCGAAACTCTAAAATAGGCAAAAAAAACAGCAATTTGGGTTGGGCCTCCGGTTAATAGGTTAGTCCCAAAAATAATATAAAGTGTATAATAAAGCCCATTAAACATCCAAAACAGAATATAATATAGCATGGACCAATAAAAAATTATAGATACGTTGGAGACTGGTAACCCACAAGTATAGGGGGTCGCAACAGCTTTCGAGGGTAGAGTATTCAACCCAAATTTATTGATTCGACACAAGGGGAGCCAAAGAATATTCTTGAGTATTAGCAGTTGAGCTGTCAATTCAATCACACCTGGATAACTTAGTATCTGCAGCAAAGTGTTTAGTAGCAAAAGTGGAATGATAATAATAGTAACGGTAGCAAAAGTAAAGATGATTGTTTTTGGGGTTTTATAGTAGTTGTAACAGTAGCAACGGAAAAGTAAATAAGTGAAGAACAATATGTGAAAAGCTCGTAGGCAATGGATCAGTGATGGATAATTATGCCGGATGCGATTCCTCATGTAATACTTATAACATAGGGTGATGTAGAACTAGCTCCAATTCATCAATGTAATGTAGGCATGTATTCCGTAAATAATCATACGTGCTTATGGAAAAGAACTTGCATGACATCTTTTGTCCTACCCTCCCGTTGAAGCGGGGTCCTAGCGGAAACTAAGGGATATTAAGGCCTCCTTTTAATAGAGAACCGGACCAAAGCATTAACACATAGTGAATACATGAACTCCTCAAACTACGGTCATCACCGAGAAGTATCCCGATTATTGTCACTTCGGGGTTGTCGGATCATAACACATAATAGGTGACTATAGACTTGCAAGATAGGATCAAGAACACACATATATTCATGAAAACATAATAGGTTCAGATCTGAAATCATGGCACTCGGGCCCTAGTGACAAGCATTAAGCATAGCAACATCAATCTCAGAACATAGTGGATACTAGGGATCAAACCCTACCAAAACTAACTTGATTACATGGTAAATCTCATCCAACCCATCACCGTCCAGCAAGCCTACGATGGAATTACTCATGCACGGCGGTGAGCATCATGAAATTGGTGATGGAGGATGGTTGATGATGACGACGGCGACGAATCCCCCTCTCCGGAGCCCCGAACAGACTCCAGATCAGCCCTCCCGAGAGAGATTAGGGCTTGGCGGCGGCTCCGTGTCGTAAAACGCGATGAAACTTTCTCTCTGATTTTTTTCTCCCCGAGACGGAATATATGGAGTTGGAATTGAGGTCGGAGGAGGTACAGGGGGCCCACGAGATAGGAGGCCGCGCAATTCAGTTGATAAACTGAAAGTGATAAAGAAAAACATTTACAAACTCTGTTTTCTCTTGTTGTTGTAAACATGGAAAGCCAGCATTCAAGTTTCAGCAAATATTATGAACTAACCATACTCACAATAACACATAGGTCTCACAATTACTCATATCAATAACATAATCAGCTAGCGAGCCATAATAATAAAACTCGGATGACAACACTTTCTCAAAATAATCATAACATGATATAACAAAATGGTATCTCGCTAGCCCTTTACGAGTCTCAAAAACATAAATGCAGAGCACCTTTAAAGATCAAGGACCGACTAAACATTGTAATTCATGGTAAAAGAGATCCAATCAAGTCATACCCAATATAAACTAATAATAATGAAAGCAAATGACAAGTGTGCTCTCCAATGGTGCTTTTAATAAGAAGGGTGATGACTCAACATAAAAGTAAATAGATAGGCCCTTCAGAGAGGGAAGCAGGATTTGTAGAGGTGTCGAGCTCGATTTTAAATTAGAGATTGAATAACATTTTGAGCGGCATACTTTAGCATCAACGCAACAACTATGAGATGGATGTATCTTCCATACTAAATGCATTATAGGCAGTTCCCAAACAGAATGGTAAAGGTTTATACTCCCCAACCACCAACAAGCATCAATCCATGGCTTGCTCGAAACAACGAGTGCCTCCAACATACAACAGCCCAGGGGAGTTTTGTTTAATTATTTTGATTTGCTTTGATCTTTTGGATCATGGGACTGGGCATCCGGTTCGCCCTTTCTCGTGAATGAGGAGCAGAGTCCACTCTCTTGAGAATAACCCACCTAGCATGGAAGATATAGGCAGCCCTAGTTGAAACATGAGCTGCTCGAGCATACAAAACAGAATTTCATTTGAAGGTTTGGAGTTTGGCACATACAAATTTACTTGGAACGGCAGGTAAATACCGCATATAGGTAGGTATAGTGGACTCATATGGAACAACTTTGGGGTTTAAGGAGTTTGGATGCATAAGCAGTATTCCCGCTTAGTACAAGTGAAGGCTAGCAAAAGACTGAGAAGCGACCAACTGAGAGAGCGACAACAGTCGTAAACATGCATTAAAATTAATTCACACCGAATACAAGCATGAGTAGGATATAATCCACCATGAACATAAATATCGTGTAGGCTATGTTGATTTGATTCAACTACATGCGTGAACATGTGCCAAGTCGAGTCACTCAATTCATTCAAAGGAGGATACCATCCCATCATACCACATCATAATCATTCTAATAGCATGTTGGCATACAAGGTAAACCATTATAACTCATAGCTAATCAAGCATGGCACGAGCAACTATAATCTCTAAATGTCATTGCAAATATGTTTACTTCATAATAGCTGACTCAGGAACGATGAACTCATCATATTTACAAAAACAAAAGAGGTCGAGTTCATACCAGCTTTTCTCATCTCAATAAGTCCATCATATATCGTCATTATTGCCTTTCACTCGCACGACTGAACTATGTGTATAATAATAAGAGTGCACGTGCATTGGACTAAGCTGGAATCTGCAAGCATTCAACTCAAGAGAGAAGACAAGTAATATGGGCTCTAAGTTAAATAAACAATCATGCATATGAGAGCCACTAAACATTTTCAATATGGTCTTCTCGACCCCCAAAGGAAAGAAAATAAAATAAAACTATTTACACGGGAAAGCTCCCAACAAGTAAGAAGAAGAACTAGAAACCTTTTTGGGTTTTCATTTTAATTTCTACTACAAGCATGGAAATTAAACTAACTAATTTTTTTCGTTTTTCTTAAGGTTTATCAAACACACAAGAAGAAAACTAGAAAAAGAAATTTAAACTAACATGGATAATACAATGAAAGAGTATGAGCACCGATGACTAGTGTGTGAACATGAATGTAAAGTCGGTGAGAAATACGTACTCCCCCAAGCTTAGGCTTTTGGCCTAAGTTGGTCTAATACCAAGGACCGCCGCTACTCTCCCCGGTGTAGTGGGAGGTGTAATCAGGATACCACTGGCTGGTCATCTCCGGATCCCAATCGATGATGATGCACGATAAGGGTCCAGCTCGAGTTCAGTTCAAGTAAAAGCTTGAGCTCGATGATTGTTCACCGCTTCCGGTGTGACAAGAAAATTTTCTGCAAGCAAATCAAACAACAAAGGCGCAGGCAAAATAATAATATCAAAGTGTTTCTTATTGAATCTAAGTTTATACAAGAGCATCTTCTCTTCGTTGTCAACAATAAATTTGAGTGCTACCATGCTCTTGTAATCTAAAATGTGAGGAGGTAATTTTGTCTCCTCCTCCTCATGGTGCCTAATGGGTATCTGAAAATGTTCAGCAAGACGTGAAGCATAGATACCTCCAAATATGGGGCCTCTTGTACGATTCAGGGCTAGCCGTTTAGCAACGACGGCACACATACTAAAAGTATTGTCTCCTAGCAAAGCATGTTGAAGAATAATAATATCTGGAACGCTCAAATTTCCACTATTTCCACGACCAATCAAGCATCTACTAGCAAATATAGCAAAATAGCGTAAAACAGGAAAGTGTATGCTAGAGACCTTCACCTCGGAGCCCTTCTTTGGCTCCTCTACAGCAATAGTATTAACAAAGCCACCCACATCTTCACGATGGGGTTCATCTAATTCTCCCTCATAAGGTATCCTACATACCGTGCAAAAATGACGTAAAGACATTTCTTTGAATTCATCATATAAATGAAATGATACTGCAGGCGGTGATTTCTTAGGATAATAATAAAAATTTTGCACGAAAGTACTGATCGATTCGGTCGTTGATGAAACCGGTGAGGCGTGCAGTCTCGATTAAAGCATAAAATTCTTCATGAATTCCGGCTTCTTTCTAGAAATCCTCGCATGGCAATTCGCACGACCGTACTTCCGCTAAGCGAGGAAGATTATACTTGGCTTTTTCCTTCTCTTTGGCTTGTTTTTCCTGAGAGCTTTGGCTAGAAGAGCCTTTAAAAAGCCTCCTTAACATTTTCTGAAAATTTCTGAAATTTTAGTAGCTTCAAAATAAAAGTGAATAAAACTAAACAAGATTGATAGCAACTACTCCTACAAGTGCCTAGAGCCCATATCATGCATTGGAATTGCTTGGGACCTCAAAAATTTAACATGCAAGCTCAAGAACATGGTCACCTATGCAGCAAAAATTTGCAATGAATAAAGCACTAGAACAAAAACTAATTGGACCAATGGAGGAGTCACATACCAAGCAACAATCTCCCAAAGCAGTTTTGTGAATGGAGCTTTGAGCTAAGAGATCGAAAATTGCAGCAAAACGAGCTAGAACTCGTGCTTGAGCAGGATGGGGATTTTTTTTGGTAGAAGATGAAGTGTGTGGGTGCTGGCATAAGTGGTGGGGGGCACCAGGGGCCCACGAGACAGGGGCACGCCTGCTGAGGCGTGCCTCCTCTCTCGTGGCCTCGGTGCTTGCCCTCCTCAGCAGTGTTTTCAAGGCCTAAAATCCTCAAATATTCCGAAAAAATCATACTAAGTTTGCAGGGCATTTGGAGCACTTTTATTTTCGGACTATTTTTTAATGCACGGATAATTTAGAAAACAGACGGATAATACTATTTTTTCTTTATTTATTCTAAATAACATAAAGTAAAAAGAGGGTACAGAAGTTGTGCCTTCTAGTTTCAGCCATCTCGTGATCATCAAAATGAACCCACTAACAAGGTTGATCAAGTCTTGTTAACAAACTCATTCCGAATAACACGGAACCGGAGAAATTTCGAATAACACTAAGTTACCTCAACGGGGATATGAAAATCCCCAACAATAAGAATATCATATTTTTTTCTTGACAGTAGGGAGAGGAAATTCAAAACCTCCAAAAATGATAGTTGGAACTTTTTCAATAGAATTGGTGCTATGGACTTGAGACTGTTTCCTCGAAAAGTGTACCGTATGCTCATTACCATTAACATGAAAAGTGACATTGCCTTTGTTGCAATCAATAACATCCCCTGCAGTATTAAGAAAAGGTCTACCAAGGATAATAGACATACTATCGTCCTCGGGAATATCAAGAATAACAAAGTCCGTTAAGATAGTGACATTTGCAACCACAACAGGCACATCCTCACAAATACCGACAGGTATAGCAGTTGATTTATCGGCCATTTGCAAAGATATTTCGGTAGGTGTCAACTTATTCAATTCAAGTCTACGATATAAAGAGAGAGGCTTAACACTAACACCGGCTCCAAGATCACATAAAGCAGTTCTAACATAATTTCTTTTAATAGAGCATGGTATAGTTGGTACACCCGGATCTCCAAGTTTCTTTGGTATTCCACCCTTAAAAGTGTAATTAGCAAGCATGGTGGAAATTTCAGCTTCTGGTATCTTTCTTTTATTAGTAATGATATCCTTCATATACTTAGCATAAGGATTTACTTTAAGCATATCAGTTAAGCGCATACGTAAGAAAATAGGTCTAATCATTTCAGAAAGCGCTCAAAATCCTCATCATCCTTTGACTTGGATGGTTTAGGAGGAAAGGGCATGGGTTTCGAACCCATGGTTCTCTTTCTTTACCGTGCTTCCTAGCAACAAAATCTCTTATCATAACGTTGATTCTTTGATTGTGGGTTATCAAGATCAACAACAGGTTCAATCTCTACATCATTGTTTTGCTAGGTTGAGCATCAACATGAACACTATCATTAACATTATTACTAGGTTCATGTTCATCACCGATTGAGTTTCAAATCGTAAATAGAAATATCATTGGGATTCTCGGTGTGTCTCTGACGGGTTCACTAGAAGCATGCAAAGTCCTATCGTTTTTATTTTTCTTCTTTTTAGAAGAACTAGGTGTCTCTAAATTATTTCTCTGAGAATCTTGTTCAATTCTCTTAGGGTGGCCTTCAGGATACAAAGGTTCCTGAGTCATTCTACCAGTTCTAGTAGCCACTCTAACAGCAAAGTCATTTTTATTATTCAATTCATTAAGCAAATCATTTTGAGCTTTGAGTACTTGCGCAGCTTGAGTAGCAACCATAGAAGCATATTTGCTAACGCGGTGAAGTTCATCTTTAACTCTAGCCAGATTATCACCTCGCGTCCTATCTCGAAAGCATTATTCTTTAACTCTCTACCAACATAAGCATTAAAACTTTCTTGTCTAGCCATAAAGTCATCAAATTCATCTAAGCATGGGCTATGAAATTTAGTAGAGGGTATTTCAACTTTATATATCTATAGAGAGAATTTACCTTTACTACCGTGTCGGGTTATCAAGACAATGTAGTTCTTCATGATAAATTAAGACCATGTATTTCTTCAATAGGTGGTAAATTCTTAACATCTTCAGCTTTAATACCTTTTTCTTTCATTGATTTCTTTGCCTCTTGCATATCTTGAGATGAGAAATAAAACACCTCTCTTCTTGGAGTGGGTTTAGGAATAGGCTCAGAGTTGGCTCAATTGGTTCAGAATTGCCTCGTGAACTGGCTCGGAAGAGTCCAATTATTTTCATTAGTCAACATATTATTCAATAGTATTTCAGCTTCACGATTGTTCTTTCCTGAAAACACAACCAGCACAACTATCCAAGTAGTCCTTGGAAGCATCGGTTAGTCCATTATAAAAGATATCAAGTATTTCATTTTTCTTAAGAGGATGATCGAGCAAAGCATTATAATCGGAGAAGCCTCCCCAAGCTTGTGGGAGACTCTCTTCTTTGATTTGCACAAAATTATATATTTCCATAAGGCAGCTTGTTTCTTATGAGCAGGAAATATTTATCAGAGAAGTAATAAATCATATCCTGGGGACTACACACACAACCAGGAGCAAGAGAATTATACCAAGTCTTAGCATCACCCTTTAATGAGAACGGAAATATCTTAAGGATATATAAATAGCAAGACTTCTCATTATTAGTAAATAGGGTGGCTATATCATTCAACTCGGTAAGATGTGCCACAACAGTTTAAGATTCAAGGCCATAAAAAGGATCAGATACAACTAAAGTAATAATATCAGGGTCAACAGAGAATTCATAATCCTTATCAGTAACACAGATAGGTGAAGTAGCAAAAGCAGGGTCGGGTTTCATTCTAGCATTAAGAGACTACTGCTTCCATTTAGCTAATAATTTCTTAAGATCATTTCTATCATTGCAAGCAAGAATTTCCATAGCAGCTGCTTCATTCATAACATAACCCTTAGGAACAACAGGTAATACATAATCATTGGGGGAACCTTCATCATCACTATCATCAATAATAGGTTCTTCAATATTTTCATTCCCCTAACTCTAGCAAGTTGTTCATCTAGAAATTCACATAATGGCAAAGTAGTATCACGCACGTAAGTAGTTTCATCATGCATAGCGTATGGCATCATCAATAACATGCGACATATCGAATTCATAGCAAGAGCAGGTTTAGGTGTCGCAAGCTTACTAATAACGGAAGGAGAATCTAGTGCGAGCTAGATGGCGGTTCCTTACCTCCCTCGTAGTTGAGGGCAAAATCTTGGTCTTAGCGTCTTTCAAGTTCTTCATAGTGATCAACAGATATAAATCCCAAGTGACTCGAGAGAATAGAGCTATGCTCCCAAGAACGGCGCGAAATTAGTCTTGATAACCCACAAGTATAGGGGATCGCAATAGCTTTCGAGGGTAGAGTATTCAACCCAAATTTATTGATTCGACACAAGGGGAGCCAAAGAATATTCTTGAGTATTAGCAGTTGAGTTGTCAATTCAACCACACCTAGATAACTTAGTATCTGCAGCAAAGTGTTTAGTAGCAAAAGTGGTATGATAATAATAGTAATGGCAGCAAAAGTAAAGATAATTGTTTTTGGGTTTTTGTAGTAGTTGTAACAGTAGCAACGGAAAAGTAAATAAGCGAAGAACAATATGTGAAAAGCTCGTAGGCAATGGATCAGTGATGGATAATTATGCCGGATGCGATTCCTCATGTAATAGTTATAACATAGGGTGATGTAGAACTAGCTCCAATTCATCAATGTAATGTAGGCATGTATTCCGTAAATAGTCATATGTGCTTATGGAAAAGAACTTGCATGACATCTTTTGTCCTACCCTCCCGTTGAAGCGGGGTCCTAGCGGAAACTAAGGGATATTAAGGCCTCCTTTTAATAGAGAACCGGACCAAAGCATTAACACATAGTGAATACATGAACTCCTCAAACTACGGTCATCACCGAGAAGTATCCCGATTATTGTCACTTCAGGGTTGTCGGATCATAACACATAATAGGTGACTATAGACTTGCAAGATAGAATCAAGAACACCCATATATTCATGAAAACATAATAGGTTAAGATCTGAAATCATGGCACTCGGGCCCTAGTGACAAGCATTAAGCATAGCAAAGGCATAGCAACATCAATCTCAGAACATAGTGGATACTAGGGATCAAACCCTAACAAAACTAACTTGATTACATGGTAAATCTCATCCAACCCATCACTGTCCAGCAAACCTACGATGGAATTACTCACGCACGGCGGTGAGCATCATGAAATTGGTTATGGAGGCTGGTTGATGATGACGACGACGACGAATCCCCCTCTCCGGAGCCCCGAACAGACTCCAGATCAGCCCTCTCGAGAGAGATTAGGGCTTGGCGGCGGCTCCGTGTCGTAAAACGCGATGAAACTTTCTCTCTGATTTTTTTCTCCCCGAGACGGAATATATGGAGTTGGAGTTGAGGTCGGAGGAGGTCAAGGGGGCCCACGAGATAGGAGGCCGCGCCCCCTGTCTCGTGGACAGGATGTGGGCCCCCTGGCATTAATTCTTTCGCCAAAAATTCTTATAAATTCCAAAAAGTGCCTCCGTGGATTTCTGGGACATTCCGAGAACTATTCTTTTCTACACATAAAACAACATCATGGCAGTTCTGCTGAAAACAGCGTCAGTCTGGGTTAGTTTCATTCAAATCATGCAAGTTAGAGTCCAAAACAAGGGCAAAAGTGTTTGGAAAAGTAGATACGTTAGAGACGTATCAGAGACGTATCAGTCCGTTGAACCAAAGGTCGCGTAAATTTACTGGTACTACTCGTACACAATTGCGTCGTTCGTCCAGCTTAGTGCGGTGAGATGGTTTCTCGAACAAGACGATGGAGAAGCGGAGTCGGCAAAGAGTGAAATGATGGTTGCTTCGTCCATGCTTTGTGATTTGACGCCTCACTGCTTTGTGATTTGTGATAGAAGGACAGGGAGTAGACTCAGTCCTCTATACTGTACATGCGTCCAAGCACGGGAGAAAGAGGAGAGACGTTGCATTTTTTTATTCCTTCAATCAATCAATCAGGGAGCTTCGGTTCCATCCCTTTGGCTTTGGCAACACCATCCACAATGGTTCCCACGATACCAAAAGCTATTTTCACATTTGGCTACACATTTTGGATGCCCTTAACCATACCACTTGGTTTTGCTCCTGTGTGCTATCTATACAAATCTCAACTATATTGATCTAAAAAATTATAGAATCAAGATTAGTAAAAAGGAGGTGATTTTGCCCCGCGGATGGCGGGGGAGGTTTCTTATTTTTAGAGGACGTTGTCCTGGCGGTTTGCTAACATACGGTCCCATGTATCAGTGCTTTGCCAAGCCGATCCGCTTCCCACATGAGGCAGAACAACGGCAGAACCAACACGTGGTTAACTTGAAGAAGATGAGGGAGAAGCGGATTCAGCAACGAGTGAAATGATGGTTGCTTCGTCCCTCCAACTTCTTTGTTTAGCATTATTGCTTCGTCCCTCCAACTTAACTGCGGGAAAGGTGCAACTTTGTAATTTGACGCCTCATTGCTCATTACTACGCCGGCGCCATGATGGGTGCTTCACCCCGCTACTCGCATCAGATTCCTCGGTATGGCACGTGGACCACAGCTTGATGTCCCACATGTCGGCGAAAGGGACTAGAAGATTTATGAAAGCAAGCGCCCACTCTTCTGACGGAGGAGTACACGACACCACGCCCAAAGAACTGTCACTTGTATCAGATATAGTACTATAGTTTTGTTGTTTTACACGATCCATCGATACAAACCCGATTAAACAGGAAGGGCGGGATTTTTCCCACGCGGTATATGATACTAGCCATACATTTCAAAGGCAATTTTAATGTATGCAAACTGAATAATTAAGTAACAATATGATATCTAGTAAAACTAAAACACATATGATTTATTGTGTTAGAGTGTAGTAGTAGTGTTGTATTGCATAGTTGTTAGATGTAACATGCGAGCGTGTAGAGATGTAGTTTTGGAGGGCCTACAGAGAGAAAAGCGTATCGTTCACCGAACTTCGTAATAAGCTGATTACGGTCACTATATACGCTTTGCGGTGATTATCGGTCACTTGCTCATGGTTCAAAGATCGGATTGCACTCTGTTGACCGGCCAAATAGTCTGCTTGGCACCATGTTGACTAGTTAAATTGACCATGTTCCTTGTGGGTCCCACCTATCAGTTCGCATAGGGGAAAGGTCAGATAAACACAAATTTACGCAGGCGTGACAAGACACCACCCCATGCGCGGGAATCACCTGGTTGTGTATGTGTCTGTCAGGGCCTGATGTATGCGCATGCACGTGTAGGTTGAGCACTTGAGCGTGAGAGTGTGTGTTGGTCGTGTGGTGTACTGGTGTGTGCATGCATGCGTGTGTGTGCGCGTGTGAGTGTTGCGTGCGTGCGTGGCTGCGTGTGTACGTGTGAGTGTTGCGTGCGTGCATGGGTGCATGTGTTCGTGTGAGTGTTGCGTGCATGCAGTTCGTATGCATGGGCGTGTGTGTGTATAATCACCACACCAGCTCCTGTGTGTTAAAACACACGGCTCAACATACCAATACAAGGCCACCTTGTCTGTTGTGCCCGCGGTTGATACATCTCCAACGTATCTATAATTTTTTATTGTTCCATGTTATTATATTACCTGTTTTGAATGATTATGGGCTTTATTATACACTTTTATATTACTTTTGGGACTAACCTATTAACCGGAGGCCCAAATTTATATTGCTGCTTTTATTGCTGTTTCAAAGATTTCAAGGAAAGGAATATCAAACGAGTCCAAACGGAACGAAACCTTAGGCATCATGATTTTTTGGAAGAATATCATCCCGAGGCTTGGAGATCAAGTCGGAGATACTCGAGGAGCCCAGAGATAGGGGCGCCTCCCCCACAGTATGCGCCCCCTGTCTCGTGGACCCCTCGAGCACCCCCGACCGACTTCTTTCGCCTATATAGTCCCATGCACCTAAAAACATCCAGGAGAAGATAGATCGGGAGTTCCGCCAAGAAGCCTCTCAGAGCCACCAAAAGTCAATCGGACCTGTTAGGCACCTGCCGGAGGGGGAACCCATCACTGGTGGCCTTCTGCATCATCCCGGCGCTCTCCATGACGAGGAGGGAGTAGTTCACCCTTGGGGCTGAGGGTATGTACCAGTAGCTATGTGTTTGATCTCTCTCTCTCTCTCTCGTGTTCTCGACTTCACACGATCTTGATGTATCGCGAGCTTTGCTATTGTAGTTGGATCTTATGATGTTTCTCCCCCTCTACTCTCTTGTGATGAATTGAGTTTCCCTCTTGAAGTTATCTTATCGGATTGAGTCTTTATTTTGAGAACACTTGATGTATGTCTTGCCGTGTTTATCTGTGGTGACAATGGGATATCACGTGCCACTTGATGTATGTTTTGGTGACCAACTTGCGGGTTCCGCCCATGAACCTATGCATAGGGGTTGGCACGCGTTCTTGACTCTCCGGTAGAAACTTTGGGGCACTCTTTGAAGTAATTTGTGTTGGTTGGATGAATCTGAGATTGTGTGATGCATATCGTATAATCATGCCCACGGATACTTGAGGTGACAATGGAGTATCTAGGTGACATTAGGGTTTTGGTTGATTTGTGTCTTAAGGTGTTATTCTAGTACGAACTCTTTAATAGATCGATCCGAAAGAATAACTTTGAGGTGGTTTCGTACCCTACCATAATCTCTACGTTTGTTCTCCGCTATTAGTGGCTTTGGAGTGATTCTTTGTTGCATGTTGAGGGCTTGTTATATGATCTATCTATGTTATTATTGTTGAGAGAACTTGCACTAGTGAAAGTATGAACCCTAGGCCTTGTTTCCTATTATTGCAATACCGTTTACGCTCACTTTTATCATTAGTTACCTTGCTGTTTTTATTATTTCAGATTACAAATACCTATATCTACCATCCATATTGCACTTGTATCACCATCTCTTCGCCGAACTAGTGCACCTATACAATTTACCATTGTATTGGGTGTGTTGGGGACACAAGAGACTCTTTGTTATTTGGTTGCAGGGTTGTTTGAGAGAGACCATCTTCATCCTACGCCTCCCACGGATTGATAAACCTTAGGTCATCCACTTGAGGGAAATTTGCTACTGTCCTACAAACCTGTGCACTTGCAGGCCCAACAACGTCTACAAGAAGAAGGTTGTGTAGTAGACATCAGCGGTCATGACTTCGAACCACCGTCCAATATTTTTTTGTCGTTTGTTTTCATTCTTACTAGCAATATGCCCGTGCGTTGCACGTAACATCAAGATGCATGTGTATGACTAGTTTATCTTGTGAGAGAAAAGGATGAACGAGGGAAGGCCTTATTTGCAAATGTGGAGAGGTGTGTGGGTACCTTTTTGCAAAATTGTCATAGTTTCTTTCCTATCCGTCAGATATAAATCGGACGACCTATATTGCAGGATGGCAGGCACACCATCATCACCAACTCTGTTTTTTATAAGAGTGTATTTTATCCCTACTCTTATAAAAACGCATAGTCGGTGATGATCATGTGTCTGCCATCCTGCAATATAGACCGTGCGATCTATATCTGACGGATAGGAAGGAAACTATGGCAATTTTGCAAAAAGATACCCACACCCCTCTCCACACTTGCAAATAAGGCCTTCCCATGTTCATCCTTTTCTCCCACAAGATAAACTACTCATACAAATGCATCTTGATGTTCTATGCAATGCATGGGCATCTTGCTAGTATTTTATAAGAGTGTAGATGTAGAGTAGATACAAGCCGACAGGTGGGCCCGATGGTAGTGAGATAATGTGATGCAACACTAGAGGTGCCACGTGGAGCGTTTAACTGGTCAACTAGTCGTGTCTTGAGCAAATACAGAGTTGTATGGTGAGCCCGTGACTGTATAATAACCACAAAACATAAATGGTGACCGTAATGAGTGGATTCTGAAGTCCAATGTACGTATCGTGCTTTCGCTTCAAATACAATGATCGTCACTGTATATATCGCGAGAGAGAGAGATGAAACATGCGTGAATGTGCTGGGGGCTTACTTTTAGAGGACCTGGAGATAGTTTGTGTGCATACGTGAAAGGGGCGTAGAGGGGGGTATGCGATGGAGAGAGAGATGCTCTTCGCTTCGCTTTGTTATGACTAACTTTATATATAGTATAAAATATACAAATTCACAAAGGCGGAATAAATATCATTGTGGGCACCATGCAATGCAAGCGTTCATAATCCTCCATATAACTTTGTAATGTTGTATATATGTAGAAATTCTGAAATATTTTTTGACCACACTTTATTCAAAAGGAATGTTGTATGCGAAATAAACGTGAAGAGAGGGCTTTTTAGATCAATGGGGTACATGATGTAACATGTGTGAATGTGTAGTTGATGCATTTGGCAGGGCCTAGAGAGGTATGTGTGTGTATTACGTATTCGAGAGAGGCATGGATAGAGGGGCCAAGGGGGGGCGGGGAGAGATAGCACGAGAAATGAGAGTGGTCTAGAGAGAGAGACGAATATGATGCCACGGCGAGAGATTCCCTTGAGTGTGTATATGCAAGGGGGGAGTGGATAGAGGCACCAGGAGAATATATTTTTTGTGTGGTGTCTGTGTTAGTATGTGTGGGTGTGAGAAGATAACGAGACATGGGGGCAAAGGGTGTGTCACTGCGTGAGGTTCGGTGGTTTGAGGTGAGGCCCTTCGTTCGGTTCCGTCCTGCGGCACATTGGTCGGCTCGTGACGCATTTAGGGAGACCCATGGATGACTAGTCGTACAAGACAAAGATAGCATAACTGTGAAGGACTCTATGTCCACTGACAAAGCCGTCTAGGTTTTGTAACCCTAGGTTCTCGGACTAAGGTAACCCCTTTATCTCTGATATTACTATTCATCCAACCTAGTTTTAAGGGGCATCGTATAGAATGCTCTGCTAGAATCATACTCGTCGATTAGGAAAAGAGGTGTGAGACAATGCGTGAGAGACAGGCCTAAAGATAATGTGCGTACAGGAGACACGTAGGCAGGTCTATGTATATAGAAAGAGTCGATGGGGATTGTGCGTGTGTATGCTTGCGAGAGGAAGAGTGCTTGTGATAAAGGTTAGTGAAAACAGTCGTAAATGGTTACGAGAGGGAGGGAGGGTTATATCGAGAGCATGTGTGCGAGAAAGACACCTCGGGAGAGAGTGTGTGAGCATGTGTGAGAGACCACCGATGGAGAGTGAAACTACACGTCCAAGACTGTTGTACACATTGATTAAAGATATAAATTGTATCCAAATATTAGGATGGGATCATGATATTTGCAATTCGCGTAAGGAACGGTCATTGATCCATCAGACATCTAGATTCTATCGAATTTGAGCATGTCTATGTTATTATTCGACACAATTGATCCACATAGTTAGTATTTTGAACTCCAGACAATGCATCGCTTTAGCAATCGAATATAAACGTGAGTATAGTTCATGTTGTGTGTGTAAAGCACATTATACATAATGAAAGTTACACAATGAACATTATAAATAGCTACATATGAACTAGCATACATTTGAATTCAACTTAAGGTGGTTTAAAAATTGAATTCAACATGAAGTCCATTCAATTATTTGAATTTGATATCATGGCATTTGTAAATCATACCTAAATTATGGGGGCACCAATCTTTGCTCTGATTTTGTACATAATAGCATATGTAGTCGTGTACAAAATAGATTCAAATTTAGCTCCTCCATTCCAAAATAATCGTAGTTATAGGATTTTCAAGTGTCAAAATTTCAAAAAGAAGCGGATAATTTGATGAGGTTTTCAAACATACAAGGTCAAATTTAACGTTGTCTATTTAGGTTAATCCTCAAAGTTGAAGAGTACTCTAAACGTGAATGCTTGTGTTTCAAAATTTTGAACGAAGCGCCAAAATAGCCTCTACTCGCCCGAAACCGCGTGAGACCAATGTTTGGTAGTACACGGAAATTACTTTTATAATAACTCCGACCCGTGAAACCTACCGGCCCGACGTCCAAAGGTCTAAACCGGGGTAGGTTTGTAGCTTCATCTAGACGCCACGCAACCGCCTCCGAAAAACATTCAAACACAATGGCCGCCTAAGCACACATGCGCGCGTCCGAAATCGCTCCCGCCCACTATTTGGGACACCTGGGATTACCATCCTACCCCCGACCCGCAGTAGGTCCGAAATTTCAGAGGGGGTGACGGTGTCCTGGACTAGGGGGTACTCACCACATCGTCTCCCGATCAGTTGGATTGGGCCGAGGACCCCCATGGCCGTATACTCATGGGCCAGTCCGGACAGTTGCCGCATACAAGGAAGATTCCACAAGACTTGGCGATCAAGACAAAGACTCCTCCCCACCGGCGTATTCGGCTAGGACTCTTATTATCCTAGGCCTCTGGTCCATTATATAAACCGAGGCCAGGCTAGTCGATAGACATATACAACAATCATACCATAGGCTAACTTCTAGGGTTTAGCCTCCTTGATCTCGTGGTAGATCTACTCTTGTACTACCCATATCATCAATATTAATCAAGCGGAGTAGGGTATTACCTCCATCGAGAGGGCCCGAACACAGGTAAAAACATCGTGTCCCTTGTCTCCTGTTACCATCCGCCTAGACGCACAGATTCGAACCCCTACCCGAGATCCGCCGGTTTTGACACCGACATTGGTGCTTTCATTGAGAGTTCCATTGTGTGTTGGCAAAAGGTCGATGGCTCGCTGCAGATCAATCTGCGACTTGGCATCTTCGCTCACCAGCTCACCGGTCACCTTGGTTCGACCAAGGACTGCACCCTACCTCCGATCGTCATGTTCGGATGGGGGCCTTCATCAACATCAGCTCGATCTCTATCAAGATCATGGAGGAATCATCCGAGGGCCCGGGCTCAACGTCAACATTGCCCTCGCACGGCTGCTATTTTTCTCGGACAGCGAACTTGTATCCGCCGTCACCACCTCCTCGGCGTCGGTTTGACGATTTCTTGATGGAATTGTGCGAATTGAGTCTACAACAACTCTGGAAAATTTCGCCGAGTTCCGATGGAGGAATCTCTGGCAATCTCCGATATACCGGAGCTGCATTGCATCTGGACGAGAATCCGGACGAGTTTAGGGCGTGGTGTCCAGCTTCTAGCTCGGACTTCCTTTGGAAGATCCAGCCGTTGATCGGCTGCGGAATTCCTATATCTACCACCCCTTAAAATTTAAGCTCGATCCGACCGTCCAAACTCCGGGAACCTTCCGATTAGTGCATCACTTTTCGGATATGTTTTCTGTAAACGAATCCGACCCAAGTTCGTCTTTTTATGAACGGGATTTGACATCCTTTTTGAAGGAAGTTTTGTATGGGGTATTGTGTTTTGTTCCCGAACACATCCCACTAACTTTAAGATCTTTTGAACATGATCTTCAATATTGCTCCACGGCTGCCGATCTGCGCTAGACACGTCGTCACTTTGTTGAGCCGAGCTCAACTTCTTCAGATCATCATCTCGGCAAGCCGAACAAGAGTCCGACATCGCAGGATAAATCATCACCAACATCGCCGCCCACGGATTACACGGAGCGGGCATACCGCATCGCCGCGCGGTCGCTTCATCAAGCCGACATCGACCACGCCACGACCTGCATCGGCAGGGCCGCACTATTGCTTCCTCAAGCGGTGTCCATCACGCCGACCTACTTCGACATCTCGGTGGACCGGTGCTTCGCCATCTCTTCATCAACCTACTCCGGACACTTCGCGTCACTAGCCGACCGAGCAATGGGTGCGCGGATCGAGTCCCAATTTTGGGAATCACCTTCCTTCGGATTGCTACAACAAATAAACGGTGCTATTAATCCTAGTATTTCTTTTGCTTGTTTGGGTTAATTTTTCCCAAGGAACTATTACTCTGGTTTGTCCATCATATGTACACAGGTCTATCAAATGGTGGCCGCATTATCGACGGTCGCATGATGGTTCAGTCAGTTTCCGTACATAGTCCGGCGAACGCCGCATCCGGAACTCGGACCGACCTGTGAATCCAGGCTTTGCCATGCCTTTATTTCATTACGCTGATGACCTACATCGACATCGACTTCGGCGCCAGGTCTGCATTGACCGTGCTATGTCACCACTTCGGTGTGTCGAGCTCTCCGCTCCGCCACCTCGGGACCGGCTTGGGGGATGGAACCTTGTCCCATATCAAGCTCGGACCGCGTCATCAATACCGAACACATTAACCAGCTAAGTAGCTTTCATGCTCAAAGCTTTAATTTCTAACTTGTGTTCGGTTCGACCAAGCATTATACTTTTTCGGAAAATTTTGCTTGTAAAATTTTTCTTGTCCAAACTTTGTTTGTGACGCATAAATTCAAATACCCAATTCATTTGGGGCTTCCTTCATGAAGCTTTTCCTCTTGCATATGATTATACTTGTACGGCTTCGTTCCTTGTTCGTGTATTATGCCACAATATGCACCATATTGACTTAAGCGATTTGCAAGCTGGGTTGCCTCGCTCCTGTGTTTACCCCTACGTTCTCGATTGTTCGGCTAGGGAGTAAAGGAGCACCTCTGCGATTATCACGATCGGGTCACCCGAGCCGACCTCGACTGGGTGAAGCCGAAAGCTAGTGCTCTTCTGTTTTCAATAATGATCGCACACAACGGAACTCATGAGTACAAAAATCTATTGCACAAGTCTCATATTAACAATGAGCACCAAGAAAGGTATTGGTGGGGTACTATTTTCTTGAAGATGCTTCTTACACTTTATCGATAATATAACATAAGTTCCCCGAGCGCTTTATGCATTACTGACCTTATGACCTGATTGCCTAGTTATTGGAAACACTATCGATATTCTCGACGATGGAGTACATAACACTTTTCGTCCTTGATCAAGAGGGAGAAGCTGACGGTCGGTTAAGACGCGTTTAAAGTTTGGTTGAACATATATATGATATAAGTACTTCGGTACATACAATCATTCTTTTACCCAAGTCACTTGGGGGCTCTTATGTTTATTTGAGCCGTTTTATAATAAGTGTTTTTCTTCTTAGTTGTTGCAGAGTTTTATTATTATTTATCACTCCTTTTCTCGACAAAAGTGTGCGGTCACTAGCCGGGGAGCCTAATTGCTCTCTCAAAACCGCTAGAGTTTAGTTTTCTAAACTGTCCTAATGAGAAGTACTCCGCCTTCGGGATGGGAGGCTGAAGTGAGGTGACCAGCTTGAAGTCTTGAGATAGGATGTGTCATGTTAAAGCACGCAGAATCACTTTTTTCTAAAGTCCAATTTTGGATTGGCACGAACACTTGATCTTGTTCGACGTCATGCTTTCTTGACAATTTTGGTTTTCCAAGCTTTTGGCACTTTTAAACTATTTGTGTGTTTCAAAGACAAGTCTCGCAAATGCAATGTCGGACACCTTTAGAGATTCGCAAAAACATTCTCGGATATTGCTATATATGCATCGGTTTGAAATGTGTCTTGATCAATAGTTGGGTTGCGGCCCCTCTTTGCCTCCTCGTTCGCTTTGTTCGGCTAGGTGTGCAAAGGAGAACCATCTGCGATTGTGCTTCCAACAGATGGTCAAGCACCTCGATGGAGAAAACCAAAACCGATATCACAATAGGTGTAAACTGGTCAGCGATCCGATGACTATATTAAATGACGGGCCATTCATAACATTGGCGAAGTGTTTCGGCTTGACCTCGATTGTCGCCAACACTACCGGGGCTAATGGCGGCCTCCCAAACTAAATCCTCAATATTTTGCTCTTACATTGGGCTGAGGTTTCATGATCATGCTTAGCATGACAACCCAAAGAAAGGAACCGATAAGCGGGACTATTATCTTTGGAAGACATTTCTTACATTAAACAATAATATAACATATCTCTCTGCATACCTTTGTTTATAAAACCGTATGGCCAGATTGCCTTGTTTGTCGTAAATCTTTGCCCTCATAAAGGCTTTATAAAGTAGGACAAACACTCCTCGGCTACTGGCCGAGGAGGTTGAAGCCGATGGTCGGTCAACAAAGTTTTATACAATGCGGATCCGAGCATTAATGACTTAAAGTACTTAGATACATTGAGTCATTACACGTAATTTGTGATTTAACTATGGATATTGATCCTTAATTCGGCCACCCGTGCCCGCATTAAGGCTCGGGGGCTACTGGGCTTCGGGCTTATTATTTACAAATATTAAAGGCACATCAATCCCCGATCCGGTGTTGCCACCCGACCAGTGTCTCGGGGCTACTGCATTGCACTGTTCTATGCGTAAAATTTTAAGTGCAATACGATTTCGAGGAGATTTTGATCCTCAGGTTGGTCGGCCGCACCCAACCCGAGTCTCGAGGATCGAGCACGCCGCTTTTTGTGTCCCAAGTATTCTGCTGAGCTAGGACTTGATCCTCGGACCAATTTTGCAAATCAACCCGAGTCTCAAATGCTATGGGGATCGGCGGTCTTATGTCATCCTTCATGTGCATCTCGGGCTTTAGAACGATACCCACCTTGAGGGCTCTTGGTTGTGTATCTCGGCAGAGAATAAATTGCACCAATCAAAATTGACAAAAATCGCCCACATTCGGGTGGTGCACCACCGAAGCGATCCGACATAAAGCTCGGCGCTAGTGGCTGGCTCCATAGAGGCATTTTCGGCATTAAGTTCGCTAAACTCCTTCAAACTTCTTTGAACCAAGGTGATTTACGACACCTCGGATATAGTCCGGCGTTGGAGCTCGGATACATAGTCCGGCATTGGAGCTCGGATACAGTCCGGCGTTGGAGCTCGGGTACATAGTCCGGCGTTGGAGCTCGGATACATTCCGGCGTTAGAGCTGGGAAGCGGTCCGGCGTTGGAGCTCGGACGCAAGAGGACGCTGCCGCCCGGGAACAGCTTCAAACCCGAGGTGTGGCATAAAAATAACAAGGCATTGATAAAGGCCGGAAACTTAAAGGGCTCCTCGGATACCCGACGTAAACTCGTCGAATGCATTTCGCGATCCTCAAGATCGAAGATGAGAAGATTTGTTGAACCAGTTTTCAAGACCGACGATCAAGATGAGGAACAGTTCGGAAGAATCGAGGAGCGCCCCTAACTTGAAGACCGTTCGAGGGGCTCTTGACGGTGTCCTGGACTAGGGGTACTCACCACGTCGTCTCCCGATCGCTTGGATTGGGCCGAGGACCCCATGGTCGTATACTCATGAGCCGGTCCGGACGGTTGCCGATACAAGGAAGATTCCACAAGACTTGGCGATCAAGACAAGGACTCCTCCCCCGGCGTATTCGGCTAGGACTCTTATTATCCTAGGCCTCTGGTGCATTATATAAACCGAGGCCAGGCTAGTTGATAGACATATACAACAATCATACCATAGGCTAGCTTCTAGGGTTTAGCCTCCTTGATCTCGTGGTAGATCTACTCTTGTACTACCCATATCATCAATATTAATCAAGCGGGGTAGGGTATTACCTCCATCGAGAGGGCCCAACTCGGGTAAAAACATCGTGTCCCTTGTCTCCTGTTACCATCCGCCTAGACGCACAGTTCGGGACCCCTACCCGAGATCCGCCAGCTTTGACATCGGCAGGGGGCAAAGTTTGTACTTTCCCAAATTTCAAACAAGCGCGTCCCATCTTCTGCTCAAAAAGCCAAAAACAAGCGCGTCCCTGCATCAAACATGGTTCTCCCCTCCCCGCCCACCCGCCTAATTCCCCATTCGCACTCCATGGGCACAAAACTACCTCTCCACCAGTCATGAAACCCGGCCCTCCGTCAAATCCACCCCATTCCACCCATCAACCGCCACCTCCTCCATCACACCGAGCTGATACCCGACATCGCCGCCCACCGCAACCTCAACCGCAATGCCCTCCACGGCTAGTAGTTGAAGCCGAGGCTGCTGTCCGCATGCAGAGCCAGTTCAACCACGCCGCCCCACGCCACCGCCGCCGCTCCAACTTCGCCACCCTCCACCGCACTGAGTTGTTCCTGCTTTCCGCCCTTCGCCGCCTCGGATCTGCTTCCTCCGCCGACATACGGCCACGGCAACACAATCAACAATTTGGCCATGGGTTCGTCCAAGCCTGAACCCTCCTCCAGAACATCGGTTTCCCCGGCAAAAAGAAGAAGATCGGCGCAACATGCGGAGGCGACCACACCGGCAACCGAAAATGTTACTCCTCTTCCCTTATTCATGCAAATCTTACGTGTCTGCTTGCACGGTATTCATCCCAGAGAAGACACTAGTTGACCGCTTCTTCTTGATACTAGATGTTCCTAGTAACTCGTGATGCACAAGGTTTCTTCTCATATACTATTTCTGAAGGAAATATGCCCTAGAGGCAATAATAAAGTTATTATTTATTTCCTTATATATCATGATAAATGTTTATTATTCATGCTCGAATTGTATTAACCGGAAACATAATACATGTGTGAATACATAGACAAACAGAGTGTCACTAGTATGCCTCTACTTGACTAGCTCGTTAATCAAAGATGGTTATGTTTCCTAACCATAGACATGAGTTGTCATTTGATTAACGGGATCACATCATTAGGAGAATGATCTGATTGACATGACCCATTCCGTTAGCCTAGCACTTGATCGTTTAGTATGTTGCTATTGCTTTCTTCATGACTTATACATGTTCCTGTAACTATGAGATTATGCAACTCACGCTACCGGAGGAACACTTTGGTACTACCAAACGTCACAACGAATCGGGTGATTATAAAGGAGTACTACAGGTGTCTCCAAAGGTACTTGTTGGGTTGGCGATTTCGAGATTAGGTTTTGTCATCCGATTGCTCGGAGAGGTATCTCGGGCCTTCTCGTAATACACATCACATAAGCCTTGCAAGCATTACAACTAATGAGTTAGTTGTGAGATGATGTATTACGGAACGAGTAAAGAGACTTACCAGTAACGAGATTGAACTAGGTATTGGATACCGACGATCGAATCTCGGGTAAGTAACATACCGATGACAAAAGGAACAACGATGTCGTTATGCGGTTTGACCGATAAAGATCTTCGTAGAATATGTAGGAACCAATATGGGCATCCAGGTTCCGCTATTGGTTATTGACCGAGAATAGTTCTAGGTCATGTCTACATAGTTCTCGAACCCGTAGGGTCCGCACGCTAAGGTTTCAATGATGTTATATTATGAGTTTGCATGTTTTGATGTACCAAGGAGTTCGAGTCCCTGATGAGATCGGGGACATGACGAGGAGTCTCAAATGGTCGAGACGTAAAGATTCATATATTGGATGATATGTTTAGGCTAAGGGTCAAGCCCGTGAGGCTTTAGGTCGGTGCAAAAGGAGTTTTATGGAGGCTGGGGCCAAACGCCGGAGACCTCAAGCGTCGGCCTGGGCCGACGCCGAGGCCCATGGCATCTGGGCAGACGCCAAGGATTGTGGCGTTTGGTCCTCGAGTCCGAGTGGGACTCTTGCCTTCGGCAAAACCGACTTTGAGGAGGTTTTTGCTCCAAGTTTCACCCCGGCTCAACATATAAATAGAGGGGGGGCTAGCACCGGAGAGACAACAATTGATCCTTGGATCTCTTAGCCGTGTGCAAGGCCCCTTCCACCATATTCCACCTCGGTCATATCGTCGCAGAGTTTAGGCGAAGCCTGCGCGATGAAACATCATCATCGCCACCACGCCGTCTTCGACGAACTCATCCCGACACTTTGCTGGATCGGAGTTCGGGATCGCCATCGAGCTGAACGTGTGCTGAACTCGGAGGTGCCATACGCTCGGTGCTTGGATCGGTCGGATCGTGAAGACGTCGACTACATCAACAGCGTTGTTATAACGCTTCGCTTTCGGTCTCACGAGGGCGTGGACGGACACTCTCCCTCTCGTTGCTATGCCATCACCATGGTCTTGTGTGTGCGTGGGAAATTTTTGAAATTACTACGTTCCCCAACAAAGGCATCGAGCCTGGTTTTATGAGTTGATGTCATATGCACGAGTAGAACACAAGTGAGTTGTGGGCGATATAAGTCATACTTCTTACCAGCATGTCATACTTTGGTTCGGCGGTATTGTGAGATGAAGCAGCCGGACCGACATTACGCCAGACGCTTACGCGAGACTGGTTTCACCGCTTGAGCACTAGTTGCTTAAAGGTGACCGCGGTGTCGGTTTCTCTCACTTAGTTGAACCGAGTGTGGCTACGCCCGGTCCTTGCGAAGGTTAAAACAGCACCAACTTGACAAACTATCGCTGTGGTTTTGATGCGTAGGTAAGAACGGTTCTTGCTCAGCCCGTAGCAGCCACGTAAAACTTGCAACAACAAAGTAGAGGACGTCTAACTTGTTTTTGCAGGGCATGTTGTGATGTGATGTGGTCAAGACGTGATGCTATATTTTATTGTATGAGATGATCATGTTTTGTAACCGAAGTTATCGGAATCGCGGCAGAGCCATATGGTTGTCGCTTATTGTATGAAATGCAATGCCATGTAATTGCTTTACTTTATCACTAAGCAATGGCGATAGTCGAGAAGCAATAGTTGGCGAGACGACAACGATGCTACGATGGAGATCAAGGTGTCGCGCCGGTGACGATGGTGATCATGATTTGCTTGGCGATGGAGATCACAAGCACAAGATGATGATGACCATATCATATCACTTATATTGATTGCATGTGATGTTTATCCTTTATGCATCTTATCTTGCTTTGATTGACGGTAGCATTATAAGATGATCTCTCACTAAAATTATCAAGAAGTGTTCTCCCGAGTATGCACCGCTATGAAAGTTCTTCGTACCGAGACACCACGTGATGATCGGGTGTGATAGGCTCTACGCTCAAATACAACGGTGCAAAACAGTTGCGCACGCGAATACTCAAGTTAAACTTGACGAGCCTAGCATATAACAGATATGGCCTCGGAACACGGAGACCGAAAGGTCGAACGTGAATCATATAGTAGATATGATCAACATAGTGATGTTCACCATTGAAAGTTGAAACTACTCCATCTCACGTGATGATCGGACATGGTTTAGTTGATTTGGATCACGTAATCACTTAGATGACTAGAGAGATGTCTATCTAAGTGGGAGTTCTTAAGTAATATGATTAATTGAACTTTAATTTATCATGAACTTAGTCCTGGTAGTATTTTGCAAATTATGTTGTAGATCAATAGCTCGCGTTGTTGCTTCCCTATGTTTTTGCTTCCCTATGTTTTTATATGTGTTCCTAGAGAAAATTGTATTGAAAAATGTTAGTAGCAATGATGCGGATTGGATCCGTGATCCGAGGTTTATCCTCATTGCTGCACAGAAGAATTATGTCCTTAATGCACCGCTAGGTGACAGACCTATTGCAGGAGCAGATGCATACGTTATGAACGTTTGGCTAGCTCAATATGATGACTACTTGATAGTTTAGTGCACCATGCTTGTCGGCTTAGAATCGGGACTTCAAAGACGTTTTGAACGTCATGGACCATATGAGATGTTCCAGGAATTGAAGTTAATATTTCAAGCAAATACCCGAGTTGAGAGATATGAAGTCTCCAACAAGTTCTATAGCTAAAAGATGGAGGAGAATCACTCAACTAGTGAGCGTGTGCTCAGATTGTCTGGGTACTTCAATCGCTTGAATCAAGTGGGAGTTAATCTCCCAGATAAGATAGTGATTGACAGAATTCTCTAGTCACCATCACTAAGTTACTAGAACTTCGTGATGAACTATAGTATGCAAGGGATGACGAAAACGATTCCCGAGCTCTTCGTGATGTTGAAATCGATGAAGGTAGAAATCAAGAAAGAGCATCAAGTGTTGATGATTGTCAAGACCACTAGTTTCAAGAAAAGGGCAAAGGAAAGAAAGGGA
Source organism: Aegilops longissima (assembly GCA_021605205.1). Taxonomy (NCBI): domain Eukaryota; kingdom Viridiplantae; phylum Streptophyta; class Magnoliopsida; order Poales; family Poaceae; genus Aegilops; species Aegilops longissima. The sequence goes on from CM038678.1 coordinate 269,822,924, forward strand.
ACTTCAAGTAGAATGACAAGCAAGTTGCCACTCCCACGAAGAAACCCAAAGCTGAACCAAAGCCTGAAACCGAGTGCTTACACGCATAGGAAATGGTCATCGAAACGGAAATATCCGAGATATTTGGTAGATAAGAAGGATGGCAAAGTGAACAAGGGTATATTGGATATACAGTTATTGATGTGTGCTTTACTAGTGTTTATAGTAGCCCCGAGTATTTGATACTTGTTCGGTTGCTAAGATTAGTAACTCAAACAGAGTTACTGAGAATAAACAGAGACTAGTTGAAGGGAAGTGACGATGAGTGTTGGAAGTAGTTCCAAAATTGATATGATCATCATCGCACACTCCCTATACTATTGGGATTAGTGTTTATAGTAGCCCTGAGTATTTGATACTTGTTCGTTGCTAATATTAGTAAATCAAAGCAGAGTTACGAATAAAAGAAACTAGTTGAAGGGAAGTGACGATGAGTGTTGGAAGTAGTTCCAAGATTGATATGATCATCATCACACACTCCCTATACTTTCGGATTAGTGTTAAACCTAAATAAATGTTATTTAGCTTTTATGCTGAGCATGAATATGATTTGATCATGTTTATTGCAATACGGTTATTCATTTAAAGTCGAGAATAATTGTTGTTACATTTACATGAATAAAACCTTCAATGGTCATACACCCAATGAAAATAGTTTATTGGATCTCGATCATAGTGATACACATATTCATAATATTGATGCCAAAAGATGCAAAGTTAATAATGATAGTGCAACTTATTTGTGGCACCGCCGCTTGGGTCATATCGGTATAAAGCGCATGAAGAAACTCCATAAAGATGGATTTTGGAATCACTTGGTTATGAATCATTTGATGCTTATGAACCGTGCCTTTTGGGCAAGATGACTAAAACTCCGTTCTCGGAACAATAGAACGAAGCTCTTGACTTGTTGGAAATAATACATACCGATGTATGCGATCCAATGAGTGTTGATGCTCGTGGCAAGTATCGTTATTTTCTCCTTCACAAGATGATTTGAGCAGATATGGGTATATCTACTTGATGAAACATAAGTCTGAAATAGTTGAAAGGTTCAAAGAATTTCAGAGTGAAGTGGAAAATCATCGTAACAAGAAAATAAAGTTTCGCGATCTGATCGCTAAGACGAATAATTGAGTTACGAGTTTGGTCTTCAATTAAAATAATGTGGAATAGTTTCACAGCTCACGCCACCGAACACCACAATGTTATGGTGTGTCCGAACGTCAGAATCGCACTTTATTGGATATGATGCGATCTATGATGTCTCTTATCGGTTTACCACTATCATTTTGGGGTTATGCATTAGAGACAGCTGCATTCACGCTTAAAAGGGCACCATCTAAATACGCTGAGATGACACCGTATGAACTATGGTTTAGCAATAAACCTAAGTCGTCGTTTCTTAAAGTTTGAATTGTGATGCTTATGTGAAAAAGTTTTCACCGATAAGCTCGAACCCAAATCGGAAAAGTGCTCTTCATAGAATACCCAAAGGTAACTATTGGGTACACCTTCTATCACAGATCCGAAGGCAAGTTTTTCGTTTCTAAGATGGATCCTTTCTAGAGAAGAAGTTTCTCTCGAAAGAAGTGAGTGGGAGGAAAGTAGAACTTGATGAGGTAATTGTACCTTCTCCCTTATTGGAAAGAAGTTTATCACGGAAATCAGTTCCAGTGATTCCTACACCAATTAGTGAGGAAGTTAAATGATGATGATCATAAAACTTCAGATCAAGTTGCTACCAAACCTCGTAGGTCTTCCAGAGTAAGATCCGCACTGTAGTGGTACGGTAATCATGTTCGAAGTCATGTTACTAGACCATGATGAACCTCACGAACTATGAGGAAGCGATGATGAGCCCAGATTCCGCAAAATGGCTTGAGGCCATGAAATCGAGATGGGATCCATGTATGAGAACAAAGTATGGACTTTGGTTGACTTGCTCGATGATCGGCAAGCCATAGAAAATAAATGGATCTTCAAGAGGAAGACGGACATCGATAGTAGTGTTACTATCTACAAAGCTCGACTTCTTCAAAAGGTTTTCGCAAGTTCAAGGTGTTGACTATAATGAGATTTTTCAAACTGTAGCGATGCTTAAGTCTGTCCGAATCATGTTAGCAATTGCCACATTTTATGAAATATGGCAAATGGATGTCAAAACTACATTCTTTAATGGATTTATTAAAGAAAAGTTGTATATGATGCAACCAGAAGATTTTGTCAATCCTAAAGGTGCTAACAAAATGTGCAAGCTCCAATGATCCATCTATGGACCTGGTGCAAGCATCTCGAGTTGGAATACACGCTTTGATAAGTTGATCAAAGCATATAGTTTTATCTGAGACTTACGATGAAGCTGTATTTACAAGAAAGTGAGTGGAGCACTACAGCCTTTCTACGATAAGTATATGTGAATGACATATTGTTGATCGGAAATAATGTAGAATTATTCTCGCAAAGCATAAAGGAGTGTTTGAAAGGAGTTTTTCAAAGAAAGACCTCGGTGAAGCTGCTTATATATTGAGCATCAAGATCTATAGAGATAGATCAGACGCTTGATAAGTTTTTCAATGAATACATACCTTGACAAGATTTTGAAGTAGTTCAAAATGGAACAGTCAAAGAAAGAGTTCTTGCCTGTGTTACAAGGTGTGAGATTGAGTAAGACTCAAAACCCGACCACGGCAGAAGATAGAAAGAGAATGAAAGTCATTCCTATGCATCATCCATAGGTTCTATAAAGTATGTCATGTCAGTACTGATCTATTGCATACCCTACCACTAAGTTGGCAAGGAGTGCAATAGTGATCTAGGAGTAGATCAATGGACAGCGGTCAAAATTATCCTTAGTAGAATAAGGATATGTTTCTCGATTATGGAAGTGAAAAAGGTTAAATAAGTAAAAGGTTACGTCGATGCAAGTTTTAACACTAATCTAGATGACTCGAGTCTCAATCTGGATACATATTGAAAGTGGGAGCAATTAGCTAGAGTAGCTCCGCAAGAGCATTGTAGACATAGAAATTTGCAAAATACTTACGGCTCGAATGTGATGTAACCCGTTGACTAAAATTATCTCACAAGCAAAACATGATCACACCTTAGTACTCTTTGGGTGTTAATCACATAGCGATGTGAACTAGATTACTGACTCTAGTAAACCCTTTGGGTGTTGGTCACATGTCGATGTGAACTATGGGTGTTAACCACATATAGATGTGAACTATTGATGTTAAATCACATGGCGATGTGAACTAGATTATTGACTCTAGTGCAAGTGGGAGACTGAAGGAAATATGCCCTAGAGGCAATAATAAAGTTATTATTTATTTCCTTATATATCATGATAAATGTTTATTATTCATGCTCGAATTGTATTAACCGGAAACATAATACATGTGTGAATACATAGACAAACAGAGTGTCACTAGTATGCCTCTACTTGACTAGCTCGTTAATCAAAGATGGTTATGTTTCCTAACCATAGACATGAGTTGTCATTTGATTAACGGGATCACATCATTAGGAGAATGATCTGATTGACATGACCCATTCCGTTAGCCTAGCACTTGATCGTTTAGTATGTTGCTATTGCTTTCTTCATGACTTATACATGTTCCCGTAACTATGAGATTATGCAACTCCGCTTACGGAGGAACACTTTTCGTACTACCAAACGTCACAACGTAATCGGGTGATTATAAAGGAGTACTACAGGTGTCTCCAAAGGTACTTGTTGGGTTGGCGATTTCGAGATTAGGTTTTGTCACTCCGATTGTCTGGAGAGGTATCTCTAGGCCTTCTCGGTAATACACATCACATAAGCCTTGCAAGCATTACAACTAATGAGTTAGTTGTGAGATGATGTATTACGAACGAGTAAAGAGACTTACTAGTAACGAGATTGAACTAGGTATTGATACCGACGATCGAATCTCGGGTAAGTAACATACCGATGACAAAAGGAACAACGTATGTCGTTATGCGGTTCGACCGACAAAGATCTTCAGAGAATATGTAGGAACCAATATGGGCATCCGTGTTCCGCTATTGGTTATTGACCGAGAATAGTTCTAGGTCATGTCTACATAGTTCTCGAACCCGTAGGGTCCGCACGCTTAAGGTTTCAATGATGTTATATTATGAGTTTGCATGTTTTGATGTATCAAGGAGTTCGAGTCCGGATGAGATCGGGGACATGACGAGGAGTCTCAAAATGGTCGAGACGTAAAGATTCATATATTGGATGATATGTTTAGGCTAAGGGTCAAGCCCATGAGGCTTTAGGTCGGTGCAAAAGGAGTTTTATGAGGCCGGGGGCCAAACGCCGAGACCTCGGCGTCGCCCTGGGCGACGCCGAGGCCCATGGCGTCTGGGCGGACGCCAAGGATTGTGGCGTTTGGTCCTGAGTCCGAGGGACTCTTGCCTTTCGAGCAAAACCGACTTTGAGGAGGTTTTTTCTCCAAGTTTCACCGGGGCTCAACATATAAATAGAGGGCGGGGCTAGCACCAAAGAGACAACAATTGATCCCTTGATCTCTTAGCCGTGTCGCGGTGCCCCTTCCACCATATTCCACCTCGGTCATATCGTCGTAGAGTTTAGGCGAAGCCTGCTTGCGATAGAGCATCATCATCGTCACCACGCCGTCGTCTTCGACGGAACTCATCCCCGACACTTTCTTTGGATCGGTCCGGGATCGCCATCGAGTGAACGTGTCTTTGAACTTCGGAGGTGCCGTGACGTTCGGTGCTTGGATCGGTCGGATCGTGAAGACGTCGACTACATCAACCGCGTTGTTATAACGCTTCGCTTTCGGTCTCACGAGGGTACGTGGACAGACACTCTCCCCTCTCGTTGCTATGCCATCACCATGGTCTTGTGTGTGCGTAGGAAATTTTTTGAAATTACTACGTTCCCCAACAGTTTCACCTTAGCTAGAGGTCCGTCGCCCCCCTGAATTTCAATTCCTAGTCAGTTGATTCCCAATTAACGGAAGCATTCCCCGGCGTAACAGGCGCTAGTCCGCCTATTACACCGGGGAAGTAGCACCTCGGTGTTTATCTTAGGGGCGTGTGGGGCCTAGAGCTACTGGCGCCCGATCTGGAGGTCGGCCGGGATTAAAGGGATGGCCTGGGGGAGCTGCCAAGCACGGCGGTGGTGTGAAGTCGCGGGGAGGGCGGGGCGGCGGAGGCAGGGGTCTGGGCCGGTGGTCGCTGGTGGTCCGAGAAAGATCGTCAACAGTGACCGGCGGGAGGTAGACGAAGGCCATCTGCCCGCTCCTTATAGATCGAAAGGTTCATTAAAAAAATCGACTGACCTATTTATTTTTAGTCGACTATTATCTTGATATGACCACATGTGGTGGTGTGCTGGAGGAGTACCTGCATTTCCTGTGCTCATATATTACAAAATCATACGGAGTAGAATCTAATTTTTTTGCCATGCAATGTTGTAGAGCTTTTTTCAGCCACCTGCTATCTGCTACTTTTACAGTGCACTAGTTCTACACACACTTCACCCATACTCTCACTATTGTGTTTTTATGCCAGGGTATTTCAGACTCTGCTGCTATGAGAGAAGCAAAAAAGAAAAGAGAGAAGTCGCCCAAATAAAGACGCAGATAGGCCGATACACGTTTCAGCCTTGTAATAGGTGCAGTGTCAGCAGATGGAGATAGTAAAGGTAGCTCCGGAGTTGATGACCTCGCTCGCAATGAACCAACATCCCAGGTGCTTGCTTTAACTTCGCAGTGTCATATGTGGTTGCATGTTCCATATGGTGTCTAGTTTGTATTCAAAGGTCAAGTCGGTCTTTATTAAGATAAGGAAAGATATTTTTACATGAACCACCATCCGTGAGCACGGAGAAGACAAATAGCTGGTCGAGCACCGCCGAGCCAAGGACAAGCCCAAAGAAAGAGAGGCATCACCTAGAAGCCAACTAAAAGCCACGATGGTGGCGGCAGCCCGCCTCCCACCGTGCTCTCGTGTCCTAGATGATCATGCTCACCACTCCAAATGGATGTCTAGCTTGTATTGCTTCCAGCTTGGTTAAATTGCATCTGCTTAGCTTACACATTATACCTTTGAATATGACATGCCTTTCTGCTTTTGGTACATACTAGTACATCGATTGTATTAACCATGTTCTTACATCAAACTAATGTTCTTGTGTACCCTCATCAATCACTTATGATGAGGCAACAGCGGGCAAGTGGATTACTCCTCATTTAAAGAATGCAGCGTCGACCTCCGACATGATTCTCAAGAAACAAGAAGGCTAGATGAAGATAGTGATCGTAGCTCTATAGTTGATTACCGATTTCTAGACTAGCATCGCAGTGCTTGCTCTAACTTGGCAGCGTGATATGTGGTTGCATGTTGCATATGGTGTCTAGATTGTAATTCTTCCAATCTGTTAAACTGCATGTGCTATTCTCTTTAGTTTATACATTATACCAAGTAATGTGACATGCCTTCTGTATTTAGTACATAGTACATCTGTCTATTAAGCATGTCCTTACATAAAACTATTGTTTTTTGTATCCCGCATCAATCAATATGACGAGACACCTTTAGTATATGCAAGGCGATATTAGTTGCATCTTTCATATGATTTATAGCATGCGCTGCTTCTAATTTGTTGAAATTCCATTTATGATGGGACGCTTTTAACTTGGCAGAGTCTTATTGGTTGCATATTTCATGTGGTGTCTAGCTTGCATTGCTTCTTATTTTTTGGAATGGTTTCTGCTTAGTTTACACAAACAGTTGTGAACATGCCATGCCATCCTGTTTTTCGTACATATTCCATCCTGGTATCATGTGTTTGCCTTACATCAAAGTAGTGATTGTCAGTATCATACATGAATGAGTTCTGAAGAGAGAATTTTATTGCTTTTTCTTGTCGGTTTTACTTAACAATTCAAAATCAATAAAGCGGAAGGAAGTTAGCAAGGTAGCGGATAAAGGTGCTCTTTCCAAACGGAGGGCCTCTACAATTTCTACTCCTCGATCCCCCCAAGATGATTTCCAAGACAACACATGCATAGACACTCAACGTGGCTATGTTTATGATGAGCACGTCTCCCCTAGTGCACCTTCGCCGGTGCTCCCTCTAACTTGGCACTGTTATATGTGGTTGCATGTTATGTGTGATGTCTAGCTTGTATTGCTTCTAATTTTGTTGAATTACATCTGCTTACTTCACACATTATACTTGAATAAGACACGTGTTCATGTTTCTAGAACATACAATATCAGTCTATCACACCATGTTCTTACATCAAATTACTACTGTTGTGTGACCTGCAACAATCACTTATCATAAGACATGTTTGACTTGGTGTGATATAGGTTACATCTCACATTCTTTTCTAGCTTGTACTACTAATTTGTTGAAATGGAACTTATGACGAGACAGTTTTAACTTAGTAGAGTGATATTCGTTGCATCTTTCATATGGTGTCTAGCTTTCATTGCTTCTAATTTGTTGAAATGCCTTCTCCTTAGTTTACACATCATAAGCTGTGAATATGCAATGGCACTAATGACGAGAGACCTTTAACTTGATAGTCTGATGTTGTTTGCATCTTGCATATGATTTATTTCTTGTACTGCTTCACATTTGTTTAAACAGTATTTATGATGAAACACTGTTAACTTGGCAGAGCGATATTTGTAGCATCTTTCATATGGTGTCTACCTTCCATTGCATTGCTTCTAATTTAGTGAAATGTCTTCTGCTTAGTTTACACATCATAGTTCTGGTTATCTCATGTCGTCCTGTTTTTCTTACATAGTACATCCTCCTATCATGTGGTTGTCTAACATCAAAGTTCAGTTCGTCTGTATCACGCATCAATTTGTTCTAAAGAACTAAATTGTTATTCGTTTTTCTTGTCGGCTTGACTTAACATGGCACATAGAAAGAGGAAGCAAGACAGAACGACAGGGGAAGGGAAGCGGAAGAATCCTGCAGATCCTGCTGGTATTGATGGTGCAATAGAAGGTCAAAGTCCAGCGAAAAATTGTACCAACAGGGTATCCCGTGCTAAACGAGCTGCAGAACAAGCCAAACAGAAACAAATAGCTGCCACCAAACAAGCAGAGACAACCCTAGTTGTTGCAACACCTTCCATAGTACCACCAGTTGCACGATTTACTCGTTGGTCAACTCAGCTAGCAGCACGTTCCCAAGCTCCCTTGCCATCTGACACTACTTCTGAAGCACTCTTGACACAAGATGAGTTGGCAAGATGAGATGAACTTTGTGAGCTTCAACAGCAAGAAGATAGTTGCTGGAGTCAAGTTACAGTTGCGTGCTTCTTTATATGTAGTCTCACAGTTTGATGTACACTAACACTTCCTATGTTTGTTGTTGGACTAGCACCTAGGCACAAGAGGAAACAAACATCAGGGATAATGCTAGATAGGTTAAATAAATCTAGAGGAGGAAGAATGGAGATCCGTTTTGAGGCAGGTTTAAAAAGGCCACGTGATGCTACATAGTCAGCCAAGTTAGTATCAGAGGCAGCGGTTGCTGTTAGGTGTCATGTACGTATCCTCCCAACATGGATTCAGTACAGGAATGACAAAGACGAAACCCAGTTCAACACCTTCCTCGACCATTTATCTGTAAGTATGGTTATATATGGAAACTAGTAATATCGTCTTGCTCTGTCCAATACTTTCTAGGTTGCTGATAATGAGACTCCCATAATTTTCAACAGATGAGGTTCAAATTGGATAGCCAATATGATGCAAGCAGACAAGGTTGCACCCTTGTTTTCAAGTCTGCTCTGAGACAGTTTCGGTATAACTTGAGGAAAACTCACTTTGAAGGCAAGGCTAACAGTGAACTTGCCCAAACATCTCCAGTGGAAAATATATATGATGAAGACTAGAGAGGCCTCGCTAAACACTGGTCCGATCCGAAGTATCACGTACATTATATATATGTGATCAGATCACATGTTGAAGTCCTATTTACGCATGTGCCACACAAATCTATCTTCTTGTAGGTGAACTGTTCAAAGAATAAGGCCAACCATATGAAAGTGAAATTCCAACGGACGACAGGATCTCGTAGCTATATTGCACACTGTGAGGCTCTTGTAATTAGCTGTTGTTTCACTCTTTTCGCTGTACCATATTATCATATCTATATTGACTTATTCCAAATGCAGAGGAAAGCCCGCAAGGACCAAAAAGTACCGAACCAAATGTTGTGGAAATCTTCAAGGACCGTCACACCAAAGAAGAAGAAGGGCATGACTACACCACCAAAGCCGCTGTTGTAAGTCCTTAATCCTCATGCCTTTTAACTACTACTTACTCTGACTTGTGCCTTGAACTGCATGGTTTGCAGCCAATGTCTATTACTCTTTTCAATTTTATACACAATTGTCTTAGCGTATCATTGCACCTTACAAGGTTTAAAAGAGAGGAGTGATGTTCCTTTGATCTTGACATGTAATCTAGTTCCGTGCTAGACTTGCCCACACAATGTTACAATTGCCTGTTTGTCTGTTCTCAGTTGTTTTGTGATATGAATGATGTCATACTGTGCTTACGGTATTATAAACTTTGTCTCTGTATCCTTAGCCCTCAATACAATGTGAAGAAATAGACAATACATTAGCAATGGTACATGGTCATATGTTTGGAACCTGGTTTTATTATGTACTTTGCAATAAAATACAACTATTATTTTACATGGGTTCACCAGAATAAGTTCTATATATAGACCAAAGCTATTTTGTTTGGTTTTGCTGCCTCCTTAATATCTTCTGTTCTGGTACTACTAATGTAAAACCTCAACTTTTCAAATGAGCTATGGAAAAAATGGTGGAACCGCCACCTTACGAAGGTGGCGAGGCAACTATAACCGCAATGTCGACTCTTGCTGCAGTGGGTCATAGACTGTCCACTAACAATGCCAAAAGCACGTTCTGCGTATCTTGGCTTGGTTGTTAAGGCAATCTCGTCCAAACCGCCTCATGATCAAGATATGCAAGCTCAAAACAATGTTGTACTGCGCTCCGACACAAGTCCATTCCCTAACAGACCCTTTACAAACAAGGAGAGACATTGTTCGATGTTGTCAAGATATGCATGGTTTTGAAACCAGACTATTAGACATTTGCTATGTTGTTCAGAGCCTAGGAGAACTGAAGGCGAAGGTTATGGTGCTCCATCGGACAATACAAAGATGAAAACGTAATACCAGTCAAATGAACTGAGCTTCTGAACTTCTGGTGGTGCATTTATCTGCTAGACTGTTAACTTTTATGCCAACCTTCCTTTTGTATAGTGTCGGGTGTTTCCTATATTTGCACTGGTGGCGAACTTTGATGCCCATTGGATGTAATATGTGTAATAACCGTGATACCCTAGCGTAAGTTGCTTGCTTATTTATTTCCTTATTGTCTTGTTTATTTGTTTTCTTGTAGTCAGTGTAGTTCTTCCGCGGTTTGCTAGTGGCCGCAATAACCTATTTTTTAAAACTAGGCCACATTAACCATGGGCTACATATTTACTGTAGTTAACATGGGCCTCCTACGGGCCGTAAAAACAATGGGCCTTCTAAGGGCCGTAGAAACAATTGGCCTTCTACGAGGCGTAGAAACAATGGGCCTTATACGGGTCGTAGACACAGTGGGCCTTCTACGGTCCGTATCATCAATGGGCATTCTACGGGCCGTATGATCGGTTGGCCAAACATGAACCAATAACAGACCACATTATGGTCGTAAATGGGCTAGAGTTGAAATCGTCCGTTCATGGGCCGACCATAACGGGCCGTCGTTAATCGGCCGTATTTGATGACGCTATGAAAATGGCCCAACGTATTAACGGGCCACAAACGCCGATCAGTAACCACGGGCTGAATTTGGCCCAAGCGAAAAAATGACGATGAACGGGCCATAAGTAAACGAATGCTGGAAATGAGCCCAAGAATAAATGGGCCTTGAGAAGGCCGAAAGATAACATGGGCTGGAAACGGCCCAACTGAATAATGGGTCGTTAATGGGTATAAAGTGATACACTGCTCATTATGGGCCAGTTTTACCACGGGCGTTAATGGGTATAAAGTGATACACTGTTCATTACGGGCCAGTTTTACCACGGGCCGTTAATGGGCCGAAGTTACTAAGGGCCTCATATGGGCCGAAAGAAGTCATGGGCCATACATGGGCCGGAAGTTAAAACGGGCCGGAATTATATTGGACGGCCCAGATGATGCTACTGGGCCTAATTTGGATAGGCCGTAAACGGGCCCTGGGTTAGCGGGCTATAAATGGGCTATATCGAACATGCCGTTAACAGGCTTGCCGTGGGCCGGCCCGTCACCTTTTGACCAAGTCAAACGGGCCGACCTTTTCACAGGAATGGGCCTCTGTTGGGCCGTGCCACATGTCGACGTACCATAGGCGCTTTGGGTCTAATGAGTGGATGACATCTGTCCCAACGGTGAGCCGACACGTGTTTCCTCCATCCAATGATGATTTTACACGTGGAAAATCCCCATTGGTCGGGGCTGTTAACGGGTTATCGGATCCAAAACCGGACCTGATAGCTTAACGGCGTTCCATTACAATGGATGCCACGTGTCGGTCACCCTTGACGAAAGCACTTCTGACGTGCGATTTATCGTCATGGAAGTGGACACTTCCGTGATGATATTTTGGTAATGTCATGGATCACTTCTACGACAGCACATGTATGACTATCTTGATTCTGTCATAAATTAATCATGGATGTACATGCATGACAGAAAACGTGACCTACTGCGACAAACACGTATCATCACGGAAGTGTATTTTCTTTGTAGTGAAAAGTAAAGAAAGCAAAATAAACGGCAATAGAAATAGCTTGTTGATGGGAGATTAATATGATGGAGAATAGACCCGGGGGCCATAGGTTTCACTAGTGGCTTCTCTCATGAGCATAAGTATTACGGTGGGTAAACAAATTACTGTCGAGCAATTGATAGAATTGAGCATAGTTATGAGAATATCTAGGTATGATCATGTATATAGGCATCACGTCCATGACAAGTAGACCGACTCCTGCCTGCATCTACTACTATTACTCCACACGTCGACCGCTATCCAGCATGTATCTAGAGTATTAAGTTCATAAGAACAGAGTAACGCTTTAAGCAAGATGACATGATGTAGAGGGATAAACTCATGCAATATGATATAAACCCCATCTTTTTATCCTCGGTGGCAACAATACAATACGTGTCGTTTCCCCTCATCATTTGGGATCGAGCACCGCAAGATTGAACCCAAAGCTAAGCACTTCTCCCATTGCAAGAAAGATCAATCTAGTAGGCTAAACAAACTGATAATTCTAAGAGACATGCAAAGATAACCAATCATACATAAAAGAATTCAGAGGAGATTCAAATATTGTTCATAGATAATCTTGATCATAAACCCACAATTCATCGGATCTCGACAAACACACTGCAAAAGAAGATTACATCGAATAGATCTCCAAGAGAATCGAGGAGAACTTTGTATTGAGATCCAAAGAGAAAGAAGAAGCCATCTAGCTAATAACTATGGACCCGAAGGTCTAAGGTAAACTACTCACACATCATCGGAGAGGATATGGTGTTGATGTAGAAGCCCTCTGTGATCAATGCCCCCTCCGGCAGAGCGCCGGAAAAGGCCCGAAGATGGTATCTCATGGGTACAGAAGGTTGCGGCGGTGGAAATAGGGTTTTGGCTCCGTGTCTGATGTTTTCGAGGTACGTAGGTATATATAGGAGGAAGAAGTAGGTCGGTGGAGCTACGAGGGGCCCACGAGGGTGGAGGGCGCGCCCCTGCCTCGTGGCCTCCTCGTTGATTGCTTGACGTCCACTCCAAATCCTCTGGATCACGTTTGTTTGGAAAATCACGTTTCCGAAGGTTTCATTCCGTTTGGACTCCATTTGATATTCCTTTCCTGCGAAACACTGAAATAGGCAAAAAAACAGCAATTTGGGCTGGGCCTCCGGTTAATAGGTTAGTCCCAAAAATAATATTAAAATGTATAATAAAGCCCATTGAATATCCAAAATAGATAATATAATAGCATGGAACAATCAAAAATTATAGATACGTTGGAGACGTATCATTTACCCACTGTTTGCTATCTTTCTCGAGAGAAGCCACTAGTGAAACCTACGCCCCCCGGGTCTTATTTCTCATATATTTGCTTGTGATCTACTTTTCCTTTGCATTTTTATTCAGATCTATTGAACCAAAAATACAAAAATACTTTGCTGCACTTTATTTTATTTGCGATCTATTATTTAAATCTATTACAAATTTCTGGCATTGTTACCCGAAAGGAATTGACAACCCCTTTAACACGTCGGGTTGCGAGGTGTTGTTATTTGTGTGCAGGTGCAATTTACGTTGTGTTGCTTGGTTCTCCTACTGGTTCGATAACCTTGGTTTCATCACTGAGGGAAATACTTACCTTCGCTATGCTACATCATCCCTTCCTCTTTGGGGAAATACCGACGTAGTCCTAGCAGACAGGAGCTTTCTGGCGCTATAGTTAGGGAGCAATTAGCCTCCGGAGTCACGATGCTCAGGAGTCCCCCTTGACGTACGAACAACCCTCGAGAAGGAGATGCGGGTGTAGGTCTTAGCATTTTGCATCGGCAGGGCCCGGCCCCGCGCATACCTCATCTGCCGTTGGGGCGTCCGGATCACCAGGACGAGGCTAAGGGGTGAGGGGCTACATGACCAGTTAGGCTCCTGAGTCGCGATGCTCAGGAGTCCCCCTTGACATACGAACAGACCTCCATACCTTTACTCACCGAGCTCTCGCTCGGCAGGGGCGCACGAAGACCAGGTCCGAGGGTGTAGGATCAAAAGTATGTCTAGAGGGGGGTGATTAGACTACTTGACCAAATAAAAGTCTATCCTTTTCCCAATTTGAAGTCTTGGCAGATTTTAGCAACTTAGCACAAGTCAAGCAATCAACCTACACATGCAAGTCTAAGAGTATATCAGCGGAATGTAAAAACATTGCACATGAAGGTAAAGGGAGGAGTTTGGAGGGAGCAAACACAATGTAGACGCGGAGATTTTTTGTGTGGTTCCGATAGGTGGTGCTATCGTACATCCACGTTGATGGAGACTTCAACCCACGAAGGGTAACGGATGCTCGAGTCCACGGAGGGCTCCACCCACGAAGGGTCCACGAAGAAGCAACCTTGTCTATCCCACCATAGCCATCGCCCATGAAGGACTTGCGTCACTAGGGTAGATCTTCACGAAGTAGGCGATCTCCTTGCCCGTACAAACTCCTTGGTTCAACTCCACAATCATGTCGGAGGCTCCCAAGTGACACCTAACCAATCTAGGAGACACCACTCTCCAAAAGGTAATAGATGGTGTGTTGATGATGAACTCCTTGCTCTTGTGCTTCAAATGATAGTCTCCCCAACACTCAACTCCCTCTCACAGATTTGGATATGGTGGAAAGATGATTTGAGTGGAAAGCAACCTGGGGAAGGCTAGAGATCAAGATTCTTGTGGTTGGATTGGAATATCTTGGTCTCAACACATGAGTAGGTGGTTCCCTCTCAGAAAATGAATGCTGGAAGTGTAGGCACGTTCTGATGGCTCTCTCCACGAATGAAGAGTGGGTGGAGGGGTATATATAGCCTCCACACAAAATCTAACCGTTACACACAATTCACCAAACTTGGTGAGACCGAATCATGAAACTCGGTCTGACCGATTTAGTTCAAAATGTGAATGTTAGGCTTTTCGGTGGGACCGACATGTCAACTCGGTGGGACCGATTTCATTAGGGTTAGGGCATAACGTAATCTCGATGAGACCGATCACATAAACTCGGTAAGACCGATTTCTTTAATAGGCAAACAGAGAGTTGGTCGAGCGAACTCGATGGGACCGAATCGCTCATTTCGGTGAGACCGAAACGTTACGAAAGGGAAACAGAGAGTTTGCATTGTGAACTCAGTGGGACCGATTGCTCATCTCGGTTAGATCGAAACGTTACGAAGGGAAACAGTGAGTTTGCAATCCCATCTCGGTGAGACCGGGATCCCTATCGGTGAGACCGAACTGACTAGGGTTTCTGGCAGTGGCAATGTCAAATGAACTCGGTGGTGCCGGATAGATCAAATTAGTGGGGCCGAGTTTGACTTTGGTTTGGGACATATGTGGATATGAGAAAGTGGTTGAGGGCTTTTGGATCATATCACTAAGAATTTTGAGCAAGCAAGACATTAAGCAACACCTCATCCCCTTTTAATAGTATCGGCTTTTCCTATGAACTCAATGTGATCTTGGATCACTAAAATGAAAATGTAGAGTCTTGAGCTTGAGCCAATATGTGTCCTTATCAATTTGAGGGGTCCACATTCCTAGTCCATGCCATGCCAATCATTGAACTTTCTGAAATGATCATCTTGAAAGAGCATTAGTTCAATGAGCTATATGTTGTTAGGAATTACCAAAACCACCCAGGGATAGTTGCACTTTCAATCTTCCCCTTTTTGGTAATTGGTGACAACATATAGATCAAAGCTTCGACAAATGATAATAAGATTGAAATGCATCGTCGCTTTGAGAAGTATGTGATAAGTAAGAGCTCCCCCTAAATTTGTGCATCATTTAAAATTTACTTTTGAGTGCAAATGCACAATCGATTAGGATCATGTGTTACTCTTCCATGTCACATACATCTTGGTGGAGCGCTCGAAATGATAGAGAGTAAAAACATGCACTCATCACCAAGGCAAAGTGAATGATCATACAAGAGATATAAAAGATAACATCATTCAAGCATAAGCATTAACGTGTGATATGATCAAGCACATGATCAAATAAGTATCTCAAACACATAAACATAAAGTATCAAGCAAGCACACAAAAGTATCAAGCAAATATCAAAAGAGACAAAAGAAGCAAAAAACGCTCTCTCTCGAAGCCTATGATCTATACATTTCTCCCCCTTTGGCAACAAGTTACCAAAAAGTTTGAAAATGCATAGTGCTATGTGATGTCTACTACACAACCTTCTTCTTGTAGACGTTGTTGGGCCTGCAAGTGCACAGGTTTGTAGGACAGTAGCAAATTTCCCTCAAGTGGATGACCTAAGGTTTATCAATCCGTGGGAGGCGTAGGATGAAGATGGTCTCTCTCAAACAACCCTGCAACCAAATAACAAAGAGTCTCTTGTGTCCCCAACACACCCAATACAATGGTAAATTGTATAGGTGCACTAGTTCGCGAAGAGATGGTGATACAAGTGCAATATGGATGGTAGATATAGGTATTTGTAATCTGAAATAATAAAAACAGCAAGGTAACTAATGATAAAAGTGAGCGTAAGCGGTATTGCAATAATAGGAAACAAGGCCTAGGGTTCATACTTTCACCAAGGCAAGTTCTCTCAACAATAATAACATAGATAGATCATATAACAAGCCCTCAACATGCAACAAAGAATCACTCCAAAGCCACTAATAGCGGAGAACAAACGTAGAGATTATGGTAGGGTACGAAACCACCTCAAAGTTATTCTTTCGGATCGATCTATTAAAGAGTTCGTACTAGAATAACACCTTAAGACACAAATCAACCAAAACCCTAATGTCACCTAGATACTCCATTGTCACCTCAAGTATCCGTGGGCATGATTATACGATATGCATCACACAATCTCAGATTCATCCAACCAACACAAATTACTTCAAAGAGTGCCCCAAAGTTTCTACCGGAGAGTCAAGAACGCGTGCCAACCCCTATGCATAGGTTCATGGGCGGAACCCGCAAGTTGGTCACCAAAACATACATCAAGTGGCACGTGATATCCCATTGTCACCACAGATAAACACGGCAAGACATACATCAAGTGTTCTCAAAATAAAGACTCAATCCGATAAGATAACTTCAAGAGGGAAACTCAATTCATCACAAGAGAGTAGAGGGGGAGAAACATCATAAGATCCAACTACAATAGCAAAGCTCGCGATACATCAAGATCGTGTGAAGTCGAGAACACGAGAGAGAGAGAGAGATCAAACACATAGCTACTTGGTACATACCCTCATTTAAGGGTGAACTACTCCTCCTCGTCATGGAGAGCGCCGGATGATGCGTAGAAGGCCACCGGTGATGGGTTCCCCCTCCGTGAGTGCTTGGAACAGGTCCCGATTGACTTTTGGTGGCTACAGAGGCTTGCGGTGGCGGAACTCCCGATCTATCTTCTCCTGGATGTTTTTAGGTGCATTGGGACTATATAGGCGAAAGAAGTCGGTCGGGGGTGCTCGAGGGTCCACGAGACAGGGGCCGCCACCGGGGGGCCCTATCTCTGGGCTCTCGAGTATCTTCTGACTTGATCTCCAAGCCTCTAGGATGATATTCTTCCAAAAATCATGATGCCAAAGGTTTCGTTCCGTTTGGACTCGTTTGATATTCCTTTCCTTGAAATCTCAAACAGCAATAAAACAAAGAATATGGGCTGGGCCTCCGGTTAATAGGTTAGTCCCAAAAGTAATATAAAAGTGTATAATAAAGCCCATAATCATTCAAAACACATAGTAATATAGCATGAATGCTTCATAAATTATAGATACGTTGGAGACGTATCAGCATCCCAAGCTTAATTCCTACTCGTCCTCGAGTAGGTAAATGGTAAAAGAAAGAATTTATGAAGTGTGAATGCTAGAAGGTGCACAAGTTTGATGAATGATAATTTCAATCACCTTTTCTAGCATGATAATATGTCATAACAGTAGTTCATCTCATAAATTTTTTCATAATCAAGTAACAAGCAATTCACATGTTAAAGCATAGACCATAAACTTTCTTGAAAACTAGCAAACTTCATTCTTAGTCATCAAACAATTGCAAATCATCCTATTTTCAGGAAGGGTCTATGTCAGAGCTTTGATTTAGCAAACTTCACATACTCAACCATCATATAGTCTTCTACAATTGCTAACACTCACGCAATACTTGTGGTTATTAAGTTTTAATCAGACACAGAGAAAGATTGGGGCTTATAATGTTGCCTCCAAACGTATTCACCGTTGGGTGATGTCAACAATAATAGTTCATGCTAACGTACATCCAATTGGTTATTAAGTTCAGGCTCTCAATGGAAACACCAATGTCGGTGTTAAATCCGGCATATCTCGTAGTAGGGGTCCTAAGCTAGGCGTCTTGGAGCGATGGTAACACGAACACATAATTTTATCCAAGTCCGGGCTCTCTCACAGAGATAATACCCTACGTCCTGCTTTTGATTGCATTCATATGGGGTGTAGTACAGAGTACATGCATCTGCCACGAGATTGTTCTAATCAATATAACCTCATCTATTGACTAGCCTGGCCTCGGTTTATACAATGCACCAGAGGCCTAGGGTCTAGGAGAGTCCTTGTCTTATGCACCAAGTCTTGTGGAAACCTGCTTGCATGCGTCATGGGCTGCCTAAAGTGGCCCATGCGCCATGGGGTCCTCGGCCCGATCCACCAGATCGGGGGACAACATGGTGGTACCCCCTAGTCCAGGACACTGTCAGCGGGCACTTGAAGCATCTCATCGCATGGTGGCCTAGCGGTGCACAAATCACCGAGCAAGTAAGTTGATCACTAGCCGGATACGCTTTAGTTTTGTTGATCACTAGCTGGATATGCTCTAGTTTTGTTGATCACTAGTTGGATATGCATTGGTTTTGTTGATCACTAGTCGGATATGCCTTAGTTTTTTGATCACTAACCAGACATGTATTGTTTTGTTGCTCATTAGACGGATATGTTCACTTTAGTAGCCTACTCGTGCTTGTGTGGTGTACAAGAAGTTGGAGAAAAAGTCCTTCACCGTCATGCATTATTGGTTGAAGTTGAATGGGCAGCTGAAGTGAAACCTTTTCATTGCCAAGACCGCCACCCAAGCCAACGAGGAAGAAACCGGTGACCCTACCGACCCAGCCCAAAAACCACCGAAGAAGGTTAGAAGAAATCTTCGGAGCAAGAAGTGGGAGGAGGAGAGGGCAAAGTGAGAAGTTGCGGCGGCCAAGCTGACAGAGAGGTTCGAGGAGATCTTGGCGAAGAAGGAAGAGGCATGCGTGAGGCGCTCGGACATAAAGGAGGAGCGGAAGGCGAAGAGGTTCAAGCAGTTGATGGATGCGACAGAGAAGAAGATCAAGCTCGGAGAGAGGAGGACTATGATCGAGGAGAGGAAGGCGACACTCGAGGAGAAGAAGGCCACGCTCGAGGAGAAGAAGGCCACGCTCGAGGAAAAGAGGGTGAAGATCGCCGCCAATGCGGAGGACGCCAAGACGTTGACCTTGAAAATCGACTCTTTGGATACTGGCGTTAGAATTATAGTGCAATCCATTCGCTACCGGATGCTAGAGCGGCAGAGAAATCAGTTGGCGGTGGAGGTGGAGGTGGACCGGGACGCGGAGGTTGTCTACGCAGCATCGACGATACCTCCTTGATTGGGAAGCATCTTGCCGTAATGGCCGGGTTGGTAGGGCAGAAATGCACGGACTGCTGGACTGATGTTTTTTTGAATTCGAGCATGTAAAAATTAAGCATATTTGCCTCCTTTTAGTTATGATCAGGGATGCGATCCGGCATGGATGTGATCCGTTGCGTTGTGTGAATCAGTGTAGATTTGAATTTGAATTTTCTAAGGAATAAAATGCGGCTATCGTTGGACGGCTGTCTCCCACATCCGTGTGTACAGAGAATGCTAGGAGGTTTTTTTTGGTTGCCGATGGAGGTGCCCTAAAGCTCTGCCGTTCACTCGAAAAAGAAAATCTAAAATGTTGCCACGAGTAATTCCCGGGGAACTGTCTAGTTTTCACAAAAGACATATCCACCGACCGGCTTCGCCCGATTCGACTCGACTCCCCACTCCCCAGCCCCAGCCCCAACAGAAACCCCGTCCAGACTGCGCCGCTTCGGCCCCAGCTTCTCAATCGGACATTAGGAGAGATGGGGAGGCGCCGCCGGTTCACGCAGCAGCCCACCAGCGACGACGACGACGACGACAAAGCCGTCCCGCAGCCGCTCAGAACCACCAAGCCCACAGCCCCCCTCTCCTCGGGCGCCAAGAAGCAGCAGCGTCACCGTGCCGACGAGGACGACCTGGAACTCGAGGAAGAGGAAGAGGATGAGAAGGACCTGGCGGAGTTGAGGAAGAACGAGGAGGAAGAGAGGCGGGAGGAGACGCAGACCCGCCGCCGCAGGGGCCGCAAACCCAAGCGCCCCGCCGAGGAGAGCGACGAGGATCCGGAGGAGAAAAAGGCGGAATCAGAGGAGGAGGAGGAGTCCCGCGAGGAGGATAGCACGGAGGCGGTACCCGTCGGGGAACCTTTGAAGGTGACCGGCAAGGGGAAGAAGCAGCGGAGGCATTACCTCTCCTTTGAGTACGAGGGCAACACCTTCGAGCTTGTAAGCGGCCGCCCTGCTTCTATTAAACAATTTTTTTTTTGTTCGATTTTATAGGGTTTTTGGAGGTTGTAAATTTTGTTATGGATTTGTGTAGGAGGACCCGGTGCTGCTCACGCCCGAGCAGCAGAAAGAGAAGCCCTATGTCGCCATCATCAAGGTCTGCAATTGGTGACACAATTTTGCGGTTTCTAAGATATTAGTACATTGACATGCATAGAATTCACATAGAGGATATGCTATTTTGTGTCATCTTTTTCCAGATAGTCACAGAAAATTTCTATGTTAGGTAGTTCATTTTTTGCTAAGATACTGAATTATTAGCTAGTTTTCGTAAATTTAACAATGTTTTCTTGCTCATATGCTTCACATTGCAGTCAATTGTTGAAAATGGACTTCATCGTTTAGAACTCCACATGTTCACTGTGCTCTCTGCTCTAGGCTTGGTTTTGGCTGCACTTTACCCTGTGTTTTTTTTCCATGGTTGAACAATGCTTTTATGCCAGGCTTTAGGTAATGATCTATGTTGAGCGGTTTTTGTACGGCCTAGCTTGCATTCGGAGCCAAAATCCCTCATCTCTTTAGAGCTGCATGAATGTTCTATGGATGCAATTGTCCTTACTTCTGTTACCTCTTTCTGTTATCTATTCATCTCTGGTACAATTGGTTCTTAATGATGTATGCTCATTTATTTTATTTATCATGGAGCAGGATATAACAGAAAATGATGGGAGCTTATCGGTAACTGGTCAGTGGTTTTATAGGCCAGAAGAAGCTGACAAAAAGGGTGGTGGGAATTGGACAGCAAGTGACACAAGAGAGCTATTTTATAGTTTTCATATAGATGATGTGCCAGCGGAGTCAGTTATGCACAAATGTGTAGTCCATTTCATTCCACTGAACAAGCAGATTCCCAGTCGAAAGGAACACCCTGGATTCATTGTCCAAAAAGTTTACGACACAGTTGCGAAGAAATTGTGGAACTTAACAGATAAGGATTATGAGGATAACAAGCAACACGAAATCGATCTCCTCGTGAAGAAAACAGTGGACCGTATTGGACAGCTTCCTGACCGTGAACCTATAGATGTACTTGCTGACAGTACTGATCAGTTCTCAAATAAACGCGGTCTACGAAAGAGACCTCTGAACCCTTTAGACGTGTCGAAAGATACAACAGGCAAACCCGAGCAATTCATAAAAGCAGAGACACCCGGGAGTGATAATCTAAAGCATTATGCCATCCTCGCCAAATATAAAGCTGTCACTAACGCCACTTATCGCGATAAGTGGCTTGATAAACTAGTAGACACTATTCCATTAACATCAAAAGAAGGTGCTGAGGCTTCTCATGCCGATGCTGGCAGTGTGGCCAAAATTTCAAATAGCTCTTCATCTGCAAGGGATCCTAGTTCAAGTGTAAGTTGCTCCTTTCTTGTAACGAGAATTGTTTACTATTGCACGTCAAATCCATAGTTAGTAGAAGTAGTAGGGATCTACTATGTAGGTATATTAGGACTAGAAAGTAGAACATGGTTTCTTAGAGTAGCATTACATGGTTGGGGGTATAGAACATTTTCCCTGAAACTCGACAAAATTCCACTGTGAACATGAAACTCATATCCTAAAACGGTTTTGAGGTCTACAAGATACATAGGTGTCCTAGTGAACCTTGTGGGTTTATCATCTGTAATTCTTATTGTATATATACAATAGTAGGTAAAATTGTATGTATTAGTGCTGTCTGGGGAACCCGTTAAGGCTTGTTGAGGTTTTAATGGTTTAGAAGTTCTCAAACAATATGAAACAAATACTGAAAAATCACACCTATAATATAAGATGATCCAACGGAGCGATTGGGAAAAATATGAGTTTATGTGCCCTTGGTAAAAATAACAATCATAAAGTTGTTATTTTTCATCTAGGGTACACAAAGTTGTATTTTCCCAATCATTCCGTTGGATCATCTTATATACCTGGGTCAGACTATTAATCACCAAGGGTGAAGAATTGTTACACCCTTCTCTTATTACATCACTACCCTACATTTTATGTCTTGTAAATTTTGTCTTACATCGGACGTGAAAAGAGAAGGTCAGAAAATGTGTGTCGGTCGAAAGAGATATTTCACGTGACGCAAAATCATGAACTTAAAAATATAGTATAAAATATACATATAAATGTAAATTTTGTGGTTTTATGACTCACATCTTCTCTTATATCGAATTTTGCGTAGTGAATCAATATGAACGTAATTATTCGTAAACAAATGTAAATTCTAAATGTAATGGCGTAAAGAAAGCCATGGGTGTAATGCTATTCATCACCCAGGGTGCAGAATAAGTTACTTTACACCCGAGGTTTGTTTACATCATTACATTCAGAATTTACGTTTGTTATACGAATAATTACGTTCATATTCAGAATTTATGTTTGGCATACGAATAGTTACGTTCATATTGATTCACTACACAAAAATTGCTATAAGAAAAGTAAGATATGAGTCATAAAACAACAATAGTCACATTTATATGTAGTGTGATAACGTTATTGGATTGTTGGCCATTGTATGACTTAATCCAGTTAGGTATCTGCCATATATTGTTTCACTAGCTAATTTCATTGTGCCTGTTGTCTGCTAAACTGATTCTTCTACTTCCTACATATGAAAAGTTTCAGTTATAATCATATTTTGTTATTTACATATTGTTGGCATGTCTCGGTTATTTTTTTATTCACATATTGTTGGCCTAATTCTTCTACTTCCTCTACAATTATTTCCAATTTTTAGTTAAATATATATTATTATCAGCCAACAATGTGAACTGTGCATGCTTTTCCTATGGCTAATTTTGGCATGCTAAACTAAGGTCCATCCTTTTGTCCTATGTTTACTTGTTAACAAAATAGTGCATGCATCAACGATTATTTGCTGAAACTCCTTTTCTAGTTTTAGGCTCGATTTTTGCGGTTGCTGAACCATGTTGTGCTGAACTTACTTTATATTCTGCTGTGAAAAATAATACAAAGGTAGAAAAAGTAGGTGAGCCAAACAGAAAATACTTAAAAGCTTAGGAAAGCTAGATTATCATAATCCACGTCAGTGCCAGACACAGCCTTAAAATAAGTTCTGGTTCTGTTCTGTTTTCATGCTGGTTTGCTGTATTCTCTTATTGTTGCATTTCATAAAAGATCTAGATGAGCCTTCTACTTGTTTCTTGGATCCCTGTTTTTTCATCCTTTATCTTTCCTCCTTGGATGGTTGGTAATGATCTTCTATTTTCAGGATAATGAAAATTCATATCCACCAGATGTGGTTGTTTCAATAATGGCCTCCTTAGAAAGGTCTACATATGACGCTCTTCATGCTGACTTCCAGAAGTATAATCAGAAAATGAGAAAATTAGAATTCAACATCAAGGTACATATGTATCCAGACCTTCGTTTTGGCCTATGTTTCTTGGGAACATCTATTTTCAACCTTAAATGCCAAAGTTGATATGATTATGTCCATGCTATATGCTAGTACTCCCTCCGTCCGAAAATACTTGTCATCAAAATGGATAAAAGAAGATGTATCTAGACGTATTTTAGTTCTACATACATCCCTTTTTGTCCATTTTGATGACAAGTATTTCCGGACGGAGGGAGTACTGAATAACTGTAACGCTAGCTACTTACCGAAAAAGGCTTTCGCCCCGCTTTATATTATAAAGCAAATGCCCAATCCAACATCCAACAAGGTTCAAGCACACAAACACACACACACACACACGCACACGGTCCAGACAGATAAGTAGTCAAAGGGTTAATGCTGAGGGCACAGCTCAACAAGCCCTGAAAAAACACAAAAAGCACACGCCAGGAGTGACACATCATCTAGTCGGGCTTGGGGTGGCGGAGGGAGCGGAGGCGCCAAGCGGAAGGCCATCGATCGAAGGTCGGCGAGGAGGTCTTGATGACGTCCGGTCTGAGGCTAAGCGGCCGCCAGAGCTGCAAGTAACCACACATTTTAAAGATGGAGTCGAGAGTACGCCAAGAGGCACCTTCAGATGACAAGCTTATTGCGAGCAGTCCACGGCGTCGAGCGAGGACCCCAACGCAAAGCCATCTAATATGTCTCAGAAGCGAGGGGAGGCTGAATTCCGCATAGCGGTCGGGGAAGTTGGTTGCACCATCGCCCCCAACCGTTTCGCGAAACAGACCAAAGGAACTGTGCCGTAGCACGAGAAGAAGATGTGGTTGGCATCCTCTCTGCCGCACATTGGGCACATCCATCTCCGTGTCCATGACGCTTAAGGACCTCAACGCCGGACGGAGGCGGTGCGGATCCATTGCCACGGAAGATCCACGATCTTGAGGCGGATGTCCCAAATCAAATCAAGGGCTCGGGGCCGTCGATGGGGCGATAGCAGCGTAGAGGATTTAGTGGAGAAGCGGCGGAGGTTCCAGCGCCAAGAGATGGCGTCCGAGAGTCGGCAACGCCCATAGGGAGGAGGCGATGTCCCGGAGGAGGGCATCCCAAGTTGCAACCTCGGGGGGCCAAAGGCGGCGAAAGCGAGGCGCCTAAGCCAATAAGGGCCGTCTCGGCAGAGACCCGAGGGTCAATAACGATGTCGAAGAGCACTTTGGAAAACGCGCGGCTAGGGGGTGTCGCCAAGCCACCTATCCGGCCGAAATGAGGTCGAGGACCCAAGACCCACCGAGATGGATGTGCCAATCGCAAGATCTGAAAGGCGGTGGACGACGGCCGCCAAAACCGGGAGCCGCTGAGCAATCGACAAAATGCGAGAGGCATCCACGCAGTACTTGTTCTCGATGATAGTAAGCCGAGACCTCCATCTCCATTGGCAATCGCCCGAGCCAACGGTCAAGAGGGCTATGTTCATGCGCCGAGGACAAAATCCCAAGACCGCCTCGGTCCTTGGGTTTGCGATATCCGCCACCGACCATGTGGTACTTCCTTACCCTCCCGCCCGTAAGAATTTGGATTGGTATTTGGCGATCTCACAGTGCGGGGTTTCATGAAGGCTATAGAAGCTCATGAGGAACCAAAGGAGGCTAGCAAGCGAAGAGTTGATAAGGATCACGCGAGCGACCTTGACAATGAAAGCCCTTTCGAGGCTCAATGCGATGTTGCATACGGGTCACCGTGGGGCGAAGATCACCCACGGTGGCGTGAATCACTAATGGGATCCCGGATAGGTCGTGGGGAAAGAACCCGGTACGCAGCTTTAGTCGGTCGAGAATAGCACATGCTTCCTCCAAAGGGTGCGAGAACCATCACTTCGCTCTTATCGAAGTTGATGGTTAGGCCCGACATTTGTTGGAAGCACGGGAGGAGGAACTTCAGTTAGTAATATCTAGGGCGGATCCTCCACCATTATAATGGTATCATCCGCATATTGAAGGAGGAGACCCTCCCTCCGACTAGGTGGGGACTAAGCCATGGATATGACCAAAGCAGCCTTGGCCTTATCCAAGATGAATGCCAGGGCATCGACCACCATGTTGAACAAGAACGGCGAGAAGGGGTCACCCTGACGGACCCCACATAGGGTGGGAAAGTAGGGCCCAATGTCACCGTTGATGTTCACCGCGGTCCGGCCACAAGAGACAAGCTGCATGACGCGGGTCACCCAACGGTCGTCGAAGCCCTTGCGAAGCAACACTTCCCGCAGGAATGGCCAGTGTACCGTGTCGTAGGCTTTGTGGAAGTCTAGCTACTTAGGACCGGAGCTTCAAGAGTTCGCCATCATTCCCTCAAGATCGATAGTTTATTACTGTGGGTATGCATGTCTATGTCGATGGGCATCATATGTCTGCTCAACTAGCTAATTAGGAGGACTGGAGCTTCAAGAGTTAGCCATCATTCCCTCAAGATCGATAGTTTATTACTGTGGGTATGCATGTCTATGTCGATGGGCATCATACGTCTGCTCAAGCATTTCTCATGCTTCCACGTATATTCATCTTACCTGGCATGGATCTTAAATATTGGGAAAACTAATTATTTCAGATTGTTTCCTATGAGTAGAAGTGTAAATTTAACACATACAATCATGCGCAGTAAGATCCCAACAGTTAGGAAAGTTAGGATTAGTTCCTTCCATAGGAGCCAAGTTATCCAGCTTCATATGACAGGGGACATGTATCAATGCCAATCAAGATCAAAATAGTTGTTTTATTTCCTACCAATGCTTAGTCTAACTTATCCCCGAATTATCCAAGGATAATCCCAGATACATCATATTTCTTTGAAGGAACTATTTGGAAAATTCTATCGTTATTTTCATTTCTATGGTTGCTGTAATTACCATGCTACTATTTCATACCAATTAATGATATGCTCCTTGACAATTTATCATGGGATCTTTTGTCATATGATCTTTAACTCATACTGTTTATTTTGGATCCGCAGAATAGCCCTGTACTGCGCAGGCGACTGATGAACAAGGAGCTTGACCCTCCAGTTCTTTTAACCATGTCTCCAGATGAACTAAAGGTCTAGTAATTTGTTTCACGTGCTTTACATTTTGTCCTTATAATTAACCAATTAACCATTTTCTCTATCTCCTTCACGACAATAATTATATTTTGCTTGCTAGTGTCTAGGAGTCCGTCTTAGTCTATATTTCCTTCCTTGTACCCTAAGTCTTGTGTACTATATATTTGCTCTCCAACCATAACATGGTGTCTTGAGCCTAGGTTTAGGATATTTTCTCCGGACGCTGCAACTCGCCCGCCCGGTCGAGTTCCTCTCTTGGTCTCCGTCGATCCTGTTCTCAGATCGATTCCACCCAATCGATTTTTTTTCTGGATGAAGTGGCACCAAGCTTCTGGCGTTTTCTGTGAGAAGAGGCGTAGGCCTCCAGAAGATCCAGTGCATAGTGGATGGCTAAAGCGTGTTGATAATGTCAAGAGAGCGTGTTGATAATGCCAAGAGAGGTCGGGGTAGACCAAACTTGACATGGGAGGAGTCCGTAAAGAGAGATCTGAAGGACTAGAATATCATCAGAGAACTAGCCATGGGCAGGTGTGCGTGGAAGCTAGCTATCCATGTGCCAGAACCATGAGTTGGTTGCAAGATCTTATGGGTTTCAGCTCTAGCCTACCCCAACTGTTTGGGACTAAAGGCTTTGGTGGTGTTATCGTCTATTTATAGGCCTCCGTTGATCTGCCACTTTGGGATCGATTCCCCTCTGCCTCCCTGGTCAGGCCGCCTCCTAGGTCTCCGCCGAACCCCTCGGCATGGGCCCACCATCTCCTGCACGCCCAGTCGCTGTGGCTATCCTGTGTGTCAGCATGCTCCCGCAAGCTCGTTCGGCTCCATTCCTGATCCAGGCCCCGTGCCTTCGACCGAGTAAATCGTCCGCGATTGGCACCTGTACGAAGCACATCCCCATGCCCATGCAGCATGCCGCCCAGATTACTATACCCGTTGGAATCTCTCCGCCCCCTTGTCCTCCGCCTCGCAGGCTGCTCCAGCCCGCTGTCCTCATACCGGAGGACAATATTAGGAAGTATTAGTATTGGTCTAGGAGTCCTTATCAGACCATGTTTCCTTTCCTTGCACCTCAAGTCTTATGTACTATGTATATGCTCCTTGGGCCTTGTAACAAAGATAAGTTGCTTTCATAACATGGTATCAGAGCCTAGGTTTAGGTCTCCCTCGATCGATTCTTGATCTCGTTCCTGCCATTCTTGTTCCAATCCGCCTCCTCTTTGTCGATTTGAGCTTCCAGCTGGATTGAATGTTGCCCGTTAGCTTCCGCGTGCCAAACATCTTCGAGGTCTAGATCGCCTACAAGTCCATGGTTGGGTGGGCCTGGTTGGCCGATGCCCAATTGAAGTTCTCCTAGTCTGGGCCTGTTCAAGCCGCCGCTTGTGCGTGTTGCTGCTGCAGCAGCTCCCTGGGTGACCTCCTTATTGCTGGAATTTAGTCTATTTTGGGACAGCCCAATAACTATTTCAGAAATTCCTAAATAAATCCTAGAGGCCCACTTAGCCCATTCGTGCAAGGCAAGGGATACTACTAAAGTTTAGTTCCACATTGCTAGTTTAGTGGGAGTTGGACCTCCTTATAAGGGAGGATCTTTTCCCACTTGTATGAGCATGAGAACAAGAGGGACATCCACGCGCGCTCCTCCGCCGCCCGCCTTGCCACGCCACGCCTCGTCACGGCGCGCCGCAGGTTGCGGGAATGAGACGAGCTGATGTCTAAATTTTTGCCACGCACTACGGGTATACGAAAGGTCACTCAGGAGTTGGAAAGTTTTTGCTGTAGTGGATATTGAATACGAACGCTGCACCCTTCGGATCTTTGCTGCTCGCTTTGTCTCCGCTTCCCTTCACTCCGACAGACCTCTCACCTCCTCCTCTTGCGCCTATAAAGGGAGGTTGCTCCTCTCGAGAGACGCACTGTAACTTCTTCCTCTCGCCACAAGTTCACGAGCACCTTTGTCTTTGCTAAGTCCTTCCCCATCCCGGCTTGCGGTGTGCACCGCAGTCGGACAAGAGGCCTCCAAACCGCACCTCTTTGAGTCCTGTGCGGAGAAGGGTGATAAGGTTTTGGGGGCGCTTGCAGCGACCTCGACTTCTTCGTCATGGACGCCCGGACTCGATGACTACCTCGACGACGACTTCTTCCCGACGTCGACAACCTCCTCGATGACATGGTCGGCGAGGACATCGACCCCAAGTCCAATAACCTGCTGCTTGCTGTCCCGTATGTGTTCTTCCTCTTTCTGTTAGATGCCCTGCTACAGTTCCTTGTTCTAGTGTTTGCGCTAGATATGTTAGGCTCTATTTCATACATGCAACTTGCTATACTGTCTACTCTAGATATGTTTAGTTACAGTTCATATATGAAGATGTTGTTTACCTTTTCTTTGTCAAATCGCATGACTTATTTTATCACTGCTATACTAGTCATGCTTTATCTAGTATTTCTGTTAATAAAATCATTCGGTAAATGCTTTATTCTCTTGATGTGCCATCTTTATCTAGTCATGCTTTATCTAGTATTTCTGTTAATAAAATCATCCGCTTCTTTCGCCATCGGTTGTCGTGGGCTATGATTTTCTGTGCAATGCTTTATTCTCTTGATGTGCCATCTTCCTTTGACAACCCATCTTCTCTTGATACTTATCATGTATCTTCTAGTGGTGTGGTGTCTTCCTGTGATGTGCCATCTCTTCTTTATCCCCTCTGGCTTGACTCGACAGGTTTTTAAGACTCTTCATGCTACGATGACACTCTAAAGACGCGGATTTGGATCATCATTTATTTTTTCTAGTATTACACTTCTTCAAATGCAATGCTATTGCATACGCTTTGCATTTGAGAGGGGGCGGGGTGGGGGGGGGGGTGTTAGGAAGTATTAGTATTGTGGTCTAGGAGTCCTTATTAGACTATGTTTCCTTTCCATGCACCTCAAGTCTTGTGTAATATATATATGCCCCTTGGGCCTTGTAATACAGATAAGTTGCTTTCATAACAGACACGATCCGCATTGCCGCTGCCTTCTCAGAGTCTGGCCGCTGCAGCCACCGGCTGTACCCCAACGGTCCATCCGCACCCAGGCTGACCGCTTCACTGTCCACCGCGGCCCAGGGCAGCCGCACCTCCAGTCTGCCGGCCCCCAGCTTGACACATCGAGCCGCCGGGCCTCCTACTCCTTGCAGTGGTCCACCCTGGCGACCACTCCACCAGCGACTCGCCATGCATTGTGCTCCTGCTCATGCATGCCATGCCCAAGCACGCCCGAGCACGCCTTGTGCTATTTGCTGGACGCTGGTCCTCTGTTTCCCCTGCTGTGGAATTAGCCTTTGGGTGTGATTACTCGTGGGCATCTCACCTGTATGGCCTCCTTCGCAGTCTTCCCTGCAAACATGATGGGTCCTGCATCATTGTCTCGCGTGTGCGTCCTAGCTTCTATCTTTCTATGTCTCCGATGCGTCCACGACATCCGTTGCTCTTTCGTGTTTCTCATGCATGCGATTCCACCACACCATTATATGCCAACCTCCTTTTCTGATCTTGTCCTTTCTATACAACTTTCGTGCCCTTTCTGGTCCTTATTGTTTCTATTGGATTTTTGTGGCCTCTTTTTGCATTGTTGTTGATCCATGCCCATTCTCTTGCCGCTGAGTTTCTTTCACCCCCGGTTTCTTGGGCTACTTTTTTGCGCAGTGCTTCATTCTCTTGATGTGCCATCGTCTTTTGATAAACCATCTTCACTTGATACATAATCTTCCTTGTACGGTTGTACCCCAAGTCTTTTGTACTATATATTTGCCCCTTGGGCTATGCAATAGAGTAAGTTGTATCTAGTTGGTAGGGCAAAGGATAACAAGACTGAAACTTTTCTATTTAGTACAAAGCATTTAGCTTCTAAATTTAAACATGGAGCATATCTTATGCAAACGGCTTTTGTTGGAACGAAAATAAAAACAAAAAAAGCTTAAAATGATTCTGCAGAAAGTGTAAAATTTGTTTTGAGATAAATATCAGACAATGAAATTAGAAGGAAAATGAAGAATTTATTTTTGACTTTGGCATAGAAATGGAATAGGGGAAGCAGGGGAGAGTGATGCTCGTCATAGCTTGATCTTGACGTGTTGAGCTTGCCATGACAGAGGGGAAGTACAGGGGCACATGCTCTGCGGCTGAAAGTGCATAGTCCAATGGGAGTAGAAGGAATTATTACTCGGGCGATGCATGGCATGCCATGGCATGCCATGGCATGCCAGTGATGTCGAGCTCTAAAGGTGGTTGCAGGCCATCATGATCATATGATTGAGAACAGTGAAAAAAGAAGAAGAAAATGACGGTGCATTGATATGTCGAACTTGTTAGATGAATTATTTCTTTAATATTGCCTGTGCCATTTTCATGTTGGGTTCGTCAGCCACATCTATATCATTTTTTTATTTCGGGTTTGGGGTGGATGCGGGCGGTAGAAGTCCTTACAGCTGAGTGGGTTAAGTAGATGCATCCTAAATTCAGGGGTTTAAATAGATGTTCTCCAATTCTAATGGTAGCTGTTTGAGCATTTCAGGCTGGGTTGACACCAGCAGAGAAAACGTCTGAACCAGAAGAAGCAAGGCGATTGCAGGTATTGTTCATCAATTCAGTAATTAGTCAAAACTGAGTAAAGAAGAATATTCAGTACGATTACTAATTTTTAATGCGGAGTTATACTAGTGATTCTCATATCTTGTGTTTGTTTTAACTAGATGACTGACGCGCGATGTGAGAGGTGCACAGAAAAGCGAGTAGGCATTTCTGATATTATTCATGCTGGTCATGGAGATCGATATCAGGTATTTAGTTTTTCATTTTATTTTCTTTATTTCATTTGGCTATCAAGATGGGTTTACATTCTCTATTTTTCTGGATGCCACGTTGGGCCTTTCCATTTTGATTGTACAATCTAGAGGTACTCTGTTTTTAAAATAATATAATTCCATAAATGGATAAAAAGTAGTGCTAATTTTGGCATCGCAGGGAATGGTTTCAACTTTGAATAGTTCAAACCTGCCTCTAAACACTTGTTTGGTTGGTGCCTTTGTGGGCTTCCAGATCTATTCTTTTCCTTGCACATGCTTCGAGATCTCTTTAGGAGTGCTGGATTGTGCAAACCTTCTCCTATTTACTGCCATTGTTCACTGATTTGTTCGAGGCTCTTGTTCCTGTCACGAATATGCAACTTGTATTACTAGGAGGCCAAAGCCACCATATATAGATGTACATGAGAATGCCAAAAGGCAAGAATACAAAAGGCCAAAGGACATCATCAATATAACTCTTAACACCCCCCCTCAAACTCATGGTGGATCCACAACACTGAGTTTGGAGAGGTGAAATCTGTGTTGCACTCTAGTCTGTGCCTTCGTGAAGAAGTCCGCTAGCTGTAACTCGGAAGGCACATACTGAAGAGCAATAACATGATCCTGCACAGCAGCACGCACATAATAAGCATCAACACCAATATGTTTGGTAAGCTCATGCTTCACGCGGTCCCGCGCAATACTGATAGCACCTGTACTGTCGGACAAGAGGGTGGTATGTGTAGTAACAAAAACACCAAAATCCTCTAATAGCCATCGTAACCAAGTCACCTCTGCCGTCAGAAGAGCCATAGCTCTCAACTCGGCCTCTGCACTCGAACGAGAAACTGCAGTCTGTTTCTTTGTCTTCCAGACAATGAGAGAACTACCAAGAAAAACACAGTAAGCAGAAAGTGAACGGCGATCCTAAGGATCACTGGCCCACGTAGCATCCGAATAGGCCTGGAGCTGTAACGAGGAAAAAAGAGACGACGAGAGATCGTGCCACGAAGATATCGTAGAACATGAAGAAGGTGACTATAGTGAACTGAAGTGGGAGTGGAAACAAACTGACTTAGAATATGGACAGGATAGGAGATATCCGGACGAGTCACAACAAGATAGACAAGACTCCCAACAAGATGACGATAACACGTCGGATTAGACAAGAGCTCACCATCAGAAGCGCGAAGGTTAACATTGAGCTCCATAGGAGTCTCAGCAGTGCGCTCATCACTAAGAGCCACATGAGCAAGAAGATCCTGGATATACTTTTCTTGAGAAATAGAAAAGCCATCAGAGGTGGAGGAAACCTCAATCCCAAGAAAGTAACGAAGGGGACCAAGATCAAACATAAGAAACTGCTCACTAAGACGGGCCTTGACAAAGGCAATGTACTTATGATGATCATGTGATCAACATATAGAAGGAGAGAGTGCGACCACGAGCAGCAAGGTGGACAAACAACGCTGCATCATGAGCATTGGGCGAAAAACCAGCTGCTGTGACGAAAGAGGCAAAACGCTCAAGTCAAGCGCGGGGGGCTTGCTTAAGGCCATATAGTGAGCGACGAAGACGGCAAACCATATATACTTCCTCACGCAACTCACCATTAAGAAAGGCATTCTTAACATCAAGCTGAGACACAGACCTGTGGCGAACAGAGGCCACAACGAGAAGTGTGCGAACAATGGTCATATGGGCCACAGGAGCAAGTCTCATCGTAATCACGACCATGCTCCTGCTGAAAGCCACGAGCCATAGGACGAGCTTTATGACGCTCAAGAGAACCATCAGAGCGAGTCTTAATCTTATAGACCCACTTACAAGTGATGGGATGAACATGGGGTGGAAGAGAAACC
Source organism: Aegilops longissima (assembly GCA_021605205.1). Lineage (NCBI taxonomy): Eukaryota > Viridiplantae > Streptophyta > Magnoliopsida > Poales > Poaceae > Aegilops > Aegilops longissima. The sequence goes on from CM038678.1 coordinate 269,856,619, forward strand.
AGGTCCCACGTGCCGGTGCGTTCAAGGGCAGCAATCTCCTCTGCCATCGCAAACTGCCGTTCAGGATGAACAATAGCATCTCAATAAGAAGTCGGCTCAAGAACGGTCGAAAGACCATAGCGAGAAGGAGAATACCGGTCAGGGGGGCGGACAAGGCCGAGAGCGAAGACCATAAGTCGGTTTGGAGGAGGAAGACGACACACTAGAAGAAGAGGGCGCATCGGTAGACTCATCCACAACACGTGAACGATGAGTATAATGGAAAGGAAAGGAAGGAAGAGGTGGAATCACTGGAGGTGGAGACGTGGAATCTATCGGTGATGAAGGTGGGGAAGGGGAAGGGGTCGGTGATGAAGGTGGAGAGTCATGCGATGAGGGAGGAGAAGAAATCGTAGGAGAGAACGGCGTCGGATCTGCAACAGCGGGACGAGGAGTAGGAATATTGGTCACAGAGGGAGGTATATTCGGAAACGTAAGAAAAGAGATGTCCTCTGTGGAAAAGGCCGAGGAGGATGGGCGCGGGTACAAGGGACGAGATTCATCAAAGGTCACATCTCGAGAAATACGCATCCGGCGACCGACAGGATCCCAACACCAATAGCCCTTATGCTCATCACTGTATCCGAGAAAGACACACTCAACGGACTGAGCGGTCAGTTTGGTGCGTTCATGAGGGGCAAGCAAAACATAGCAAACGCAACCAAACAAACAGAGGGCCGAATAATCGGGAGAACGACCAGAAGGACGTTCAAGAGGAATACCACCCTTTAGAGCAGCAAATGTCTGAATGTTGATGAGATGGGTGGAAGTGGTAACAGCCTCAGCCCAGAAGTGAGGCGGAAGAGAGGCGGCGATCATCATCGCAGGTGCCGTCTCAAGTAGGTGATGATGCTTGCGCTCAGCCACACCATTCTGAGCATGAGCACCAGGGCAAGAGAACTGAGCAAGAGTACCCTGGTCAGCAAGGAATCATCGCAACACGTGGGAGATATACACTGAATCTGCGTGAAATACACGAATAGGAGTGGAAAACTGGGTATGAACCATGGCAGCAAATTTTTTGTACATAGATAAGACCTCACTACGAGAAGACATGAAATAGATCAAAGTGTATCGAGAAAAATTGTCTATAAAGATAATATAGTATCGATAACCCCCTTTCGAAGCGAAGGGAGCCGGACCCCAAACATCAGAGTGAACGAGATCAGAAGGACGCCCGGATACTGACTCACTGTGAGGATAGGGTAGCTGAATCTGCTTATCAAGCCTACAACCTAGACAATCCAACGAAGCGTTGCCGGAGACAGACCCCAGAACACCATGATGAACTAAAGACGAGAGACGAGAACCACATAAATGGCCAAGACGACGATGCCATTGCTGAAAAGAGCTGGTAATGCAGCAACAGGAGTTGCGAGACTGGCGGCGGTGGCAGCGGAGGGAAGACAAGGCCAGTCAAGCTCCCAGAGACCATCAGAGCGTCGAGGGCCGGCACCAAGCAGAGCGCCTGTGCGATGATCCTGAACAGAACACAAATCAAAGTCGAGAATGACCCTACAACTAGAGTCAACAATCTGACCACTAGATATGAGTTGCATGGTAAGTCGAGGAACATGAGCGATGGAGGGAACATGAAATGAAGAGGTGCTAAGAGTGCCTCGACTAGCTACAGGGAGGGGAGTGCCATCAGCCGTAAGAACATGAACTGGAGACTCGATAGGTCGAACGGGGGTAAAAGTGGAAGAATCATAAGTCATATGAAAAGACGCTTCAGTATCAAGAATCCATGGAGATGTACCTGAATGAGTAGATGATGGTTTCTCAGTGCCAGAAGAGTCAGCCACAGAAACTGCAGAACATGTCGGTGAAGAATCCCAAGCATCAAGCAGGCATCGCAGCTGCGCAATCTCACACGCAGAGAGGGACACGGCCGAAGATATCGAGGTAGAAACACCTGCCGACGATGAGCAGTCGCCACCACTCATGAAAGCCCGCGTGTAGAGTCGACCGAGAGTAGCGAGTCAACGTAGGACCGCATGCGGAAGCCACTTGGGGAGTCGACGTAGAGCGGCCTCCGCCGCGCGTGGAAGCCGAGAGAGGAGTCAGCGTAGGGCGACAATCACCAGGTGCAGAAGTCGTGTGAAGAGTCGCTGAAGAACGACCAACACCGGCCAGCAGAGGCGGATCAGCTGCCGAAGGAGTTGACGTAGAGCGGCAAGCAGCACCGACGGAAGTCGCAAAAGGTGTCGAAGTAGAGCGACAAACACCACCTCCAAGCGAGCGAGCACCAAGCACCGAGGAAAGGCGCATGTGCGAGACGGGATCAATGTATGGAACACCGTCGAAAAACATTGAGCAGCGAGGAAGAGACGTGCCCGTCGAAAGCATTGTACTCTCTTTTTGTTTTTTGAAAACTCAATCGGGCAGTCCAATTGAACACACCCGAAACAGGGCCCAAGTCTCGCTGGAACACACCGCAGCGAATCAGCCTTGACAGCAGCCGAGGCCCAAAACGCGGCTTGAGCTGCCACGCTCCAACGCACGTAGCGGCCTCGAGCCCTCGACACGGATCGAGACAGGCAGATCGAGGCAGATCCATGTGCACACACGGTCGGGCAGCGAGATGGCGGCGAACACGGACTGCCAGAGGAGACAGGCGGCCAGATGGCAGCGAAGGCGGACAGCTGGAGGAGACAGCGGTCAGATGGCGGCGGAGGCGGACAGCCGGAGGAGACGTGCGGCGGCCGGAGGACGCAGGCTTCCGCAGCACACGGGACCGTCCCAATCCAGGCGGAGGCGGAGCCGGAGGAGACGGGCGGCGACCGGAGGACGCACGCTTCCGCAGCGCACAGGACCGCCCCAATTGAAGCAGCGGGTTGATCTGCAGCGACTTGATCTGAATCGGGGCGGGCAGCAGCGTCCAGGCACTAGTTGAATCCAGCCATGAAGACTTAATCAGGCACGGGAGGGGACGGGGCAAAGAAGCAGTAGCGAACGGCCAAGAGAAAGACGGTGGCGCGAGAGATGGATTCAGAGCACGAGTTGCGGCGTGCAAAAACAATACCTAAAGCTCTAATACCATGTCACGAATATGCAACTTTGTATTAGTAGGAGGCCAAAGCCACCATATATAGATGCACATGAGAATGCCAAAAGGCAAGAATACAAAAGGCCAAAGGCCATCATCAATATAACTCTTAACAGTTCCAAGTATTATAGTTTATATATTATACTGATAATCAGTAGTGACTTATCAATACAAGTAAATACGCCAGTCAGTGACTTTGAGTCCATTCTCATTAATTTTTACAATGCAGGAATAGGGAAAACATTGGAATAGAGTGTCATGCCGTCTTAAATTCTACAGGATTGCATGAACATTTGATTGTGCACAGGAAGAACACAGGAATTTTCACAAGAGGTTTAAGAGGATCCATGAAAAGAAAGAGTTTTGAGTGGACAGAAACTTTCCTACGAAATCTTGTGCAAATGAATCCCATGGATTGCAATCCTACGAATCAAACAAGTAGGAAAAATTCCCAAGGATTAGAATCGTCCAAAGTTCCTTTGGAAATCCTTTGAATCAAAGAGTCCATCAATCTCTTATTGTTACAATTTCTTTGTATCTCCAATGGTGTCAAACACTCCTTGATGCAAATTCCTGTAGTTCTCCAATCCTATAGGATGGAAGAGGACAAGACATTCCAATCCTGCATTTTTCCTATTCATGTGTTTCGAAAATCCTGTAAATCAGAGAAGCCATGTTGTTGCCTTTGTCACTGCTACCATCATGGACTGCAATGAGACAGGCCATAAATGGAGAGGGCAGGCGAAGGATGCAATGGCGGCTCGGGCAAAGATAATGATTAGGGTGCCTTACTGCTTGATGATTGTTAGCTACATGATGGGGAATCAGAGGTAGGCCATGGGATCATTACGAAGTCACCAGGTGGGGTGCTGTCTTACTTACAAGGAAAGGATTACAAGCCAACGGCTGCTAGCTGTTTACCAATTCACCGCGTAATACAGAATACAACGAAGGAATTTATAATCCTCAGGTTAGGACCCAATCCCCATTTGCATAACGGGTCGATGTCTGATGGGCTCTTTGCTGGGCCGGCCCTCCTTGGTGATGAAGGTTGCATTGGTGGCGTCCGTAGTTGATGTATGCCCAGTGCTAACACTCCCCCTTTCTACCATCTTGTCCCCAAGCTGGTGCTTGTGGAAAGCGTTGCTTTAGCTCCTCCAAATCCTCCCATGTTGCTAAGGAATCCGGTTGATCCAACCATTGGACTAGTCATTGAGGTACGGCTTCATCACCACGGTGACGCAAGTGATGTTGAAGCACCCTTACTGGTATTGCAAACTGAGCATCTGGAGGATGAAGTTCAGATTGAACTTGACAGTGTGGTCCAAGAGCAAGTTTCAGTTGGGAAACATGAAGTACTGGATGAATTTTGCTAAATGCAGGCAACGCCAGCTGATATGCCGAATCACCTACTCGTTTCAGGACTGTGTAGGCGCCATAGTATTTGAACAACAGCTTTATGATGCACACAAGGTGCGATAGAGGATTGGATGTATGGTTGCAATTTCAGGAAAACTGAATCACCCACGACAAAAACCTGTCAGAATGCTTCTTGTCGGCTTGATGCTTTATGCGGGTTCGAACCCTCTCCAAATGTTGCTGGAGTAAACGGAGCATGAGATCACAGCCATGGAGCCAAGTATTAAGATCGGGCACAGAACATGTATCGTCTGCAGACAAACCAAAAGTTTTGGGCGACTGGCCATACAATTTTAAACAGTGATTTCCATTGAAGCGCTGAATGAGGGCTGGTGTTATACCAAAACTCAGCAAGAGACAACCATTGAGCCCACTTAACTGGACAAGCATGAATAAAACAACGCAAATAGGCCTCCAGGCATTCAGTGACTCTTGGACTGACCATCAGTTTGGGGATGGTGAGAAGAACTCATGCGTAGCTTGGTCCGTGTGATTGCTGCCATTTTCTTCCAAAACCGGCTGGAAAGATACGGTCTTGACCTATCACAATTGACTCAGTTAAGTGGGCCACAACCAGAACATAGTTGAAACGTATAGAGTGAGGCAACCCTTCTCCAAAATCCATCGTGAGCATTTGCCAAAACTTGCAAGGAACAAGCAAAGGCTCTGAAAGTCCTGGATAGCAAGTTCGATCAGGTTTGGCTCACTGACAAACCATACACTCTTGAACATACTGTAGGACCTTGAAGTATGTCTAGAGGGGGGGTGATTAGACTACTTGACCAATTAAAAGCTATGCCTTTTCCCAATTTTAGACTTTGGTAGATTTTAGCTATCTTTGAACAAGTCAAGCAATCATCACGCAATTCAAGCAAGCATGCAAAGAGTATATAGGCAGCGGAAAATAAAGCATGCAACTTGCAAGAATGTAAAGGGAAGGGTTTGGAGGATTCAAACGCAATTGGAGGCACGGATGTTTTTGTCGTGGTTCCGATAGGTGGTGCTATCATACATCCACGTTGATGGAGACTTCAACCCACGAAGGGTAGCAGTTCTTGCTGAGTCCACGGAGGGCTCCACCCATGAAGCGTCCATGAAGAAGCAACCTTGTCTATCCCACTATGGCCGTCGCCCACGAAGGACTTGCCTCACTAGCGGTGGATCTTCACGAAGTAGGCGATCTCCTTGCCCTTACAGACTCCTTGGTTCTACTCCACAATCTTGTCGGAGGCTCTCAAGTGACACCTAGCCAATCTAGGAGACACCACTCTCCAAGAAGTAACAAATGGTGTGTTGATGATGAACTCCTTGCTCTTGTGCTTCAAATGATAGTCTCCCCAACACTCAACTCTCTCTCACAGGATTTGGATTTGGTGGAAAGAAGATTTTAGTGGAAAGCAACTTGGGGAAGGCTAGAGATCAAGATTCATATGGTTGGAATGGAATATCTTGGCCTCAACACATGAGTAGGTGGTTCTCTCTCAGAACTGGTAAGTTGGAAGTGTAGGTTTGTTCTGATGGCTCTCTCCACGAATGAAGAGGAGGTGGAGGGGTATATATAGCCTCCACACAAAATCTAACCGTAACCCACAATTTACCAAACTCGGTGGGACCGAATCATAAAACTCGGTCAGACCGATTTAGTAAAACCTAGTGACCGTTAGGATTTTCGGTGGGACTGACAGGCAACTCGGTAGGACCGATATGGTTAGGGTTAGGGCATAACGTAATCTCGGTGAGACCGATTACACAAACTCGGTGGGACCGATTTTGGTTATTAGCTAACCAGAGAGTTGGTCAGGTAAACTCGGTGGGACCGATTCGCTCTTTTCGGTGAGACCGAAATGTTACGAAAGGGAAACAGAGAGTTTACATTGCAATCTCGGTGGGACCGATCGCTCACTTCGTTAGACCGAAGCGTTCTGAAGGGAAGCAGAGAGATTACAATCCCATCTCGGTGAGACCGAGATCCCTATCGCGAGACCGATTTGCCTAGGGTTTGTGGCGATGGCTATGACATTTGAACTCGGTGGCGTCGGATAGAAAGAATCGGTAGGGCCGAGTTTGACTTTGGGTTTAGGTCATATGTGGATGTGAGAAAGTAGTGGAGGGTTTTGGAGCATATCACTAAGCACATGAAGCAAGAGGCTCATTAAGCAACACCTCATCCCTCCTTGATAGTATTGGCTTTTCCTATAGACTCAATGTGATCTTGGATCACTAAAATGTAAAATGTAGAGTCTTGAGCTTTTGAGCTTGAGCCAATCCTTTGTCCTTAATATTTTGAGGGATCCACTTTCATCATCCATGCCATGCCATTCATTGAGCTTTCCTGAAATATTTGTCTTGGAATAGCATTAGCTCAATGAGCTATATGTTGTTATGAATTACCAAAACCACCTAGGGATAGTTGCACTTTCACATACTTTTTCACCTGAGCCCTCATGTGCTTCCAGTAAAAAAGTTATTTCAGACGGTGAAGAGTAACTGGAATGCCAGAGTGGCCCCCAATAGGACTGGTATGAAAGGCATCCAACAATTTGGGGACCAGGTCCATGTCAGGAGGAAGCCAGATACGATTTTTACATCCCTGAGAGAAAAATGACCGTCTTCAGAAATTTGCACTGCTAATTTGACTAGTAATTCCTGAGCTTCAATATTTTCTTGGTAGACATCTAAGATCTCTTGTATCCAAGCAGGTTGGTGAGAAGATATAGCCAGTAACTGATCATCAAGATGAGGTTTGCGAGACAAAGCATCCGCAGCACGGTTGTCCACTCCTTTGTTGTACTTTATTTTGAACTGTAGGCCCAATAGTTTGGTGAACACATTTTGTTGTGTGCAGCTCTGGTCCTCTAAATGTGCCAGACTATTGTGGTCAGTTAGAATGAGAAATTCAACATGCTGTAGATAAGTTCTCCATTGTTCCACTGCAAGTAATATGGCCATATACTCATTTTCATATGTGGATAATCCTTTGCTCATAAAAGCGATTGGATGGCCTTTTTGAATCTATACTGCTCCTACTCCAGCATCACATGCATCTGTTTCAATAACAAACTGTTGGCTGAAATCTGGCAAAGACAAAACAGGTGCAGTAGTGAGAGCCAACTTCAGTTGCTCAAAAGTAGACTGCCTTTGGAGACCAAACAAAAGGAACATGTTTCCGGAGAAGTTTTGTTAAAGGCTGGTTAATCATTCCATAGTATCTAACAAACTTAATGTGGTAGCCTGATAACCCAAGAAATTCAAATTGTTAGATATATAGGCCAATTATTCACATCTGCTATCTTACTTGGATCAGTGGAAACACCCTTCTCAGAGACTACATATCCCAAATAAGGGATACTGTGTTGAGGGAAAGCACACTTGGATCCTTTGACCTTCTACAGATGCTGCTGCAATAATTGTAACACTTGCTGCACATGCTGGAGATGATCCTCAAAAGTGGCACTGTATATAAGGATATCATCGAAGAAAACAATATCAAAAGTGGCAGTTTGTCATTCATGACTGACTGGAATGTTCCTAGTGCTCCTGTCAACCCAAACGCCATGACATTATCTGAACACGCAGTATCCAAGTCGACAATCCTTTGATCGGCAACAATCATATGAACATTGAATTTAAACCATCTACAAATCTAGTAGTATAGTGCAACATATCTGGATCAGCTTCATAAGCTGTCAACTGATCCATAAGTTCAGAAAACTGACTGATATATTCCTCAACAGAAACAGTCTGTCGAAGATAATACACCCTGTGCACTAAGGAATCATGTGATTGCGCCCAAATCGGCTAATTGCCGCTGCACAGAAATCATCCCATGAGGCTCGCACACAGCGTGCCGCTGCTCCCTTGAACTGCATTGCAGCCACCGCGATCCATAGATCCGGGTTGGTACCAAACATCTCAAAGTAATCAATGCATCTGGTTTATCACAACTTACGATTCTTGCCATCGAATCGAAGAAAATCCACTGACGGTGGTTTCAGTGGCCTGATGACGAGGACAAACCACTCCTCTCGTGTTGCAGAAGACTAGAGAAGGACGAACTCGGGTGTGGTAAATCGGCGAATAGCTCGTGCTGGAGGAGGGATGTAAGGCGTTGTCGCGCCCAATCCCGTCCCTGTGTAGTCGTAGACAAGCGGTGCCTCTGGGCCGGTCTCTGCGCCTCCCCTTGGCGTCCTGTCGAACAGATCCAATTCGCTGATGCAGGAGGTGAGACCCTCGGCAGCTCGAAGCTCCTGGATCTGCTTGAGGAGGTCCGCTTTGGCGCCATCAGTGTTAGCTTGCATGTCGTTGACGATGGTGCCGACCGCTGCACCAACCGCCCTGTCGACCACTGCATCAACAGAACACGCCACCGCCGCACGGACCGCGCTCCCCATCGCCGTCACAATGAGCGCGTCGAGCTCCTTCTGGTGACGAAGGTGGGCTGCTTTGCTCGCCTAACTGAGCGTCTCATAGATCGCCTCCCTTCTGGAGTCAAGTACTCCATGAGCTATTGCTGTCGCCGCCAGACGCGTGTCGTGCAGATGATCCGATGTGAGGTGGGTGAAATTTTTGGCTCTACCAATTGTTAGTTACAGGATGGTGAATCGGAGGTAGGCTATGGGATCATTTCAAATTCACTAGGTGGGGTGTCTGTCTTGCTTACAAGGGAAGGGACAAGGAAAGGATTGCAAGTCAATGGCTGCTAGCCGTTTATTAATTAGCCACCTAATGCGGAATCAATGAAGGTATTTATAATCCCCAGGCTAGGACCCAATCCCCATTACGGGTCAATGGCTGACGGGCTCTCCCGCTGGGCTCTCTTACTGGGCTGGCCCTCCTTGGTGATGAAGGTTGCACTTGTCTCGTTTGTAGTCAATGTAGGCCCAGTGCTAACATTGATTCCCACCAGGCCATCACTGTGACTGGGCCACCATCAGGGATGGAGCTAGGAATTTTATTTGAGGGGGCCCAATGAAACATCTAAAGCATTGAGGGGGGCCATACATACGAATTTAGTGGTCAAATTCATCAAATCCACGCACTACATAGGTGTAGTTTGAGAATTTTCACAGCATGGGGGGAGCCATGGCCCCGGCTCGCCCCCTGCTGGCTCCGTCCCTGGCCACCATACCTTCACTTTCTTGCCTTCGTCTCTTCTACTTAAATCTGGGCTACAGATGGGAAGATGGACATGTGGGGCTGGGTTGGCCCGTTTTCGCTTGTTCTCTGTTCTTTGCCTATTTTGCTTGTGTTCATTTGAAATGTATCACTGTCAATATGGACACAGTCTCCAAGATGCAACTCCGATCATTACTATGATGTGAATGTATTGTTAAAAAATAGAAAATCACATAATTATGATATTTTTCATGACAAATCAAACGTATTACTCGTGCTATTATTTTTGAATAATATTATCCTCATTTAACTAATCTCAACTATCATTATATATATATGTAGTCGATGTTAGATAAGTTTGATGGCACACCTTAACTAGAAGCTTGGTAATTGTATCGTTGTCTCAGATTTGTTGGGATCATGTCTTAGCGGCGCGAATAATGCAAACTTTCACCTGCATTTTTATTCAGACATGACACATGTTCTGTGATCCCATTCCTTGATCTGATCGACTAGGTTCCTGGTAACTATGGGCCGTTATACCTGTTGGGAAATCTCTTGGTAGACGAAAATTCATCGTATTCTCTTCACATCGAATGACCCAATTGTCATGATTATATTTTTCTAAAATTGTACTCCCTCCGTTCACAAATATAAGATGTTCTAACTTTTTCTTTCTGAATCGGATGTATATAGACACGTTTTAATATGTTTGTTCACTCATTTTAGTCTGTCTGTAGTCCATATTGAAATATCCAAAACATCTTATATTTGTGAACGGAGGGTGTATCTATATGCTATGTTTGCCCAATAAGATCACACTATTGTGAATAAAATGCCTTACCGCTCATCCATATTAGGTGAACCGATTCGTTATATTGCTGAGTTTATGCTCAGTGACACCAACACATTATCAAATCCTAGAACAAGTAGTCAACTATAACTATATAGTTATAACATACGGTGTACTTGTTAGCGAATGCTGAAAGCGTGAAGATACATTGGCAACAGTATTAGTTATAATGTTACTTGGTTTGGCTTCCTACTGGAGGGTGGCTGTTGAGCATGTGTTGGAAAGGCAGTTCACTTTTGCTAGATCGAAACTTAAAAGAGTTCTTGTAGTTGAATCTCAAATCAAATTGTTTGTACAGTATCTCATCTATAGGAGGCCTGGAGAGTTGTTAACTCAAAGAAGTGGACTCGCAAGCACTTTCCTCTGCAGGAAGTGTATGCAAGGCTGATTTCTGAAGGATAAACTTCATCTATCATTCTATCAATTTTTTTTCCCTCACACGATTGTAATAAGCCTGAATTTGCCACAACCGTCTCATTGAATTTGCCTCTTTTTTTCAGCTTGAATGTATTTCCTGTGGTTACACATGGTTTTCGTCAAGAGATGCCATCTCATCGCTGACGGTCGATGCTCCAAGTTCTGGTGGGAATGTAGGCACCGCTCCCTGGGCAACAGCAAAGTTTGATGTCCTTCAGAAGCAGCTGGTGAGCCCTCGGGAGGCAAGTGCTGATGCTCTCCAGAAGAACACGGTGGCGTCCATTCCTAAACTTGAGAGGCAGAAATCATTCATCAAACCGAAGCCAGAGGAGCCCTCTGCACCCACACTGGAGAAACAGAAGGCGTTCACCAAGCCAAAGCCGGAGGAACCCTCTGCACCTTCGGCTAGTCATTAGTGAATGATCATGGGCGTTGCAATGTTTCAGAGATTGTACACCGGCAGCTCTTAAACATTCAGTAGAAGCATGAATAGAATGACAACACTTTCTTGTAGTCTATCGTTAAAAATTTCGATAAACTAGTTCCATACTTCCACAAGCTACTTTTGATCCCACTCTTGTTACGGTTGGCACTGAAAAACTCTTAGGGCAAAAGCCACCAGTGAGGGCCAAGTGGTTGGCTCTAGGTGATTTCAACCAAATATATCGTGCAAGAGACGAGCAAAATGTTAAGAGAAGCAGAATAAACCGTTTTCAGACAACTCTACAGAACCGTGAGCTCAGGAGATCCATTTGCAGAATTACCGCTTCACATACAGTAATAAGAGGACAAACCAAGACGACTCTACAGAACCGTGAGCTCAGGAGATCCATTTGCAGAATTACCGCTTCACATACTGTAATAAGAGGATAAACCTTATTGCTGCTTGACATGGAGTGACGGGCCCATTTTGTCTGGTTTTCTCACATGTCCGTGTTGATGCATATCCGGTCTAAACACCAGACAAACTGTTGCGCGCTCGGTGTCTTGCTCGGGGCTGAATTTGGGCTGGATTTGTGTCCACACGGACACAAGACGGACATCGCATATTAGTTTGGTGTCTAGCTTGATCCGTACCTTGGCCACCCAACCACCACCTACCTCATATTTAATTCCACATGGGTGGGAGGCCTTGCACGTGAGCCATCCAACCTTCCACCGTTTCTTTTTTAGTGTCACACATTCAATGGGGCCGTCCAGTCCACTTCCTAATTTCTTCTTCCCTCTGCCCCTAGTTGCTCGACAACCCTAGCTGTTGGGCTGTGCTAGGTGCATTGGCTGCAATATGAATTTTTCCTACGCGTAGATGAATCAGGAACATGCTAATGAAGATAGATCACGAGATCAATATCACTAGTCGCGCGTTGCCATGTAGCGGAAGTAGAGTTGGGGCATCACGTTTTCTGAGTCATCTTCTCCTCGTCGATTCCTCGAACATCCAGTCGTCGGATCCCACGAACAGGTTTGCTGGAGCGGTGTAAGTGTTTTTTTATTTGAGCCTTTTCACTTTTTTATGGCCTCGTTTTATTATTTTTTCGTCCGGAGTCTCATCCCGACTTGTGGGGGAATCTTAGTCTCCATCATCCATTTTTCACTTGGGACAATGCTCTAATGATGATGATCATCACACTTTTATTTACTTACAATTCAAGAATTACAACTCAATACTTAGAACAAAATATGACTCTTTGTGAATGCCTCCGGCGGGGTACCGGGATATGCAATGAATCAAGAGTGACATGTATGAAAGAATTATAAAAGTGGCTTTGCCACAAATATGATGTCAACTACATGATCATGCAAAGTAATATGACAATGATGAATCGTGTCATAATAAACGGAGCGGTGGTAAGTTGCATGGCAATATATCTCGGAATGACTATGGAAATGCCATAATAGATAGGTATGGTAGCTGTTTTGAGGAAGGTAATGGTGGGTGTATGGTACCGGCGAAAGTTGCGCGATACTAGAGAGGCTAGCAATGGCGGAATGGTGAGACTGCGTATAATCCATGGACTCAACATTAGTCATAAAGAACTTACATACTTATTCTAAAAATCTATTAGTTATCGAGATGAAGTACTACGCGCATGCTCCTAGGGGGATAGATTGGTAGGAAAAGACCATCGCTCGTCCCCGACCGTCACTCATAAGGAAGACAATCAATAAATAAATCATGCTCCGACTTCATCACATAACGGTTCATCATACGTACATGCTACGGGAATCACAAACTTTAACACAAGTATTTCTCAAATTCACAACTATTCAACTAGCATGACTCTAATATCATCATCTTCATATCTCAAAACAATTATCAAGTATCAAACTTCTCATAATATTCAATGCACTCTATATGATAGTTTTTATTATACCTATCTTGGATGCTCATCACTTTAGGACTAATTTCACAACTTAAGCAAATTACCATGCTGTTTTGTAGGACTCTCAAAATAATATAAGTGAAGCATGAGAGATTAATAATTTCTATAAAATAAAACCACTGCCGTGCTCTAAAAGATATAAGTGAAGCACTAGAGCAAAAGCTATATAGCTCAAAAGATATAAGTGAAGCACATAGAGTATTCTAACAAATTCCAAATCAAGTGTGTCTCTCTCAAAAGATGTGTACAGCAAGGATGATTGTGGTAAACTAAAAAGCAAAGACTCAAATCATAAAAGACGCTCCAAGTAAAACACATATCATGTGGTGAATAAAAATATAGCCCCAAGTAAAGTTACCGATAGACAAAGACGAAGGAGGGGATGCCTTCCGGGGCATCCCCAAGCTTAGGCTTTTGGTTGTCCTTGAATTTTACCTTGGGGTGCCTTGGGCATCCCCAAGCTTAGGCTCTTGCCAATCCTTGTTTCATAATCCATCAAATCTTTACCCAAAACTTGAAAACTTCACAACACAAAACTTAACAGAAAATCTCGTGAGCTCCGTTAGCGAAACAAAACAAAACAGCACTTCGAGGTACTGTAATTAACTCATTCTTTATTTATATTGGTGTTAAACCTACTGTATTCCAACTTCTCTATGGTTTATAAGCTCTATTACTAGCCATAGATTCATCAAAATAAGCAAACAACACACGAAAAACAGAATCTGTCAAAAACAGAACAGCCTGTAGTAATCTGTATCTAACGCAAACTTCTGAAACTCAGAAAAATCTACCAAAATAGGAAGACCTAGATAATTTGTTTATTGATCTATTGCAATTGGAATCAGTATTTTATCACGTTTTTGGTGATTTTAAACAATTGTTTTCGTGAACAGAAAGTTTCTGGAATTTCAGCAAGATCAAATAACTATCATCCAAGAAGGTCTTATAGGTTTAACTTGGCACAAACACTAATTAAAACAAAAAAAACACATCTAACCAGAGTCTAAATCAAAGATTTATTACTAAACAGAAATAAAAAGCAAGATAATAAAAAAAATTGGGTTGCCTTCCAACAAGCGCTATCATTTAACGCCCCTAGCTAGGCATAAAAGCGAGGATAGATCTAAGTATTGCCATCTTTGGTAGGTAATCCATAAGTGGATCTCGTAATAGATTCATAAGGTAATTTAATCTTCCTTCTAGGGAAGTGTTCCATGCCTTTCCTTAACGTAAATTGGAATCTAATATTCCTTTCCTTCATATCGATAATTGCACCAATCGTTCTAAGGAAAGGTCTACCAAGAATAATAGGACATGAAGGATTGCAATCTATATCAAGAACAATAAAATCTACGTGCACATAGTTCCTATTAGCAACAATAAGAACATCATTAATTCTTCCCATGGGTTTCTTGATAGTGGAATCCGCAAGATGCAAGTTTAAAGAACAATCATCAAAATCACGGAAACCTAGCAAATCACACAAAGTTTCTGGAATCGTGGAAACACTAGCACCCAATCACAAAAGCATAGCATTCATGATCTTTAATTTTAATTTTAATAGTAGGTTCCCACTCATCATAAAGTTTTCTAGGGATAGAAACTTCCAATTCAAGCTTTTCTTCATAAGATTGCATTAAAGCATCAGGATATGTCTGGTAAAAGCCTTATTTTGACTATAAGCATGCAGAGAATTTAGCACAGATTGCAACAAGGAAATACAATCTATTAAAGAACAATTATCATAATTAAATTCCTTCAAATCCAAAATAGTGGGTTCATTGCTATCTAAAGTTTTAACCTCTTCAATCCCACTTTTATCAATTTTTGCATCAAGATCTATAAACTCTGAATTTTTGGGACGCCTTATAACTAAAGTTGACTCGTCTCTAGTCCCATCATTATCAAGATTCATATTGCAAAACAAAGATTTAATAGGGGACACATCAATAACTTTTAGATCGTCATCTTTATTATCATGAAAATTAGAAGAACACGCTTTCACAAAGCAATCCTTTTTTGCACGCATCCTAGCGGTTCTTTCTTTGCACTCATCAATGAAAATTCTCACAGCTTTGAGAGACTCATTGATATCATGCTTAGGTGGAATAGATCTAAGTTTCAAAGAATCAACATCAAGAGAAATTCTATCCACGTTCCTAGCCAATTCATCAACTTTAAGCAATTTTTCCTCAAGCAAGGCGTTGAAATTCTTTTGTGAATTCATAAACTCTTTAACACTAGTCTCAAAATCAGAGGGCATCTTACTAAAATTTCCATAAGAGTTGTTGTAGGAAATACCATAATTATTAGAGAAATTACTAGGGAACGGCGTAGGATTAAAGTTTCCTCTATACGCGTTGTTACCAAAATTATTCCTACCAACAAAATTCACATCCATAGATTCATTATTATTCTCAATCAAAGTAGACAAAGGAATATCATTAGGATCAGAAGAAACACTCTTATTAGCAAACAATTTCATAAGTTCATCCATCTTTCCACTCAAAACATTAATTTCTTTTATCGCATGCACTTTTTTACTAGTAGATCTTTCAGTGTGCCATTGAGAATAATTAACCATAATATTATCTAGGAGTTTAGTAGCTTCTCCTAAAGTGATTTCCATAAAAGTGCCCCCCGCGGCCGAATCTAAAAGGTTTCTAGAAGCAAAATTCAATCCGGCATAATTTTTTTGTATAATCATCCATAGATTCAAACCATGTGTAGGGCAATTACGTATCATTAATTTCATCCTCTCCCAAGCTTGTGCAACATGTTCATGATCAAGTTGCTTAAAATTCATAATATCGTTTCTAAGAGAGATGATCTTAGCGGGAGGAAAATACTTAGAGATAAAAACATCTTTGCACTTATTCCAAGAATCAATACTATTTTTAGGCAAAGACGAAAACCAAGTTTTAGCACGATCTCTAAGCGAAAAAGGAAATAACTTCAATTTAACAATATCATTATGCACATCTTTCTTCTTCTGCATATCACACAAATCAACAAAGCTATTTATATGGGTAGCAACATCTTCACTAGGAAGGCCAGCGAATTGATCTTTCATGACAAGATTCAGCAAAGCAACATTGATTTCACAAGATTCAACATCGGTAAGAGGAGCAATCGAAGTGCTAAGAAAATCATTGTTGTTGGTATTGGCAAAGTCACACAATTTAGTATTATATTGAGCCATCGTGACAAGCAAGCAATCGAATACGCAAGCAACAAGAACCAAGCGAAAAGAGGCAGACGGAAAGAGAGGGCGAATAAAACGGCAAGGGTGAAGTGGGGGAGAGGAAAACAAGAGGCAAATGGCAAATAATGTAATGCGAGGGATAAGAGTTTGTGATGGGTACTTGGTATGTCTTGACTTGTGCGTAGACTCCCCGGCAACGGCGCCAGAAATGGCTCGTTGTCGGGCAATCAAATCTTGACTTGACTTCGCGTAAGCCTCCCCGACAACGGCGCCAGAAATCCTTCTTGCTACCTCTTGAGCACTGCGTTGGTTTTCCTTAAAGAGGAAAGGGTGATGCAGTAAAGTAGTGTAAGTATTTCCCTCAGTTTTTGAGAACCAAGGTATCAATCCAGTAGGAGACAACGCTCAAGTCCCCCGTACCTACACAAACAAATAAGAACTTTGCAACCAACCCGATAAAGGGGTTGTCAATCCCTTCACGACCACTTGCAAAAGTGAGATTCGATAGAGATGATAAGATAAAATTTTTGGTATTTTTATGATAAAGACTAAAAGTAAAGAAAGCAAAATAAACGGTAATAGAAATAACTTGTTGACGGGAGATTAATATGATGGAAAATAGACCCGGGGGCCATAGGTTTCACTAGTGGCTTCTCTCAAGAGCACGGTGGGTAAACAAATTATTGTCGAGCAATTGATAGAATTGAGCATAGTTATGAGAATATCTAGGTATGATCATGTATATAGGCATCACATCCGTGACAAGTAGACCGACTCCTGCCTGCATCTACTACTATTACTCCACACATCGACCGCTATCCAGCATGCATCTAGAGTATTAAGTTCATAAGAACAGGGTAACGCCTTAAGCAAGATGACATGATGTAGAGGGATAAACTCATGCAATATGATATAAAACCCATCTTTTTATCCTCGATGACAACAATACAATACATGTCGTTTCCCCTACTGTCACTGGGATCGAGCACCGCAAGATTGAACCCAAAGCTAAGCACTTCTCCCATTGCAAGAAAGATCAATCTAGTAGGCCAAACCAAACTGGTAATTCAAAGAGACTTGCAAAGATAACCAATCATACATAAAAGAATTCAGAGGAGATTCAAATATTGTTCATAGATAATCTTGATAATAAACCCACAATTCATCGGATCTCGACAAACACACCGCAAAAGAAGATTACATCGAATAGATCTCCAAGAGAATCGAGGAGAACTTTGTATTGAGATCCAAAGAGAGAGAAGAAGCCATCTAGCTAATAACTATGGACCCGAAGGTCTGAGGTAAACTACTCACACATCATCGGAGAGGCTATGGTGTTGATGTAGAAGCCCTCTGTGATCCATGCCCCCTCCGACGGAGCGCCGGAAAAGGCCCCAAGATGGGATCTCACGGGTACAGAAGGTTGCGGCGGTGGAAATAGGGTCTTGGCTCCTGTTATGATGTTCTCGGGGTACATAGTTATATATAGGAGGAAGAAGTAGGTCGGTGGAGCTACGAGGGGCCCACGAGGGTGGAGGGCGTGCCCAGGGGGGGTAGGCGCGCCCCCCTGGCTCGTGGCCTCCCCGTTGATTGCTTGACATCCACTCCAAGTCCTATGGATCACGTTTGTTCAGAAAGTCACGTTCCCGAAGGTTTCATTCCGTTTGCACTCCGTTTGATATTCCTTTTCTTCGAAACACTGAAATAGGCAAAAAAACAACAATTTGGGCTGGGCCTCCGGTTAATAGGTTAGTCCCAAAAATAATATAAAAGTGTATAATAAAGCCCATTGAACATCCAAAACAGATAATATAATAGCATGGACCAATAAAAATTTATAGATACGTCGGAGACGTATCAAAGTGCGCCACCTATATCCGCGCATGCAGGAGGAACATTGTGCGGCGGACCGCTAGGTTCGATCGCACAGCCAGCGACGAGTGGATGTGGCTAATTGCAACACATGCAAAGCCCTAACAAAAAACACTGAAGCGATCAACTGAATACGTGTGCGGCACCTCCATTATATATAAGCATCCATCGCGGGCTCAACACATGGGCTCCACATGGATCCTAAAGCCCACATGTCTACTCGGCCCAGATCCAAGTTCAGGTCGGATCACATTCGACCCATGAAGTCGAATCAGACCTCGTAGGTTCCTTCCCTTAAGTGTGCGACCCCTTAGGTTCATGTCGGCTTGGTCGCAAGCCAGATCACATTCGACCTGCTCGGTTGGTAGCGGCCTCTAGCAAAGCATGCCAAGCACCAAGCACACAATGAAGCCGGTTTGGTGAACATGTACAACGTGTCACACTTCTATTCCCTTTGCCTCACGATATGTGTTGTCGGGATCAAGGCGAACCGGTCATCCTTGTTGCAGCTCGAACTCTCTCATTCCAATGATGCCGACCTACAACCGGATTATCTCAAACTCATGTTGCACGGCCATACTTATCAAGGTCGGATTACACGAGGGGCCCAAAGTATATCTCTTCAGATCAGAGGGGCAAATCCCATCTTGCTTGACCAATGTCTCGCGACATGAGTCTGGACAAGCCCAAAGCCAACCTTTATAACTACACAGTTTTAGAGTAGCGTTTGGTCGGCCCAAAGTAGGTCGGTCACCATCCTGAGTCCATGCGCCAGCTCAGGTCTTAGGACACAGAACAAATGTTGTACTAGTTACTCACAGATGACTTATCGCCGCGCCTCATGGTTGGGTCTGTCCGACCTAATGTCCATCTGAGCTTGGATCCAGTCACCCATATCCAACATTGGATCCGACCAGGTCCATGCAGTCCGTTAACATCTAATGCTCCATGCGTAGCGAGATCCAGCCATCTACCGTGTTGCTGTCGGGCCCGTGGGACTAGGGGTACCTAGGCCCGTCTGCCTGTGGCCCAAGGCACGACGCTCCTTGCGAGTCCAGTATGGCCCATCTTCAAGACTTCAAGAGCAAGACCGTCGCGAGGGCCCCTGCTTCGCGAGGCGCCCAACGACGAGCTACACAGGAGCTCCAGAGGCCTCGTGCTAGGCGGCATCCCCAAGCTGCCTCCCGAGGCCCCCTCGCGAGTGGATACTCCGAGGGCGCCAAGTCCCGCCTCGCGGTGCATGTGGGTGACGTGAGCCATGATGAGCGGCACCAGAGCCGTGCCAGCAGGCGTGGATGGTGGAGCTTTCCTCTTCCGTGCTAAAGGAGCAGGGCAGCTCGCCAGTTCCCAAAGGAATCTCTAAAGGTTGCCACTCCGGTGCACGAAGACCAGGACCGCGGGCTCGCTAGGACGGAGGTCATCACCGAGCCCACCGAAGCGTCATGCCCAGAAGCTTTAGCAGGCGGAGACTACTTTTGCCAGAATAAGCTGTACTGCTGTCCCCCTTTGAATTATGCCGTTGTGGCAACCCTTCCCGCCTAGAGTTTTGGGGGGAAGACGACCAAGGCCAGTATAAGTACATGTAGAGCACCACCATAGGAGGAGATCCATCCATCGAGTCCCGAGGCCTCTAAAGGCAGCCCACACTTGTACTCGCATGTTCATCCTCCCTCGCGAGGCAATCCACAAAATGTAGGAGTAGGGTTTTACACCGCAAGGTGGCCCAAACCTGGGTAAACTACCGTGTCTCTGATCCTTCTCCCCTCTCGCTCGAGCACGTCGGAGCATCACTAAGGGAGTCCTGGATTAGGGGGTGTCCGGATAGCCGGACTACCATCATCAGCCGAACTATCATTTGCCGGACTATCATCATCGACCGGACTCCAAGACTATGAAGATACAAGATTGAAGACTTCCCCCCGTGTCCGGATGGGACTTTCCTTGGCGTGGAAGGCAAGCTTGGCGATACGGATATGTAGATCTCCTACCATTGTAACCGACTCTATGTAACCCTGGCCCTCTCCGGTGTCTATATAAACCGGATGGCTTTAGTCCGTGGGACAACAATCACAACAACCCTTACAATCATACCATAGGCTAGCTTCTAGGGTTTAGCCTCCTTGATCTCGTGGTAGATCCACTCTTGTAAACATCCACAATATCAATATCAATCAAGCGGGGACGTGAGGTTTTACCTCCATCAAGAGGGCCCGAACACAGGTAAACATCGTGTCCCTTGTCTCCTGTTACCATCCGCTTTGGGCGCATAGTTCGGGACCCCTACCGAGATCCGCCGGTTTGACACCGACATTGGTGCTTTCATTGAGAGTTCCTCGTAGCGTCACCGATAGGCTTGATGGCCTCTTCAATCAACAACGACGCAGATCTGGGTGAGATCTTTCTCCCGGACAGATCTTCGTGATTCGGCGGCTTTGCATCGGGCCAACTCCTTGGCCATCTGAGCAGATCAAAGCTACGCCCGGCCGTCTGGTCAGGTTTGGAAGCTTAAACTTCACGGCCGATATCGCGGGGACTTGATCCTCGATGGATCGAGCCACAACCGGCGTGCCGCCTTTATCACGATGGGCATGACCTAACTCTGCCGCCGGACAGCCCCTTGGAGGCCGCACACGAATCCGCTCCGACTCATAGTCCGGAGCCGATCGCTCGAATCGAGGAAGGATGGCTGGACACCGCCTCGGGAGCCGCAATTTCTACGGCGATGGAGCCGAACACTTACCTTGTCCCACATAAAGCCCATGACTCGAGTGCGGACTCCTGCGGACTCGAACCTCCTGCGCCCGCCACCGAATCCGATTGGGCGCCGATCATGGAATTCACCGTTGCGGACATCTTTCAGCACTCGCCCTTCGGCGATATCATAGATTCATTAAAACATCTCTCGCTATCCGGAGAGCCCTGACCGAACTACGACCAGGATGGTTGGGACGCGGATGACGAAGAAATTCAGATCCCACCCACCACCCACTTCGTAGCCACCGTCGATGATTTAACCAACATACTCGACTCGACTCAAGACATC
This sequence comes from Aegilops longissima, assembly GCA_021605205.1. Classification (NCBI taxonomy): domain Eukaryota; kingdom Viridiplantae; phylum Streptophyta; class Magnoliopsida; order Poales; family Poaceae; genus Aegilops; species Aegilops longissima. The sequence continues at coordinate 269,878,018 of CM038678.1, forward strand.
GACGGTATGGACGGCGATGCGGAGACTCCCAAGAACAAGGCCTACGAGACACCTTTGGAAGACCACCTCGTCATACGACATATACATGGTGGACACCCGAAGGGAAGCGATAACGAGGAACAACGGGGCGCGACGGAGGATAATCTCGCCGATAAAGAACCAAAACGGCGACGTGACGCGCGCCCTAAGTCCCGCTCGATCAAAGCAGCCTTCCTAACGACCCAGCGATAGAGCGGCAATGCAGCGAGCAGCGAACAGGGCGAGCGGATAATCAACCCCTTCACGGAGCAATCAACAGCCCGACCACAACACGAGCATGAGAACATCGCGAAAAACTAGTCGCCATTGCAAGAAGTTTGAAGAAGGCGAAGCGAAGCTCAAAACAACGAAGACACGCTCGTAATGAAGTGGAGCAAAGTATTCAAGACCACAGACAAATATGGCAACGCCATCAAACCAAGAACTACCGAGCGCAAGTTGCTGCGAGAATTTGACGAGGAAGCCATCGAGCCTTCATAGTCAAAAACAAAGAGGCCGCTTTGGCGGATAGACGGCGACAGCACAGCCCAAAGCGACAAGCGGGGCTGCACACAAGCGAATTATAATCTGGTAAAACGGATGGCCCAAATAGGTCCATCTACGGGCCAAAAAGAGGACCCCGGAGGTAACATACCACGACAAGTGTTTGAAGACATCGGCACACCCAAATCTTTGGGCGCCGCACACCCGCTATGTTTCACCGATGAGGTCTTTGGATCATGAATTTCCAGCAGGTTTAAACCCATAAACATAGAGGCATCGACGGCACAATGAGACCGGAGTCCGGATAGAAGACTACATACTACACATACACATGGCTAGAGGAGACGATCTCCACGCCATAAAATACCTACCCTCAAGCTCAAAGGGCCAGCTCGGCATTGGCTCAAAAGCCTCCCGAAAACACTTGTTGGAAGTTGGGAAGAGCTTGAGGGCGTTTAGAAACAAATTTTCAAGGGACTTATGTCCGCCCTCTGGATCTTAACGACCTGAGTCATATAACCCAACAGCCCGAGAGTCGGCGTGCAAATTCAGAACAGGTTCCTTACCAAAAAGAACCAAATAGTCGATTGTCGACGCGAAGCCTTAGCAGCTTTTAAACACAACGTCCGAGACGAATGGCTCGCTAGACACCTCGGCCAAGAGAAGCCAAGAACAATGGCCGCGCTAACAAGCCTCATGGCGCTTTTGCGCGAGAAGACAGTGGCTAGCAAGATGCAGCACCAGCGACCAGAGTACATCCGAGATCGAGATGGAACGGAAAGTCACGGCAGCAGAAAGATCGGCGTCGGAATAAAGAAAAAGCCCACAGGGCTCGGCGGTCAACGCCGGATTCAAAAGCTCACGGCGGACAATAAAACACGGCCTCTTAAGGACAACAGAGACGAGCTATCAAATTTAAACAAAATTTTAGATCGGATATGTCAAATCCTGATACCCGGAAGGCTCGCAAACCATACCAACCGAAATTGTTGGGTTTTAAACAGTCCGGCAGACTTAATGCGGACACAAGGCCTCGATCATGGCGAGGACAATGACGAGCCCCACCAGCAGAGCACCGTAAGTCAAAGGACTTTCCCTTGAGAAGTTAAAACAGTAAACTCGCTTCACGTGATAACACGGAAAGCCAACACGGCACTCGCCAAGACAAGTGTCGGACGATCCACCCCAGTGGACCAAGGTTGGATGTCAAAACCAATCACTTTCGACCATCTGGATTAGTCCAGAAGTATCCAGAGCGCAGGATAGACTGCCCTGATATCGGATCCCATAATAGACGGACTGCAATTAAACGCAGGTGTTGATGGACGGCGGCAGTGACTTAAACCTGCTATATCCGGACACAATCCGCAAGTGGGGATAGACCCTATTACAATTCGGCATAGCCGCACTTCCTTCAAAGGAGCGGCGCCAGGCCCTTAAGCCAGCTATCAAGCACCACCGGACGGAAGCTCTCGTCCGCTTCAATACAATACCACATTCCGCGTCTCTTACGTTTAAAATGCCCGGTCCACGTGGCATCGTTTCATCACAGGGTCGCCGGAGACCCCGGACACGGCTGGACAAGTCCGGAATAAATAAGCTAGGGGCTACCTAGCCGCACACCCCCTCACAAGGGTTTGCACATACAAGCCATAATGAGCTAGCATAGGCTCAGCTTTCTTAATCTATATTTCAATTTTTATGCACTTTCTTGCACGATTTCTTTTCCAACCAAGTTCCTTTCTTTTTACAGATGAACAGCGTGCACACCCGTCGAGATATCACTGCGGAGACACATGCGCAGACGCGTGCGGTAGGGACCCGTTGCAAGGACTCTTTTCGACTAAGACCCTCGTAAACCTTTCTTCTTGTCTCTTGTTGCTATAATCCCTGGTTTTCGGTATAACCAGAGTGGAGATGGCGTTTTGGCATCGGCAGCGCCGATAGAACCTGCCCGCACACGGATACAAGGGCTTAGGGCTTTGTTTTGCCGCTATTATAAAGACCGAACACCTTCGGGAGTGTTCGGCGTCTCGAGTTAGGCCTTATATGCATCAGCTCGAATCATGTCTTTGGTCAAATGTTGGGTTTTCCGGCTCACGTGTTTTGCTGCCTTACGTTCCGTATCATCGGCTAACGCGCTCCGGAGAACTCTGCGATTGTGCCCCGGTTAATTGGGCGAGCACCTCGATGAGAAGCCGAAAACTGACCGTCATGATACAGCGAGAGACCGTCAACCACGCGATCGACCTTGGGAATGTTTAGGATTCCTCGCTTTGTGAAGGGCCGTTTCGGCCAGCACATGGCGCCTCGAATTGGAGAGCATGGTGCCCCGGGGGCTATGTCGTAGCCCCACCCTCGAACTCCATGGCTAAGTGAAAGTGATAAAGCATTATAGTCCGGTTGCCTCGTTTGCTACGCTACCACCTCCTTTACAGGACCGAGGCGTCCGGATTAAGTGTGAAAGCGCTATTTTTTATGAACACCCCGCACCTTGTGCGTGGGGGCTGAAGCCGACGATCGCCATCTTTCGGGTTATACATACGTATACATGAGCGGCCGCAAAGGAGATATTCTATTACTTGAACGCACAAGTATAAAAGGCGCTTACATCATAAAAATCGTTTTACATCATATAAACGTTCATTCGAACGTAACATTTTTCGAGCACTGCGACTCTATTACACGAGCACCAGGCAACACTTCGCCAAAATAGTGCTCGGCGGGCAGCCGTTATTATCCGAACCGAAGTCGCAACAGCGGTGGCATCCATCTCTCGTCCAATGTCTTTACATGGGCGGCGCCATCCGCGCACCCTCTATGCAGGCCGACCGCTTATCGCCTTGATATGCGGCACCGCCCCAAGAAATTGCTGCAATAAGCCAAAGTAACTCTTGGTGGGGCCTATCCGGCGGATATGGGTCACTATATCCGCCATAGCAAGCCGGACAACCTATTTAGCTCAGCCCACTCAGCCAAGCGATCGGTCGTGAAGTGAGCGCCCGGACTATGGAATTGAGACCAAAACAGCTCTTCCGTCTGGTGACCCTTACGGCTGCGAAAATGCTGCGGCATCCGCCGCACTCGCTGCTAAGTCCATATAAGGGTCCTCCGGACACCACAGTTAGCCCAACCGAGCATATTTTGAATCCGTGAACCTTGGCGCAGCGAAAAGGCTTACCGGCTACAATCTCCCGGCTGGCGCAGCTCTTCCTTCATGGCCCGCATTGCAGAGCGGGCATTCTTAACTTCGGCGGTGGCCTTCCGCAGGTCTTCTTGCCCGCTAGGCGCTCCTTCCCAAGAGCCTCATTGCGGTCGGTAGCCTCTTTTAACTTCACAGCCATTTCGGCTATCTCTTCCTGCTCGGCGGTGTGCGGCCCTTCGCCGCTAACTCCTCGCCGCCTTGAGGCTGCCGCATCACTCCTTCGGCCTGCTCCTTGGCTTGAGCAAGTTCGGCCGAAGACTCTCCACGACAATGACACTATCTGCATTTCACGCAAATTTTGTAAGGAGTTGGCTTCGGCTCCCTTACCATGTGTCCGCGCAGTAACACTTACCTTGCGACTCATCAAGTCGCGTGTTGATCAACGCGATGTCTTCATCCGCCACATCGAGTTGCCGCTTTAGTTCAGCAACTCCATAAGTCCGGCTGGCCCCCGGACGACCCGCCACCTGCATAGGCACGACGGGAATTTAAAACCTGCGATTTTGATCCTCGGCATGCTGTCGATATCGACAACCTACCGAGTCTCAGGGGCTACTATCTATACAGGGCGCATTCTATATGCGAAACTGTTAAAAGGTGTGTCATTTTTACATACCTCAAACCCCGCTAGTAAACTCCTGACGGCATCATGCAACCCGCCTTCGGTGGACGAAATCCTTTCAATCACCATGCTCATCAATGCGTGCTGATCTTCTGAGATAGACGCCTTCTCAAGCGAGATCCTTGACCATTACACCGTTGGCGCCGAACTATCCGCTTTGCCGCACTCAGGGCTCCCTCCGTGACGACACTTCAGGCTCGTCCGCCCTATCCAACGGCGCCCCGGACGGGGGCGTCTCACTCTCTATCATCTCCGGACGAAGGTCCCCCGAAGACGAGCTCATCTGCGAAGGACGGAGATCCGAACTACAAGGTAAAAACTTTTGTTATCCTCAGAAGCACAAATAGGGAGGTCCCTTATTATAAAACTCCTTTCTTTCTACTTACGGCTCGTTGGAGGCTGGCTCATTAAGGAGATTGTGCGCCGGGGCTTCCCGGACGCAGGACCCTCGGCGAATTTCTTCCCCGTTTAGGGGCTTTTTCCCGGTCCTCGAGGCAGTCCTCTTCTCCCCTTGGTAGGAGGGATTCTCGATCCCCCCTCGTTCAAAAGCCTCCTTGGGCGAGGCAGTAGCTTTCCTGCTTTCCCCTTCGCTTTCCTCTGAAGGCGCAACCTCCAGCATCCGGACCAGCACGGGATCCGACGCGGTCTCGGGGAGGGGGGCCGGACACCGTATTAATTTTGCTTCCGCTATCCACTCCTGTGTAGAAGGAGATCAGTCATAAGGCGGATCATTGAAAGGCAAACAAACGGTATGTCCGGACTTGGAACTACTTACTTGAGTATCCGGGCGATTGCATCTTAGTCCAGCATCCTCGGTCAATTCCGGACGCACCTCTTGCGATCCGAAGAATAAGTTATACATCTCCGGGTGTCATACCCATGAAGTGTTGAAGAATCCGTGGGCCCTCGGATTGAACTCCCATAGCCGGAGAGGGCGGCGTTTGCGAGCGAGAGGCGCCTAATTAGCATAACCTGCATCACCCCACCATATCAATCTCCCTCGTTAGGAGATCTCGAATCCGGCCCTGCAGTAGGGGCACGTCCTTTGACGGCCCCCAGTTGAGCCCTTGGTTGACCCACGATATCGATCGTCGTGGAGGTCCCGGGCGGAATAGGGGCGGCGGCTTTTGTCTGCAGCCCCTCGGAACGGTAATATAGAACTACTCTTGCTGCCACAGGCCGAGCTCCTCTTGGAAGGAGCCAGCGGGCCACGGGGCATCGGCTCTCCTACTTATGGCCGCCCCGCCACACTCCGCTTGACGCCCCCCGATCATCTTCGGCGACACATTGAAAGTCTTCAGCCATAGGCCGAAGTGTGGGGTGACGCGGAGGAAGGCTTCGCAGATGACGATGAATGCGGATATATGGAGGATGGACTCCGGAGCCAAGTCGTGGAATTCCAACCCATAGTAAAACATGAGCCCTCTCACAAAAGGATCCATCGGAAGCCTAAACCTCGGCGGAGGTGGGAAGCGAAGACAACATACTCGCGGGCTCGGGGGTGGGGATGGCTTGCCCTTGGCGGGCAACCTGTCGCGAAATCTCGTAAGAGATACTTGGCATCCGCAGCTTTAGCACGTCCTCCTCCGTGGCGGAGGAGGGCATCCACCGACCACGAGGTCGGAACCGACATTGTTGAAGGTCCGAAAGCGCTCGAATCTGGAGCTCGGGTGCTGGAACTTGGGCGTGGAGAAGATTCGATGGTGGATTAAAGAAAAAAACGAGCCTTGGTCCCGTTATAAAGAGGAGAATACCAAGAGCCGTCTCCGTGACCGTTTGGAACTCGCCCGATAGAGGCGTGGCGAGCAGGCGCGTTGGAATTACACGCCGTATTGATGAGAATCCCGGATTAAGGGAAACACGATCTACTGCTTGACAAGGCGTGCCAAGGAAACCGCTTAGCTAAATGTCTTTGAGGTGGTAAAGTAAAAATAATTGAGTAATGACTTGGTAGTGGTGTGGCGTCATGCCACGGAAAACGTCGGCAGATTGAACTTGTGTATATATTATTATTCTCTCTACGGTGGGATGTGGAATTTATTTTGCGAGCGGACACTATCTGGTGTTCACAATCTTCTATCATTTGGAGGAGGAACCCGCCTTGCAATGCCAAGCAATATACACGCCAGACTTATCGTCATTGAAGCCTGGTTCAGGGCTCTTGAGGAGTCTGGATTAGGGGTGTCCGGATAGCTGGACTACCATCATCGGCCGAACTATCATTTGCGGACTATCATCATCGACGGACTCCAAGACTATGAAGATACAAGATTGAAGACTTCCCCGTGTCGGATGGGACTTTCCTTGGCGTGGAAGGCAAGCTTGGCGATCTGGATATGTAGATCTCCTACCATTGTAACCGACTCTATGTAACCCTAGCCCTCTCCGGTGTCTATATAAACCGGATGGCTTTAGTCCGTGGGACAACAATCACAACAACCCTTACAATCATACCATAGGCTAGCTTCTAGGGTTTAGCCTCCTTGATCTCGTGGTAGATCCACTCTTGTAAACATCCACAATATCAATATCAATCAAGCGGGGCGTGGGTTTTACCTCCATCAAGAGGGCCCGAACACAGGTAAACATCGTGTCCCTTGTCTCCTGTTACCATCCGCCTGGACGCACAGTTCGGGACCCCCTACCCGAGATCCGCCGGTTTTGATACCGACAATCGCCATGAGGTAGTGAGCAGCAAGGCCAAGCGTAGCAAAGTTCTGTGAGCACACCCCAGAGTCTGAACCTTTCTTGGGTCCCTGGAGCCCCTGTTCCGACATTTGGCACGCCAGGTAGGGGTGTGCCTGAGTTCTTCCGCTGCACTCTGGCCTCTGCTCCGCCGCCACCATGGCCGACGCTCGTCGTGCTCGAGTCGAGCGCCCGGCGGCTTGTGTCACCCAGACGGAGCCCGCCGGCCGTGGTGGCCGCCGCCACTCCACCTCGGCACGACCAATGCCGCCACTGACCCTGCCGCCCATGAGCAGCAGGACTCCTCCCTGCACCCCTCTGTGCGGCAGGATAGTCACACCGCCACAATGTCACTTGCCGCTGCTATGGGCTCGTCCTCCCACGGTCTTCAGGGCCCGATGAATGCGCAGGCTGCGCTTCTCATGGCGCGCGAGCTTCTGCGTTACCGCCCGGCCAACGAGGGCTATGACGCCTGGCTTGGCCGCATCACTGAGCATGTCAATGCTGCGGGAGAGGCCCCGACGCCATCTCACTCGCTTCGCCCTCCGCCATCCCAGGCTGCGCCGTCCCACGCCGGAGATGTGGCGCATGGGGCACCTCCGCCGCCTCCGTTGTGCGGCGACATCGTCGAGCCTTGACGCGAACGCGCCCGCGCGACCCCCTGCGCAGAACGCCCACACTGGCCCGGGACGAGGCCGGCTGCCAGATCATCCACCGCGCGTTGCCCGGTGCGCACGTGCTCCTCGAGTAGCGGCAGCAACGCCAAGACCGAGCCGTCCAGGAGGTCGCAGCGGCCGGACGCCAGAACCGCCCGCCCTCGTGCACGGCGCTCCTTCAAGTAGGGTCGGGTGTCGGGCCTTCACTCGCGAGCTGCGTCGGGTGGTTTGGCCCGCCAAGTTAAAGCCAGACCTGCCTCCGCGCTACGATGGCGGCCCCAACCCTACAAAGTTCCTCCAGCTCTACGCGCTGAGCATTGATGCGGCAAAAGGTGACGAAAAGGTCATGGCGAACTGGTTCCCCATGGCCCTCAAGGATGCTGCACACTCCTGGTTCATGAACCTGCCCGAAGAGTCAATCTCTTCGTGGGCTGAGCTGTGCGAGCTGTTCGTCGCCAACTTCAGAGGCACCCACGACCGTGCCCTCACCATGAGCGACCTGCAGTGCATGAAGCAGCGCCCCAACGAGACCATCCGCCAGTACATCCATCGCTTCAGCCAAGTGCGTCACAAGATCCAGCGCGCCTCGGACGAGGCCATCATCATGGCATTCACCAATGGAGTCAACGTTCGCATGTGCTAGAAGGTTGCCATCCACGACCACCTGAGCATGGCGCTGGAGCTGTTCAACCTCGCCGACAAGTGCGCAAAGGCTGAGGAGGGCCGCCTCTTCCTCCACAACGACCTGACGCGCCCCTCGACGACGGCAAGGCCAAGGGAAAGGAGGTTAAGCACAAGGGCCTTGTCGTGCTAGTGGCTGAGCCCGAGCAGAAGCGCAACCGCGTTCGTGATGAGACCAAAGGGAGCAGCCATCTGTTCCGCGCCTACCACAACGTGTGCACCCACAACACCAATGACTGCCAGGAGCTCAGGGCACTCCGCGACGAGTGCTCGGGCCGTCGTCCTGACCACGGCGATCGTGGCGCTGGCTGTGGAGGCGGCCGCGGTGGCGGCCGGTAGGACAACCGCAACAGCAACCCGCGCCAGGCCTGGCATGACCAGCCCCGCGACGGACCCTGGCGTGACCAGCCTCGCGAGGATGGTTGGCATGACCAGCCTCGTGAGGGCATATGGAGTGATAAGCCTCGTGAGGCGCGCCCTCAGGGCAACGCTGCCCTTCCACCACTGCCGTCGCCCCCAGAAGGAACGATGACAACTAGCGTGACGAGGGGGTTGGGGGCTACCAGGAGCCTCGCGCGATAGCCTGTATCCTCGGCGGAGCTCAGGCTCCCGCGTCCAACCGCATCTTCAAACAGTTCTCTTGCGATGTAAATGCTGCCCTCCCGAGGCTCGAGGCCGCGGGGCCCCTCAAGTGGTCACAGTACGCTATCGCCTTCGACTCCAAGGACCACATCAGGTGCTCAGCCACCTTCGGCGCACTCCCCATGCTATGCACGCCCACCACCAACAACGTCTCTGTCACCAAGACCCTCATCGACGGTGGCGCTGGCCTCAACGTCCTCTCCATCGAGACCTTCGAGACGCTCCAAGTGCCTTATGACCAGCTCATGCCCACCGGGCCCTTCTCAGGAGTGACCGACGGCTCCACTACTCCCCTGGGGCAGGTGCGCCTCCCCGTCACTTTCGGCACCCGCGACAACTACAACACCGAGCTCATCGACTTCGACGTGGCCCACATTGGCCTCCCATACAACGCCATCCTAGGATACCCTGCGCTCGCCAAGTTCACGGCAGCAACCCACCACGGCTACAATGTCCTCAAGATGCATGGCTGTAGCGGCATCATTACCATCACCTGCGACGAGAAGGATGCAGTTTGCTCCCTCGAGCACGCCTACACGGCTGCCGCGGCCGACGACCCTGACGGCGAGAACATCGTCGAGCCTCCTGAAGCCACCCCCACGAGGAAGAAGCAGCTCCTTCCCAAGAGCCGCCCTGAAGCCAAGAAGCAGCCGACTGGCGATGATGCCTAGACTTCCGCCTAGGCCGTCGGGGCGTGCCTTCCTCCTGCATAGGAAGGCGCGCCCGACGCCTCCCTCAAGGCAGGCTCGGGGGCTTCCATCTGCAGGGCGTCTGACCTGACTAGTGTGAGGAGGGAGGTGCTCGGGCACCACTTGGAGGCGTGCTTCGATGCGCGCCCCCACAAGCAAGGAGCACGACACCAGCCACCAGGAGCATAAGAATTCATCGCCCAGGAGATTCACGAGCTTCAGGAAGCACGGGCCATGCGCGGCGAGCGTCGCCCCACGCACCCCACTGGCTTAGCTGCCGCTCCTGACAAGGGCGGCGAGCTCCACATGTGCGTCAACATCCTGGGCCTCAACAGGGCCGCTTCTCAGGACCTCTTCTGGCCGTCGCGCGTCGACCGAAGAGGGGGCGCCCCCTGCAACTACATCCGCATGCCCTTTGGCCTGCTGAACGTGGGTGCTATGTACCAGCGGCTCGCGCAGCTCACGCTGGCGTCTCACAAGGCTCGACGCTTGGTGATGGCGTCTCATGAGGCCCCGCCCCCCACGAGCCTCTGGGGCCTCAGGAGCCGCCAGGCCCCTGAGGGGCGACCCTTCGCAACGCGCTTCGTCGACCACCCCGGTGCTTCCACAATAGCACGATTGCCAGGTGACTTTTTGGTTTGTTCAATTGAGGGCGCCCTTAGGGCTGCATCATCCTCAGGCCGGTCAGGGTCCGTCCCCATGGCCTTGCCGATTTTGGTCTTGTGATGGACCTAGTTATGCTTTGATGAAATTCTCTCACCGGCTTAAATTGTGTGACTGGTGCCATGACGCCATTTGGATCGCTGCGCCCTCACAACTATGCTCTTGACCATCCCATGACCGGGACCGAACACGGTGTCTGTGCTTGGGTCCATCCCTGGAGCGCTGATAAACCCAAGCTACTGAGCTCTGTCTCACGGGCCAGATCCTGTGTGCGTCACCTCCAGAGGTCCTTGGTGTCCCGTCCCCTCATGGGACCATCACGAACAGGAGAGTAAGGGCGCGACCCAAGTTATGATACTGTGAGTCTGGTGCTTAGCCACCACGAGCCTCGCGCGCCACAACCCTACCCCCGACAGTCCCATGGGCGGGGCTACTATTGGCACGACGTCTGTGCTCGGGTCCATCCCTGCAGCGCTGAGAAACCCAAGCGACCGAGCTCTGGCTCGCAAGCTCGCCCCATGCACGTCACCTCACGAGGTCCCTCATGGAACAATCATGTGTAAGTTGGCAGGCGCTCGTCGCCCCATATGCCTCTTAACTCGTCAGCATATAGCTTGAGGAGCTATATGCCCAGATGCCGCTCGACCAGCGTTTCGTTCTGCCCCAGGAGCCCGGCCTAGGATGGCACATTTCGGCCAGCCCCGCCACGGGAGGTGACTCGGTCGGTGCTGTAGTTCATCAAAGAGCTAAGTACAACCACCTCGTGCGGTGCATCGCATCATTCGAACTCCTTCTCCACGCAACCTTGGCAAGGCACACCGCCTCTTTTTCGCATGAGTCGTTGCACGTTGACAGGGGCCCGAGAGCATCGCGCCTCAGGGGCTTTCACTAGCTCTCGACGCCCATCACTCCTTGGCCTTGTTCGAGGCATCACGACCCATCATACCAGGGGCGGCTGAGGCTTGCGTGAGGGCCGGGCCCCAGGAGTGTAGAGCACTTTGGCAAGCAAGGAAAAGAGAAGCGGGCCCCATGAGGAAACGTGGGGAAGAGACGCACGACTAAAATCACGAAAGCATTGTTTGAAACACGAAGGGCAGTGACTCCTCATGCACCCCTCACAGGACTTATCTTGATCTATCATAGGAAGAAGACGTGTAGGAAGCCCGACCTCGCGGAAACGCACCGCGTGTGGCAAGGGCTTCACATGAGCCGCGACATATCTACGCCTCGCCCCAAAAGCTAGGTTGACTGCCTCATGTGGCGCGCAAATCTTGCTAATAGCATTCCTTATTTTCGCAATCTCGTCTGGGGCGGAAACCTTTGCTCTCTCATGAGCCGCTTGCGCGTGAAGCGGGACCTCCTGAGCATTGCGCCTCAGGAGCTCTTACCAGACCTCGAGCCCCTCACCTCGTGGCCTTGTCCAAGGCATCGTGACCTGATATGCCAGTGACGGCTGAGGCCTGCTCGGGGCCGGGTCCTAGCGACGTAGAGCATTAACGCGATCGCGAAGAAAAGGTTAAGTCTAAGCGAGGGGTGCCGTGATCAACTTAAAGCCTAGCCAAAAGCATTTAAATCAAGGCGCAAGCGCCAGAGTTCTTACACGGCCTCACGGGGCCCACGTTATCCAATGCAGGAAAAGGAAAAACAAAAGAAACCCCCTCGTGGAGTATGCCGCTCCCGAGGCCCCGGCTCCTGCTTCGCCAGTGCCTAGTCGGAGTCCTCCTCCTTCTTGACGTGGGGGCGTGGTGACTCATCAAAATCGTCGTCGTTCCCTGATACATCTGCATCGTATCTACTTTTCCAAACACTTTTGCCCTTGTTTTGGACTCTAACTTGCATGATTTGAATGGAACTAACCCGGACTGACGCATTTTTCAGCAGAATTGCCATGGTGTTATTTTTGTGCAGAAATAAAAGTTCTCGGAATGACCTGAAACTTCACGGAGAATATTTTAGGAATATATTAAAAATACTGGCGAAAGAATCAAGACCAGGGGGCCCACACCCTGTCCAAGAGGGTGGGGGGCGCACCTACCCCCTGGGCGCGCCCCCTATCTCGTGGGCCCCCTGAAGCTCCACCAACCTCAACTCCAACTCTATATTCACGTTCGGGGAGAAAAGAATCACAGAGAAGGATTCATCGCGTTTTACGATACGGAGCCGCCGCCAAGCCCTAATCTCTCTCGGGAGGGCTGATCTGGAGTCTGTTCAGGGCCCCGGAGAGGGAATCCGTCACCGTCGTCATCATAAACCTCCCTCCATCACCAATTTCATGATGCTCACCGCCGTTTGTGAGTAATTCCATCGTAGGCTTGCTGGACGATGATGGGTTGGATGAGATTTATCATGTAATCGAGTTAGTTTTGTTAGGGTTTAATCCCTAGTATCCATTATGTTCTGAGATTGATGTTGCTATGACTTTGCTATGCTTAATGCTTGTCACGAGGGCCCAAGTTCCATAGATGTCATGCAAGTTCTTTTCCATAAGCACATATGACTATATTCGGAATACATGCATACATTACATTGTGAACTAGAGCTAGTTTTGTGTCACCCTATGTTATAACTGTTGCATGAAGAATCGCATCCGACATAATTATCCATCACTGATCCAATGCCTACGAGCTTTTCACATATTGATCTTTGCTTAGTTACTTTTCCGTTGCCACTGTTACAATTACTACAAAACTGCTACTGTTACTTTTGCCATCGTTACCGTTACTTCCATATTACTTTGCTACTAAATACTTTGCTGCAGATATCAAGTATTACAGGTGTGGTTGAATTGACAATTCAACTGTTAATACTTGAGAATATTCTTTGGCTCCCCTTGTGTCAAATCAATAAATTTGGGTTGAATACTCTACCCTCGAAAACTGTTGCGATCCCCTATACTTGTGGGTTATCAAGACTATTTTACAAGCCCGTTGCGGGGAGCATAGCTCTATTCTTTGAGTCACTTGGGATTTATATCTGCTGATCACTATGAGGAACTTGAAAGACGAAAAAACCAAAATTTATCCCTCAACTACGAGGGGAGGTAAGGAACTGCCATCTAGTTCTGCACTTGATTCTCCTTCTGTTTTGAGTAAACTTGCGATACCTAAACCTGCTTCTGCTATTAATTTTGATATGTCACATATTACTAATGATGCCACTTCTACTATGCATGATACTTATGATGAAACTACTTCTATGCTTGATAATACTGTGCCACTAGGTGAATTTCTTGATGAACAACTTGCTAGGGCTATAGAGAATGAAATTATTGAAACTGATAAAATTGATGAAAGTGATGATGAAGATTCTCCCCCTAGATATGAATTGCCTGCTATGCCTGAGGGTTATGTTATGGATGAAGAAACTGCTAGAGATTTTCTTGCTTGCAATGATAGATATGATCTTAAGAAATTATTAGCTAAGTTGAAAGAAAAGTCTTTGAATGCTAGAATGAAATATGACCCTGCTTTTGCTACTTCACCTATTTGTATTACTGATAAGGATTATGATTTCTCTGTGGATCCTGAGATAATTACTTTGGTTGAATCTGATCCTTTTTATGGCTATGAATCTGAAACTGTTGTGGCACATCTTACTAAATTAAATGATATAGCCACCCTATTCACTCATGAGGAAAAAATTCGTTACTACTATATCCTCAAGTTATTTCCGTTCTCATTAAAGGGTGATGCTAAAACATGGTTTAATTCTCTTGATCCTGGTTGTGTGCGTAGTCCCCAAGATATGATTTATTACTTCTCTGCTAAATATTTCCCTGCTCATAAGAAACAAGCTGCTTTAAGGGAAATATATAATTTTGTGCAAATTGAAGAAGAGAGTCTCCCACAAGCTTGGGGGAGGCTTATCCAATTACTTCATGCTTTTCCTGATCATCCTCTCAAGAAAAATGAAATACTTGATATCTTTTATAATGGCCTAACCGATGCTTCCAGAGACCAGCTGGATAGTTGTGTTGGTTGTGTTTTCAGGGAAAGAACTGTTGATCAAGCTGAATTGCTACTGAATAATATATTGAGTAATGAAAATAATTGGACACTTCCTAAACCAACTCCTAAGCCAACCCCGAAGAAGAGGGGTATTCTATTCCTCAGTCCTGAAGATATGCAAGAGGCAAAGAAATCTATGAAATAAAAAGGTATTAAAGCTGAAGATGTTAAGAATTTACCACCCATTGAAGAAATACATGATCTTGATAATCCGACACAAGTAGTAAAGGTAAATTCTCTCTATAGATTTGATGAAGGTGATATCCCTCGTTATAAGTCTGCTAGCCAATGCTTAGATGAGTTTGATAATTTTATTGTTAAACAAGAAAACTTCAATGCATATGTTGGTAGGCAATTGAAACTTAATGCTTATATGATTGAACACTTGAGTGATTATATGTCTAGAGTTAAAGGTGAACTTAAAATTATTAGTAAACATGCCTCTATGGTTACCACTCAAGTAGAACAAGTGCTTAAAGCTCAAAATGATTTGCTCAATGAATTAAATAGTAAGAAATATGATAATGTCATTAGAGTTATGACTAGAGGGGGTAAAATGACTCAGGAACCTTTGTATCCTGAGGGCCACCCTAAGAGAATTGAGCAAGATTCTCAGAGAAATAATGTTGATGCACCTAGTCCTTCTAAGAAGAAGAAAAAGAAAAATGATAGGACTTTGCATGCTTCTAGTGAACCTGTTGTTGACACACCTGAGAATCCCAATGATATTTCTATTTCTGATGCTGAAACACAATCTGGTAATGAACATGAACCTAGTGATAATATTAATGATGTTGTTCATGTTGATGCTCAACCTAGCAATAACAATGATGTAGAGACTGAACCTGCTGTTGATCTTGATAACCCACAATCAAAGAATCAATGTTATGATAAAAGAGACTTCGTTGCTAGGAAGCACGGTAAAGAAAGAGAACCATGGGTTCAGAAACCCATGCCTTTTCCTCCTAAACCATCCAAGAAAAAGGATGATGAGGATTTTGAGCGCTTTGCTGAAATGATTAGACCTATCTTTTTATGTATGCGTTTGACTGATATGCTTAAAATGAATCCTTATGCTAAATACATGAAGGATATTGTTACTAATAAAATAAAGATACCGGAAGCTGAAATTTCCACCATGCTTGCTAATTATACTTTTAAAGGTGGAATACCTAAGAAACTTGGAGATCCAGGAGTACCAACTATACCATGCTCATTAAAAGAAACTATGTTAAAACTGCTTTATGTGATCTTGGAGCCGGTGTTAGTGTTATGCCTCTCTCTTTATATTGTAGACTTGATTTGAATAAGTTGACACCTACTGAAATATCTTTGCAAATGGCCGATAAATCAACTGCTATACCTGTCGGTATTTGTGAGGATGTGCCTGTTGTGGTTGCAAACATTACTATTTTAACGGACTTTGTTATTCTTGATATTCCCAAGGACGATAGTATGTCGATTATCCTTGGTAGACCCTTTTTGAATACTGCAGGGGCTGTTATTGATTGCAACAAAGGCAATGTCACTTTTCATGTTAACAGTAATGAGCATACGGTACACTTTCCGAGGAAACAACCTCAAGTCCACAGTATCAATTCTATTGGAAAAATTCCATCGATTATTATTGGAGGTTTTGAATTTCTTATTCCTACTGTCAAGAAGAAATATGAAATTCTTATTATTGGGGACGTGCATATCCCCGTTGAGGTAACCTAGTGATATTCGAAAATTCTCCAGTTTCATGTGATTCGGAATGAGTTTTTTAACATGACTTGATCAACCTTCTTAGCGGATTCCTTTTGATGAGCATGAGATGGATGAAGTTAGAAAGCACAACTCTCTGTACCCTCCTTTTACTTTCTGTTATTTAGATTAAATAAAGCAAAAATAGTATTTTCTGTCTGTTTTCTTAATTATCCTTGCAATAAAAAATACCCCGAAAATAAAAGTTCTCCAAATGCCCTGAAATTGAAATATGTTTTTTTGTAGAATATTTAAGAATATCTGGCACTGAGAACACATCAGGGGGAGCCACCACCTGGCCACGAGGGTCTAGGGCGCGCCCACCCCCTGGGTGCGCCCCCTGCCTTGTGGGCCCCACGTGGCCCCCCTCCACTTATTCCAGCATCCACACACTTCGTCTTCCTCCAGAAAAATCACCACACAGCTCAAACTCGTGTTCTAGCTCGTTTTGCTGCGATTTCGATCTCCTTGCTCAAAGCTCCACTCACAAAACTGCTTTGGGGGATTGTTCTTCGGTATGTGACTCCTCCAATGGTCCAGTTAGTTTTTGTTCTAGTGCTTTATTTTTTGCATTTTTTTGCTGCTTAGGTGACCCTGTTCTTGAGCTTGCATGTCAAATTTATTTGGTCCCAAGTAGTTCTAATGCATGATATAATCTCTAGGCACTTGTGGGAGTAGTTGCTATCAATTTTGTTGAGTTTGGTTCACTTTTATTTTGAGTTACTAAATATTTCAGAAATTTTCCCGAGGAAGAAATATGTTTAGGAAAACGTACCAAGGTGGTTCTTCAAGGAAGCAAGCACCAAGGCTCGCGATACGTGATCCGGACTATGAACTACCAAGAGAAGCTCAAGTGCGGCCTTGTGAATGGCCGTCAGAAGATTTTATGGTCCGAGCAGGCATTAAGGAGGAATTTGACGCATATGTGCATAATGCTGAACTCGAGGGCTTCGTGTCAGATAAGTGGCCCCAACATTACTACCTAACTGACTCCTTTGTGAGAAGGTTTAAATTTACATCGTCACGCAATTCTCACATGGTCCTGTTTGATCTTTATGATAAATCTTATACCATGGATTTAGAGGATTTTAATACTGCTTGTAAACTCCCACAGTGGGGTAATGCTAGTGAACCTCGCAAATCTGATTATAAAGACTTTCTTGCTAGTATAACTGTGGGGGAATCTAGGGAAATCACGCAAGCTACCATATGGAGCATTCATTTTCCTGCCATACATTATTTTGCTCTATTTATAGGTAGATGCATTAAAGGTAAGGACGAGGCATGTCACATGTGCGTTCTCGATCTTAGTGTTCTCAAGAGTGCTGTATTAGGAGATAAACAATATAACCTGGGAGCTATTGTTGCACGAAGGTTGCATCAGAATAGTATTAGCAGAGATTTGTTTGGTGGAATTTATGCAACCTGTTTAGCTAATTTTCTTGAGGTACCCATTCGTGAAAATGATATGGAGTTGCCTCCTCCTTATCTAGATTTAATTCTATGGTTCGTCATTAGTTTGTTGAGAGGAATGAACAGTCTCTCCAGTACCGACTAATCTTTGACAGACATCGTGATGTCCATATTACTCTCCCTGCTCCTACTTTCTTTGACTTTCAGGCAAAAAGGAGATATGTTATAACCAGGGAGGAGGCGAACGAGTATGAGAGGAGGACGGAGGCATCTCGTCTCCAAGCTGCAGCTCTTGAGGCAGTAGCTGCTGCATCTCAGTACAACCCCAGTTACAACTTCGGATATCCGCCAGGCCATTCATGGGCATAGACCAACTTAGGCCAAAAGCCTAAGCTTGGGGGAGTACTTATTTCTCACCGACATTACATTCATGTTCACACACTCATGCCAGCTGTCAGTGCTCATACTTTTTCATTGTACCATCCATGCTAGTTTATTTCCCTTTTCTTGCTTTCTTCTTGTGTGCTTGAAAAACCTTAAGAAAAAAAACTAGTTGTAGCTTTTAGCTAGTTTACTTTCCATGCCTGTAGTAGTAGTAACTAAAAGAAAACCCAAAAATATTTCTCGTTCTTATTTTTGTTTGTTGGGAGCTTTCTCGTGTAAATAGTTTTATTTTATTTCTTTTCTTTGGGGGTCGAGAGGAGAAGACCATGATGAAAATGTTGAGTGGCTCTCATATGCATTATTGTTGATTTAACCAAGAGCCCATATTACCTTGTCTTCTCCCTTGAATTAAATGCTTGCAGATTCCAGCTTAGTCCAATGCATGTGCACTATTATTATTATCCACACCATTCGGTCGTGCAAGTGAATGGCAATAATGACGACATATGATGGACTGATTGAGATGAGAGAAGTTGGTATGAACTCGACCTCTCTTGTTTTTGTAAATATGATTAGTTCATCGTTCCTGATTCAGCCTATTATGAATGAAACATGTTTGCAATGACAATTAGAGATTATAGTTGCTCATGCCATTCTTAATTAGCTAGGAGTTTATAATGGTTTACCTTGCGTGCTAACATGCTATTAAAATGGTGGTGATGTGGTATGATAGGGCGGTATCCTCCTTTAAATGATTCGAGTGGCTTGACTTGGCACATGTTCACGCATGCAGTTGAAACAAAATCAACATAGCCTCCACGATATTTATGTTCATGGTGAATTATATCCTCCTCATGCTTGCACTCATTGTTGATTAATTTTAATGCATGTTCATGACTGTTGTCGCTCTCTAGTTGGTCGGTTCTCAGGCTCTTTCTAGCCTTCACTTGTACTAAGCGGGAATACTGCTTGTGCATCCACTCCCATAAACCCCAAAGTTATTCCATATGAGTCCACCATACCTTCCTATATGCAGTATCTACCTGCCGTTCCAAGTAAATTTGTATGTGCCAAACTCTAAACCTTCAAATGAAATTCTGTTTTGTATGCTTGAATAGCTCATGTATCAACTAGGGCTATCTGTATCTTCCATGCTAGGCGGGTTATTCTCAAGAGGAGTGGACTCCACTCCTCATTCACGAGAAAATGGCTGGTCACCGGGATGCCCAGTCCCATGCTCAAACCAAATCAAAATAATTGCAAACAAAACTCCCCCAGGACTGTTGTTAGTTGGAGGCACCCGTTGTTTCGGGAAAGCCATGGATTGATGCTTGTTGGTGGTGGGGGAGTATAAACTTTACCATTCTGCTTGGGAACCGCCTATAATGTGTGTAGCATGGAAGATATCGAGATCTCTCGGTTGTTATGTTGACAATGAAAGTATGCCACTCAAAATATTATTTATCTCTATTTCAAAAATCGAGCTCTGGCACCTCTACAAATCCCTGCTTCCCTCTGCGAAGGGCCTATCTATTTACTTTTATGTTGAGTCATCACCCTCTTATTAAAAAGCACCAGTTGGAGAGCACCGCTGTCATTTGCATCCATTACTATTAATTTATATTGAGTATGACTATGACTGGATCTCTTTTACCACGAATTACAATGTCTAGTCAATCCTTGATCTTCAAAGGTGCTCTGCATTTATGTTTTGCGGTCTCAGAAAGGGCTAGGGAGATACCATCTTGTTATATCATATTATGATTGTTTTGAGAAAGTGTTGTCATTCGAGATTTATTATTATTGCTCGCTAGTTGATTATGCCATTGATATGAGTAAACATGAGACCTAAGTGTTATTGTGAATATGGTTAGTTCATAATCTTTGCTGAAAACTTGAATGCTGGCTTTACATATTTGCAACAACAAGAGGAAACAGAGTTTGTAAAAGTTTTTCTTTATCACTTTCAGTTTGTCAACTGAATTGCTTGAGGACAAGCAAAGGTTTAAGCTTGGGGGAGTTGATACGTCTCCATCGTATCTACTTTTCCAAACACTTTTGCCCTTGTTTTGGAATCTAACTTGCATGATTTGAATGGAACTAACCCGGACTGACGTTGTTTTCAACAGAATTGCCATGGTGTTATTTTTGTGCAGAAATAAAAGTTCTCGGAATGACCTAAAACTTCATGGAGAATATTTTTGGAATATATTAAAAATACTGGCGAAAGAATCAAGACCAGGGGGCCCACACCCTGTCCACAACGGAGGGGGGCGCGCCCCCTGTCTCATGGGCCCGCTGAAGCTCCACCGACCTCAACTCCAACTCTATATATTCACGTTCGGGGAGAAAAAAATCGGAGAGAAGGATTTATCGCGTTTTACGATACGGAGCCGCCGCCAAGCCCTAATCTCTCTCGGGAGGGCTGATCTGGAGTCCGTTCGGGGCTCCAGAGAGGGTAATCCGTCGCCGTCGTCATCATCAACCTTCCTCCATCACCAATTTCATGATGCTCACCGCCGTTTGTGAGTAATTCCATCGTAGGCTTGCTGGACGGTGATGGGTTGGATGAGATTTATCATGCAATCAAGTTAGTTTTGTTAGGGTTTGATCCCTAGTATCCATTATGTTCTGAGATTGATGTTGCTATGACTTTGCTATGCTTAATGCTTGTCACTAGGGCCCGAGTGACATGAATTCAGATCTGAACCTATTATGTTTTCATGAATATATGTGAGTTCTTGATCCTATCTTGCAAGTCAATAGTCACCTATTATGTGTTATGATCCGGTAACCCCGAAGTGACAATAATCGGGACCACTCCCGGTGATGACCGTAGTTTGAGGAGTTCATGTATTCACTAAGTGTTAATGCTTTGATCCGGTACTCTATTAAAAGGAGGCCTTAATATCCCTTAGTTTCCAATAGGACCCCGCTGCCACGGGAGGGTAGGACAAAAGATGTCATGCAAGTTCTTTCCATAAGCACGTATGACTATATTCAGAATACATGCCTACATTACATTGATGAACTGGAGCTAGTTCTGTGTCACCCTATATTATAACTGTTGCATGAAGAATCGCATCCGACATAATTATCCATCACTGATCCAATGCCTACGAGGTTTTCACATATTAATCTTTGCTTAGTAACTTTTCCGTTGCCACTGTTACAATTACTACAAAACTGCTACTGTTACTTTTGCCATCGTTACCGTTACTTCCATATTACTTTGCTACTAAATACTTTGCTGCAGATATCAAGTCTTACAAGTGTGGTTGAATTGACAACTCAACTGCTAATACTTGAGAATATTCTTTGGCTCCCCTTGTGTCGAATCAATAAATTTGGGTTGAATACTGTGACGCCCCCGATTCAATCGTACACTTCGTACACTAATCATACACGTAAACGTGTACGATCAAGATCAGGGACTCACGGGAAGATATCACAACACAACTCTGAAAATAAAATAAGTCATACAAGCATCATAATACAAGCCAGGGGCCTCGAGGGCTCGAATACAAGTGCTCGATCATAGACGAGTCAGCGGAAGCAACAATATCTGAGTACGGACATAAGTTAAACAATTTTGCCTTAAGAAGGCTAGCACAAACTGGGATACAGATCGAAAGAGGCGTAGGCCTCCTGCCTGGGATCCTCCTAAACTACTCCTGGTCGTCGTCAGTGGCCTGCACGTAGTAGTAGGCACCTCCGGTGTAGTAGGAGTCATCGTCGATGGCGGCGTCTTGCTCCTGGGCTCCAGCATCTGGTTGCGACAACCAGGTAGAAGGGAAAGGGGGAAAAGAGGGAGAAAAGCAACCGTGAGTACTCATCCAAAGTACTCGCAAGCAAGGATCTACACTACATATGCATGGGTATATGTGTAAAGAGGCAATATCGGTGGACTGAACTGCAGAATGCCAGAATAAGAGGAGGATAGCTACTCCTGTCGAAGACTATGCTTCTGGCAGCCTCCATCTTGCAGCATGTAGAAGAGAGTAGATGGTAAGTTCACCAAGTAGCATCGCATATCATAATCCTACCCGGCGATCCTCTCCTCGTTGCCAGGTTAGAGAGCGGTCACCGGGTTATATCTGGCACTTGGAAGGGTGTGTTTTATTAAGTATCCGGTTCTAGTTGTCATAAGGTCAAGGTACAACTCCAAGTCGTCCTGTTACCGAAGATCATGACTATTCGAATAGATAAACTTTCCTGCAGGGGTGCACCACATTATCCGACACGCTCGATCCCTCTGGCTGGGCACACTTTCCTGGGTCATGTCCGGCCTCGGGAGATCAACACGTCGCAGCCCCACCTAGGCTCAACAGATAGGTCAGCACGCCGGTCTAAATCCTATGCGCGCAGGGGTCTGGGCCCATCGCCCATTGCACACCTTCATGTTGCGTCTGCGGCGGAAGCAGACCTAGCCTAGCGAGCGTTCGATCCAATCCGGCCGCGCCGCTTCGATTCTTGACGTCAAAAGAGCTTGGTGATACCACGACGCCGGTTGCCCATATCTTGTCCCACGTGGCGGTTAGTGCGTATAAGGTCAACGACCCAACTCAGATCAAATACCAAGATCTCGTTAAGCGTGTTATTAAAGTAACTGTGAACGCCGACCAGGGCCAGGCCCACCTCTCATCTAGGTGGTCTCAACCTCCCCTGTCGCTCCGCCACAAATATCCACTCAGAGGGCTGTTGGGACAAAGGTCCTTTCAGCCCCAATTAAATGAATCACTCATGGTGCTCCACGACCCGACCGACTTTAGTCACCACATGTATCATGTATAAAGTATATAGTATATACCCATGATCACCTCCTAGTGATCACGACCCGATAGTATAGCATGGCGATTTGGACAAGAATGTAGGGCCACTGATGAAACACTAGCATCCTATACTAAGCATGTAGGATTGCAGGTAAAGGTAACAAAAGTAGTAGCAAGGACAAGCTATGCATCAGGATAGGATTAATGGAAAGCAGTAACATGCTACACTACTCTAATGCAAGCAGTATAGAGAAGAATAGACGATATCTGGTGATCAAGGGGGTTCTTGCCTGGTTGCTCAGACAAGAAGGAGGGGTCGTCGGTGACGTAGTTGACCACAGGGACATCAGCATCGTCACGGGGTCTACCAAAGAGAAGAGGGGGAAGAAACAGTAAATACATAGCAAGCAAGTGCATAACAGGACAACAGGCAGAGCTAGACGTGTTCTAACTCGGTATGAGGTGATACCGGTGAAGGGGGGAAACATCCGGGAAAATATCCCCGGTGTTTCGCGTTTTCGGACAGGTGAATTAGAGGGGAAAAGTTGCTGTTCGCTATGCTAGGGATGTGTGGCGGACGAACGGGCTGCGTATACGAATTCGTCTCGTCGTTGTGAGCAACTTTCATGTAGAAAACATTTTCATCTGAGCTACGGTTTATTTTATATGATTTTCTAAAGTTTTAATCATTTTCTGATTTTAATTAATTATTTAAATCCAACATTATCCAGAACAGTTTTGCTGACGTCATCATGATGTCAGCATGACATCAACAGTCAACAGAGGTGTTGACTGGTCAAACTGACGTGTGGGCCGAGTGGAACCCACCTGTCATACACTGTTAGGTTAATTAGGGTTTAGGTTAATTAGGGTTTAGGTTAAACTAATTACTGTTTATTTAAACTAACAGGTTAATAATTAGATTAATTAAATAGGATTAATTAACTTAATTAATTAATTTAATTAATCAATTAATTAAATTTATTTTTATTATTAATTCTTTTTTTATAAATCCTTTTTTTAACAGTTCCAGGGGGTGGGCCCCTAGTGTCAGTGGCACAGGGGCCGTCGCGGGTTACGGGCGCTGGGCGCTGGGTCACGGGCGTGCGGATTTCGCCCAAACGGTGAGCGGTGCGGGGCTAGCAGCAGGGAGGCGGCGACGGGCAGCAGAGGCCAGCGAAGGCGGGGGCCGAGCGTGGTTGCTGCGACGGAGGAACCAGCGGCAGCCGCAGGGCGAAGGGGCACGGGCGCATGCGGGCTGCCCTGCGACGATGGGCGTGACAACGAGGCCTGGCGGGCTCGAGAGCGGAGAGAGGTCGGGGCCGGGGAGAGTTGCGTGAGGACGGGGTCGAGGCGCGTCGGGCGCGACCAAAGGCGGGCGAGGCGGGCGCGGCGCGCGCCGGCGGGAGGGGAGCGCCGCCGAGCGGCGAGCAGAAGGTAGCGGGGAGGGGGCTGTAGCGAGGCGGGGCAGCCATCAGCATCAGGCAGAGCGCGCTGGTGGGCGCGGGTGGCATACGGCCCTACAAGGCGTGGTTGGCGTCGAGCGGGCGGTTGCAGCGTGGGTGAGCGCGAGCGACAGCGGGTGACCGGAGCAAGGGAAGACGGGGTCGGATGGGAAGGTCCTCACCGGCCCTGTAGTGGTGCATGAGTGTGCTCGGGGAGGGCCTGAGCTGCGGGGCGACGGCAAGTTGGCGTCGGGGCGGCGAGCACGGCGGGGACGAGGTGGCGATCCGGTGACGGCGACGGGACGACGTCCACCGGGGTTGGCGCAGAGGCGAGAGGGCGTCGTGGCAAGTGGGGCTCCGGCGTAGTGGTCGCGTGGATCGGCGGCGGCGTCGGGCCGTTGCCCCCAATCCAGATCGGATCGGGAGGGGAGCGAGATGTGGGGGAGTGGAAGAAGTGGGGTGGGATGTCGGTAGGTGATTAGGGTTACGGGGTGCAGGGGGGTTAAGGGAGTGAGGGGTGCGGCCTGGGCCGATTGGTTCGGCGGGATGGGCTGGTGGCCTGCTGGGCCAAAGGCCAGCGAGGGGGGTTCCTTCCATTTTTGTTTTATCTTTTACCTTTTTATTTATTTTCATTTCTGTTTTAATTTTATTTCCCAATTTTTTTTAGTTTGGTAAAATATTCAATTAGCACCTCATATAGTAACATTAATTATACCACTGCCACAATAACTTTGGCACCTAGCTAAATAGTTTAGTATTTTGTAAAATATATTAGGAGTATAACTAATTGTTTTTGCTGTTGTTTTAATCACTTTAGGGGATGTAATTATTTTATAAAGATGTTGTTTCTCCACCAATAATATCCATGATTTATTTGTCATATTAAGAACATTTTAGTTTTGACTTTTGAAAACTTTAATTGTTTGACTTGATTTTAAATTTGAAATTTGAACAGGATTTGAATCATCGCAGATTAACAACAGTAATCGTGGTGACGTGGCATCATTAGCGGAGGTTTACTGTAGCGTAACTATCCAGGCGTCACAAATACTCTACCCTCAAAAACTGTTATGATCCCCTATACTTGTGGGTTATCACTGCCACTACTGCTGCTGTCGGCGCCGTAGGAGTGGCCGCTGCTGTTGCTGCCGCTCTCCATACAACACTCCTGGCGGTCGCCGGCCTCCCCGAAGAGCGTGGCTGGCCCGTCAAACTTGAAGTGGAGGGTGTGTCGGTGTCAAAATCGGCGGACCTCGGGTAGGGGGTCCCGAGCTGTGGATCTAGGATTGATGGGGAACAAGGGATGATGAACACGGTATTTACCTAGGTTCGGGCCCTCTCGAAGAGGTAAAACCCTACGTCTTTCTTGATTTTATTTGATGTATGGTATGGTTACAGAGTAGATCTACCTCGAGATCAGACGAGCTAAACCCTAAGGTGATGAGGTGATGAATGTAGCTCTCGCCCTAAAGACTAAAACCCTCCAGTTTATATAGGCACCGGTAGGGCTAGGGTTACACACGATCGGTTACAAAGAAAGGAAGATCCAGCCTAATCTTGGCTTGGAGGACACACCACGTCTCCAAAGATTCCTTGTCCGGTCATGGATCCGCACTCCAGCTTGGCCCCATAGTGGCCCATCAGTCCGACCCATATCCAGAGGGTCGATGGTCCAAGGACCCCTTAATCCAGGACTCCCTCAATAGCCCCAGAACTAGCCTCCAACGTCGGGGATTGTCTTCTGGCGAGTTCCAAATCTTTGGCTTGTGAGGTGAGTTCTTCGGCTTGACTCGTATTGTTTGGAGAAGTGCATCATAGCCGAAAACTATCCGGATCGACGTAGGAGGTTTGTCACTTAGTATAGTTCGGATCAAAGCTGTATTCGTGCCCGACCAGTTTGACAATCTGGATTCTCAGGTCCACCCCAAAACATAGTGGGCCCCTGGGAGCTTAATGCCTACCTTGGAGCAAGGGGCAACTTTGACCGTCACACACCTTTTGAGAAGGCATGTGACCCAATACCGCCTTTTGTAAACCCGTCCTTTCAACTTTAAGGTGAAACACTTATTTATAGATTCAAAATCATGAGGGGGCTGTTAACCCACCCCCTTCACAAAAAATAGCGTCAAAGAGATCCTCGGGTACAATGGTCCATATTCCCAGTTCATCTTCGCGCCCCCATGGTCCTCTCCCCGGTGATTGGGCGAGCTGTTCAGTTTCACTCCTGCAGCCGAGCTGTCTGCAGACGCGGGGTTATCTTCCCGCGGCGGATCTCGTTCCTATCCACACCAGATTAATCTCCGTCGATGGTCAAGCATTTGCCGAGAGCTCACCTGCTCCTAGCAAGGAAGATATGGTATGCTTCGTGCCCTTTCTTCTAAGAGGCCTCGGTTTTCCCATTCACCCCTTCCTTCGGGGTTTATTGGAGTTCTACGGGATCCAGCTCCACAATCTCACCCAGGGTCTATACTGCATATCTCTGGTTTCGTGGCCCTCTACGAGATTTTCCTGAGCTGCGAAGCCCATTTTGATTTATGGAGAAAATACTTCTGCCTCGTCCCTCGTACCCGTGAGGCGTCAATCTTCAAAGTGGGAGGAGCAGAGGTGTGGTGGATAGTCGCGACGGGTTACCCTATTGGGGCCCCTCAAGAGGATCCTGAAGGATGGACCTCGGAATGGTTTTACATTGAAGATGTTCTCCTCTTAGACCCAGTTCGGAGAGGGTTGCCCGAATTCTCAAGCACCATGCTGAAGAAATGGCTCAACTGACATCCCAAGAGTCCCTCCCAACCAGATAGCGCAGAAGTGCACCGTCTGGCCACCAAAGTTTGCTGCTGGCCCATAGCAAACTGACCATGGTTGAGGTGATGGCTGTTGCCAAATCCCAGTGCATACAACCCCTTTAGCAGAGGGGGCATCCTTTATGGTGCTACAACGGGACTAGCGAGGCAACCCACTATAAGCGACAAGGGTCGGACAATAAAGCGGCCATGGCCAAGATTTTAGCCGATCTCTTTAAAGGGGAGGAGGAAGACTTTGGTCAATTGAGTATCCGGGAGGGTTACTCCGGTTATAATCTGACAGATTGGGTAAGCTTCAATTCTCTGTCCATAATTCGGCCATCACATCTGAACGCCTGTTGACTGTACTTTGTTCATGCACAGAGTTGGAGGCGTGAGGTCGAGTCCATCCACTGTCCTCCCCCTCAATCGGAGAATCACTCCCGTGACGACGACCCGGGCTATCATGACGATATGGAGACGTCGATTGATTTCGAAGACGGGCTCTTTTACCAAGAAAGCCTTGACGGCACCAAAGTTGTCGTGATGGCTGATTCTCCAGGGGCCCTTCCCTCCTCCACTGTAAGTGAACGAAGGACCTTTTCCCGAATTGGATGACCATCTTGCGCCATCCCGCACACTTTAACTTCTACTCTCCAGGGTCGCCAAACTACACGGCGAACAACTATGGGAGGAGCACGGCATACACCGGCCCTGGCCCCTAATGAGGCGAGCAAGAGGAAGGCCTCTGCTGGAACAGAAGCAACTGCCCCTCCGCTCAGGGGTAACATGCTCTGGGATGACAAGAGGGTTTATCCTTAATATCTTTTGTCTGACGTTCGCTTAACTTTGCAGGAGAAGAGTTCCGGCGCGCCAGTCCGAGGACTGCCCAAGCGCGCCGAGGTGTGATTCCAACCTTGGGCCTTCAGTGCAAGGTGGGGACCCTGCCGAACACACAGCTACTCGCACCCATTCAGAGGACCCCGACAATGTTTTAGTGAGACATTCCAAGGTCAAGAGTGTAATGAATCACCACTGCAGGAGAGAATCCTTGCGCCACGTTGCTTTTACCGATAAATAGTTTAATGGTTTTAATTTGGTGGATGCATACCTTGGTGCGGCCCGAACCGGGCTTGAAGGGATCGCCGGTCTTTTTTCTTCCGGAAGGCAGGTGCGAGATAGCTTAAAAGCGTTTTATAGTTCCTAACCTAGCAGCGCCCAAGCCTTAATTTGGGTGGGACGACCGAGTTAAGGATTCTTATATTGTCTTGAGTGTGCAGTCCGCGAGGG
The DNA here is from genome assembly GCA_021605205.1 of Aegilops longissima. Taxonomy (NCBI): domain Eukaryota; kingdom Viridiplantae; phylum Streptophyta; class Magnoliopsida; order Poales; family Poaceae; genus Aegilops; species Aegilops longissima. The sequence continues at coordinate 269,906,220 of CM038678.1, forward strand.
AGCAGAACAACAAGTTGTCCGAAGACCTCAAGCTAAGCCAGACACAATTAGTCGATGTTAAGGCCAAACTAGAAGAAGCCAAAAGAGCAACCAACAAAAATCCTGGTAAGTGGAAAGGCTTTAAAGTGCAAAAAACTGCATGACGCTTCCAGTATACTGATGCCGCACTGTCCCCGTAGTAGCCGAAGCAATGAATCAAATGCAGAGGGAACTAGAGGCTGGCAAGCGAGTACTGACACGAAGTCAGGAAGAGAAGAATGAGCTCAAGGTGGAAAGTCAACGGAAAACCGAAGAAATTGGGAGTTTAAAATATTAGTTGGCGCAAGCCTTGGAGGAGAACCAGAAGCTGAAGGGTGGCATAGTCAGTAAGGCACGAATTTTGTATTACCTGTATTGCGGATGAAGAATTGTTTTGAAACAAGCTGCCCCTATTTGCTAGGTCTCCTGACAGGACGTCCGGAAGAGGAGTTCGATTCCTTTAGTGTGAATCTTTTGAAGGAACTGATCAAGGTGCATGAGAGAGCCCGAAAGGCCATGAAAAGCATGGTTAAAGCATTATGGCCACTGGAAGTGCCAGGGGAGAGCATGGCTGAGCTGGCTAACTGCTTCAAAGGAGCGAGGCGACACTTTGAATTGTGGAAGATATCGGCTTGTCGGGAAGGAGCGCGCGAGGCTTGGGCAATGGTGAAGACCCGGTTTACCAAACTCGATCCCTAACATATGGCCCGGGTGCGACTTGTGTGGCTGGACGGGCAGGAAATACCGCTTAGCTTAGTGTATGACCAAGTGATGCCCACAGCTCGATATTCCCAGAAGGATCGCACATTGGACAGTTTGATAGATGGCATTGATAAAGAGTAGAGTGCGTGATTCTATGTATCCCTGTACTTTACATCATGTAATTCTCAAACCGTGGAAAAAATGTTTTCTTAACTGGCCATCGGCTTCCACCTCCCTGACGAGTGATCGGGGAGTGTTCCGTACTATATGCCTTGATGAACAGGGGATAATTCTGGTAACCAGGCAATCCGGCCATTTGGTACGAACAGACAAAACGCGCGCGGCGAGTAATGTTATATTACTGTGTAACGTAAGAAACATCTTCCGAAGAAAATAGTTCCTCCAACGGTTCCTTTCCTTGGGTAAGGTATGTTGACCATAAGCCGTGAGTTCGGAAGTGGGTGGCAGACGAATGTTCATGGTTTTTAGGAACCAGGAACAGTTAGATGGCGGCTAGTGCCTGTTTATTTTCACTTCCATGGAGGCCGAACCATTATTTTCTGTAAGAACGCTAGCTTTCGGCTTCACCCATCTGAGGTACGTATTTGGATTACCTGGGCGTAGCAATCACAGAGGTGCTCCCTTTACTCCCTAGCCGAACAATCAGGAACGTAGGGGTAAACACAGGGGCGAGGCAACCCAGCGTAGCAAAGGACTTAAGTCAAATAGGTGCATATAATGGCTTGAAAGATACAGGGAGGAGATCTATTCAAACAACAAAAATGGGGTTGTAAGAAGTATATTATAATTGGTCGCTTTTAAGAGGAGCCCCCAGGTAAAGCTGGGTAGTACATCCAAAGATGTGCACAATGGTGACCTGTTGTGTTACGGTTTATCCGAACTCTCGGTCGGGGAAGCTAAAGTCCCATAATTTAAAACGAAGCAAAAAATACGAAGACAGTCCGAGGGGGTGTTGATGATGAAGCCGGGTTATGCGTAGAAACGCCAAAGTCGAGCGGCGTTCCATGGGTTCGGTTCGAGGCCTCGATCTGATGGCCTGCGAAGGATATATGCCCCCTGCGAGTACTTCATCTATAATGAAGGAGCTTCCCACTTATGTGAAAGCTTGTGCTTCTGCTTCTCTAGGAGGCGCAGGACGACCTCTCCCATGTTGTATGTCTTTGCCCGAACTTCTCGATTTTGGTAACACCGTGCTTGTTGCCCGAGTGACATCACGCTCTCATTCTAGTGCATCTAGGTCGTCTTGATGATCTAACTTGGCCTCTTTCTCTTCGTACATACGTACCCTGGGTGCGTCATGGATCAAGTCACATGGGCGGACTGCTTCGGCACCGTACACCATAAAGAATGGGGTGTATCCTGTCGACCGATTAAGAATAGTGCACAACCCCCATAGCACGGAGTCCAGCTCCTCTACCCAGTGATAGTCTGATTCCTCGAGGGAGCATACTAAGCAAGGTTTTACGCCACTCATAATTAATCCGTTTTCTCGTTCCACCTGCCCGTTAGTTTGCGGGTGGTATACTGAAGCGTAGTCGAGCTTCATGACCTTCTTAGCACACCAATCTTTGACCTCTTGGGAGGTGCAATTAGACCCATTATCGGTGATTATGGTGTGGGGGACACCATAACGGTGTACAACACTGGATATGAAGTCAACAACAGGTCCGGATTCCGCGGAGGTTACCGGCCTTGCTTTGATCCACTTAGTGAATTTATCCACCATGACTAGTAGGTATTTCTTTTTCTTGGTCCCCCCTTTAAGTGGTCCGACCATGTCGAGCCCTCAGACAACGAACGACCATGCTTTGGGAGGCATGTGGCTTTGATTTGCGAATAGTTGGCACCCAACACAATGTTGGACCAGGGTACGTGCTTCCTCATGAGCTGTGGGCCAGAGTAATCCTGCTCAAAAGGCTTTGTTGACCAGGGCCCGAGCTGCTGCGTGGTGACCACCCATGCTGACATGTATCTCGACGAGGATCTTCTGCCCCTCCTCTTTGGAGATGCACCTTTGAAGGACCCCCGTAGTGCTCTGTCTATAGAGATCGCCCTCGTGGACTTTGTACTCTTTAGAGTGCCGTACTATGCGTCGCGCCTCTGGTCTGATAGTTAGGGAGCTCTTGTCGCAAGAGGTAGGTGAGCAGTGGTTTGGTGGAATGGGCAATTATGGCCATGATCTCATGGGCCGAGGGTGTTTCTTCAAGTGCGGAGCCTCCGATGATATGATCATCTGGTTCAATTTCTGGTGGGGCAATCTGGACAGGCTCATTTGTTGACGTGCTGTTGTCCCTGTCCTGCCATACTACAGATGGCTTGAATAGCCTTTGCAGGAAGGTGTTGTTAGGTACTGGGTCTCGCTTGGCACCCATGCGGGCAAGAACATCCGCGGCCTGGTTACTGTCTCTAGAGACATGATGGAATTCTAGACCCTCAAATCGGGCTGACATCCTAAGGACGGCGTTTTGATATGCCGCCATTTTTGGATCTTTGGCGTAAAATTCACCGTTGACCTGCGAGATAGCGAGGTTCGAATCTCCTTGCACCTCCAACCGCCGAATACCCATCGATGTTGCCATCCGAAGACCGTGCAACAGTGCCTCGTATTCGGCTGCATTATTGGAGTCCGTGTACATGATTTGTAAAATGTACCGGATACTATCACCTGTGGGGGATATTAGGATTACCCCAGCCCCCAGTCCGACCATCGTCTTGGATCCATTAAAGTACATTGTCCAGTTTGCGTGTGTGCCATATTCCTTGGGGAGTTTGGCTTCTGTCCAATTGGATAGAAATTCGACCAACACCTGAGATTTAATAGCTCGGTGTGGTTTGTATACAATCTCGAAGAGAAGGAGCTCTGCGGCCCATTTTGCAATGCGGCCCGTGGCATCCCTATTGTTGATTATATCGTTGAGGGGTACCTCGGATACTACTGTCACCGAACACTCTTGAAAGTAGTGTCGCAGTTTCCGGGACGCCATGAAGACCGTGTATGCTATTTTTTGATAGTGAGGATATCGAGACTTGCATGTTGTGAGGATCTGTGACACATAGTAGACATGGTTTTGGACCTGGAACTTGTGTCCCTCTGATTCCCGTTCTACGACGAGCGCCACACTTACCACCTGGTTAGTGGCTGAGATGTACAACAACATAGGTTCGCCGACACCTGGTGCGACCAGGATGGGGTTGCTTGTCAGGAGTGTTTTGATTTCTTCTAGTGCAGTGGTCGCCTCGTCAGTCCACTCAAAGTTTTTTGTTTTCTTAAGTAGCCTGTAGAGAGGCAGTGCCTTCTCACCGAGGCGGGAAATGAAACGACTTAGGGCTGCCACGCAACCTGCCAGCTTCTGTACGTGTTTGAGCTCCGTTGGTATTGTGAGCTGGGACAGGGCCCTGATTTTGGCCGGATTGGCCTCTGTTTCTCGATGGGAGACGATGAATCCTAGGAACTTGCCGACGGGGACCCCGAACACACATTTGTCTAGGTTGAGCCGTATGTCGTAGGCCCGCAGGTTTTCAAAGGTCAAGGGGAGATCGTCCACGAGTTGACCGACTTTTTTGGTTTTAATGACCACGTCGTCTACGTATGCCTCAACCGTTTTGCCAATTTCATTTTCCAGGCATGTTTGAATCATGCGTTGGTATGTGGCTCCTGCGTTCTTTAACCCGAAAGGCATCATGTTGAAGCAGAATGGCCCGTAGGAGGTGATGAACGCGTGTGCATATTGGTCGGAGTCTTCCATCTTTATTTGATGATATCTGGAGTATGCGTCGAGAAAGCATAGTGAATCATGCCCGGCAGTGGCGTCCATGATCTGGTCTATGCGAGGTAGAGGGAAGGGATCCTTGGTCCAGGCCTTGCTTTGGTCTTTGAAGTCGACGCAGAGCCGCCATGACTTGTCCTTCTTTGGTACCACGACCAGATTTGCCAGCCCCTCCGGATGCTTTATTTCACGGATGAATCCGGCCTCTAGTAGTTTTGCCAGCTCCTCACCCATAGCTTGTCGTTCGGGTTCGGAGAATCGGCGTAGTGTCTGTTTGACCGGCTTGAAGCCCTTGATGTTATTCAGGCTATTCTCCACCAGCCTCCGTGGGATGCCTGGCATATTAGAAGGGTGCTAGGAGAATATGTCCCAATTTTCATGTAAAAGCGTGCGCAGTGCTTCATCAACTGCGGGATCCAGCTGTGCTCCGATGGACGCCGTTTTATTCAGGTCTGTCGGGTGTACTTGGATTGTACTATCTTGTCAGCTGGTCTGAATGACATGGATTTTGGCCTTTTACTGAGGACCACGTCATCCCTGTTGATTGGGTGCGGAGTGTTGTTAACTCTTCGGCTGCTAGAGCTTCAGATAGTGCCGCGAGGGCAAGCGATGTAGTCTTATTTTCTGCTCGGAGGGCTGTGTTTGGATCGTTGGCAAGTGAAATCACGCCATTAGGCCCCGACATTTTTAGCTTCATGTATCCATAGTGGGGTACTGCTTGAAATCATGCAAATGCCTGTGCTGTCCATAGTGGGGTACTGTTCTTTCATGCATGGACATCCATGACAAATTTATGACAGAATCAAGATAGTCATACCTGTGCTGTCGTAGAAGTGTTCCATGACATTACCAAAATTATCATCACGGAAGTGTCCACTTCCATGACGATAAATCGCGCGTCACAGAAGTGCTTTCGTCAAGGGTGACCGACACGTGGCATCCACCGTAACGGAACGCCATTAAGCTATCGGGTCCGGTTTTGGATCCGATAACCCGTTAACAGCCCCGACCAATGGGGATTTTCCACGTGTAAAATCATCATTGGCTGGAGGAAACACGTGTCGGCTCACTATTGGGACAGATGTCATCCACTCATTGGACCAAAAGCGCCTATGATATGTCAACACGTGGCACGGCCCAACAGAGGCCCATTCCTGTGAAAAGGCCGACCCGTTTGACTTGGTCAAAGGTGGCGGGCGCCCACCTAAAGCTTGTTAACGTACTGCTCAAGATATAGCCCATTTACAGCCGTGACCCGGGCCCGCTTACGGCCTATCCGAATTAGGCCCAGTAGCGTCATCTGGGCCGTCCAATATAATTCCAACCCGTTTTAAGTTCTAGCCCATGTATGGCCCACGACGTCTTTCGGCCCATATGAGGCCCTTTGTAACTCTTGGCCCATTAACGGCCCGTGGTGAAATCGCCCGTAATGAACAAAGGTATCACTTTATACCCATTAACGCCCATTATTCCGTTGGGCGCTTCCATCCCATGTTATCTTTCGACCTTCTCAGGGCCCATTTATTCTTGGGCTCATTTCCAGCATTCGGTTACTTACGGCTCGTTACTGCCATTTTCTGCTTGTGGGCCAAATTCAGCCCATGGTTATAGTCGGCCCGTTTGTGACCGTTAATACGTTGGGCCGTTTTCATAGCGTCATCAAATACGGCCTATTAACGACGACCCGTTATGGTCGGCCCATGAACGGACGACTCCAACTCTAGCCCGTTTACGGCCATAATGCGGTCTGTTTTTGGCCCATGTTTGGCCAATTGATCATACGACCCGTCTAAGGCCCATTGATGATACGACCCATAGAAGGCCCATTGTTTCTATGAACCATAGAAGGCCCATTGTTTCTACGGCCCATAGGAAGCCCAGTGTCACTACAGTAAATATGTAGCCCATGGCCTGTTAAAGGCGGGAAACTACTATAGGTTTAGACCTGCTAATGACCCAAGATGATTATAGGCCCACGTTTTGGGGCATATGAGTAACGGGCCGACCTGAAGACTGACAACACTGAGATCCACTGAACCTTCCGGCCTAAATTACAGCATACCGACCAAAGAATAAACCTAGACTATACAACAAAGAAGTTACGGCATATTACGTCCACTGGGAATCAAAGTTCGCTACCGCTGATAATAAAGCACAACATAACAGCGGATTACATACACTGGGCATCAAAGGGCGCCACCAGTGCACATAAACGCGCCGACAAAAGAATATACAAAACTAAGAGCACTTCAGAAGGCACTAGACCTGGCAAGCTCGGGCCCCGCAAGCAGCCGAACAAGCTGATGAGACCTCAGTTGTGTCAACGATAGATGCTTCATCCCTAGCTGTATGGCACCATAGTGCGCAAAGCAGTCCCTTGACATCTTCATTACATCTTTGACTTCAAGTCGGAGCTGAGCTGAAGCAAGCCTTTCCGCTTTAAGTTGAGACTGAAGAAGTCGAACCTGATTGAGGCAGCGACTGCACAGAGGTTGTCTCACACCTGCTGGTGAGTATCTTCAACTCACTGTCTTCATCAAGATAGGACCTTGGGGTCATCTCGCTGTCCTCAAGATGGTTTGGCTCACTATCTTTCCTAAAGTTCTGCCTGGCATAAGAGATACGACTCTAAAAGAGAAACAAGGAGACACGTAACAGGTTTCACAATTATATAAGCAAATAAATGGATATGTTCTGCATAAGGAACATGTTTTTACAACTACAATTTAAAATTGGTAGTTGTTGCAAACATCCAATCAGATGTAAACAACAGTGGAGGAAATGACGCCTATCCAAATCTATACTAGAAACAAGTTTGAAGGCTTGAGAAGGATGAACTTACATTACATGTTAACACGGGCTGGACAAAGCCCTTCTCCATGTTGATGGAAAGATAATTCAATAAATTCCCCAAAGAAAATTCTTTATAAGCGTTGCCATTATTCTACATTTAGCAAAGAGTAAATATAGATCAAATAATATTGGAAGAAATAGAGGATAGTTAAGCTCAGGTGCAGACTGATGATACATAATCAAATAGCAATTAATTAAGTACATCATTACAAGGCAAAAGGTACTGACAAGAGGAATGCAGACATCAAAGTGTGCAGTGGCATTGGCTTTATTCAACATTTTGGTAAGGGTAAATGTAGATATGCTAATTTGGAGAAAGTGGAGGGCAGGGCAGACAAGATGCAGAGTAATGCTAGACAATCAACTATCTCGTGATGCATGTACAGTAATACCACCACCGTCCATTATTAGTTGTCGCTCAAATGGATGTATCTAGCACTATTAAGTTCTAATACATCCAGTTGATCAACAATTAATTCGATACAAAGGGAGTACATGACAACAGGTACTTACATGAGCAATCCAAAACTTCATAACCATTGTGTTAATTGTACATTTATCTAAGAGTAAATATAGATCTTATAATTTCAAGCAAAGGGAGGATAAAGAAGTGAACATTTACAGTGGTGGTACATAATCAAATAGCAATGAGTGTAAGTATGCTGACAAAGGGCAAGAGGTACTAACAAGAGCAATGCAGAGCCCAGTATTGTCGTGAGATCCTATGATCCTTTGAGCAAGGAGATTCATCAGAAATTAGTTTTCATACAAGAGAGAAGGTAAGGCACATGTAGAAATTTAGGAGTTCAAATTTTGAATTGATATAATAGACAGTACCTGACGCTAGGCTGTCAGTAGTTCTAATAGGGGCTTGGCTACTGGAGTAGGGGTAAAGTCTGTTATAGTTGGGCCTGTGTTTTCTGTGGCTGCTGATCTATCTGATTTAACAGGCATCACTACCTTCTCCAAATACCTAGTTTGTACTCCTTGAGGATCTACAATCACCCTCTTCCTTTTGGACATCTATTACGAAAGAACAACATTTGACTGGAAAAACTTAGTATGACGACACATGGAATAGGTACAAAAAATGGATAGGTATGGCATATACTCGTATATGATGCTTAAACTAAGAAGATGGTGTAACAAAGTAGAAGTAATGCAAGAGGTCAGATGCAAAATATGTGCAACCAATACAACCTTGCCAAGTTAGAGCATGCACCTTGATGGGTGAATAAGATAGACCATCTCCACCATGCCAAGTTTGTTAGCCAGTGGATTGTTCCGCAATATTCCTCTCGTGTGTCCATTCTCATATTCATTTTGATAATGCTCAATACCTGACATGCATGAAAACATAAAAACAAGTGAGATTATCTTTGTAATGCAGAAGTGATTCTAATCCAATACTTCCTCCCTGTAAACCCCTTTGTGCTATCTCTGCAATTCTTCTAAGAGGTGCCATGAATGCTGTAATTTGGTGTGTGCATTAATATAATGTGGCCTACTACTCAAAATATGAGAGCTCCAGAAGTGATGATACTTCACAGATGACAGCTTCAACATATAGTAAAGAAGAACAAGTCGACCTGACATGACAGAATCAAAATATACTAAGGGAGAATAACTCGACCTGACCAGTCGACCGCAAGAGAAGAGGATCATATTAAAGAAGAGCAGAAGAGCAAGCAGATTGAAGATATTACAAGTCTTTCTATACAATGTCGTTTGGCCACCCATGATGAACCAGAGCGCACAGAGAAATACTATTCCATCCGGTCTCTCCATATGTGGCTCACATGCATTTCGAAACTAAAGTAGGAACATTTAGTTGACCAATTAAGCATCTCTCAGTTTTACTAACATTAGCATAATATCAGATTTGAATTTGTACAACTAAGCTTGTTTAGTTCGATGGGTGGAGCAGTGCTATTACGACACGAACCACGTAGGCTGATCGTGGTCATCATAAAATGGGGAAACCGTAAGCATGATGAGTATAGTGTTGACCGTGGCAGTGGGATGGCATATCTGAAGCTGCAAACTGCGCAAAGGGTAGTTAGCAACCGATATTTGCTTTCAAATAACAACTAAGATTTGGTATGGACAAGAAAGTACAGTCAACAAGTGACAAAGAAATGCAATTCTGCTGTCTCTCTATATGGTGCGACATGCATTTGGAAACTCAAGTGGGACCTTTAGCTAACCAATTAAATGGGTCTGTTAACTAATATCAGTATCATATCAGAATCATATTTGAACAACTAAGCTTTGGAATTTTGAGTGTTGTGTTGTTTAGCTTGAAGGGTGGAGTAAGGCTAGTATGACAGAAAGCACCTACGCAGTTCATAGTAGATTAGATAAAAGGGGAAAACCCTAAGCATCAAGTGTAACATCAGGAAAGTGGAACTAGCTGGACCAGTGGGTGGCGCACATGCTTTTCGAAACGAATATAGGAACATTAGGTGACCAATTAAACATTCTCTGTTTTAGTAATATGAGTGTCATATCAGATTCGTATTTCAACATGTAAGCTTTGGAATTATGAGTGGCATGTAGTTTCGCTTGATGGGTTGAGGTCTTGAGGAGCAGTGCTAGCAAGACACGAAGCAGTGAAGCACCTACGATGATGGTAGTGAATATAAAGGGGGGAAACCATAAGCTTTACGAGTATAGTGACCGTGACATGGCGGATCTGAAGGTGCAAACCGGACAAAGCTACTTCGCAACCAATGTTCAACTAGCCAATACGATTTGGTACGGACAAGAAAAGTACAGTAAACAATTTAAGATATATTTTCCGGGTGAGATCAATAACTTAAGCACATATGGAAAAGTACCACCTCCCTTGCGACGCCGTGTAGCCCCCTGCTGATACGTTGAGGGTGTGAAAGCACAAGTGCTCCTTAGGTGGTTTTGGTAATTAATGTCAACATATCTCTTGTTGGACTAACACTTTTATCTAGTATGTTTCAGATAAGTTCAAAAATGGAGTGGCATGGACTAAAGGATGTGGGAACTCCTTCAAGATGCTAAGGACAAAGAATTGGCTCAAGCTTCAAGCTCAAGACTCTTCATTTTACATTTTAGTGATCCAAGATCACATTGAGTCTATAGGAAAAGCCAATACTATCAAGGAGGGATGAGGTGTTGCTTAATGAGCCTCTTGCTTCATGTGCTTAGTGATATGCTCCAAATACCCTCAGCTACTTTCCCACTTCCACACAAATGTCCTAAAACCTAAAGTCAAACTCGGCCCCACTGATTCTTCCTATCCGGCGCCACCGAGTTTGGATGTCTTAGCCACTGCCACAAACCCTAGGCAAATCGGTTCTACTGATAGGGATCTCGGTCTCACCGAGATGGGATTGTAATCTCTCTGTGTATGTCCATTATCAAAGTCGGTCTCACCGAGTTTGAGAATCGGTACTACCGAGATTACAATGCAAACTTTCTGGTTAACTTATTACCAAAATGGGTCCCACCGAGTTTGAGTAATCGGTCCAACCGAGTTTGCCTGACCAACTCTATGGTTAGCTAATTACCAAAATCAGTCTCACCGAGTTTGTGTAATCGGTCTCACCGAGATTACGTTATGCCCTAACCCTAACCATATCGGTCCTACCGAGATGCAAATCAGTCCCACCGAAAACCCTAATGGTCACTAGGTTTACTAAAATCGGTCTGACCGAGTTTGTTGATTCGGTCCCACCGAGATTGGTAAATTGTGTGTAACGGTTAGATTTTGTGTGGAGGCTATATATATACCCCTCCACCTCCTCTTCATTCGTGGAGAGAGCCATCAGACTGAACCTACACTTCCAACATCCTATTTCTGAGAGAGAACTACCTACTCATGTGTTGAGGCCAAGATATTCCATTCCTACCATATGAATCTTGATCTCTAGCCTTCCCCAAGTTGCTTTCCACTCAAATCTTCTTTCCACCAGATTCAAATCCTATGAGAGAGAGTTGAGTGTTGGGAGACTATCATTTGAAGCACAAGAGCAAGGAGTTCATCATCAACACACCATTTGTTACTTCTTGGAGAGTGGTGTCTCCTAGATTGGCTAGGTGTCACTTGGGAGCCTCCGACAAGATTGTGGAGTTGAACCAAGGAGTTTGTAAGGCCAAGGAGATCGCCTACTTCGTGAAGATCTACCGCTAGTGAGGCAAGTCCTTCGTGGGCAACGGCCATGGTGGGATAGACAAGGTTGCTACTTCGTGGACCCTTCGTGGGTGGAGCCCTCCGTGGACTCGCGCAACCGTTAACCTTCGTGGGTTGAAGTCTCCATCAACATGGAAGTACGATAGCACCACCTATCGGAACCACGCCAAAAACATCCGTGTCTCCAATTGTCGGTGTACTAGAGTAGGGGTACCCTAGTATCCCGAACTCGTGCACGGGCAGTTGCAGCACCCCGCGGCAAGGCTTGCCTAGTGACCGCCAAGGTCCTCCGCGGCTCCTTTGGAGCCATTCAAGAACAAAGTATTTAAGGCCCCGGCAAGAGGAGCTTGCCGGGAAGGCCACTCAAGGCACGAAGGAAACAAGACCCCGGCAAGAGGAGCTTGCCGGGAAGGCTTGGTGAGTGTCACGCCCAAGATGCGACCCTATCCTAAAGGAACTCGAAGGTCCCACCAAGGATAGAAGCGCATCTTGAAGACGCTTTTGCAAGGTGGATATCATTACATCGACATTACATAATAGTGGGGATACATACATAAGGCATACAATGCCACACGGATACAACATCACATCATATACAAGATCAACATCCGACTACGGATGAAACATAAACAGAAACTCAAACAATATCCACCACGCTAGCCCAAAGCTGCCGACACGAACCTATCCCCGATCGAAGAAGCGTAAGAAGAACTCAACGCAAGCAAGCATCGCTCTCGCGTCATGATCATCGCAAAAACCTGTACCTGCAACTGGTGTGTAGTAATCTGTGAGCCACGAGGACTCAGCAATCCCATTACCATGGGTATCAAGACTAGCAAAGCTTAAGGGGAAAGGAAGGGGTAAAGTGGTGAGGTTGCAGCGCGGCTAAGCATATATGGTGGCTAACATACGCAAATGAGAGCGAGAAGAGAAACAAAGGAACGGTCGCCAACTAGTAATGATCAAGAAGTGATCCTGAACTCCTACTTACGTCAGACATAACCCAGAAACCGTGTTCTCCTCTCGATCAACCCCGAAAAGAGACACTCACGGTTACGCATACGATTGGTGTATTTTAATTAAGATCAACTTCGGTTTTCTACAACCGACATTAACAAATTCCCATCTGCCACATAACCGCGGCACGGCTCTCGAAAGGTTATACTCTGCAGGGGTGTCCCAACTTAGCCCATGATAAGCTCTCATGATCAACGAAGGATATTCCTTCTCCCCGGGAAGACCCGATCAGTCTCGGAATCCGGCTACAAGACATTTCGACAGAATAAAACAAGACCAGCAAAGCCGCCGGATGTGCCGACAAATCGATAGGAGCTGCACATATCTCGGTCTCGTGGCACACTCGGATGAGCAGTCCATACAACTAAAACCAGACCTCAATTTGCCTTGAGGGGCGCTGCACAGGGCTCTAGTTCGGCCAGCACTCAAGGAGCACCGGTCCGGGGGCTAAAATAAAGATGACCCTCGGGCTCCGGAAACCCAAGGGAAAAAGGGGTAGGTGAGGCAAATGGTAAAACCAATGTTGGGCCTTGCTGGAAAAGTCTTATACAAAGCGAACTGTCAAGGGGGTCCCATAAATCACCCGACCGCGTTAGGGACGCAAAATCCGGGAACATAACACCGATATGACGGAAACTAGGGCGGCAAGAGTGGAACAAAACACCAGGCATAAGGCCGAGCCTTCCACCCTTTACCAAGTATATAGATGCATTAATTAAATAAGATATATTGTGATATCCCAACAAGTAAACATGTTCCAACAAGGAACAACATCTCCATGTTCCAACAAGGAACAAACTTCATCTTCACCTGCAACTAACAACGCTATAAGAGGGGCTGAGCAAAGCGGTAACATAGCCAAACAATGGTTTGCTGGGAAGGGTGCAAAAGGTTAGAGGCTGACATGGCAATTTGGGATGGCTTGATGAACAGGTAATAGGTAGCGCAGCATAGCGATAGAACGAAGCAACTAGCATAGCAATGATAGTAGTGAGATCCAAGGTGACGGTCATCTTGCACGAAATCCCGCTAGGAAGAAGAACGAGTCCATGAAGAAGACGAACGGAAGTAGTCGAGCGAATCCTCACAATCGCAACATTACCGGAACCGAGAAGCAACACCGAAAGAAACAAACAACATGGTAAATGCACAAGCATAAACATGGCATGATGCACAATCAAGTATGATGCATGTCCGGTTTAATGAGGCATGGCATGGCAATATGCAACAAACAATACTACCAATTAAGTGGAGCTCAATATGCAACGGATTGCATATTGACAAAACACCACATTGACATATTTAGTTTGATCTCGTTTAAGCTACCAAACAATATTAAATGTTGTTAAACATGGCAAGAGGTGAAGCATAAATAAATTATCTATTTAGGCAAATTTAAATGAGGCCGGAACAACAAACAACAATTCCGGAAAATCCCCATGTGCATATTTTAGATTCGGTACTGTTCTGCTCTAAACCACATTTTAATGTTGTTAAACAGGAAAATAAAGTGCACCATGTTAAACTAGGCATTTTTCTACCCCATTTACATATATAGTTTAATTAAAACCGAGCTACGGTTATTTAGTTATGAAATAAATCATTTTAACATGGCATATTAGCAAATTTAAATAAACAGCAAGTTAAACATTTAAACATGGGATGAAAGTGGCATAAAGTGAAACTAGATAAAATTCTAAGCATTTTACATATATAAAGTTTTTACATATGATGCACAGATCATGAGTTATTATATGCATGAAGTGCAAGGGGGTTTCTGCAAATCTGTTAAATCCTGGGATAATTAGACAAATCGCTGATTTGGAAAAAAAACATACACGGGCCAAATCTGCCTAACCCAAATAGTGTACAGGAGAGGGCGCTGAAGAGGGCTGCTCACATGGGCTCTTTGCCTGCTCGGTGGAGGGGCAGTGGGCTGGGGCTGGCTTGGGATCGAGCAGGCCGGGCCTTGGGGCGCTGGAGGAGGCAGCCCAGCGCACGCTGAGCAAAGCGCTGTCAACGGGCGAAGCGGCTGCGCCTCGCTCGTTGCAGAGGAAGAACAGCTTGATGAGGACTCGGCGGCAGCAGCAGCAGCAGCTCTGAAGAAGAGAGAGAGGCCCGAGAGGTTAGGGACCGGAGGGAAAGGGAGAGAACGGAGGAGGAGGTTCGATTGGAAGGGGGCGCCGACCTGCGGAGCTCCAACTCCGACGCGAGGTGCGACCTGCCGGGGTCCTGGACGGCAGCGCGTGGGTGGTGGTGGAGGACGGAACGACTCGGGCAGGCGGCGTCTGCGGGGCTACAGGGAAGCTGGAGGGCGGCGGGGTCCTTGGTTCAGGCGTGAGCGGGCGATGACGGGCGGGGCTCGAGGCTGACGGAGAGGACGATGGCTTGGCGGCGACGGCTGCTGCCGGAGGGGATCGAGGCGGCGTAGACTGACAGGACCTCCGGTGGTGCGGGAAAACGGCAGGAGGCGGCGGGACTCGACGGATCTGGACGGAGATTGGAGCTCCGGGACTTGCTGCGAGGACGAGGGCGAGGACGGCTCCTGGCGTCAATGGCGGCTCCCTGCTAAAAGAAAGAGATAGGAAGGGAGGTGAGAGAGAGAGAGAGAAACGGGAGGAGCACGGGAAGATGATGAAGGGGGCGTCGGAGCTCATCTTGTTGGCTGCTGCTGGTGGTTGCCGGCGACGAGGCTTGCATGGAGGTCCGGCGACCTGGGAAACGGATCCGGGTGGCGAGGAGCTCCTGGTGGCTTGCACGGGCTGCAGGAGGGAGTCGCGGGGTCGCGAGGCCGAGGCAGGGGGTGCTCGGGCAGAGGAGCTCGGGTGCTGGTTGGTTCAGACTCGGTGGATTTGGATCGGGGCAAGGTGGAGGCTGCCGGTTGGGGATGGATCGACGGGACTGGGTGGCAGGGGAGATCGAGGAAGGAGGAGGCTGCGGCTGGTTGGTCCGGTGAAGAAAACGATGGGGGATTTTGGATCGGGAGGATCCCGATGAGGTAGAGACAAGAAGAGTGGCGGCGGCAGAATGGGAAGGATGGGACAGCTCTCCTAGAAATTAGGGTTGGACCTGTTATTTATATATACATCCGGTGGATTAGGCTAGGGGTATTTAGTCCCTCCGATCGAAATCAAACGACCGAGAATAAATAGGTTAGGGAGTCCAATAAACAAAACGGAGATGTTTTGTAGACGTTAGGGGATGATCCGGACACAACGGTAACGACTGCCCGGGTCGGGTTCGGGGGGAGTTTCAGACACGCGCGCGAGGGGTCTTGAGCAAAGAGTAGAGAGGGTCAAACGGACAGACAAGAGGGAATCGAAAAACCCCGATTGGTCTCGAAACGGTCAACGAAAGCAAGGGGGCAAGGGGGTTTTGTTGGTCTCGGAGAAAGAGAGAAAAGAGGGGTCCAATTGGTCTGAGAGAAGGTCAACAAGGACAAGCGGTCTGACAACAGGTCGACGAAGACAAAGAGAGAAGCAGTAACTACGAACGGTTACGAGGTTTTATGAAAATATGCAAATGCAATGCGCATGATGCTATGAGATGAGACGCATGACAAAGAACACAAAGCAAAACAAAAGACAAAACCCAACCACGGAGAAAATAATATATCACATAGCCGAAAATGGCAAGAGTTGGAGTTACGAATATGGAAAGTTGTATCCGGGGCGTTACAACACTCCACCACTACGAGAGGATCTCGTCCCGAGATCTAGGATGGCACCGGAGAGAAAAGAAAGAGGAAGATAAGAGGTAAAACTAAGTTGCTTCTTTGACGAACGAGTGAAACCATGAACCTTGAGATATTGAGCAAAATGAAAGAAAGAAAACAACGAAGATGAGCTAAGTTGAAAACACTCCGTTAGAAAAGAGGAACAAGGGATACGACGAGAACCAAGAGTTTTAGTGATAAGATCGATATTGAAACCACTCCGGTTAAAACTAGATAGAGAAGGAATAAGATTGATATAATTTGGGCAGCACTCCGACTGGAAGAAGAAGGAAAACTTGATAAGATGAAAAGAACTTCAAGAGATGGCACAACACTCCGGTTAAATGGATAAGCAAGAAAAGAACACGATCCTCACAAAACGAGGTGATGGGTGAAGAGCACAATATCACAATGCCTCCGTAACGAAAGAATATAAGTTAGACCGTTGGGATAAAGGTACGGAGAAGAAAATGCCAACTTCTGCCACAAATGAACTTGGAAAGCATCCTTGCAAAGAAGAATCGAACGGAGTTGTTGGAGAATCAACAACGAGAAGCACAAGCTTGTAGTGGGCTTATGGAAAACATCTCGAGACTATGAGGTGACAACCGGCCACTAATGGAAATAGTTAATTGGATTGAGATCAGCAAGGAGATGAAAGCTCCTTTTAATGAGAGAAAAAGGAGGAAACTTGGATTATCAATAGGCACCACAATTAGCAACATTCCTTAGGGAAGGCTTTAGATGAAATATGACACAAGATAACTCCAACAACGAGGTTGATGGTTGAAAAGATCTCTTGAACAAAGAGAAAATGATGGATTTAAAATACCTCATTCTTGACAACCAGTGAATCATGAAACACGAACTCAAATTGTCAAGAATGACATAACACCACCTCAAAAGATAAGGTAGGAAGAATTGCACTTCGAAATGCAAGAAGAAGAATACTTGAACTCCTCAAAACAAAACATGTGTTTAGCACCATGTTTATTTTAGAGTATAGCTTGGCGGATCATAACTTCGAGAGAAATCTCGAAGAAGAATTGAAGAATGAAAAGAGTCCTTGACGAACTATCATGTAGAGCCTCCATGAAGAACTCCTGTAATAAAAGGATGATAAAAGAAAGAGAAGTTGAAGACACAAGGTGAAGCCTTGCAATAATTTAGATGGAGCTTCGCGACAAGATAAAGCGGAAAACTTGGAACTCCGGAAAAGAAAAGATGAACAACTTAGAACCGATAAATGATATCATGAACAACTCCGGAAGAAAATAATTGAATCACCTCGAGGAAATAAGAATAAGAATTATTGTATGCTTATCCTTCATCAAATTAAATTGATGACAAGCAATGGATTTTGCATACTACTTATTCCCGTAGAAAGGATTAAGAGAGATATAGCGCAAACTTGAGAAGGTATTGATGGAACCACCGTGGAATTGAAAGAACGAAAGAATTAAAGTGATAATCAAGGAAAAAGAATCTTGAACGAACCACCGTAAGAAATAACAATGAACGAAGCCAAGGCACAATTCACCGGGAAGAATTTGAAAACGACGTTGATACTTGAGGGCCTTTAGACACAAGAGAATGAAGAGATCATGAACTGATTAGAGGATATTTGAACGATGCACCGGTAAGAATTGGAGAATGATAGCTACACGCTGAGAATGAAGAATTATGACATGATGGCATTCGGAGGAAAGAAATGGAAAACAACTCATGAAATGCTCCGGATGGTAAGAAAATAAATCTCACAATCAAAACGATTATGGGGATAGCATGAGGCTAGAACCATGAATCTTCAAGAGAATGGACCAAGATTTAGGAGAAATCCTTCTTCGGTCTTCAAATGTTGAGAATGACGATGAGAAACATCACCATGATTTATTGAGGCACTCCGGAATGAAAATTAGAAAGGTTGACCCAACGACGAAAGAATTTGGAAGATCTTGGAGAAAAACATTTGACTGATGATAACTGTTTCTTACGTCAAACTTTGAAAAGAATTTTAGAATAACTTCGGGATAATTAGAAGAGTCAGGTAAGATCCTGGGAAAAGACCTGTGGGTTAGGGCCCACTCAAAAGAAAACACCGTTGACGATATTAAAGAGAGGTTGCACCGGTTGAATTAAATGGCTTGAATGAGATAACAACCTCGAAATATCTTGAACGGATCTGGAATGAAAAGACGAGCCTTCTGAGATATCTTCGGCACTCCGGAATGATAGAGCGGCGAGAGGCGAACGAGCAAAGGGAAATATTTAAGCTGAGGGAAAGAATACGATCGACAACGAAAAAAAATTGAAATTGGATCCACCGGAAAGAAAATGCGATGAACAATGATGAACTCGACGAGACTTCACCCGATAAGAACATTGAAAGAAAAGAATGAAGAGACTTCACATGAATAAATGGATACTTGATTACGAAATCTGAGTCCTTGAAGAAAAAGGGTGGGAGGGCGGGAAAACAAAGACAACTTGGGACGGATGAAACAAACACCGTTGAGAAAAACTTAGAATTTATCTTGCGGATGTTGAAATGATTGGATCCACTTAAAGAGAAGCACGCCGGTTGGAAAAGAATTAACCTGACAATCTCGATGATCAAAAGGATTAGTATTCGCATAGAAATATGAGAACACCGTTTAGGGAAGGTATGGATCAACATTTGACTTCAAAGCAACTCGAATACCACAAATAAAACAAAACAAAGGGTTTGGCTTGCAGAATAAGCCGGAACAAATACATATGATAAAGATTTACCCAATCTCATATCATGCATCTGTCGAAAAGATATTCTAGGAGCTACTTGAATTCCCACCTATAAACTCCCTAAACTTTCGGTTATGCAATCAGGTGTTGGGGATCTGAGGGACACAAAATATATCACCCAAACTAACAATACCTAGATCCATTGTATCCATCCGTCAACACATAACCAAGAAACCTTCGGAAATCGTGTACCTCAACCTTCGAAAAGCATCCGTTATACGAGTTATGGCAATACTCCCGAACTCGCCCCATCTTGGGTTATCGGGGTTATCTCACCAACAACTGTACAAAAGAGATTTTCGATGTCGGCAAAACTCAGGTATTCCAGAACTGCAACGATAAAATTGTGACGACAACACCTCGGAGCTCAACTCCCGGGACACCGCCACAACCCCTAAATGTCGAGGCACCAAGAACAATGTTCTCGTCACAAAACCATCGAACGATCCCAAGATACCAGCGTGATCCTAAAAAAAAATTCGTGAAATTTGAGGAGAGGAAAGACAAAACATCTACGTCAGAGGCCTCACCAGAGCGATTTAAGGGGCCGAGGAGTAAAAGAATCCTACTCTCGATATATATAATCCTAAGACTCAAAATAGTTTTCTTCTAGACTCAACAACGGCCAACAAACAAGGGGCTCCTAAGGTCGGTCGAGGCTCGATACCAACTTGTCACGCCTAAGATGCGACCCTATCCTAAAGGAACTCAAGGTCCCACCAAGGATAGAAGCGCATCTTGAAGACGCTTTGCAAGGTGGATATCATTACATCGACATTACATAATAGTGGGGATACATACATAAGGCATACAATGCCACACGGATACAACATCACATCATATACAAGATCAACATCCGACTACGGATGAAACATAAACAAAACTCAAACAATATCCACCACCTGCTAGCCCAGGGCTGCCGACACCGAACCTATCCCCGATCGAAGAAGCGTAAGAAGAACTCAACGCAAGCAAGCATCGCTCTCGCGTCATGATCATCGCAAAACCTGTACCTGCAACTGGTGTGTAGTAATCAGAGCCACGAGGACTCAAAGAATCCCATTACCATGGGTATCAAGACTAGCAAAGCTTAAGGGAAAGGAAGGGGTAAAGTGGTGAGGTTGCAGCAGCGGCTAAGCATATATGGTGGCTAACATACGCAAATGAGAGCGAGAAGAGAAACAAAGGAACGGTCGCCAACTAGTAATGATCAAGAAGTGATCCTGAACTCCTACTTACGTCAGACATAACCCAGAAACCGTGTTCTCCTCTCGATCAACCCCGAAAAGAGACACTCACGGTTACGCACACGGTTGGTGTATTTTAATTAAGATCAACTTCGGGTTTTCTACAACCGGACATTAACAAATTCCCATCTGCCACATAACCGCGGGCACGGCTCTCGAAAGGTTATACTCTGCAGGGGTGTCCCAACTTAGCCCATGATAAGCTCTCATGATCAACGAAGGATATTCCTTCTCCCCGGGAAGACCCGATCAGTCTCGGAATCCCGGCTACAAGACATTTCGACAGCAATAAAACAAGACCAGCAAAGCCGCCCGGATGTGCCGACAAATCCTGATAGGAGCTGCACATATCTCGGTCTCAGGGCACACTCGGATGAGCAGTCCATACAACTAAAACCAGACCTCAAGTTGCCTTGAGGGGCGCCTGCATGGGCTCTAGTTCGGGCCAGCACTCAAGGAGCACTGGTCCGGGGCTAAAATAAAGATGACCCTCGGGCCCGAAACCCAAGGGAAAAAGGGAATAGGTGAGGCAAATGGTAAAACCAATGTTGGGCCTTCTTTGGAAAAGTCTTATTCAAAGCGAACTGTCAAGGGGTCCCATAAATCACCCGACCGCGTTAGGGACGCAAAATCCGGGAACATAACACCGACATGACGGAAACTAGGGCGGCAAGAGTGGAACAAAACACTGCATAAGGCCGAGCCTTCCACCCTTTACCAAGTATATAGATGCATTAATTAAATAAGATATATTGTGATATCCCAACAAGTAAACATGTTCCAACAAGGAACAACATCTCCATGTTCCAACAAGGAACAAACTTCATCTTCACCTGCAACTAACAACGCTATAAGAGGGGCTGAGCAAAGCGGTAACATAGCCAAACAATGGTTTGCTGGGAAGGGTGCAAAAGGTTAGAGGCTGACATGGCAATTTGGGATGGCTTGATGAACAGGTAATAGGTAGCGCAGCATAGCGATAGAACGAAGCAACTAGCATAGCAATGATAGTAGTGAGATCCAAGGTGACGGTCATCTTGCCTGAAATCCCGCTAGGAAGAAGAACGAGTCCATGAAGAAGACGAACGGAAGTAGTCGAACGAATCCTCACAATCGCAACATTACCGGAACCGAGAAGCAACACCGGAAAGAAAGAAACAACATGGTAAATGCACAAGCATAAACATGGCATGATGCACAATCAAGTATGATGCATGTCCGGTTTAATGAGGCATGGCATGGCAATATGCAACAAACAATACTACCAATTAAGTGGAGCTCAATATGCAACGGATTGCATATTGACAAAACACCACATTGACATATTTAGTTTGATCTCGTTTAAGCTACCAAACAATATTAAATGTTGTTAAACATGGCAAGAGGTGAAGCATAAATAAATTATCTATTTAGGCAAATTTAAATGAGGCCGGAACAACAAACAACAATTCCGGAAAATCCCCATGTGCATATTTTAGATTCGGTACTGTTCTGCCCTAAACCACATTTTAATGTTGTTAAACAGGAAAATAAAGTGCACCATGTTAAACTAGGCATTTTTCTACCCCATTTACATATATAGTTTAATTAAAACCAAGCTACGGTTATTTAGTTATGAAATAAATCATTTTAACATGGCATATTAGCAAATTTAAATAAACAACAAGTTAAACATTTAAACATGGGATGAAAGTGGCATAAAGTGAAACTAGATAAAATTCTAAGCATTTTACATATATAAAGTTTTTACATATGATGCACAGATCATGAGTTATTATATGCATGAAGTGCAAGGGGGTTTCTGCAAATCTGTTAAATCCTGGGATAATTAGACAAATCGCTGATTTGGAAAAAAACATACACGGGCCGAATCTGCCTAGCCCAAATAGTGTACAGGAGAGGGGCGCTGGAAGAGGGCTGCTCACATGGGCTCTTTGCCCGGCTCGGTGGAGAGGGGCCGGCTGGGCCTGGCTGGCTTGGGATCGAGCAGGCTGGGCCTTGGGGCGCTGGAGGGGAGGCAGCCCAGGCGCACGCTTGAGCAAAGCGCGGTCAACGGGGCGAGCGGCTGCGCTCTGCTCGTTGCAGAGGAAGAACAGCTTGATGCAGGGACTCGGCGGCAGCGGCAGCGGCAGCTCCTGTTGAAGAAGAGAGAGAGGCCCGAGAGGTTAGAGACCAGAGGGAAAGGGAGAGAACGGAGGAGGAGGTTCGATTGGAAGGGGCCGACCTGGAGCTCCAACTCCGACGCGAGGTGCGACTGCCGGGTCCCTGACGGCAGCAGCGTGGGTGGTGGTGGAGGACGGAACGACTCGGGCAAAGGGCGCTCAAGGGGCTGAGGAAGCCGGAGGGCGGCGGGTCCTTAGTTCAGCGTGAGCGGGCGATGACGGGCGGGGCTCGAGGTCGACGGAGAGGACGATGGCTTGGCGGCGACGGCTGCCGGAGGGGATCGAGGCGGCGAGATCGATGGACCTCGGTGGTGCGGGAAAACGGCAGGAGGCGTTGGGACTCGACGGATCTGGACGGAGATTGGAGCTCCGGGACTTGCTGCGAGGACGAGGCGAGGACGGCTCCAAGCGCCAATGGCGGCTCCTCGCTAAAAGAAAGAGATAGGAAGGGAGGTGAGAGAGAGAGAGAAACGGAGGAGCACGGAAGATGATGAAGGGGCGTCGGAGCTCATCTTGTTGGCTCTTCTTTGCTGGTTGCCGGGCGACGAGGCTTGCGGGAGGTCCGCGACCGGGAAACGGATCCGGGTGGCGAGGAGCTCCTGGTGGCTTGCACGGGCTGCAGGAGGGAGTCATGGGTCGCGAGGCCGAGGCAGGGGTGCTCGGGCAGAGAGCTCGGGTGCTGGTTGGTTCGGACTCGATGGATTTGGATCGGGCAAGGTGGAGGCTGCGGTTGGGGATGGATCGACGGACTGGGTGGCGGGGAGATCGAGGAAGGAGGAGGCTGCGGCTGGTTGGTCCGTGAAGAAAACGATGGGGGATTTTGGATCGGGAGGATCCCGATGAGGTAGAGACAAGAAGAGTGGCGGCGGCAGAATGGGAAGGATGGGACAGCTCTCCTAGAAATTAGGGTTGGACCTGTTATTTATATATACATCCGGTGGATTAGGCTAGGGGTATTTAGTCCCTCCGATCGAAATCAAACGACCGAGAATAAATAGGTTAGGGAGTCCAATAAACAAAATGGAGATGTTTTGTAGACGTTAGGGGATGATCCGGACACAACGGTAACGACTGCCCGGGTCGGGTTCGGGGGGAGTTTCAGACACGCGCGCGAGGGGTCTTGAGCAAAGAGTAGAGAGGGTCAAACGGACAGACAAGAGGGAACCGAAAAACCCCGATTGGTCTCGAAACGGTCAACGAAAGCAAGGGGGCAAGGGGGTTTTGTTGGTCTCGGAGAAAGAGAGAAAAGAGGGGTCCAATTGGTCTGAGAGAAGGTCAACAAGGACAAGCGGTCTGACAACAGGTCGACGAAGACAAAGAGAGAAGCAAAGAATTCACGAACGGTTACGAGGTTTTATGAAAATATGCAAATGCAATGCGCATGATGCTATGAGATGAGACGCATGACAAAGAACACAAAGCAAAACAAAAGACAAAACCCAACCACGGAGAAAATAATATATCACATAGCCGAAAATGGCAAGAGTTGGAGTTACGAATATGGAAAGTTGTATCCGGGCGCATACGGAGCGACAAGCTACCGAAGCGACAGGATTCAGCCGCTGCAAGGTTCTTGCCGCGCAGCAACCTCTTCATCTCCGCTCCAGCTCATCCACCAACGTGTCGCCATGGGGCCATTCCAGCGCAGCATGTCAAGAGGTCAGCAGCCAGCGGGGAGCAGCGATAAGCGGCGCCGACAAGCTTACCATCGTGGCAAACGATGGTGCACTTGACGGTCCCTCACAGCCTTTTTAGGCGACGTGGACGGCATTTATTGATCTTGTCCCTTGCCGTCGAGTTAGGTATAATGCACTGTGACATCGTATGTCGGTGTACCAACCATCGTTTTTCCATTTGTACCCTCATCTACGTTGCCACCGTCGGAGACCCCTTGAGCCTATAAAAGGAGGCCCATGTGCAACGTAGAAAGGGTTCGTTCTGCTTCGCTGGTTCGACTCATTCTAGACCACACTCACTCAAGCTAGGTTTTGTAGCTCTCATTGCTCCCTAGCAAGAACACAATACAATCAACCAAGCAGCAGAGGAGTATTATCTCTCCGGAGAGCTCCGGCTGGGTAAACTGCTCGTGTGCATCGCCTCGATCTGCTCTTCGTGCAATCTCCGCCCCCCACCGAACCACAAGGGACTCGGTCCGCCAGGTCCCATAGGTGTTCGTGGGTCACGATCAGCTTCCCCGACATCTTTGCGCGCCAGGTAGGGGGCGTCGAGGCTGTGTGAACCTAATCCGCGCTCACACGAGCAACAATCTTCATCATCTTCCTCAACATGCCACCAAGAAGAAGGCTTCGCGCGTGAGAGAGCCGCGTCAAAACCCACCACCACCGGAGCTGACGAGTGGTGGGGAAGACGCCGGCGAGGAACGGGCGCGTCGAGGGAGCCCACGACGCTGCCAAGTCCAAGGACAAGGCGGCGCAGACCTCGGCGTCCGGATACGCACTGCGTCCTTCTCGGGAGGCGCGAGACCGACAGCGCCATGGTGCTCGCAGCGCCATACGCCGTTGGATCAAGGCCAAGCTGGAGGATCCCGCCCTCGAGACCAAAGATGCACGCCAAAGATGCTGGTACGAAGCGAGTACGATCGCCTGGACGGGATGCTTCTCCTTCTAACTTGGTTAGAAGTCCGAGCATATCCCGTTCCTCGCACCGTACGCCTTTACCACCCACCACTCCAGCAGAAGCCTTGGCGAGAGCTCAACTGCTTCTAGACTACCCTCCAACGGCTGACAAGGTCGACGAATGGAGGGCCACCATTCAGAGTCTCATCGGCTTCGCCAACGGCGATACTCCGCGGCAACCAACTGCATCCTTGCCGCGGCGAGACGACAAGGCATGAGCCGGTGGTGACGAAACATGCGGGGGTGCAACCACCATGCACTCCCCATCCCGAAGGCCAAGATCGCCGACTCGTCGGATCCATCTCGACAGCGACTCCACCGCATCGTCGGATCCACGATCTCGCCGTGATTAGCGCCAAGTTCTTCAAGAACGGCAACAAGAAGACGCTCGAACCCGCATCGAGTGCCGAAGAGAAGCGCGGCGTCAATCCGACCAACGCTGGGCCCGCTGTTGACATGCAAGCGCCAAGGGAACCAGGTGACTTGCCGTACGTGGTAGGTTGCCCTGCGTTCACTCGTGAGCTGCGGCAAGTCCAGTGGCCCGACAAGAAAAACTTCAAGCCAGATGTGCCAGAGAAGTATGATGGCAGGACGCATCCATCGGAGTTCCTCAATCTACACCATTGCGGTGCAGGCTGCGGGGGGAGACGACAAGATCCTCACCAACTACTTCCGGCGGTACTCAAGCCCAATGTCGATCTTGGCTCATGCACTTGCCGGACAGTTCCATATCCTCTTGGGCAGATCTATGCCATCAGTTTGTCGGCGCCTTTCACAGCGGCCACAAACCTCATGGCGGAGAGTGACCTTCACCGCCGCCTGTAAGGAAGGAGAGTCCTGCGCAAGTTCATTCGTAGATTCAGCCGTGTGCACTACAACATCCTGGATGTCCACCTGCCGTGGTGATCAGCTGCGTTTCATCGAACGCAAGGAACCGCAGGATGAGGAGGAGATGGCGATGTGCAAAGTCAAGGACGCCGATGAGCTGTATGCCTTGGCCGACAAATGTGCGTCTTGAGGAAGGAAGAAGACTCGTGAGAGAATGCGTAGCAGGATCGGACAAGTGAGGAGACCGCCCGCAAAGAAGAGCCGCGGCGGAACAACAGAAAGAAGAAAAGCAAAGAGGTACTAGTTGTCGAGCAGTCCGGCAATGGAGGTGACGCCAAGAAGGCCAAGGTTGGTGGCTCCGGCAAGGAGGTTGCCGCTGACACCGACCGCCAGCCTGTGGCTGCCGCCGACAAGCAGGACAGCTCCAACAAACAGTACTGCAAGATTCACCGCACCAAGGGCCATGACCTCCAGAGCTGCAAGAAGGTCGAGCAGCTTGTAGAACAACAGAAGGCTGAGTACGAAAGCGCGTAGACAAGGAGAAGGCCCAGGAAGGTGCTGGGGCAGCTAGCAAGAAGAGACCCGGCCGGGGAGGACGCCGCGGCAAGGCCAAGCAGCGGCAAGGAGACAGACCTCCCCGCGGCCGCGACAAGGATGAAGACGAAGATGACGATGAGGATATGGAAGACGATGAAGCTGATGAGCAGGAGTTTCAGAAAGCCACGGAGGTCCTCTGCGTTGACGGTGGTGCTTCTCTGCATACCTCACACCGCCAACTCAAGCAATGGATGCGGGAGGTTAATGCAGCAGAACCATCCATAGAGTCACGTAGACCTCTGAAGTGGTCCAGCACGCCTATCATCTTTGATATTGAGGACCACCCTGATCGCGTAACTGCGGTCGGGTGTTTGCCGATGTTGGTCTCACCAACTATCCGCAACATCAAGGTCACCAAGATGTTAGTTGACGGCGGGGCGGCTTAACTTGATCTCCTCCGCAGTGCTCCGAAGCTTCAAATCCTCGACAATGAGCTCAAGAGACCGGCACTTTCAAGGAATCAACCCAGAAGGAGCAAGCCGCGAAAGGGAAGATCACGTTGCGGTAACATTTGGCAGCAAACTGAATTTCAGGATCGAGAGGTCACATTCGACGTTGTTGATTTCCCATTGCCCTACAATGGAATACTTGGCGTCCCAGCACTCGCCAAGTTCATGGCAGCCTCTCATTATGCATACAATTTGCTCAAGATGCCCGCCCGATAAGTGTCATTTCTGTTCATGGCGACAAGAAAGATGCTCTTATCTGCGCCGACAAGATTTACCGGGAGGCAGCAGCTGCAATGAAAGCAAGTCACTTGTCTGCTGAAGCTCCGGGGAAGAAGAAGACCAAGTCCGCAAGAGCTCGATGCCCACTCCGCAAGCGCACCTCTTGGTGCTGCGCTACCGCCGAGGACGCACCATCGAGCTCCACCGCAAGTGCAAGAAGATGATGGCGGCTCCGCCAAGACCAAGAAAGTGCCCGCCAAGGAGGACGGCACCGGTGGTACCTTCACCATCGCGCCACTCTTGACCCTAAATAGGAAGGCGAGCTCGTTGCTTTCTGCTCGCGGCGAATGTCGATGTGTTTGCATGGCAACCGTCCCGACATCCCGGTGTTCCTGTGAAAGTAATTGAGCACCACCTAGCTGTCTGTCCTCATCGCGCGCCCGTCAAGCAAAAAGTCGAAGCGGCAAAGGAGCGCCAAGAGTTCATTGCGTAAGAGATCAAGAAGTTGGAAGCAGCAGGCCTAGTCGAGGAGTGCTCCATCCCACGTGGTTGGCCAATCCGGTAGTTGTGCATAAGGCAAATGGTAAATGGAGACTTTGTATTGACTTCACGATGTTAATAAAGCTTGTCCCAAAGACCCATTTCCCTTGCCACGTATCGACCAGATTGTTGACTCCACGGCTGGATGTGACTTGCTTTCATTTCTTGATGCATACTCGGATATCATCGATCTTCATGGCGTAAGAGGATGAAGAGAAACCGCATTCATTACACCATGTGGCACATACCGTTTCATACGGATGCCTTTTGGGCTAAAGAATGCTGGTTCAACGCTTGCAAGAGTAGTCCATGACGCTTTTGAGCCACAAATACACGTAAATGTAGAAGCCTACATGGATGACATAGTGGTCAAGAGCAAGGACAAAGCAACTCGGTTCAAGATTTGATGAGACCTTTGCAAATCTGCGCAAGATCAACCTCAAGCTCAACCCCGAGAAGTGCGTGTTTGGAGTTCCTTCCGCAAGCTTCTCGGTTCTTCATGTCTCAGCGGGAATTGAAGCCAATCCCGACAAGATCAAGGCCATTGAGCAGATCGAAGCACCAAAGCGCGTCAAGGATGTTCAAGACTTGCGGTTCGCGTGGCTGCTCTCAAAGCAGGTTTATCTTTAGGTTCTGCTGAGCGCGCCCGCCATTTTTCAAGGTTTTGAAAAGGCAGGTCCAATGAAATGGACTCGAAGCGGAGGCTGCGCTGCAGACTTGAAGAGGTACTGCCCTCCACTCCAATACTTGTCGCACCTAGGCCACAAGAGAAGTTGCTCCTATACATAGCGGCAACCAATCAAGTGGTTAGTGCTGCGTTAGTAGCGACGAGGAGGTGGATGATGAGCCGCAACCGAGGCAGATGCATCCAGCGACAAGCGAGGGGGCTTCACCGTCAAGCTCTGGTCCCGACAAGAACGGATCTGCGCAGGATTGCGAGAAGATGCGAAAAAGGATGGTGCAGCGCCTACCATACTTTGTCGGTTCCCTTCCGCAGGGGCTAGGTCAAGGTACTCGGTGTGCAGAAATTGCTTTTCGCCTCCTCATGGCCTCGAGAAAGCTGCACCATTACTTCCAAGCACATGAGATAACAATCGTCACTCGCTTTCATGAAGAGGATATTGCAAAATCCGAAGCAACAGTGCAGGATTGTCGAGTGGGCACTTGGAACTGTCAAGCTTTGGCCTCAAGTTTGAAAGCACTTCAACTATCCAAAGCGAGCATTGGCAGAGTTCATAGCAGAATGGACGCCAACGCAAGATGAAGAAATTCGAGACGAGCATCCCGTCAAGGAAGCAAGTAAGGAGTGGCTGATGTACTTTGATGGTGCCTTCTCGCTGCAAAGCGCCGGTGCCGCATGCTGCTTATCGCACCCACCGAGAGCACCTCAAGTACATAGTCCGATGCACTTTCCCAAGGAGCAAGCAACAAATAATACTGCAGAGTATGAAGGTTTGCTTGCGGTCTCGAGATTGCAGTGGACCTTGGGATCGAAGCTTATTGTCGGGGGTGACTCGCAGCTTGTTGTCCGCCAAGTAAACAAAGATTATCGAGTCCGTTGATGGAAGCCTCGTTGATGAAGTGAGAAAGCTAGAAGAACACTTTGAAGGCCTGCAAATGGAACATGTTCCGAGAGCTCGAGAATGATATTCTTGACGGCTCACAAAGTGCGCCACTCAAGTTACACAATGGAACCAGGAATTTTGTGCTCAAGCTGACTCAACCAAGCTGTAACGCCGTCAACCGGACAGAACAAGAAGAGGAAGTTGGTTTCGGTGACTACTTTCCGCAGAGCTCCCTGAAGCCGCCGCCAAGAAGGTCCCCAAAATCAACACAGATATCGCTGAGGAGCAGTCTGCTCCGACAAGCCCTAGGGTTTGTTTCGTTGAAGCAGACGCTCCCGACAAGTTTTGCTCCGGCAAGCTTGCCGGGGATCATCA
The DNA here is from genome assembly GCA_021605205.1 of Aegilops longissima. Classification (NCBI taxonomy): domain Eukaryota; kingdom Viridiplantae; phylum Streptophyta; class Magnoliopsida; order Poales; family Poaceae; genus Aegilops; species Aegilops longissima. Next base: position 269,935,880 of record CM038678.1, read on the forward strand.
AGCTCAGGCTGAGCCACAGGTTCTTGCCGTAGAAGCGGATGTTCCCGCAGCAGCAGATGCGCCTTTAGTCCTTGTTGTCGAGCCGCAAGCTCCAGCATGGGCGCAGCAGATTGTCCATTTCCTTCAGACAGGAGAACTTCCCGAAGAGCAAGAAGAAACGGAAAGAGTAGCCCGGCAGTCAAGTATGTACCAGTTTGTTGACAACATCCTGTACAGAAGAAGACTCAACGGAGTGAAATTGAAGTGTATTCATCGGGAAGATGGACAGAAGCTGTTGGCAGAGATACACGGAGGCATATGTGGTCACCACATTGGCGCAAGAGCACTTGCCGGCAAAGCTTTCCGACAAGGTTTTTTCTGGCCGACAGCCCTCCAAGATGCAACTGCACAAGTAACTAAGTGTGAAGCGTGCCAGTTCCATTCCAAGTAGATACACCAGCCAGCTCAAGCTCTGCAGACAATCCCTTTATCCTGGCCATTTTCGGTCTGGGGGCTCGACATCCTCGGCCCCTTCCCCCAAGCTGTCGGGGGCTTTGAGTACTTGTACGTCGCAATCGACAAGTTCACAAAGTGGCGGAAGTGGAAGCGATGAGGAAGGTGACAGCACGATCGTGCATCAAGTTCTTCAGGTCAATTGTTTGCCGTTTTGGGATTCCTAACCGGATCATCACCGACAATGGCACACAATTCACGAGTCGCACCTTCATGCAATACGTCCAAGATCTTGGCGCCAAGGTCTGCTTTGCTTCTGTTGCTCACCCAAGGAGCAACGGTCAAGCAGAAAGGGCAAACGCTGAAGTGCTGCGAGGACTCAAGACCAGAACTTTCGACAGGCTGCACAAGTGCAGAAGAAACTGGATTGAGGAGCTGCCGATGGTTCTTTGGTCGATCAGGACGACGCCGAATCGAGCAACTGGCCAGACACCTTTCGCTCTAGTCTATGGAGCAGAGGCAGTTCTCCCCACGGAACTCGTATACGGGTCACCTCGAGTGTTCGCTTATGATGAGCTTGAGCAAGAGCAGCTGCGACAAGATGACGTGCTGCTCCTTGAGGAGGATCGTCTTCAGGCCGCTGTACGAGCTGCTCGTTACCAGCAAGCTTTGCGCCGCTACCATAGCCGCAAAGTTAAGGCCAGAAGTTTTGAGGAAGGCGACCTTGTTCTTCGGCGCGTTCAGTCCGCCAAGAATTCCAACAAGTTGACACCGAAGTGGGAAGGCCCTTATCGGGTGAAACGAGTCACTAGGCCTGGCGCTGTCCGCCTTGAGACCGAAGATGGCGTTCGTGAGCAACTCTGGAATATAGAGCATCTTCGTAAGTTTACCCATAGAGCGCGGTTGCGGAACCTGTTCCGCAACCACCACCCTTTTGTACAAGTCTTGCCGATGTTGCATGTAATCCTTTGTACAAAGCCGGTATGAGACCCGTGCATCGATAAAAGCTCATGTGTTGCACACAACTTGTCAAATACATGCTTTCATAATCCTTTATGCATGTGTTATCTAACATTTTGTGCAACATCCACACCCGGTAAGCAATAACGAGCCACGAGGCTCCATAACTTTATTTTCTTCTTTCTTCTCAAAAGAAAGGAAGGTTCCTTCGCCCACAAGTTAGCCGGGGGAAGGAGAAGATAATGGTGTGGGCCGCCAAGCATCGCTTCGAGGAAGTTTAAGCCTTACCGAAGCGAAACTACGAAAAGCTAAGTTGCCAAAGTTTGAGCAATCAGTTTTAAATTTTAAGTTATCTTCCTCGAGCGATAGTACTTTGTATGGAAAACCTGTGCGAAGGAACCAACTCGCGGCTGGTTTGCGCCTTACTTTGTTTCGAGTCCGCTCAACAACTTAAGTGAGCTGCAACCAGTTGCGACAAGGTTGCTTGTCGGAGGCGGCATCGCCCAAGAGGCTCTTGACGTTCGCACTCAGCGCTCATGCAAAGGTGCCAGCACGACAAGTTCCCTAAGCGTGAGGGCACAAACATACAAAGGAAGGAATCAAGTAAAGGAAATAACATTGCAATCGTTGCCTAAGATAGAGTATATTACAAAAATAACTTGTCGCAGATCTAATAAATTGTTCTCTAAACATGATCAACAGCGACAAGGAAAGATAAATTTGGCGGCCTAGTCCACGCGGTCGCCATCAACTCTCTTGACTCCGCTCACCCTGTCCACAATGGGTGCGACAAGGGCCTTGAGCGCTTCAACGTCGCGATCGGCGGCGGGGACTTGAGGGCGTTGGCGGCCGACGCTGGATTGCGGAAGGCCACCTTCATCGGCACCTTGAAGAGCCCTGCACAGATTTGGCGCGACTCGTCGGCCAGCTGCTTTGGGATCTCCTCCCGGAGCTGCTGGAGAGCCTTCACCACTCCCTTGAGGAACAGGCTGAGCTTGGCGCTGGGTTGGAGATGCTGGTCGGTGGAGTACCCGAGGTCCACCATCCCTAGCTCCATCAGCTCCTTGTCGATGGCGGCGGCAGTATCTACAAGACTCTCCGTCCAGTGCCTATAAAAGGAGGCCCAAGTGCAACGTAGAAAGGGTTCGGCTCCGTTCGGTTCATTCGACACATACGAGACTAGAGACACTCAGGCTAGGTCTTGTAGCCCTCATTGCTCCCTAGCAAGAACACAATACAATCAACCAAGCAGCAGTAGGAGTATTATCTCTCCGGAGAGCTCCGAAGCTGGGTAAAACTGCTCGTGTGCATCGCTTCGATCTGCTCTTTGTGCAATCTCCGCCCCCCTCCGAACCACAAGGGACTCGGTCCGCCAGGTCCCATAGGTGTTCGTGGGTCACGATCAGCTTCCCCGACAAGCGCGTCCTTCTTGTCGGAGGGGACGGAGATGATGGTCAATGGCCCGGGCATCTTCACATCTTTGTGGCGTAGTGTGGCCCGCCATGAACTTGCCTGTGCGGGTGGCGAGGATCCGGTTGTAGGGCAAGGGGATCTCGGCTACGTCGAAGACAATCTTCTCCGTTCTGTAGTTCAATTCTCCTCCAAAGGTCATGGGCAGCGTGGCCTTTCCATTCGGCTGGCTCCTCCCCGGATTGACCCCTTGGAACGTTCTCGTTTCCTCGAGGTCTCCATCAGGGATTTGCAACCTTTTGATCACGACAGGCAAGATCAGGTTCAGGCCGGCCCCGCCATCAACCAACATCTTGTTCACCCTGAGGTTGCGTATTGTTGGCGAAACCAACAACGGCAAACACCCGACCGCGGTAGTGCGATCAGGGTGGTTCTCGGCGTCAAAGATGAGGGGCGTGCTGGACCACTTTAGGGGCTTCTGAGCGTCGAACGATGGCTCCGTCGCCGTAACCTCTCGCGCCTACTGCTTGAGCTGGTGGTGACAGCCATGCAGCGAGGCGCCGCCATCGACGCACATGGCCTCCGTAGCCTTTTGGAACCCTTGCTCAACTGACTCGTCGTCCTCGTCATGATCGTCGTCTTCTTGTTTCTTGTCGCGGCCCCGTGCGGGCCTTTCTTGCTGGTTGTCCTTGCCGGGGCGGCCACCTTGGCCGCCACGCTTCTTGCCGGACCCCTCAGCACCATCTTGGTCCTTCTCCTTGTCCCGCCTTTCATGCTCAGCCTTTTGCTTTTCAGCAAGCAGCTCGACTTGTTGGCAGTTCTGGAGATCATGGCCCTTGGTGCGGTGGATCTTGCAATATTGCTTGCCGGAGCTCCCTGGCTTGTCTGTGGCCACCAAGGCCCGGCAGGTGGCGCACCCGGAAATCTCCTTGCCGGGGGTGTCTGCCTTGACCTTCTTGCCGGCACCGGTGTCCTCAGATCCCTCGACGGCAAGCACGGCCTTGCCTTTGCGTTTCTTGTTGCGACACCAGCCCTTCTTCATCGGGGCGGCGGCGTCCTCATCGGTAGAGTCGGTTTCCGCGCCGGCGTCTTCGTCGGGTACTTCCTTCCCTCTTCAGCCCGGGCGCACCTGTCGGCCAGAACGTAGAGCTCGGCCACATCCTTTACCTTGGTCATCGCCAGCTCCTCACGCATCTTGCTATTGCGCACGTTCTGATGGAACGCGCTAATCACAGCGGCGGGATGAATGTCAGGGATGTTGTACTGCACCCGGCTGAATCTCTGGATGTACTTGCGTAGGGTCTCCAACTCCTTTTGGGGAATGATATGCAGATCACTGGCCTGGCATGAGCTTGGTGGCCTCCTGTGAGGGCGCCAACGAACTCATGGCACAGATCTGACCAGGAAGAGATGGAGTCCGCCGGCAAGTGCATCAACCAAGACATCACATTGGGCTTGAGCTCCAGCGGGAAGTAGTTGGAAGCACCTTGTCGTCATGAGCCCGGTGGCTGCTGCATCACGATGGTGTAGATCTTTGAGAACTTCGGAAGGATGGGTCTTGCCGGTGTACTTCTCGCTGACGTTGGGCTTGAACATGCGGTGGGATGGCCACTGGAACTGCCTCAGCTCACGGGTAAAAGCCGGGCCGCCCACCTCATAAGGTAGGCCCCCGGGCTCCCCTTGTGCCGGGTAGTCCGTAGCATGTCCCGCCCGCATGTCCGACTGGCGGCGCGTTTCGCGCCAGCGCTCGACGGTGGTTCGAGCATCTTCGTGGGCTCGCTCCCGAAGAACCTGGTGCTGGTCGCGGAGGGTCCGTGGATCGGACGATGCTATGGAGATGTTATCACCAGTGTCGTAGCGACGGGCCGACGCCCACGGTGGCCGGCGAGGAGGAGGAGAGTACACCATGGCTGCAGCTCCCCCGGTCCTCCTAGCGCCAGCATGTGGTTTGGTGGAGCACCGAGCTGAGGGCCCCGCCGGTTGCGGATCGTCTTTATTCGCGATGGCGACGAGGCTCCGGATGGTGGCCCTCCACTCATCGAGCTTCTCCGCAGCAAGAGGGAAGTCGAGGAGCAGTTGCGCGCGCGCCAAGGCCTCCGCTGGCGTGGGTGGCAGCGACAGCTGAGTGGATCGTGGTACGCTTCGACTTCTAACCATGTTAGAAGGAGCTCCGTCATGACCCAGTGAAAGTGAAACTATCCCTAGGTGGTTTTGGTAATTCATAACAACATATAGGTCATTGAGCTAATGCTATTCCAAGACTATTGTTTCAGGAAAGCTCAATGAATGGCATGGCATGGATGATGAAAGTGGATCCCTCAAAATACTAAGGACAAAGGATTGGCTCAAGCTCAAAAGCTCAAGACTCTTGATTATACATTTTAGTGATCCAAGATCACATTGAGTCTATAGGAAAAGCCAATACTATCAAGAAGGGAGGAGGTGTTGCTTAATGAGCCTCTTGCTTCATGTGCTTAGTGATATGCTCCAAAACCCTCAACTACTTTCCCACATCCACAAATGACCTAAACCTAAAGCCAAAATCGGTCACATCGATTCTTTCTATCCGCGCCACCGATTCCAAAAGTCATAGCCACTGCCACAAACCCTAAGCAAATCGGTCTTACCGATAGGGATCTCGGTCTCACCGAGATGGGGTTACAATCTCTCTTTTCCTTCGTAACATTTCGGTCTAACCAAGTGAGCGATCGGTCCCACCGAGATTGCAATGTAAACTCTCTGTTTCCTTTTTGTAACATTTCGGTCTCACGAAAAGAGCAAATCGGTCCCACCGAGTTTACGACCAACTCTCTGGAAAGCTTATTACCAAATCGGTCTCACGAGTTTGTATGTCGGTCTCACCGAGATTACGTTATGCCTAACCCTAACCGAATCGGCCTCACCGAGATGCATGTCAGTCCACGAAAATCACTAACGGTCACTAGGTTTACTAAATCGGTCCGATTGAGTTTAACGATTCAGTCCCACCGAGTTTGGTAAATTGTGTGTAACAGTTAGATTTTGTGTGGAGGCTATATATACCCTCCACCTCCTCTTCATTCGTGGAAGAGCCATCAGAACAAACCTACACTTCCAACTTACCATTTCTGAGAGAGAACCACCTACTCATGTGTTGAGGCCAAGATATTCCATTCCTACCATATGAATCTTGATCTCTAGCCTTCCCCAAGTTGCTTTCCACTCAAACCCTCTTTCCACCAGATCCAAAACCTATGAGAGAGAGTTGAGTGTTGGGGAGACTATCATTTGAAGCACAAGAGCAAGGAGTTCATCATCAACACACCATTTGTTACTTCTTGGAGAGTGGTGTCTCCTAGATTGGCTAGGTGTCACTTGGGAGCCTCCGACAAGATTGTGGAGTTGAACCAAGGAGTTTGTAAGGGCAAGGAGATCGCCTACTTCGTGAAGATCTACCGCTAGTGAGGCAAGTCCTTCGTGGGTGACGGCCATGGTGGGATAGACAAGGTTGCTTCTTCATGGACCCTTCGTGGGTGGAGCCCTCCGTGGACTCGCGCAACCGTTACCCTTCGTGGGTTGAAGTCTCCATCAACGTGGATGTACGATAGCACCACCTATCGGAACCACGCCAAAAACATCCGTGTCTCCAATTGCGTTTGAATCCTCCAAACCCTTCCCTTTACTTTCTTGCAAGTTGCATGCTTTAATTTCCGCTGCCTATATACTCTTTGCATGCTTGCTTGAATTGTGTGATGATTGCTTGACTTGTCCTAAAATAGCTAAAATCTGCCAAACTCTAAAATTGGGAAAAGGTTAAGTTTTTATTGGTCAAGTAGTCTAATCACCCCCTCTAGACATACTTCAAGGTCCTACAAGTGGTATCATAGCTTTGGTCTCCATTTGCTTTGATTTCCATAGCTTTTGGTAGTCACAGCCTTGGTCTCACAACCTAGGAGAGTATGGCGTCTAGCGAGGGAACTTATCACCATAGAGGTCCTTACTTTGATGGTACTAATTTTGCTAGTTGGAAGCATAAGATGAAAATGCATATTCTTGGACATAACCCCACCGTTTGGGCAATTATTTGTATTGGCTTGCAAGGTGAATTCTTCGATGGGAGAGAACCGAACCGTGAAGCTAATGCGGAAGAATTGAAGATGCTGCAATACAACGCTCAAGCATGTGACATCATCTTCAACGGATTGTGCCCCGAAGAATTCAACAAAATCAGCCGTCTTGAGAATGCAAAGGAAATTTGGGATACTTTGATTGATATGCATGAAGGTACCGAATCCGTCAAGGAATCCAAGTTGGATGTGCTCCAAAGTCAGCTTGACAAGTTCAAAATGAAGGATGGTGAAGGTGTCGCTGAAATGTACTCTAGGCTTGCTCTTATCACAAATGAGATTGCTGGCTTAGGGAGTGAAGAGATGACCGACAAATTCATCATCAAGAAAATCCTAAGAGCATTGGATGGAAAGTATGATACCGTGTGCACATTGATCCAAATGATGCCAAACTACAAAGATCTCAAGCCAACGGAAGTCATTGGAAGGATTGTTGCTCATGAGATGTCACTCAAGGATAAGGAGGAACTTCACAACAAGTCAAGTGGTGCTTACAAAGCCTCAAGTGAAGCCCCACATCATCAAGTGAGAAACCAACCTTCAATGAAGAATTGAGCTTAATGGTGAAGAACTTCAACAAATTCTACAAAAGTAGAAGCAAAGAAAGAAGCTCCAAGTCAAGGTCTTACAATGACAAGAGATCTTCTAGTCGAGGCGCAATTGCTACAATTGTGGGAGACCGGACACTACTCCAATGAGTGTACGGCACCCTACAAAGAAGAGAAGATTCTCCAAGAAGAAGGAGCAAAGAGAAGAATCACCACCAAGAGAGGGAGGAGTAGAGATGATCGTTATGAGCGAAGACCCTCACGAGAAGTAAGGATTCAAAAGAAAGGACAAGTCATCAAGGAGCTACACAAAACGAAGACATCAAGCTCATGTTGGTGAATGGGTTTCCGCTCCGACTCCGACAATCACTCCGAGAGAAGCTATCACTCCGACTCGAATATACTCAAGATGAAGGTGTTGCGGTCTAGCACTTGTGTCAACCAACTCCTCGACATATTTAACTCACCAAATGAAGGTGTTGGAAGATGCTTCATGGCCAAAGGTCCAAAGGTAACACATCCAGTATGTTGATTTTAATAGTGATGAAGATGACTTGCTTGTGGATGATGATTTACTTGTTGACAACTCTAGTGATGAATACTATGATGAAACGTCAATTAATCATGCTAATCAAACGAATGACAATGATAAGGAGAAAATTGAGCTTCTAACTAAAGAACTAAACACTCTTAAGTTGGCTCATGAAACTATCTTCGAAGATCATCGAGAACTTTTAAGGGCTCATGAGAAGTTACGCTTTGAAAAGCTCAATCTTGAGCAAGAGCATGAGTTCTTAAAGGCAATCAATGATGATCTCCGCAAGAAAAGTTCTTCTTACATTGCCAAGCGTTTACTCTTATCTACTTACATGCCTCAAGTCAAGTCTAGTAACAAGTACAAGAAAGATACTTCCTCTAGTAGTAACAATAATAATGTCAAATCCAATGTTGTTGCTTCTAGTAGTTCTCTTGATTCCACTAATGATTCTCTTAGCCAAGTTACACTTGAGCAAGAAAATAGTTTATTGAAGGAATTATAGAAAGGTGTTTACAAGAGCCTTGCCGGGAGTAAGCAATTCGAGGAAATTGTACGCAAGCAAGGAAGGCACCGGAAGAATCAAGGTGTTGGTTTTGAACGAAAGTTCAACGCCAATGGAGTTGAGTGGGAAGAAGATCAATACCCCAAGACAAAGTTTGTTCCTCAACAAGAGAAGTATGATCCTACTTCCTTCAAGGGGACACAAGCTCAAGATGATCTTCCACCACAAGACCACAAGAACAAAGGCAAGGACAAGCTTCAAGAAGAGATTGATGCATTTGAAGAAGCACCTAAAGCCTCGTTCAAGTGGGTCCCCAAGACTACGCCAAGTTCTACTTCATCAAGTACAACTACAACTCCAAGGATTCCCATCAAGATGATGTGGATCCCGAAGAAGAAGAACTAGAGAGTTCTTGAGGGTGACTCCGCCAACATTCTTCACTCATATCATTTTGGCAAGAACAAGTGCAATCAACTTTCACATCTTGCACTAGTTCAAGGAGTCACAAACCCTCATGTTGGTAAGGCAAGGGACAAGGTAACCTAATGTTTTCATGGACATCATCTTGTGTGTGCATCACTCTATGTCTATGGATATTCTTGTTTGTTCCTTGTGGGACTAACCCATGTAGGCAAGTTGAAAGTGCAACTCACTCCAAAGGATTGCTCCAAATGATCTACATCAACATTGAGCATCTACATCTTCAACACCTACATGAAGTCATCATCGACAAAACCAAGGTTAGTTCATCCCTCTAAGGGGGGATCTCACATCTAGGGGGAGCTTAACTCTAAGAATTGAGTCAAAGCAACTCTAATGGTGTGAACACATTAATGCATTATGTAAAAGTGGTAACCCCACTTGAGCTTAAACGATGAGTATGACCTATGATCAAATGTTCTCATTTGACTCCTAAGTCAATATACTCATATATAGATGACCTAGTCATCGCCAATTGCTTGATAGATGCTAAAATTGGTTGTGCATGCTTTGCCACATATTTCAATTGCCATCTTATTGTGTGAGCATGTTGGTGCATATTTTACTCATTCAAGGACATCCACTTGTTGTTTTGTTTGTTTGGATTCTTTTCTTTGTGCCAAGTGGATGGACAAGAATGCCTAAGAACCTTCTTTAGCTATCTATGCTTTTCTCGTCTCAAACTCTATTCATGCTACATCACAAAATTTGATCAAGTCAGATTCGAACCACTCTGTGTGAGGAGCACTCGGAGTCCCCGATTCGTCATAGACTTAAACTTCCAAAACCTCTTAGTGATTCTTGGTCTGACCGATCCTTCCATTTCGGTCCTACCGAGATCATCAAGTTGATCTGAGTTTTCAATCTTGGTGCAACCGATTTGAACTTTTCGGTCTCACCGATTTGCAGTAACTGAACACAGTTATGCATCTCGGTGCCACCGAGTTGTTCCACTCGGTCACACCGACAGGGTCGAGCTATATATATAGCCACGGAATTTTTGGAAATTTCTCCGAAACCCTTCGCCCGCGCAACAGCTCGCTCTGCCATCGTGGTCTCCGGATCGTCTCCTCGTCGCCAGCAGCCTCCTCCTGTCTGGTCTCCGCCGCCAACGGATTTCGTCCCGCCGTTGCCGCCGTAGCAAGTCCACCGCCAAGTTAGGGTATGGAGTTAATCTTTGTGCTATCCACGTCTGATTCCTAGCACATTGTTTTCATATTGATTCTTGCCACGATTGAAACTCTTCTATCCAGCCAAAGTAGTTCATAGATTAGATGTGATTCAAATTTTTAGGGTTAGGTTTCCGCTGAAACCATCTCGGACCCACCGAGTTGAAAAACTCGGTCTCACCGATTTGGCTTATGCCATTGCACTAGTGACTCTCGGTCTGACCGAGAATTACTAATCGGTGCAACCGATTTGAGGATTCTGTGAAACCCTAGCAGTCTTGGTACCACCGATCTGAAACTCGGTCCAACCGAGATCATCGCTTAGGTTCCAAAACTGCTTCGTATCACCGAGTTTGAAAATCGGTGGATCCAAATGCTTTCGTGGAAAACTAAGACTGAACTTTTGAGTCATTCTTTTGCAAAAACCTCTGCATTTTGTGATGCTCATCTTTTCTATCTCATCTATAACTCTTCACGAGGTCAGCGATCAGCTTTTGCGGTATGTCGATCAAAGTGACAGCGAGCAGTCGGAAGAGCAGATGGACTTGAGTGAGGGCACTAGTCCCTCAACTTCAGATGAAGGGAGCAGAAGTACTCCTAGCAATTTGCCTAAGGCTGCAACTAGGCAAAGGAGGAAAAGAACTTCGGATTCAGATGATGAAGATTACAAAGCTGAGGAAGATGAGGCTACTTCGAAGAAAGAGGTGCTCAAGAAGGAATATGGCTCAGCAAAGAATACAAAGCCAGGCATGAAGACCAAAAGGCTTGCAGGAAGACAACCAATGTCCAAGGCCAGAGCATCAACTCAAGCTGCCTAAAAGGCCCGATCCCAAAGAGCCATTCTTGAAGGAAAGAAGAGGAAGGAAAGGGTCAAGAAGACCATGGCCAAAATTGTTGGTCAACCTTCCATGATGGAAGAGGAAGAGCTTGCTGCACCAGCTCCAAAGGCAGCTAAGCTTATGGGAGATGCAATCAGATTAAGGGATGCAACATCCAAGCCCAAGGAAACACCCAAAGCTGCCTCCAAGGCCAAGCAAGTTCCAAAGAGGAATACTAGGAGTATTCCAATGCTCTTTGAAGAACAAGGCCCCAAAGCCCAATGTTGTTGAAGATTCGAAGAAGAAGGACAGGTTCTAAGAAAGCTCAAGCCCAAGATACAGACCACAATGATGCCCATCCTGTGGTGAGGACATGAGAATCGGGGAAGGATTCAGGGCTGAGGCTGTGGAGAATGGAAGATCCATATGCTTCAAGAAGAAGAACTGCTGTTGACTACAGGGTTCCACACAAAGGAACAGAGGACTTCTATGAAACAATTCTGTTGGACAAGAAGCCCATAGTCTGTGACATGAGGTGGGTTGACTAGAAATTCATCAAGGAAAATGAACAGCACTATCCTGGAGTGCAAGACAGCTTTGTTGCTTGTGGAGTTGCAGATTTTGTTGGATGAAGTTCACAATTGGAATGATGAGCTTATCATGCAGTTCTACTCCACAACACACTTTTACCCAGATGGAAGAATAGTTTGGATGTCTGAAGGTACAAGGTACCAGTCCACTATTGAAGAATGGGCAAGTCTGATCAATGCCCCCAAGTAGAATGAGGATGACCTAGACATTTATGCAAAGAAGAAGTCGGGTCACAATTCAATGGCTCACATGTACAAGGAAATTCCAGACAAGGCATTAGAGACTCACAAGTTTGGATCAGTTCACTTTCTGCTGTCGGGGTTGCCAACCATAAATTGGATTCGAGGCACACTTTGTTGCCCAAGTCTGTGACCATAACATGATCGGAGGGCATGCCATCAACATGTTGCATGTGTTTGATGTGCCACAGAAGTTCAAAGTCATGAGCCTGATCATTGAAACAATCAAGAGGATTGCAGCAGATCAGAAGAGGAGCTGTGGATATGCACCTCAGATTCAAGAATTGATAAACTCAAAGATGGGCACAGGAAAATATCAGTTGGATAAGGAACACTTTCCACTTTATCCAGACTTTGAGGACAATGAGGTTGTCATGAATGAAGATGATCCACAATCAGTTCAAGCTCAGGAGAAGAAGGAGAAGGCAAAGAGGGAGAAGGCTGCCAAGATGCCAACTCAAGAGGAGGCATCTGAATATTTCTTGAAAACAAAACAGAGCAGCTTGGTTACTTGATAGCATCATCCACGAGGATTGAGAAGGGTTGGCCACCCTAACTCAAAACCAGGAGAGCTTGGAAAAATCATGGAACAAAAATCTATGATCTAGATGTCAAAGTGGCGAGATTCAGCCGGTTGTGGAAACTACAGGATGACATGCAGGAGAGGAAGGGCAAGACTACCACCAATGTGTTTGCCAGAGTGCCCAGAGCCCAGAGGTCATTGCAGTGCGATGGATGACACTAGAGCAACAACTTCAGCACCATCCACTGCCCCTACAGTTCTAGTGCAACCAGCTCCAGCACCAACTCCTCCAGCTCCATCCACTTCAACTGAAGGCTTCATCCAGGGAGCCATCTCTACACCACCACAAGAAGATCAAGACTGAGAGTCGATCTAGCACTATGCATTTTCTATGAAATTTTTGGTAACTTGTTGCCAAAGGGGGAGAAAAATGTATAGATCATAGGCTTCGAGAGAGAGAGTGTTGCTTTTGTTCTCTCTTGCTTTATTTGGTGTTGTTTTTCAATCTTTGTTTGCTTTTGGTTGAGATACTATGCTTGTGAGACATTGATGATCATGTGTTTGATCATAAGCTACACTTATGCATGCTTGATATTATCCTATCTATCTTATGTGATCACTCACTATGCTTGGTGATGAGTGCATGTATTCATTGTTTATTATTTTGGCGCTCCACCAAGATGTATGTGACATGGAAGAGTAACCCATGAGCCTAATTCATTGTGCATTTGCAGTCCAAAGCAAATCTAAAACTATGCACAAATTTAGGGGGAGCTCTTGCTTATCACATACTTCTCAAAGCGACGATGTTATTTAAATTTTATTATCATTTGTCGAAGCTTTGATCTATATGTTGTCATCAATTACCAAAAGGGGAGATTGAAAGTGCAACTATCCTAGGTGGTTTTGGTAATTCATAACAACATATAGCTCATTGAGCTAATGCTATTCCAAGACTATTGTTTCAGGAAAGCTCAATGAATGGCATGGCATGGATGATGAAAGTGGATCCTCAAAATACTAAGGACAAAGGATTGGCTCAAGCTCAAAAGCTCAAGACTCTTCATTTTACATTTTAGTGATCCAAGATCACATTGAGTCTATAGGAAAAGCCAATACTATCAAGAAGGGATGAGGTGTTGCTTAATGAGCCTCTTGCTTCATGTGCTTAGTGATATGCTCCAAAACCCTCAACTACTTTCCCACATCCACAAATGACCTAAACCTAAAGCCAAAATCGGTCACACCGATTCTTTCTATCCGCGCCACCGATTCCAAAAGTCATAGCCACTGCCACAAACCCTAAGCAAATCGGTCTTACCGATAGGGATCTCGGTCTCACCGAGATGGGGTTACAATCTCTCTGTTTCCCTTCGTAACGTTTCGGTCTAACGAAGTGAGCGATCGGTCCCACCGAGATTGCAATGTAAACTCTCTGTTCCTTTTTGTAACATTTGGTCTCACCAAAAGAGCAAATCGGTCCCACCGAGTTTACGACCAACTCTCTGAAAGCTTATTACCAAATCGGTCTCACCGAGTTTGTATGTCGGTCTCACCGAGATTACGTTATGCCTAACCCTAACCGAATCGGCCTCACCGAGATGCATGTCGAGTCCACGAAAATCACTAACGGTCACTAGGTTTACTAAATCGGTCCGACCGAGTTTAACGATTCGGTCCCACCGAGTTTAGTAAATTGTGTGTAACAGTTAGATTTTGTGTGGAGGCTATATACCCCTCCACCTCCTCTTCATTCGTGGAGAGAGCCATCGAACGAACCTACACTTCCAACTTACCATTTCGAGAGAGAACCACCTACTCATGTGTTGAGGCCAAGATATTCCATTCCTACCATATGAATCTTGATCTCTAGCCTTCCCCAAGTTGCTTTCCACTCAAACCCTCTTTCCACCAGATCCAAAACCTATGAGAGAGAGTTGAGTGTTGGGGAGACTATCATTTGAAGCACAAGAGCAAGGAGTTCATCATCAACACACCATTTGTTACTTCTTGGAGAGTGGTGTCTCCTAGATTGGCTAGGTGTCACTTGGGAGCCTCCGACAAGATTGTGGAGTTGAACCAAGGAGTTTGTAAGGGCAAGGAGATCGTCTACTTCGTGAAGATCTACCGCTAGTGAGGCAAGTCCTTCGTGGGCGACGGCCATGGTGGGATAGACAAGGTTGCTTCTTCGTGGACCCTTCGTGGGTGGAGCCCTCCGTGGACTCAGCAGCCGTTACCCTTCGTGGGTTGAAGTCTCCATCAACGTGGATGTACGATAGCACCACCTATCGGAACCACGCCAAAAACATCCGTGTCTCCAATTGTGTTTGAATCCTCCAAACCCTTCCTTTACTT